>OX326950.1:26936137-27536137 GCA_946800315.1 Misopates orontium | reverse complement strand
TGGTGGAGGAACTGGGGAAGGCCAAGGAGGAGCTCAAACAGTCCCAGGATGCCCTTGCTACTAGTGACAAAAAAATTGCCGGTGTTGTCCAAAGACTTCGATAAATTGCAACGGTCGAAGAATGACTTGGCAATGAAGGATTTGAGAGCCCAGGGCGAGCTGACTACTTTGGCTGCTCGCCTGAAGGTTGTTGAAGAGGAGCGCGATGCGGCTTGTGCACATGCGGCATCTTCTGAGCAGGTCGGCTATGACCATCTAAGTATTACAATCGAGGTCCACATGCGGGGACTCGTAATTCATAAAAGAATAAGAAATAAAATATTGAAACTACGGTCCTATTGTGCCGCAAGGCTGTTAGAATGCTAGTGTCCTGACTATAAAACCTTCTCAAGTTCTTGAAGTTCCAGGGGTGTGATAGAATCCTTCCACCCAACTCTTGCAGATAATAGTATCGTTTGGTGCTAGCTTTTTCAACCCTGTATGGTCCTTCCCAGTTTAGCTTCAACTTCCCAAAATGCTTGGTAGCTTCAACTTTCGTCAAGACCAAGTCCCCCACTTGGAAATTCCGAAACCGAACCTTGTTGTCATATGCTTTGGCCATCATAGATTTGTATGCTTGCACACGTTGGTAAGATTCCTCCCTTGTTGCTCCTATCAGTTCAAGGTCCATTTGTCTAGCCCTTAAAGCTTGCTCCTTGTCGTATATAACAATACGATAAGTTGGCATCCCAATTTCAGCAGGTATCACTGCTTCAGAACCATATGTTAGCAAATATGGAGTTTCTCCAATTGAAGTGCGAGGCGTAGTGCGATATGCCCATAGTATACCTGGTAGCTCCTCTGCCCAGTTTCTTCCTTCTCCTTCCAACCTTTTCTCCAAACTCTTTACCAACGTAATGTTAGTAGCCTCAACATGTCCATTTATTTCAGGATGCGTGACAAATGTAAATTGTTGCTCTATCTTCATGTCCTTACACCAGTCTTGAATCTTAAATCCTTGGAATTGTCGTCCATTGTCGAAAAGTAAGACCCTTGGTATTCCAAATTGGCATATGATATTCTTCCATATGAACTGTTTGACATTAACCTCAGTTATTGACACGAGTGCTTCAGCCTCTACCTACTTGGTGTAATATTCACTACCACCAGTAGCCATTTTCTTCCTCCCGACGCTATTGGCATTGGTCCAACTATATCTATTCCCCATTGATCGAAAGGACATCCATAGCTCACAGTCGTCATTGGTTGTGCCGGTGTATGGATGATCTTCGAATGTAGTTGACAACTCCTGGATTTCCTTGTATAATCCATCGCATCCTTCATAACAGTTGGCCATAAATATCCTTTTCAAAGTATTTTCTGTGCTAAGGATCGTTCTCCCGAATGATTTTCGCAACTTCCTTCATGTATTTCTCTTAAGACATGTTTAGCCCGTGCTGGTGATAGACATCTTAAGAGTGGTCCTTCAAACGACCTCTTGTAAAGTTCTCCACTGAACATCGTGAATCTCGCCGATTTGTACTTCAACCTTCTGACCACTTGTGATGAGCTGGCAGAGTTTCATTCTGTAAGTAGTTAATAATTTTGTCCTTCCAACATTCCTCAACCTTCACAAGCAGAGAGTAATCCAGTGCTTGTGTTGGATTCGATACGCCCCCTTTTTCCGAGTGAGGGTTGTTCTGCAGCTAACAATGTAACTCTCCTTTCACAAAAACATCAGCGGTGCTCGCAAATCGTGACAAGGAGTCGGCCCGCTTATTTTCTGCTCTTGGGATTTGCGAAATTGTAAATGTCTCGAAATTTGATGTAACTTCCTTAAGCTTGTCAAGATACTTCACTATCACAGCCTCCTTAGCTTCATACCTCCCCTCGAACTGATTAGCAATCAGTTGTGAGTCCGTGAATGCAACAAGTTTTGTTATCCCGAGCAATTTTGCCATTTGAATTACAGCTAGCATAGCGTCACTCAGTCTGAATAGTCGTAACTTGAAAGTTCAATCTTATAGCATAGTCAGATTCTCTTCCATCCGCCGATCTTAAGTAAACTCCAGCCCCTCCAGCGTCAACTGTGGATGATCCATCAACATGTAAGGTCCATGTCTCCTTTGGAATTTCGGGTGTATCCCCTTTAGCTTCATTTGTTACCATAGCAACGTCCGGTGATTGTTCTACCTCTGAGATAGTTTCTGCCACAAAGTCTGCCAACCTTTGTGCCTTAATGGCGGTTTTAGGTAAATACTCCAGACCATACTCTCCAAGCTCAATCGCCCGCTTCACTAGTGTGCCAGAAGTTTTTGGTTTTGCCATAACTTGCTTCAACGGTTGATTAGTTAAGACAGTGACCGGGTGTGATTGATAATATGGCCTCAATTTCCGCGCTATTATAACAAGTGCATATGCCAGCGTTTCGATCTCCAGATAGTTTAGTTCTGCCCCATTCAACACTTTGCTTATGTAATAGATTGACAGATGCTTCCTATCTTCTTCACGTACAAGTACTGTACTTAGTGAATTCTTTGTTATGGCCAAGTAGAGATAGCATCTCGTTATCCTTGGGATTACATAATAATGATGGTGTTGTGAGATAGACCTTAAGCTGGCGAAAGGCTTCTTCACAATCTTCTGTCCAAACAAACTTTGGTGTTTTCCGTAACTTCTTAAAGAGAGGCAATCTCTTCTCTGCAGAATGTGAAATAAAACGGCTAAGTGCTGTTATTCTCCCCACCAAACGTTGCACCTCGCGAACTGACTTGGGAGATGGTAAATCCATTATATCTTTGATCTTGTCTGGGTTGGCTTCAATGCCTCGCTCGTTTACCATGAAGCTAAGAAATTTTCCCGCCTTGACTCTGAATGTACATTTCTTTGGATTTAAATTCATTCCGTACTGTTTCATGATACCAAAAGCCTCATCAAGATGTTTAACGTGATCTTCCGCCTTTAGACTTTTGATAAGCATTTCATCAATGTAAACTTCCATAGTCTTGCCAATTTGATTGTAGAACATCTTGGCCACCAATCTCTGAAAGGTTGCTCCTGCATTCTTTAAGCCAAACGGCATCACTCTGTAGCAGAATATGCCTCTATCTGTGAAGAAAGCCATTTTGTGTTGATCTTTTACAGCCATTAGAATATTATGAAATCCGCTCTGTGCATCGCAGAGACTTAATAGCGCGCTTCCTGCAGTAGAAACCACCACGAGATCAATCCTTGGCAGTAGAAAGAGATCTCATGGACTATGCTTGTTCAAATCAGTGTAATCCACACACATGCGCCATACTGTCGGCTTCTTTGGTACAAGTACAACGTTGCTGAGCTATTAAGAATAACGTACTTCAAATATGTGACCCGCGGATAACCTAGTTTGTACCTCCGATTCCGCGGCCTTGTTCTTCTCGTCGCTGAAATGTCTCTTCTTTTTTCGAACTGGCTTGGCGTTTGGATTAACATTCAAGTGATGTACTGCAACTCGTGGGTCAATTCCCTTCAAATTCAAGTCCGTCCATGCAAATACATCAAAATTTCTCCGCAAGCATTTCAATAATGCCTTTTCTATCTCAGATGGTAACTCGCTACCGATCTTAATGACCTTTCCAGGTTCATTGTTCACCAGAATAACCTCCTTGAATTCTCCAGAGGGTTTCATGCGCTCCATCTCTATTTGTTTCTTGAAACATAGGGTAGTCTTGTCTTTCTTTTCCTCCTTATTCTCCTCTCGCACAATTTTCTCATTTGATGAGTCAGGATTGTCTGGCATCATTGTATGATCCTCATGTCTTGAAAGCACCATCTCTGTATCCATATATTCAATCATTGCGACATTAGGATCAATTTTTGCTTTAATCGGTTTCGTCGACGTGAAATAACAGCTCCAAGAGTCACAATAGTTTGTAGTAAGCTCTGCAATTCCTCCAGGTGTAGGAAATTTGATCTTTTGATGCACCGTTGATAGAATCATAGCAAATGAAGTTATTCCGGGCCTAGCCGCCAAAACATTGTATGCAAATGGAATGTCAACAATAAGATATTCCACATTCAAAGTTCTCCTTCGTGGATTTTTGCCAAAAGATGTTGGTAGCATTATCTTTCCGATAGGTTTTACTTCGCCTCCACCAAATCCCATTAAAGGAGAATTCACTTCCGTAATTTCATACTGTCCTAACTTCATTTGTTGCAATGCATCCATAAAGATAATGTTGGTCGAGCAACCATTATCTATCATGATCGTCTTTACTGGATGATTTGCGATTACTACTGAAACTACCATAGGGCAATTTAAGTACTGAGCCTCCTTAGCTTGTATGGATAGGCTGTCAAAATCACTATCATCGAATGTGATCTTCGTATCTAACTTGTCCACCGCAAAGACAAGATCAATCTCTGGACATTTTAAGCGTTCGTTATGTATGTCGCGTGAGATCCTCTTTCTACTTTTGGCTGAATCGGCACCAGTAGGTCTCCCGCGATAACATTAATCCCGTTTTCAGCAGCATCATTGCCATTGCCCTTCTTCCGCCTCGGCTCATCCTTTTTCTCATGTGGAGATCGACTCCGCTTCCTTCCTCCTAAAGACTTGTCGTCACGTGGTTCCTTATTCTCAAGGACATACTCAATGAGTTTCCCATCTTGAATAAGTCGTTCAATTTCGTTCCTCAAGGCCTTGCACTCATTGGTATAATGCCCATTTTGCCAATGGAACTTGCAATATCTCCTTGACTGCTTAGTCTCATCAGTTTCTCTTAAGGGTCTAGGCGGTTTGAACATTCCACTATCCTTTGTGACAGCATAGATTTCAGCAATGTTCTTCCTCAAAGGAGTGTACTTTTCAAACTTCTTGAAAGGTGTCGATTTTGATCTCGGTCCTTTCCTCTGTCATCCTTCCTCCAATTTCTGTCCTCCTTTCCCTAGGGAGGTTCTGGTAAATCCATTAGACCCTGATTCATACTCGCCTCTTCTATATCTATAACTCTGCGAGCTAGATCCATGATTTTCTCAATAGTAGTTGGTGCTTCCCAAGTTATTACTTCTATCAGCTTTTTACTCTGGCATCGGTTTTCTAGTACAGAGATAACCAAATCTGCCGTCGGAGATTGTACACGACCAATTTCCACATTGAGGCGTTCAATGTACTTCCCCAGAGGTTCCTCAGATTTCCTGTGAATGTTGAATAGAGAACTTGGAGATTTCTTCTTCAATCGATACGTAGCGAACTTCTTGATGAACATGTTTCTGAATTGTTCAGATGAGTCAATTGTTTGCGGCAGCAAGTTCTTAAACCATTCTTTGGCTGTTCCTCTCAGACTGAGTGATATCAACTTTGCCCTTAAATTCTCACTCTATCCCAAAATTTGGAGCTCCCCGTCCAAAGCATCGAAATGTGTTGCAGGATTGGTCGTTCCATCATACTTCTTCATCTCAGGAAGAATAGTTCCTTCCTTCAGTGTCAATTTGCTTATTGCCTCATAGAATGGAGTTGGATTCTCCACCAGAGGGATATGTTCAGCAGTGATCGGTTCTGGCTGTGGAATAACTCTTTCAGGCAGATTCCTGTTTCTTCCCATTGTATGACTAGCGGCTTGACGGACTTCAAGACCCCTCTGTCTTGAGTGAACTTCTCCATCTCTAATCGTTGCTCGACTTGGATCTCTATTCGTAGTCCTCACTAAACGAGGATTCCTGCATTCCAAAGAGGGCGACGGATCCCTTCGAGTGGGTCTAGTCAGTCTTGAATGATTATGTTGTCTCGAATCAGCACGACGTTGCGTCTGATGAGATCTAGCTGGTTGAACCGATGTTTGTTGTGCAGTTGGTGCTGGGGCGTTCTGCTACAAACTAGTGTTAGCCAATTGTTGCACAATCATCGGTACCATCGTCTGTTGTAAAGCTTTCATGACTTGATCCAGTTGAGCAGGATTCAACAGTTGTTGTTCCGGGGGAGGCATTGCAGGTTGATCCATTCCAACGCGTGATGGATCCAGAGGAGCGTTGGGTGTTGTCACTGAAGTGTGTTCAGATGTATCAGCAACTCGGTTCTCGTCCTCCCTCTGGGATCTGGTTCTTGCGGCCACTCTGTTCTTCTTCGCGGCTCTGCGATGAGCCATTGAATCAGTGATGGTGTTTGTTCCTAAGTGCGTTTAGTGGTTCCCACAGACGGCGCCACTGATGCGGGGTATTTTCGTCTGGATACGTGTCTACTTGTCAACACTCCACGTCAGACTGCTTTACTCCCTGCTGGTTCCTTAAGCAGCTTTTGAGTTCGGAACCTGCACTCAACACCACACGTAAACTAAGTCGGTGCCTTCTCGGCGAAGGCACTCCGACGCTCAAGTCAGATAGGTCAGAATATGTGATCTTGTTGTGCAAGACAACAAGTTGAAGGAACTGGTCAAAATAGGTCGAAACAATGCACAAGCAATAAGTCGAATGAAAGCAGCAAACAAGTCGAATGAACTGAACCAAACAAGTCGAACGAGACAGTCCAAAACAACTCGAATGAGTGCAAAATAGGCCGAACTCGAGCTATTTGAGAACAACTCGAATGAGCTTGATGAATAGGTCAAGGCCGACTTATATAACTCGAACTTAGGGCTTGGAAACAATAAAAACGTACCTTTGAATGAGGAATCCGACCCCTTTATATAGGCATAAGAGTCCTTATTCAGCTAGAGGTGCGGTCCAAGTAGGACTATGAGTTGAATAAGTCGAATTAGAGCTATTTTGGAATAACTCGAATGACTTGCAAAATAGCTCGAATGACCTGCAAGAGAAATAACTCGAATGGCCTTAAAACAACTCGAATTGGGCCTTGAACAACTCGAATTGGGTTGTGCAATCCGAATTGGGCCCTGAATAACTAGAAATTGGGCATGCTTGGGCCTAATTTTGAGTTTTGCCTTAAATTGTAATTTTGCGTAGAAAATAATGGTGTTCTCCTGGCATAATATTGCGAAATATGCTCGTGGTATTATACCAAATATTATGACGTGGCGATACCGAAATATGGTGCATCACAACTATACAATAATAATTGCAATTATTTCGTATAAGTTGATTATAGCAATACTTACTGACGCAACGCACATATACAAATCTGTTTAAATGTACATTATTACAGGGGTGGAGCCTAAAATATTTTTCACCCTGGGCTACTCATAGCTTACGTAAAAAAAAAAAAAACTATTAAAAACAGAAATTCAAATATGTAACGTAGATTGAAAATAATCATAGTCCAATACAAATAATGAAAACTACATCTTATTGAACAAAACAAATGCAATGCAATAGGTATTGAGCTATTTAATTTTTCAAAAGAGTAAAAATCATCAATTACTGAGATGGTTCCTAGTCCCGGTGAATTATAATTTTTCTTGTATAATTTATAAAAAAATCATAGGAAAGAGTTCGCTCTCAATGCGCAATATATATCCTCATTATCCTGATTCAATCCTTTGCTGAAAAAGAATAATAAAAATAATCATATGGTTTAAGGTTTTCAGATTCGATCGCGGAGATTTTTTTTTGGGAGAACAGAAGTGGGTTCCATTTTTCAGTAATTATGCAAATAGTTTTTGCCTTTACCTGAAAAGTGAGGTCTTTTCTGTTTTAGGTAGTTGGAAAGCATGAGTTTTCATGACTGTAAGTTTGTAAACGAGTTTTGTGAAATAAGTTCTCTTTGTCTAAAGGAAATGGGTTCACGATTCAGCTTAAAATGTCATATAGTTTATGAAATGGTAGCATTAGTTGGCAAAAAATTAAATTGAGTGGACTTAAACTAGGAAACAAATGTTCAAAGACCAAAATTTTAGGAAATATTTAGGAAAACAAATCACAGCAATTATTCTGACTTATGGAATAATATTCTGATTTGCATCAAGGTCATTAGATGATTAGTAGTAAAAATTAATTTTCTGCTCAGTAGTTTTAGGTGTTTTAGAAAGTTTAGTTACTGTTTTAGTATGATGCGGAGATTAGGTATAGTTACAATGATTTGGTTTACGATCCTGTAAATTCTCAAATTTTATATTTGATTACTAACTTAATTTGGCTACCATAAGTACTAAGATTACTTAATCATAAAACTTGTTGTTATTTTATAGTTATATGCCTATTAACTTTTTTATTCTTATACTTGTGTTAGGCTAAGAGATATTAGGATATATGTGTGGTGTTTAGAGTAGAATAGTTATATTATAAGTTTTAGTACGTTAGTATTGATTATAATACATAGCAAAGTATAGGTTAGCACTAGGACAATATTTGTTATTAAACACTAATTAGTTTTATATTTCATATTTTTATACTCCTTGATAAGATAATGATACAATGT
This sequence comes from Misopates orontium, assembly GCA_946800315.1. Taxonomy (NCBI): domain Eukaryota; kingdom Viridiplantae; phylum Streptophyta; class Magnoliopsida; order Lamiales; family Plantaginaceae; genus Misopates; species Misopates orontium. The sequence goes on along the minus strand of OX326950.1, from coordinate 27,527,811 downwards.
AGTTATTAGTTTAATTTTTATACATCTCTTAATATCTTTAGCGGTTTATTATTTTAAGAATAAGTGTTTGATTAATACTTAAATATCTAACTAGCGTTACAACTTCATTATTTATATGTCTAAGTTTAATGACTGTCTTAAATAAGATATTTTATTAAGACATATTTATCTTATCATTATCTATTTTTAAATAAAGCTTTTCGAAAATTGATTATTTAACTCAGTATTATAAATTGTTCGAACTTAAAGTACTTCTATTGAAGAAATAATAGTTTTTTTATTATTTAATTAACATACTTTTACATTTAGGATACAAGAACTCATGGGAATAAGCCAAGATTCTACGTACGTTAAATGTGAGGTTTAGTTCTTGATTTGTTCTAGCCCCGTTTCCCTGGCTTTGAGAAATTTGGACAGATTATTCGTGGTTCTTTTCATTCAAATCATGATCAACCTTCCATTTTGTCGATTTTTCATATTTATATATCTCATCAACTATTTTGCTACATGTTTTAACACATTTACTTGATTTTGATTGTTCGAAAAAATTATTCTCATGTTAAACTGGATTTCTTTTTATCTTTATATCCCGTTGATTAAATCATATCAATTATGTTTTAAATGACATCTCATCTGTTGGTTCTTGAGTTGTGCCATGGATGATGAACTATGTTTGGATACATAGTTTGTAGAGCAACGAATTTATCTAGATAACTAGCTCACTGATAACTTTGTTAACCAGTGGGGCGTCTTAGAAGTTGGGCTTAACCCACATGTTGGATAAACATGGACTCAAGCCGTATAGTTGAATTTGTTATGTCTTGTTTAGATGCACTTGTTCATAAACTTCATTTCTTGTCTTGAAGTTTTTATTTTTGCAGATGATTCGTTCTTGAACTCCTAATCTACTGAACCTACTTTATTTCTCGATTTTCTAGTGATTTTTTTTAAAGAATCTCACTAAGTCATCAAAGACTTACTCCGCTATTTCTCTTGTCTGTTCGTTTCTCAGCAAAGGACCAGTAGACATGGCTGAGTTGAGAGACCGGGAATTTTACTTAAAGCATCATGACTATTCGTTGAGCATTTGGGAGAAGTTTGTAAGCCTATCGATTGATTTTGATTAAGGGAACATTTTATTAAGATGTAATAATTGTTTGTGCTTTCAAGGCTTCCGCTGTAATAAATATAAAAGTCATTTTTAATTTTGATGACGCCCCCGGATCGCCATGCTCGTCACCGAGGCTGTCCGCACGCCGGTCCAACATGACCCTGGACCCGCCAAGCTCTTGGAGGGAAGCGCCGAGGAGCTCGTTGGGAGACCTCCTGCTGGTACCTTCCACGACCCGTGGGGGTTCGGTCTCCATTCGCACGATCTCCCTTCAACATTCTGCTGCCGCTGGGGCTCGCGTTCTTCCAACTGTGCTCGCTCGCTCTCGCTGTTTCTCTCTCTAGGTGGGGCTCTTTAGAGCTGTATGCTTGCTTGGATTGGAGATGCATTTATGACCAGACTGCTTCCTATTTATAGGGCGAGGGGAGGGTATAGATGTAACTTTATCAGGGGCACGTGTCGGCATGCATGTTGGTTTCGAGGGTAGTAGAGTACTTGCGTGTCCTTGTAGAGTAGGGTACGTGGAGCTTGTGAGTCTTGCGGAAATAGGCACGTGATGCTTGAGTAGGCTTTGTAGAGTAGGGCACGTGGTGCCTGCATGTTACCCTCGGTGCATGCCATGCTCCGTTTACATACTATAACCCTCGAACCGCCGCTCTTCATTGGGGAAGCAGGGCGGCCGAGCCCTGAAAGGTTGGCAGCGCACTCGGATAGTGGAGGGTGACGTCGAGACTGACATCGGTTGCCTCCTCTGGTTGGCCAGAGAGGGCAGTAGCCTTTGCTTAACAACTAAGGATGCTTTACTTGCACGTGCAAAATATGACCCCCCCGCTCGTAGATATAACGAGGGGTTGGTGAGGCAGATACTATATTATAATGCTTACCGGGGTCGGGAATCCGAGAGAGGGGATCGTGAGATAGGCCGGGATCAGGGGATTAGGCCACGTGGATGGGTACGATCCCAGGAGGGAGAGTATGCATAATCATAAGTCCCCCAGTCTCTGTCACAGTTCGTAGAACGTGGCAGAGAGAGGACGAACCATCTGGTCCACCGCCACCTGTGAAGAAGTCCCCTCTTCACGAACCTCCACCCAATTATCGGCTCCATCATCCCGAGCCTCGGGAATCTCCTCCAGCTTACTTCGCGCCAGCAACTCCAGCAAAACAACCTCCTCCGGCCTAGGAGCCGCGTATTCTGAAGGACTAGAAGAAAAGGCAAGAGAACTCCTGCCCACTTCCCCACAGGGGCCCTCAGTCGGATCGGCAAGGCCCTTTCGCAACGTCGAAGAAGAGGGCTCGGACGCATCTGTCTCTCCCTTGCCCTCGATCATAAGAAAAGACCCGGCATCCTTCTCAGCAGGATCGGACTGAACAGGCGAAGAAGAAGTATGATGGGGAGAAGCGCGAGATATTGAGGCCATCTCATGCCCCTGGGAGGGAATGGAGAGTTAGCTCAAGTCAAAGGAGGCGGGCACGGATTCTCGAATCCAATCAAAACCAGAAACAGGCTTTGGAACCAAAGAAGTAGGATTGTGGAAAGCTTCGAGATCGTCCTCCTCCAAGTTCTTGAAGTTATCAAAAGATGGCAAGCCCGAGTTGACCTCCAGGGACGGTTCAGGCGCTGAGTAGGGAGATGGAGAAGGCCCCCCACTCGGTTCAGGCGTTGAGTGAGGATATGGAGAAGGCTCCCCACTCCTAGTAGCAACCGCCAATCGAGAAGATGTTACCTTCCCTCGGGAAGATCTGTTCCCCTCGAGCACCTTTGGAGCCACCGTATCCATCACCACCTCCGCCAGAGCAGACACCAGCACACCTGAGGAACGTTGGTCAGAATCACGAAAAAAGCAGAGAATACAAAAGGAAGTAAAGAGCAAAGAGTACGTACAGAACTCGGGGTCCTTGGTAGTTTTAGCACATTGTACTTCATCTAGAAGTAGCCTTCCTCCTTCATTCGGAGCCGAGCTCCCTCGAGATGATAAGAATCCAACTCCATTGGCCCACGAGACCAGGTGTTTGTAACCCCCTAGCTCTCGCAGTTACGCCCCGAAGGCATCACAAAGAAGAAGGAAGACTTCCAACTTCCGTAGGACGTAGAGGCGTCGGTGAGAATCCACGCCCCTGGGTCAGATTGGGAAGAACGAGGAGTCAGGTAGAAGAAGGCGCCATGCATGTCCCCACACCATACAAGGCCAGCAGAAGCTCGACAGTACAGGGAAGCCCTAGGCTTCGGCAGATAAACTCGAACCTGGCCATGATGAAGAAGACGCAGGGTGTCGATAGCTGCCTAGGTTATTCTGCTAGCCACGTCTTCCACGCTCACGGCTTGCCTTTTGGAAACGTTCCTTTATTGCCGGAGGTCTTGGAAAGAGCAGCGGATGCAGCTAGCGCTTACCGCGACGAGTAAGAGGACGAGAAGGCAGCGCTGATCGGGATGGAGAAGCAGGGGGATTAGAACCAAAATCGGTAGCCGCGACAGTGTTTGGAAGACAACATAATTGCGGTAAGCAGAGAATATAGAGAAAAAGAGGAGCTGTTACGCAAAAGGAAGCAGAGAGGATTAAAAGGCTATGAGCCCTAGAAACCGCAGCACAAAACACCTAATAAATAGATGGGCAAAAGGGCAGTTTAATTCCCGCTCAGTCCCCCAGGAGCAACAGATGGCTGACACGTACCTCCCAGCGTACTAGGAAGTTTTCAGGAATCCCGAAAAATCAGGGTGTGGCATAGACGCGCGATTAGATGATTAGGCCCCTAAAAGTTTTACTCTCTGCCACGTTCTGCGAACTGTGACAGAGACTGAGGGACTTATGATGATGCATACTCTCACTCTTGGAATCGTACCCGTCCACATGGCCTAATCCTCTAATCCCAGCCTATCTCACGACCCCTCTCGGATTCCCGACCCTGGTAAGCATTATAATATAATATCTGACTCACTCACCCCTCGTTAAATCAATGAGGGGGGGTTGTATTCTACACGTGCAGGAAAGGCATCCTTAGCTGCTAAGCAAAGGCTACCGCACCCTCTGGCCAACCAGAGCACACAGCTGGCGTCAGCCCCGACGTCATTCTTGATGAATTTTCTCACAATCCAAATTGAAGGTCACGTTCTTGTCACATGATAAATTTTCCATCAGAACTAAATGTCTCAAGTGTCATAGTACTCAATATGATGGACATGACTTTGATAGAGTATGAAGTCAATGTTTGAGAAATGAAAGTACAAAAATATATTGTGCAAAGTTAGTGTATTAAACATCCTTTGTTGTATTGTATACTGGTATATTGCTATATCTTTATCTCACAATTTGAACCACCCGTTCGATCGCCACCCCCCGCAACCCACTAAACTTGCCCAACCCGCGTGCATTTATCATTACTTGATCTGCTCGTGTTGACAAATAGATAATCCAAAAACTATGAGTATGGTCATTTTGTTAATAACAACCTACTCCGACCAACCCCTCTACACCCCTCAAATAAATCACAAGCGAAAATTGCAATTTGATTCTTTAACTTGGTACCATCTCTTTTTACAGACCTGAACTTGGTAGCTCGATATTTTGGTACTTCAGTTTGGCAATTTTCTCAATTTTGGTACTCCAGTGTCATCGATTTCAAAATCTCATCGAAATTTTTCACCTGGCACTAAATTTGGGAATTCCAACTGCAGTCAAAGTGACAACTCAACAGAGTCGTCATGTTGGACGCCATGTGGAAAGAATGAACAAAATCTTATTCTTAAAATAAAAAAGAAAAAAAACAGAAAAACGAATATAAGCACAAAAATAATTATCATTTCAAATTAATATAATCTATTTTAAAATTGTAAAAATTATTACGTTGTCATAATTTTATAAATTTAATGTAAAATAAAAAATAAAATAAAATTTTAAAAAATTAATAAGAAATCGAGGAAGTCGTTTTCCCCGATTAACCGCGCCACCCTCACCCTACTCCGTACCTACGTCGCCATCACCCCACCCACCACCGCAGAGTGATTTTGTGGCTGTGTATTTGCGATATATTGTCTAATGTTGAAATAAGTCAAAAATTGCAAGAATAACAATTCAATAAGTTTAGAATCTATCAGAATTCATGTGTTTGCGTCTCTATATTGATTCGTGTACTTATTTTCTGTTGAGATGTAGAGAACTTGCCGAAATCACTCCCAGTTAGTTGAATTGCATCATTTTCCGTTACTTTAAAGAAAAGGGTTTAGGGTAATTAATACAATAGTTTTGGGGATGAATAGAAGAAGGGGGATTGACAGCGGTTGATGGGGTGGGTGACTATGAGGATGTTGGGTGGGGTAGCACGGTGATCCCCGAATTTTTTTTTAATTTTTAGTTTTTCAATTTTACTATGCTTCTCAATTATTTATTTAATTTATGAAATTAGAAAAATCTTATTATTTTAAAAATCTTAATTTAGTTTACATTAAATTGAAATGAGATTTTTGTTTTGTAATTTTGTAATATTGCTTTTGTAATTTTTGTGGTTTCTATTTTTTTCTTCTTATTTTTATTTTACGAATTTAACTTTGATTATTTTTTCCGTGTGGAAACATGGCGATTTTGTTGACTTGTCTCTTTCAGTGCAGTTAATATCTCAAACTTTGCTACCACATGTAAAATTCACGCCAGATTTTGTAATTGCCAGCAAAAGAGTACCAAAATTGAGAAAAATACCAAATTGTGGTACCAAAATCGTGAGCTGCGACGTTAAGGTATGAAAAAAAAAATGATGCCAGGTATCAAATGCAATTTTCCCGAAACCATAACTTCTATTCTCTATAATATTATAACCCATAAATCAACGGTTATCTGAAAATTAATATAAAATAAGCATATGCCAACACAACAAAAACAATATCTTGAAATCTTCATGGTAAATTTAGAAACCTCTAAATATAATAAATTGCTTTAATCACACATTCCAGACCAATATATCGTCTCTATATTTATTCAAAAGAGATAAAGCCTCATTAATTTTTATACCTAACACGGCTTTTGGCTTTGTGTATCCGTCCAACGTGATTTCAGAAGCTTTTCACCTAAATTTCCAGAGACACATCTATCAAACGCTTACAAACTATATTACAATTATTAAGATAGTTGTATCCTCACAACCAAGCAGAAATCCTACTACTCCTGGAAACAAATGGCATCTCATAAGGAAGAGCAATGCTTTTACCCAGACACTAAGATTAAAACTCCAACAAGTTTAGGATCCACTGAGAAAGAGGCCGTACCCACAGAGCAACAACAGCTTCCTAAACAGATGTCCTTATAAATCTTGTGCTTAACTTTGGACAACATTACTTTTGCAATAATCAAACTTGTTTTCAATTTTCTTTCCTATCTATTTTTCAGAATATTAAAGTTCATTACAAGTAACCGATTCAATTTTTGATGTAATAATTTAGAGGAAAATGCATAAATCGCCATTACGTTTTTCAAACCCTGCAGTAAATCCCCATATATGTTTTTTATTCCCGCCCAAATCTCCTTGTGGTAATTGGAACTGTGGACTGCACCAAATCTTATCTTTTTCCGTATATCCCTAGGTTTATTTTAAAAAATTCACCGAATCTCTTCCTTTGTGTTTTTTTTCAAAACACTACAGTTCAAATGTCTAATTGTCGGCTTCTTTTTCATTACGGCAGGAAGAAGAAGGATTGACTTTGAAGCAAACAACCGAATATTCTGATGATGGAACCAAATTTTTTGTGGTAAAGCTAAATTATTGATGAATGTTTCTCAGACTTTAATCAAGATTAATTTATATGATGACTGGTGAATTATTATTCTTTATGTTTTTTGTGTATTTATATCATTATTTATTTTTAATTTAAAAAAGTATCTTCAGTAATGAAATAAATTTGTGCCCCCATGTTTGTCTGTATACTATTGCCAAAGGAAGTAGAAATTACAAGTAAATAATAATCAGTATATACTAAAAACCTTACACTGTTGAACATAGAATAGATTAAATGGTTGCGCCATTCATCTATATACATCTGAGTGATTGTATTATGGCTTCATTTGAGATTAGATTTCCCAAGTTATTTTATAAGGCTTGTAAAAAAGTGCATTCTTTGGGAATAAAAAAAAGAATGTTTTAACTTGTCTCACTATTTAACTTGATTTGAACAAAAAAAAAGAATGCCAAAATTATTGACTTCAACTATTGGAAAAACAATATCTGACACAAACTATCTGGGGTTATTAATTTTTTATAAAAAAAAAAAAGCACAACAGTATACAACTTTTTTGTTTGTGTTTGACACTGTTTTGGTTGGTCAAAACAAGGTGTTATTTGAATACGATTGAGTTTATGATATTTCTTGAGTACTATAATAAAAAAATTCTCATTACATGTATATATTCTCTACAGGTTATAATTTATGTCTGCAGTAATATCTTTTTTCTTGTAATGGAGTATTTCATAAGTGAATTGTTAATTATGTTATATACTACATTTAGATTCAATGGGCATAATCTACAGATAATTATCAAAATAGTTTAAATTGAAAAACTATTTTGTAATTAGTGTGTCACAACTTGAAACTAGTTTGCTGATAAAATCTTATTCTGATATATAAGTTAGAATTTCAAATATTTTCATGATCGTCTAAAATTTATCAGTGGACCCCTAGTAATTAATTTTTTGGCTACATTACACATTTCATATTTCCTTATTCTTGTTGTCTTATTAACATGACTATGACTTACAGCAACAACCTTCAACTAACGGACAAACCAGGAAGAGGAAACGCACAACTGAAGGGATGGATGAGAAAATTGTTTTTAAGCTTTTCAAATTTCCAAATGGTAGAGAAGAATATATCCTAAAAGCAGAAGAGGTATATATATCTATATCTATATATATATATATATCTATATATATATGTATATATATATATATCTGTGTGTGTGTGTGTTTGTGCGTGTGTGTCTATTCGCCAGCCATTTAACTAACCCCACCCTCCCACCTACCCCCCACACCACTAACACCACGGTTTCGAATTTGACGATCTTATTATGTGTATTTAGATCACATCTGGTGATGTTAATTCCTATTACGTCAAGCTGGAGGATAAAGGAGGTGAAAAATCGAGTCTGGGAATATGCAAACATGATGAGGAAATACAGCACCCTGAGGACTCAATACAAGAAGATGTCGATCCTCCTATATTCGATAGAAGGCATAATTTGCCATTATTAGCGAGACTCAGTGGGTGGACCCTGGAGAAAAGGAAACGAAAGAAAGGCGTCGTAGATAAGGTTTGCAATTTAATCTATTTTTTCAATCTATAATAGTTATTGGTTACAAGGTTTGTGCAGTTTATGTGGGAAGAAAGACCATTGATGTATTTAACTAACATAATGTGTATTGATGTTCTATTTTGAAACAGTTCTATTACCATAAGAACAACAATATAGATCATTGGTTGAGGTAGCCGGATTCTTACTTTACTCCAGGATCTAAAACCTCTAATAAAGATCGCGAGCGTCCTGGTAAGTACATATTCGTTATGGCACAGAAACTTCATTTTAAGGTATATATATATATATATATATATATATATTAACTTAGTTATGAATAGCTGGCTTGAATTTGACTTTTAGTTATTGATAGTTCTTCCCCCTCTCGAACTAAGAATATTACTTTTAAGATTGTGTTGCAATGCATGAAGGAGAAGCAGCTCCATCATTGAAATTATTATCAAATGTTAAAGCAAACGATACTCGTGCATAAAGATTAGATAATTGATCCATAAAGGAGTATGAAAACGCAAGCATTGGGGGTGACAAAATATTGAAAAAACGTGAAACCCAACGCCAGAAAAATTATACATGAATGTAAATCTGAGATTACTTAAGACGAGGCTTTTTTTTTTCTTTTTCAGGATGTGCAATTCTTGTGCATGCATGTGCTGCATTATTTGTTGTTAGGTTAGTGCGTATCTTTCTTTGGTACTTTAATATCTCACACATCAAACTCCATGCCTCATGTTGGTCATTTCTCTCACATTGAGTACTCGACACTAATATTTCTAATTTTTATCGGAAGAAAAGCGTTTGACAAGCACATTTCTTTCAGATTAACGATTTTGACCCACATTTTCCCCACAAATGACACATAGTGTTAATGCTATAAAGACCTTATTAGACCACGTGGCATGTGAGGGCTCGAGAATTTTATCAAAATATCCAAATTGAAGGTCATATGTCTGTCACATGCTCAATTTACAGACAAAAAACTTAAAGTTTCCAGCATAGGGAGAGCTCAATATGAAGGACATGACCAAGATTGAGAATGAAGTATGGTGCGCAACAAATTAAGGTGTGTAAAAAAACATTGTGGAAAGTTAGGGTACGAGAAATGGTTTTTTTCTCTTCACCAACTCCAGAGTGATTGTTGGAAGCATTAGAGGTGGCGGCACAAAGTGGTAACCAAATCATCAAACCCCTAACTTAAATCTAAAACAATTTCTTGAATTTCAATGTCGCGACTTCTCATATTCACCTAGTATTCAAACGTATCTACGTTCCCCCTAATTCATTCACATTTAACCGAAAAACAAAAAACGTTGTCTTCTAGCGCCCATCAAGTATTCTTATAGAAGTTCTTCAACTTTGTCGTTTTTTGTATTTATAACTGGAGGTTAGGTATGAAGTTAATGTCTGATAAATGAAAGTACGAAAAAATATATTGTGCGAGGTTAGGGTATTAAACTTTCTTTGTTGTATTGTATAATGATATATTGCCATAGTCTTATCTCACGATTTGAACCACCTGTTCGACGCCACCCCCGCCCCCCCCACTTAACCCGCCCAACCCGCGTTGATTTATCATTACTTGACCCGCTCGTGTTGACAAATTGATAATTCAAAAAACATGAGTATGATCATTTTGTTAAGAACATCCTGCTCAGACCAACCCCTATACACCCGTAAAGGAAATCACACGGGAAAATTGCAATTTGAGACCTTACCTTGGTACCATTACTTTTTTCAAACCTAAACTTCGTAGCTCGCGATTTTGGTACTTCAGTTTGGCAATATTCTCAATTTTGGTACTCTGGTGTCAGCGATTTCAAAATCTCATCGAAAATTTTCATGTGGCACTAAATTTCAGAATTTCAACTGCAGTCAACGTGACAACTCAACCAAGTCGTCATGTTGGACTCCACATGTAAAGAATAAACAAATTATAATTCTTAAAATAAAAATAAGAAAAGCAAGTATAATTAACAAAAAGAAATTCTCATTTCAAATAAATGTAAACTAAGTTAAAGTTGTAGAAATTATTAGGTTCTCATAATTTTATAAATTTAATATAAAATCAAAATAAAAAACATAATAACATTTAAAAAAATTAAAAAGAAATTGAGGAAGTCGTTCTCCCCGATTAACAGCGACCCCAACCTTACTCCATACCCTCGTTGTCACCCACCCCACCCATCGTCGTTAGAGTATTTTTTTGTGTGTGTATTTGCGATATACTGTCTAATGTTGAAATAAGTCATAAATTTCAAGATTAACAATTCAATAAGTTTAGAATCTATAAGAATTCCTGTGTTTGTGTCTATGTATTGATTCGTGTACTTATTTGTTGTTCAAATGTAGAGAACAGTCTGCTCTCACCGAAATCACTTCTAGTTAGTTCAATTGCTTCTGATGTACCATTTTTCGGTATGCCACATAATAACATTTGATACAATTCCACGAGCGCATTTCCGACTAAGTTATGACACGTGAGCATTGTTATTTTTTAATGCAAAATTACAATTCAACGCAAAACTCAAATCAGGCCATGGAGGCCCAATTTCGAGTTATATCATGGCCAAATTCGAGTTGTCAAGCTAAACTCGATTTGTTCCAGGCCCAATTCGAGCTGTTTCAAGCCCAATTTAAGTTGTTTGATAAGCCCAACTCAAGTTATTTCAATAGCTCTAATTCGACTTATTTCAACTTCTAATTGTACTTTATCTACAATTCTAGCCTAATAAGGACTCTTATTACTATGTATATAGGTCCTAATCATCATTATCAGGTACGCTTTCATAATTTCTAAGCCTTAAGCTTGAGTTATATTGATCGAATTGACCTATTTGTGAGTCTGATTGGACTTGTGAAAATATGTCTTATTCGACTAATAATAGTCTGCAGTTCAAGTTAATTGAGTGCCCAATTCAACTTGTTTGGTCACTTAGTTCGACTTGTTCTCATGCTCAACTTGAATATAACTTCTTCACTAGATGTTGGAATCATGATTCGCTTCTCGCGTTATAAATTAGACATCCATATAGATGACGCATACTCTCCCTCCTGGGATCGTACCTGTCCGCATGGCCTGATCCTCTAATCCCAACCTATCTCACGACCCCTCTCAGATTCCCGACCCTGTTAAGCATTATAATATAATATCTGCCTCACTCACCCCTCATTAAATCAACGAGGGGGCGGGGTCGTATTCTACATGTGCAGGAAAGGCATACTTAGCCGCTAAGAAAAGGCTACCGCACCCTCTGGTCAACCAGAGCACACAACCCCGACGTCATTCTCCACTATCTGAATGCGTTGTCGCCCCCTCGGGGCTCGACCGCCCTGCTTCCCCAATGAAGAGCGAGGGATCGGGGATTATAGTATGTAAACGGAGCACGACACACACCAAGGGTAACATGCAGGAACCACGTGCCCTACTCTACAAAGCCTACTCGGGCATCACGTGCCTATTTCAACAAGACTCTCCAGCACCACGTGCCCTACTCTACGAAGACACGCAAGTACTCTACTACCCTCAAAATCAACATGCATGCAGACGCGTGCCCCTGGTAGGATTACATCTATACCCTCCCCTAGCCCTATAATAGGGAAGCAGGATGGTCATAAAGGTATCCCCAATCCATGCAAGCATACAGCTAGAGAGCCACGCCTAGAGAGACAGAAATAGCGAGAGCAAGTGAGCACGGTCGAAAGAGCGTGAACCCCAGGAGCAAAGGATCGAAGGGAGATCGTGCGAACAAAGTGCGAATCCCTATGGGTCGCGGAAGAGTTGCAGGAGTCCCCCCAACGAGCTCCCAACTCTTCCTCCTCCAAGAGCTTGCCGAGTCCAGGGTCATCTTAGGTCGGGACCGGCGTGCGGACTGCCTCTGTGACGGGCATGGCAATCTAGGGGCATCATCAGTGGCGCCCTCTGTAGAAACGTTATTAGAGTCCCTGAAGTAGCCTAAGTAATGAGCCCGGATTTGGTAAGTTCTCATTCTGCAAGTAGTGCTGTTAGCTTTCAATACCCTACCCATATACTTTCCCAAGTTGATATGTCCATTTCCCGTCAAAACACCGGTGAGTCTATTTCCTCCACGCCCGAGGGCCCGAGCCTGCGCGATTATGAATCCCCGAATCGGGGGGAAACCCCCGATGAAGGAGCTTCCACCAAAGTTCACCTGACCATGAGCGAGTTGGATCGCTTGTTGGAGACTGCCGCGGAGCGAGGAGCTCGACGGGTGCGGCAATAGGAAGCCCGTGCTAGAGGAAGATGGGTTTCACCTCCCCTTAACACCGATGCGCGTACTAATGGAAACATGCGTGCGGGATCCGAACCTCGATGGCCGAGAGCAGAGGCAGAACATACTTGTAGCCGAGGTGAACGACCCATCGGAAACCACCGCAATGGGAGATACCGCCCATTCCCAGGTACGATTAATAACAATCAGCAATTTATGGATATGATGTCTGAGTTGAAAAGGGAGGTGCAAGCCCTGAAAAGAGATCGAGATGGGACTGGGGAAGAAGACGAGAAGGGCAGCCCCTTTGCTCCCCACATACTTGCCCCCGATAACCTGGTATCTATGCGCCTGTCTAATCCCGTGGTCTATACTGGAGACCGCAATGCAAGAGACCCTCGAGACCATATCAACCAGTTCCTGGCAGTGATGGATATACTGAATGCCCCTGATCACGCCTGATGCCGGATCTTCCGATCCACTCTGACGGGGAGGCGCATGCTTGGTTCTATCAGTTACCAAGAGGATCCATCCGAAGTTTCGATGATCTCCGAGAGCTGTTTGTGCGACAGTTTGCGTGAAACCGCCGATATCCGAAAACTACCGGGCACCTGATGACAATTGTTCAGACTGAAGGAGAAAGCCTCCTCAACTACATGCGACAATTTGCTGATTCGGTAATTGATGTAAGGCATGTACATCCCTATATCCTCTCTGAATTTGTAGCACAAGTTACCCGATTCTGTAGAGTTCGCCGAATCCTTGGTAAGGCATCCTGCCCGAACCCTAGAGGAACTCATGCAAAGAGCTGAGAGGTACATGCTTCTAGAGGATACGCGGCTAGCGAAGTTGGGATTGCCAAGGCATGGAGATCGTTCGAGGAATAGGCAAGGAGATAACGCTCGCGGACGGCAGGACGTAGTTAAAAGGTACTTGGAACCTCTCCCCTTGACTCTTTTAAAAATCTCTAACACGGGGTGCTACACGTAATGGGGGGACACCAAGACGCCCGATGGCTACCCACGCCCGAAACTTGAAAACCTTACGTCATACTGGGAAATGGTGTTATTTTATCGAAGTTGGGGACACAAGACGGAAAACTTCGGTCACCTGAGGATAGAGATCGACCGTCTCTTGAAAATGGGATACTTGCGCCAGTTCATCGCAATAAGGGAAGCTTCCCACAGAGATGAGCGGCCTATGGAAAGAAGGGAAGGAGGCCGACCTCGGAAGCATATGCAAGAATTGCGCAAGAGTTCGGAGCGACAGGAAAGGGAAAGGGAAGACTCTCAGAGCAGGAGAAGGAGGTACGAAGATAGGTCAGCACTAGAAGAACAACCTCGGCACCATCACTTGCCGCCCCCACCTTCAAACTATGTACACGATCCCCTCACAGGGAGAACAGTGAATATGATTGAGGGAGGTCCGCTAGCAGCCTCGTCAGCCCAGAGGAAGAGGAAATTCGTCAAGGAAACACAACGGGTTAGCCTAAAATATCATGATTACCTTTGGTCCGGCAGACCTGATAGACATCGTCCATCCTCACGACGACCCCATAGTGATTCAAGCCACTATTCATGGGGCAAAAGTAGCTACAGTCCTAATAGAGACATGAAGTTCAGTGGATGTGATGTTTCTGCCCATTGTTCTGGCCTTCGGGCTCCAACTGGAGCAGATAGTGCCGGAAACGACTCCTCTGGTGAGCTTTGATGGCAGTCCGAGTGAGACCATAGGCTCTATACCACTCCTAATGTCATGGGGAGCGGGACATCTGCGGAGAATTGAGGAAGTCAGGTCCTGGATCATAAATGCACTTGCCAAGACTTACAACGTAATCTGCGGACGACCGTCTATCCACCTGTTCGAAGCGGTACCTTCTGTCCTTCATCTAAAGGTAAAGTTCCCTACTCTGAATGTAATTGGAGAGGTTAAAGGAAACCAGGCTCAAGCACGAGAGTACCGGTTGAACACCTTCGCCATGATCGAAGAAGGAGAAAGCAGCAACAAGAAGAATCCATTCAAACCCCGGCGCATAGAAGCTGGCAAACTTTATCCCGCCAAGGAACTTAAGATGGTTGAGGTTATCCCTGGAGAAAATTGTAAATATGGGAACCAATATCAACCCGCATGTTGAGATGCATCTCCTCGAGACGCTGCAACGATTCCACCATGTGTTTGCCTGGGAAGGAAGACCTCCGGGGTGCATCAGCTCGTATATATGTCAGCACTGCCTTGATATACGGCCCGATGCCAAGCCCATCCTGCAAAAAAATACAAGATGGGGCCCCAAAGGAACTAGGTAATTAAGTCTGAGAGACAACGGCTAATCGGCCTGAACCAAATCAGGGAAGTACAATACCCCGAGTGGCGGGCCAATGTGGTCCTGGTACCAAAATTCGGAGGAAGATGGCGGATGAGCATCGACTTCACTGATCTCAACGATGCTTGCTCGAAGGATTGCTTCCCTTTGCCCAGCATAGACCAGCTTGTTGACTCCACGACAGGGTTGGCCTTACTCTCCACCATGGATGGCGACCAAGGTTACAACCAGATTCCGATGGCGGAGAAGGATCAGGAGAAGGCTAGCTTTATTACAGAGTTCGATACGTACTGTTATCTCATCATGTCGTTTGGTTTAAAGAACGCATGAGCAACATACTAGAGGCTTATGAACACCATGCTCTCATCGATGATCGGGAGCAACCTCGAAGTATACGTGGACGACATCGTGGTCAAGAGCAAGGACGCAAGTCAGCATAATGCCGACCTGATCGAAGCCTTTCAAATTATGGATAAGTTCAGTTTAAAGGTGAACCCACGAAAGTGCTCGTTCAGAATCCAAGGACGGAAGTTCTTAGGGTTTTTGGTCACCCAGCGGGGAATTGAGGTCAACCCAGAAAAGGTAAAAGCAATACTGGACATGCCGCCGCCCCAGACGGTTCGAGACGTGCAGTGACTCACCGGAAGGATGGCTTCACTCAACCGATTCACCGGAAGGGAGCAACTCTATGTGTCGATATAATATACCAGCCAAACCCTGAGAGATGTTGAAACACGATACACCCTCATTGAAAAGTTTGCATTCGCCCTCGTCACAACGGCTCGGAAACTGAGGTCATACTTCTTAACCCATGCCATCACTATACTCACGCAACACCCCTTACGAGCCATATTGAGTCACCCGCAAGTGTCAGGGAGGATGGTTAAGTGGGCGGTAGAGCTCGGAGAGTACGATATCCACTATGCTCCGAGACCAGCCATAAAAGCCCAAGTGTTAGACGACTTCATAATAGAGACCAACGAAGTACCCGCTGAAAGGCCTGTGACGAACCTTTGGAAAGTTTATGTGGAGGGATCATCTAGCAATGGTACCGGAGGAGCCAGCGTCGTCTTTAAATTGCTACATGCACACAAACTCGAGGAAGTGTTATCCTTCGCCGTGAAGATAGGGTTCCCCGTGTCCAACAATGAAGCAGAGTACGAGGCCTTACTTATTCGGATGAGGATGGCTAAAGAAGGAAGGATGACACGAGTCCATTTCCACAACGATTCACAGCTGGTGGTACAGCAAGTGGAAGGCACGTACGAGGCCCGAGATGAGAGGATGAAAGAATACTTGACTGCAGTGCGCAAATCACGTGAGAACTTTGAAGAATTCA
Source organism: Misopates orontium (assembly GCA_946800315.1). Lineage (NCBI taxonomy): Eukaryota > Viridiplantae > Streptophyta > Magnoliopsida > Lamiales > Plantaginaceae > Misopates > Misopates orontium. The sequence goes on along the minus strand of OX326950.1, from coordinate 27,511,523 downwards.
CTCTCGAGTAGATTCCCCAAGCAGAGAACAAAGAAGCGGACACGTTGTCCAGAACAACAGCTGGCATGCACCCTATTGGCACCCGTCATGTAACTTTCCTCACCATTAGCTCATCTGAGAAAGGACATGTAGCTTTAGAGGCACTGAAAATAGATAGGGATGATCGCAAGGGTTGGATGACCGAGGTTATGGCATACCTACAAAACCCGAAGAAGTATGAGCATGATAGTTAGCTAGGGAAAAGAGCCGTTCGGTTCTTTCTGAAAGAAGGGGTGTTATACAAGAAAGGGTTCTCACAGCCCTACCAGCGGTGTTTGAATGAGGACGAAGCAATCGAGGTAATGCGAGAAGTACAAGGAGGAAGCTGTGGAAACCACTCGTGAACCCGGAGCCTCACCCAGAAGATACAAGGTTACTTCTGGACCACGATGCAAAAGGATACAAAAGCATTCACCCACCAACGGGAGCAATGTCAGAAGCACGCAATGATATCCCACCTACCTGCAGCAGCACGAGAACCTAACCTCGTTCCTTGCCCATTCGACAAATGGGGAATCGCTATTGTCGGGCCATTGATACAAGATCACGAGCAGAAGAAGTATCTCCTATTGGCCGTAGATTCTTTCACCAAATGGGTCGAGGCCGAACCGATGGCATAGATCACCTCAGCAGCAGTCATCAACTTCCTATGGAGGAACATCGTGTGCAGATTTGGAGTGCCTTGAGTCATCGTCAGCGACAATGGACTACAATTCACCAGTGATACGCTGTCAAAGTAGTGTGACAATTTGAAGATACAACATCGCTTCACTTCCATTGGGTATCCACAATCCAATGGCCAGGTCGAGGTCACGAACCGCACTCTAATTCAGGGACTAAAAGCACGTCTCATGACAAATCAGGGAAAGTGGGTCGAGAAAATCCCTAGCTTCTTGTGGGCTTACCGAACCACCGCAAGACCGCAATGAAGAACACATGATCCTTGAACTAGATCTACTGGAAGAACACCGAAGACAGGCAGTGCTCCGAAGCGCCCGTTACATAGCCCGCATGGCCAGGTATTACAACAAGCATTATAAAGAGCGAACATACTAGGTTGGCGAGTTGGTCCTACGAAGAGTAGGGGCATCAAAAAATATGGGAAAACTGGATCCCGCGTGGGAAGGGCCTTACCAAATATCCCGCATCCTCGGAGCAGCAACATACCAGTTGCGGGATATGGAGGGTCGAACTTATCCACGCTCGTAGCATGCACTAAACATAAGGAAGATCTACCCTGAAGACGGCTTGCACGACGAAGGTAGTCTTCCTCCTCAGAAAAATGAGGAAGAAACTAACCCAGGTACATAAATAAATATTGTAAGCCTTAAGTGTGTATTTATTAATTAGTATCATGTGATTAGGAAAACTACGTGCGGCTTGATTCCTAATTTTAGTGCAAGGAATACGTAGGTAGCTTGAAAGTTACTCGAGTTCAGGCCCAAAAAATAAAAAATAATTTATGTACACCAACACACAAGCACGAAAGAAACTAACACTGGAGGTACACAAACTGAATGTTCCATTAAAAGGAGTTGGTTTCTACAAAGATAGGGGTCGAAGCCCCAACGATCAACTTCACCCACCACCCACTCATAGGACGGGCGAAGAATGCAAAAAGACAAAAGAAAAAGAAAAGGGAAAATCTAAAAACTAAGGCCAACAAGGGCCACCACCATCCACCTAAACTAAGGCCATCACATGCCACCATCGTCATTCTTCATCCACGCTCATCTCTTCGGTGCTTCCCAGCTCCGATAGCTGCCCGGTGCTTCTCCTCCGTCACCTCCATCACAACCCTCTTGGGGGGACTCCTCGATTCGCGTAGAGGAGCAGCGGAAACATTAGCAGTAGCAGCAGGAACAGCGAACCTAATCCGACGGGCTTTGTCTAACGATCGGAGCTCAAAACCTTGGGGCGCACCAGGCAGATTCTGCACGACGCTTGAGCACATGTCATACCCCATGGTCATAAATTTCTGGACATCCTTGGAAGAGATAGCCTATGGGGGCTTTGCCTTTCGTTCCTTCCGCACTGCCTCTCCACGAGCTGCAGAAAGCTCTGTCTGCAACTTCTTATAAAAAACACCGCGGGCCGAGCCTAGCTCCGCCTGCATCTTGGCCTCAAATTCCGCCCTCATCATGTGCTCCCTCACCAGAGCCGCTTCTACTTCAGCCTCATGACCTCAGCCCGCACCAAATCTTCCCCCACGGCATCCCGCTGGATCTGATCCACCATCAGTGAGTCCACGTGCACCCTCCAATCCTCCTTCATCTACCGCAGGTTTTCCGCCTGCTCCAACAGAAAACGCTACCTCGAACCAGCCGCTGTCAGAGCCTCCCTCAAGGTCTCCACCTCGCCCCTCAACTTAAGGGACTCCTCCCGGCAGGAAGCCCTCGTCTCTTCCAACTCCTCGCGGTATTTGTTAGCCACCTCTTGATGCAAGTGCGCCATCGCCTGGGCCCCTTGCACCCGCTCACAGTCTTGTAACAACAGGATCTCCCGAATCGAGTTCCCAAGTGATGAACATCGCCTGAAAGAAGAAAAAACGAGTTAGAAAATCTGTACAAAAGAGAAGTCAACAAAGGAGAAGGGAAGGAAACATCGTACATCAAGGAGATTGCTCGACAAACGAGCCGACAAGCTAGCCCCATCCTCCTGGCCTAAGAGTCAATTTTCCTTGGACGTCAGAAAGTTGTTTACCAGAGTTTGAAGCCCATCTATACGTTCGGAAGTGTACACGGCCCAAAGGTCGCGGGGCAGAGAGGGTCTGCTCCTCGTTCCTTCACCCGCGGGAATTACTGGGATCGGAGCCGGTGGAATGTTGGAGGTCTAGGGCTCGATAGAAGTAACACCCCCTTGATGTCTCTGCCAGATCTATCCTCGGAAGAGCCACAAAGATAGTCGTTAATGGAATAAGTACGGCCTGGCGGAGTAACACTAACCCCTGGAGTGGGGCTAGGGAAAGGAGATGAAAGGGCAATATCGCTTCTCGAGGAAATAGGGTCGAGAGGGGCCGACGGACTGACATGGTGTCTCTCCAAAGTAGCATTGCCATCGGGTGCAGGAGAGTCATCATTGGAGGAGATCAATTGTGCAGCCTCTGCGAAGGAATTGCCCAGTGCGTGCGTGGCCAACTCAACCCCTGGAAACAAAAAGTCAGAGTTAGCACCAAACAAATAAATACGAAAGGAACTACAGGATTCGAACAAGGAAGTCAAACTTACCGAAGGAGGTGCCTCTCCCCATCTGAACACCAAAGAAACCGAGATAGTCTGGGCCGGCTTGGAGACCTGCCATCACCATGGCACGAGGGCGCTTCAGGATAGATACCGCATCGTAAGTCATGGAGAAAAACTCGTGATCCTGCAGAAAGATAGTCTTCTCGGAAGGGTTAAATGAATACACAGAGTTCAACCCCCACCTGTTGGACACGCCCATTGCCCATTGTGAGGGCGGATGAAGGAATAGCACCTCCTCCAGTTGCGGTAGGAGGGGAAGGCAGTTGAAACTCTGGAATGGAAAAAGTTAACAAACTAACGGGCCACCAGTTGGAAGAACGGGTAGCCCTATCTCACCGGGCGTAGGACGAAGGCCCCGAAGAGCAAAGAGGGAGACATGGGGATGTTGAGATAATTGCATAGAAGAATATTATCTACCAAACATCGGTAGGAGTGAGGAACTAGCTGGATTGGACAAATCTGCATGAAGGAAAGCAGGTGGCTCGAAGGGGTTGAGAAAACGACGGAGGCCATTGTGGACCTGCTCCTAGTACACAGTAAGGTAAGCCTACAGGAGGGTTGAAGGCACGGTCGGAAGGTGTCGCCACACATACATCCATGCCAACGATGCCGTACTGGTCCAGCAGCTCCCACACAGATTCTGTCGTCTCGGTCAAAGGGGTCGAACCAGCACGGTCTGAACCAACCATCAAGCTAGGCTCGAGATTCCGGGTGACTAACTGGAATCCCACCGCCGGATCCTCATACGGGTCACGATCCTCGAACTCCGCAGCAATGTTCCCAACAGAGGGGTCAGTAGATTGAACATCCCCGGTAGCTGCCTTGTGGTTGCGGACAGCAGCAGCAAGTTGACTCTCCGTCCTCTGATGAGTACAGGAAGCAACGCCGCGGGTACCAATACGAGTTTGGGAAGTCCCACCATTCTCCTGTTGGGCAGAAGATGGTGGAGTAGGAACATGGCTATCAACCACCAAAAATCTTAGTGGAAGACGACAGAGAAGAATCAAAGGACAAGGGAGTTTCAGAAGAAGAAGATGCAGAAGAAGCCATTGCAAAAGGAAATATATATATATATATCTAGAGAGAGAGAGAAGATCGGATTTGCTGAAAAAGGAAGTTGAAGTGACAAAAAAGGTAATTAAAAGGTCTATTTATACCCTCAGAAGCGACGCTTCGATTTAGACGGGAATCAATGAAACGCCAAATACAAAACTCGTGCAAAAAACCTTTACCTCCCGTGATCACCAATGAGGGGGTGGTAGTGAGGGACACATGTCGGTTACGCATAACCATCTATCATTAATACGCCTTCTGGAGGAACTAATGACGGTTGTGGGATTTTTGCGTGCGAAAGTAAATGAGATCTAGAGTAGTGCGGCAACCGAGAAAGCTGGATGGGACATATTGGCGATAGGAAACGACAAGCAGTCAGGAGACAAAAAATGAAGAGGCTCCACGAGCCGTTACAACTTCTCAAGGAAGGTAAACAAAGAGTCTCCACGAGCCGTTACAACTTCTCAAGAAAGATAAAAGGCTCCACGGGCCGCTACAACTCCACGAATGAACCATCTAAACCTTCACAACTCCTCCGTTTACAAGGAAAACGAAAAATACAACACATGAGGCCTACTAACTCGTCCTCAAGAGGGCCGCTTTCCCTGTATCACCACCATTTGACGCTGCTCGAGCATCGGAGCATCATCCGGAGCATCAGTAGGAGCATCAGGAGCAACAAACGTTGAAACAACCCGCAAGGAGATGTCTGTAGGTCTTGGAGTAGGAGCATCGACAGCACGGGTACTTGGAGGACCAGGACCAGTAACTAGCGGACCTCCAACCATTATCTCGGAAGCAATGGCCCTTATCCTCCTTGCCCTAGTGTCGACGGAGGAGCTACTGGAGGTCACCCTACCGGCCTCGGGGATAACAACCTGCGCTGGAGGAAGCTTAGCCCGACTGTCCTCAAAAATCGCCCGTAACTCAGAAGGGCTAGGTGGAGAACCTGGCGGTATCTCCCTAGGAACCTAGATAGCCTGCGGAGAGAGCGTCGTCAGATCAGCCTCGGGTACGATCCAGTTCATTTCCTACAGCTGCTGTATGGATTCCTTGTACCTGGTCATAAAGAGGGAGACGAACACCTTCCGGAAATAGCCATGATGGAGCGTGGAGCCGATATATCGGATTATACGCTCGAACGCATCCCGTTTGTTCTTCTCGGTGATCTGCCCACGAAGCTCCATGTTGAACCTTCGCACTTTGTCGGCAACCCTCTGGTCTATGGATGCTTGGCAATCTTGCAACTCGTCTCGAAGAGACTCGGCAATCTTCATTGCCTCAGCACACTCCGCCTCTGCCTCCATCTTCAACCGAGATGTCTTCTCCAAAGTATCCCCCAATGCCGCCAGCTCCACGGCCGCATCATCCCTTTGTCCCTCAACCACACGAAGACGCTCCAATGCAAGATCTTGCTCCTTCGCCAGCTCTATTGCATGTACCTCCCACTCGTGACCCCACTTCACTCGGGCCTCGAAAGCGGCCCAAGCCTCATGCAGTTCGGCAGTCACCCGTGAGTAGTCCAACCTCAATGTTTCAAACCCCTGCGCCAAAGAATTCGGAGCAGAAGCCTCCAGCTCCGCCACACGGTCCTCCAAAGTGTGGATATGCTCCAGCAGCAAATATTGACGGGAGCTAACTGGAAAAGGAAACAGAGGAGATTAGAAGCAGAACAGAGTAGCAAAATAGGAGCAAGCAAAGAACCGCAGCATAACACGTCGTATCCTTCAACCATTGTAACCCACGTTTCCCGAGCCACTCAACCTCGCGAGGATCCACCGCTTGATGCAACTGGGCAAAACCAGAGCCCACGCCTTGCAGTTCCTCTACCAAGGGAGGCTCAACGGAACCAGGACGAACAATCTAGTCCACCGCCACCTGTGAAGAAGTCCCCTCATCACGAACCTCCACCCAATAATCGGCTCCATCACCCTGAGCCTCGGGAATCTCCTCCAGCCTACTTCCCGCCAGCGACTCCAGCAAAACAACCTCCTCCGGCATAGGAGCCGCGTCCTCTGAAGGACTAGAAGAAACGGCAAGAGAACTCCTGCCCACCTCCCAGACGGGCCCTCAGTCGGATTGGCAAGGCCCTCTCGCAACGTCGGAGAAGAGGGCTTGGATGCATCCGTCTCTCCCATGCCCTCGATCATAAGATAAGACCCGGCATTCTTCTCACCAGGATCGGACTGAACAGGCACAGAAGAAGTATGAGGGGGAGAAGCGCGAGATATTGAGGCCACCTCATGCCCCCGGGAGGGAATGGAGAGATAGCTTGAGTCGAAGGAGGCGGGCACAGATTCTTGAATCCAATCAAAACAAGAAACAGGCTTCAAAACCAAAAAAGTAGTTTTGTGGAATGCCTCGAGATCGTCCTCCTGCAAGCTCTGGAAGTTACCAAAGGATGGCAAGCCCGAGTTGACCTCCAGGGACGGTTCAGGCGCTGAGTAAGGAGATGGAGAAGCCCCCCCACTCAGTTCAGGCGCTGAGTGAGGATATGGAGAAGGCTCCCTACTCCGAGTAGCAACCGCCGATTGAGAAGATGTTGCCTTCCCTCGGGTAGATCTGTTCCCCCTGGGCACCTTCAGAGCCACCGTGTCAGTCACAACCTCCGCCAGAGGAGACACCAGCACACCTGTGGAAAGTTGGTCAGAATCACGAAAAAAGTGGAGAATACAAAAGGATGTAAAGAGCAAAGAGTAGTTACAGAACTCGGGGTCCTTGTCTAGACTCGGAAAGTGAACAGAACGAGTCCCCTCTTGAAGACCACAGAGCTGGAACAGCCTCGGGATCTTTGCTACTTTCAGCACATTGTACTTCATCTGGAAGTAGCCTTCCTCCTTCATTCGTAGCCGAACTCCCTCGAGATGAGAAGAATCCAAATCTGCTTGCCCACGGGACCAGGTGTTTGTAACCCCCCCAGCTCTCGCAGTTACGCCCTGAAGGCATTACAAAGAAGAAGGAAGACTTCCAACTCCCGTAGGAAGTAGAGGCACCGGTGAGAATCCTCGCCCCTGGGTCAGATTGGGAAGAACGAGGGGTCAGTTAGAAGAAGGCGTCATGCTTGTCCCCACGTCATACAAGGCCAGCAGACACTCGGCAGTACAGGGAAGCCCTCGGCTTCGGTAGATGAACTCGAAACCGGCCATGATGGAGAAGGCGTTGGGTGTCAACTGACTCAGACAAAGCCTTAGGGCTTTGGCCATCTTCTGGAAGAACGACAGCACAAACACTCGCCATCCCGCTTCGATCTGAGGGAAGAAGACCGTCAATAGCCTGCAGAGGGCTATTTGCCCGATGCGACCACTCTGGAATCATCACCGCCACATTCCCCCTAGCCTGAGTAATTTTATTATGGCTTCACTTGAAAAAAAGTGCATTGTTTGGGAATAAGTTATTCACGGACAAATAATATACTTTCCAGTGATAATATATCTTGTTTTAGAAATTCAATATATATATATATATTTATAATTATATATACATATGTATATATATATACATATATATATATACATATATATATATACATATATATATACATATATATATACATATATATATATATATATTTATAATTATATATACATATATATATATATTTATAATTATATATACATATATATATATGTACATATATATATATATATATTTATAATTATATATACATATATATATATATATTTATAATTATATATATATATACATATATATATATATATATATATATATATATATATATATATATATATATATATAATTTTCATATGAGACACTAAAGCGTAAAACCAATTCCATTATGTTTTAACTTGTCTCACTAGTTAACTTGATTCGAACAAAAAAAAAAAGAATGTTAAAATTATTGACTTCAACTATTGAAAAAAAAAAATGTGACACAATATCTGGGGTTATTAATTTTTTATTAAAAAACAAAGCACAACACTATACAATTTTTTTGTTTGTGTTTGACACTGTTTTGGTTGGTCGAAATAAGGTGTTATTTGTATCAGATTGAGTTTATGATATTTCTTGAGTACTATAGTAAAAAAATTCTCATTACATGTATATATATATATATTTATAATTATATATACATATATATATGTACATATATATATATATATATTTATAATTATATATACATATATATATATATATTTATAATTATATATATATATATACATATATATATATATATATATATATATATATATATATATATATATATATATATATATATATATAATTTTCATATGAGACACTAAAGCGTAAAACCAATTCCATTATGTTTTAACTTGTCTCACTAGTTAACTTGATTCGAACAAAAAAAAAAAGAATGTTAAAATTATTGACTTCAACTATTGAAAAAAAAAAATGTGACACAATATCTGGGGTTATTAATTTTTTATTAAAAAACAAAGCACAACACTATACAATTTTTTTGTTTGTGTTTGACACTGTTTTGGTTGGTCGAAATAAGGTGTTATTTGTATCAGATTGAGTTTATGATATTTCTTGAGTACTATAGTAAAAAAATTCTCATTACATGTATATATTCTCTACACGTTATAATTTATGTCTGCAATACTATCTTTTATCTTGTAATGGAGCATTTCATAAGTGAATTGTTAATTATGTTATATACTACATTAAAATTCAATGGACATAATCTCCAGATAATTATCAAAATAGTTTAAATTGCAAACTATTTTCTAATTAGTGTGTCACAACTTGAAAGCAGAAGAGGTATATATATCTATATCTATACCTATATATATCTATATGTATATATATATATATATATATATGATGACGCCCCTTTCTCGCCGCGCTCGTCACCGGAGCCGTTCGCACGCCGGTCCCGACTCAAGATGCCCCTGGGTTCGGCAAGCTCTCTGCTGCTCCGCTGTTGCCGCAACTATCCACGACCCTTGGGGTTTCGGGCTCCGTTCGCACGATCTCCCTTCAAACTGCTTCCTCAGACCAATCTTGAGCTCTTCCCACCTCCTTGGCTCGCGCCTTCCTCACTAGGTGGGGCTATCTCTTGCTTATATGGGGATCAGTGATCTCAGAGGTGGGGTGTGTTGTGCTTGAAAATCAGATTGCCTTTATGACTAACCTGCTTCCCTATTTATAGGGCGAGGGAGAGGTTATAAGTGTAATTTGGCCCTGGGCACGTGTCACCGTGCATGCTCGTCCGAGGGTATTTGAGTGCCCTTGTAGAGTAGGGCACGTGGTGCCTGCATGCTACCCTCGGCGCACGGCGTGCTCCGGCTACACCTTATAATTTCCGAACCCTCGCTCTTTATTGGGGAAGCGGGGCGGTCGAGCCCTGTGGGGGTGACAACGCATCCGAGCGAGTGGAATGTGACGTTGACTCTGACGTCCGACCCTCCCTTCTGGTTGGGGAGGAGGGACGGTTGCCACTGATTGATGAATAGGTGACGTACACCTGTATGTGGTGAATACGACCCCCTCGGGGAGTACGTGCAGCATAGGATATGATATAATAAATATTTAACAAGGGTTCGGGGGATAAAGGGGGTCGATATACCTGGGGGTCGTGCATTGGGCGAGAAAGGGGGTAGTGAGGCGAGATGAGGTCGGAAGATTAGGCCACGTGGACAGGTAAGATCCCAAGAGGGAGAGTATGCGTCATCATAAGTCCCCCAGTCTCTGTCGCAGTTCGCAGAACGTGGCAGAGAGTAAAAAAGTTAGGGGTCTAATCTTCTGACCGCGTGTCGATCTCACTTCCTGATTTCTCGGGATTCCTCAAACTTCCCTCAAACGCTGAGTCATACGTGTTATCCATCCGCGGTTATTGGGTTTCGAGCGGGAGTTATACCGCCTTTTTGCACGTCTATTTAGGTTTCTTGTGTGGCGGTTTCTTAAGGCTCATAGCCCTCTTCCTTCTTGTAGTTATAATTTTCTTTGCTTCTTCTCATCCACCATCATTATGTCTGCTAACGCCACTGCCACTGCCTCCTCCGGATCTACTCCTCCTGCTTCTCCATCTTGATTAGTGCCATCGTCCCCTCTGGCGACTCGCCGCGGTAAGCGCACGGCCACTTCCGCCGCCCTGGAGAAAGGGACGCCATCTACAAGACAAGCGGTAAATGTAAACGACGCCGCGAGCACCGCGACCCAGGCCACTGTTGAAAGATTGCTTGCCAAGTACAATGTGGCGATGGAGGATGTGGCGGTGTTGATCCCAGAGCCTTCGAACCGGGCGAATGATCCTCCTACCGGCTACTTGACCGTCTTCTTTCCCCAAATCGAGGCGGGGTGGCGCACATTTGTGCCGCCTCTTTTTCGAGATGTAGCCAAAGCCCTAGGGCTTTGTCTGAGTCAACTAACGCCCAACGGCTTCTCTATTATGGCTGGGTTCGAGATTACTTGCCGGGGTCGTGGGCTTCCCTGCACGGCCGACCGCTTGCTGGCCTTGTACGACGTAGGTGCGGGCCAGGTGCCCTTCTTTTATCTGACCCCTCGCCCCTCTCAAGCTGTTCCGGGGGCGAGGATTCTTACTGACGCTACTTCCTCCTACGGTAGCTGGAAATCCTCTTTCTTTTTCGTGAAACCCCCGGGTCGTAGCTGCGCGAGTTGGGGGGTGACGAACGCGTGGTCGAACAGTCCCTTGGAATTGGATTCTACTCATCTCGACCGGATTCGGCTCCAGATGATGGAGGAGGGGTACTTCCAGGCGAAGTATCACGTGATGAAGCTGACCAAGACCCCAAGGCTGTTCGAGCTTTGCGGTCTTCAAGGAGGGGTTAGGTCAACTCATTTCCCCACTTTGCAACAGGACCCCGAATTTTGTAAGTTTTACTTCCGCTCCCTCTAGTTTCTAGTTTTCCTCGTTTTCCTTGTATGTTGAGTTTTCTTTTTTATTTTTTATTTTTTATTTTTTTTATCTATGTCTTCAGGTTCACTGGTGTCCGCTTTGGCAGAGGCAGCCAAAAATGCGCCCGTGCCCCCTAAAGTACCTAAGGGGGGCAGATCTGTTTGAGGGAAGGCTTCGTCTTCCCGATCCACGGTGGATACCAGGGCTGAGGAACCCCCATCGTCTTCTCCTCCATCTCTGCCTACTCTTAATAAGGAGCTGGCTTCGTCTCCTCGTCCGGCCCCTAGGCTTAGCAGCGATGCGAGCTCAGCTCCGCCGTCCCCTGGCGGTTTCCATAGTCTTCGGGAGGATGATCTCGACCTTTTTCGTGACCCGGCTCCCCTCGGGCTTGACAGTGGCTTTGACTGGGTCCGGGAATCTTTACCTGCCTCCTTCGACTGGGGTGGCCTGGCTACTTCTCCTGCCGTGCACGAGGGGGCTTCGATCTCTCTGGCCTCTTCCCCTCGGGGTTCTACTTCTCATCCTTCTTCCGACCCCCAGGGGAAAGGATGCAGAGACTGCTTGTATGCCCGAGGGTCGGGGGGAGTCTGACGTTCCCGCACCTTCTTCTCCGACCCTGAGAGATGGTTTAACGGGCTCAGTCGTAGGTTCGCCCGGGGCTGCAGACTTGGGGTCTCCTGTGACCCCCCAGAGTCCTCGGGATGACACGGCGCCCCAACAAGAAGAGATCACCCTGTTGGGGTCGTTAGCCGAAGGCGGGAGACCGGAGGCTAGGGGTGATGAAGGTGGTGTTTTGAGGGAGGCCCGTGAAGAGGGCACTTCTTCACGAATGGTGGTGAATCAACCGGATCGTCCTAGATCCGTCGAGTGTTCCCTTACAGAGGAACTGCGTGGCATGGGTGGTGGTTTCGCCAGACTGGGCTAGGTGGTAGACTCTCTCGAGGTTGCATCGCTCCGAAACCGAGGGATCCAATGGTTGAAAGACCAAGCCGGTTACGAGGCGGTGGACGTAAGCCTTTTACCTTTTTCCCTTATGTCAATTTTTCTTCTTCCTTGTTTGTGACACGTTTCGCCTTTCTTTTATTCAGTTTAGCGCCCGCCAATTTTTGTTGTTGGAGTACGTCCACACCCTGGAGGGTCGGGTGGCGGAATTGGAATCCGCCGTTCCTGACTCTCCTGAACGGGAGGACTTGGAGAAACTAAGGTCGGATCACGCCCAGGTCCTGACCGATTTGCAGGAGGCTTGGACGGCTCTTGAGTCCCGAGTGAAGAGGTGTCACGAGTGGGAAACCTACGCGACTGGGTTGAAGGAGGAGCTGGATCGCATCCGAGAGCAGCTTCGGGAGGCGGAGAGGGTGAGGGATGAAGGGGCCCTGGAGTTGGTGGCTTTGAGGGACACCCTGGAAACTACTTCTCGGCTGCTGAAGGAGGCCGAGGTGGGGCAAACAAAGGCGGTGGCTACCGCCGAGACCCTTCGGGCAGAGCTGGAGGAATGCCGGACCACTATAAGTGATCGGATCGCTGACGAGGTTCGGCGGGTCAACTTGGATCTCCGGAGACAGCTCGTCGAGAGGTCCCGTCGGGACGCATTCGATCGTATCATTCGTTACATCGGTTCTCCGCTCCATCATGGTTATTTTCGGAAGGTGTTTGCTGCCCTGGTCATGGTTGGGTACAAAGGATCCATACAACAATTAAAAGCAAGAAATTGGATCGTACCTGAAGCTGACCTGAGGACCCTCTCTCCCCAGGAGATCAAGGTACCATCGGATATACCGCCCGGCTCTCCTCCCAGCCTTGCTGAAAGGCAAACAATCCTTGAGGCCTATCAGGCTAAGCTCCCTTCTACTCGGATTGTCCTCCCGGAGGCTGGTGTGACGGTATCCCGGCGTTCCTCTCCTGAGACGAGGGCGAGAAGGGTTCGGGAGATGGCCGAGGCGATTTTGGCTGGTGGGCCGCTGGTGACTGGCCCTGGTCCTCCCGACTCTCATCCTGCTGATGTTCTTGCTCCCCGGGTGACGGAGACAGCCTTGCGGATGGCTTCCACCGTCGGAGCTTCTGAAGTTGATGATGATGCTCCGACGCTAGAGGGGCGTCGTAGGTTGATAAGGGAGGGCAAGCGACCCTCCTGAGGGATGTTGTAGTCTAGGCCTCCTGTATTTAGTTATTCTATTTCCTTGTAGTTGTAATAATTCCAGGATTAATAATATCTTTTCCGAGGTCTTCCTCTATCTCTTTTTCGTATACCGTCTTTCACTAAGTTGCCGGTTCGGGGTAGAATTTCGAGGATGAAACAATCGCGGGAGCACATCTGCTCCACGTGCCGTGGTTCAATAAGGATTGTTGTTTTACTCCTTGGAAGTACGTGCGGGGCTCCTCGGGTTCCCGTGAAGGCACCCAGGAGTTGTGTAGCTATGACCCTCGAGGTGTATCATGGGGAGCAAGTCGACCTATGATACTCCTAAAGGAATCGATCGCCTTAGTTGCGTTGCTCACGTGGGGCTCTGAGGTTCGTAACAAGATACCTCGTGTTAGAGCAGTTAGCTAGGGCCCTTGAGCCGTATTACGAGGAGCAAGTCTACTCGTGATACTTCTAAAGGGACTGTCGCTGGTCAACAGGGTATACTTCACCCCTCGTTGCGTGTTTCGACAAGGGTTGTTGCCTTTCCCCTCGGAAGTACGCGTGGTTGGCTCGGAGATTCAACAGGACATCTCTAAGGAGCAGTTGGCTAAAACCCTCAAGCCGTAATATAAGGAGCAAGTCAACTCACGATACTCCTCAAGGGTTTTCTGCCGGTCAACAGGGCGTACCCTTAGCCTCTCGATGCGTGTTTCGACGAGAGTTGTTGTTTTTCCCCTCGGAAGTACGCGTGGTTCAGCTGGACACCTCGTAGAGCGGGGTTTGATGTAACCCCTCGAAACGCTACCCAAACCGGTCAACTTTTCCTTAAAACCTTTTCACAAATGCTCTCTTCAACAGTTGTGACGGCTCGGGGAATCTCTTTAAGAGTCGCCTCGGACATTTGCCCTTCTATAAAGGCTGTAATGGTTCGAGGAGTCTTTTCAACTGGCAATTCACAGCCCGCCATTTCTTGGACCAACACGTCCCACCCGGCAGTTTTGATTACCGCGCTACTCTAAATGTTATTTACTTTAGCACGCATAAATGTTCTTTGTCATCATTAGTGCCTCGAAAAGGCACATTAATAGCAGACGCCCCTGTATCACTGCCATGTATCTTTTCTGTCTCGTCTCTTATTGGTATACCGAGCGGTATCAGTGCTTTAGGCGTTTTAGTGGTTCCCGCCCAAACTGAAGCGTTACTTCAAAGATTATAAATAAGCAAACTTACTTACCTCATTTCGTCACTTCATCTTCAGCATTCCAGCAATTCCTATCTTCTTGCTTCTTGCTTCTTGCTATCTGCTAAAAATGTCTTCCTCTGCTTCTTACTCCGAAAACATCTTGGGATCCGACGAGTCACTTTCCGAGGAGACTCCATTGGTGTTCTCTTCATCCCCTGCTTCTCTACCGACTGCTCCACGGCCAAGCCTTCCTACTGTTAATCCTTCCGGGGCCGGCTCTTCTCGCATTCGTCGCAGCTCACGGGCTGCGGCTTCCCGGTCTCGCCGGAGGACTACTTTCCAGTTGGCGGCTGTCGCCCGTCGTCCCAGGGACTCTAACGAGCGGGTTCTCCTTCGGGATCCCGTTGCTGACGACATTGAGGTTGCCTTTGCCAACCGGGCTCCCTACAGGAACCCAGGAGTGGGGTTCCAACTGGTGGCTGCGGAGGTCGAGCCCATCCACATGATGGGTGCGGGGCTTGCCGGCTATGCCCCTTCTCTGGAGACGGCTGAAACCGTGCAGACGCTGCTAGATCAGCACGGTATCCCTGGGGTGGAGGTATGGATTCCGACCCCTGAGGAACGAGCCTACGACCCTCCCGAGGGTTTTTTGACCGTTTATTCTGAGCAAGTCCGCAACGGACTCCGCTACTTTTTTCCTGCTTTTATGATTGCCATTTTCAATTTTCTGCAAATCTGCCCAAGCCAACTAGTCCCCCACTCCTACCGGTACCTGGTAGGTTTTATTCTTCTGTGCCATTATCACAACATTCCTTTGACTCCTGCCCTGCTGTTTGGGTCTTTTTCCCTTCGTCCAGTGAGACAGAGCTACCCCTTCTTCCAGTTGGTGGCTCGTCAATCTGTGAATTCTTTTATCACCCGTTTCTCGACCGCTTTCCCCACCTACCGCAACTGGCGGAGTTACTACTTTTTCCTCCGTAGGCGAAGCGAACCCTTGGCTGTGTCTTCTCGATGCGGGGTGAGCTATGTGGACATCGTCGACTCCACTCCTAAGACCACCTTCCTGGAGCAGCGAGGATTCTTTTCCGCCATCTATGACTCGATGTCGATCCTCGAGCGCCCTCGAGCCATGGTGATGGTGGGCCTCCAGTCCGGGGCTGCTTATCCCAAGGGGGCTGATATTCCGATGGGGCGGGGCACTCCCTTCGGTAAGTCTATCTTCGCGATATATTTTTCACTTGGTAATGCCTTGGTATTGATCTCCTTTTTATAAAACTTCTCTAACAGGGGACGAGTTGGCCACGCATATGGTGAATAACTCTTCCGCGAGTACGGCCGGAGCTGTCCAGGAGATCTCCTCGAATGACGGTTCTCCTGCTTCTGAGGGCCAGGCCACTTCAGGGCGACGTCCAGGGAACCCGGTTGCTGCTTCGGATGCCATTCCTTCCGAGGGTGGTACGGCTTCCTCTTCTTCTTGATCCAGGGCTGCTCCTAGGGCGGACTCTATTTCGCGCAGCCGTCGCCCTGCGCCCCGTGCCTCCCGTAGTTTTACGGCGGATCAGACGGGGGTTAGCCAATCAGGGAACACTGCTTCTTTCGATCCCCTTACCTCCGGGAACCCTGTTGCTCCCGCTAGGTCCGAGGCTCTATCATCTTATACTCCCGTGGCTCCTACAGGGGAGGGGACGAGTAGGGACCCTCGGTCTTCTCAATCCATCTTTATTCCTCAAGGTCTGCGAGACTCGGTGGATGGGTTCTTGGGATCTGAGGAGCGAGGAACCCTCGGTCAGGCGGACGGCGCTCATCTGTTGGCCCACTTATCCCGCAGCGCTCTTGACGTATGTGCTCTTTTCTTCCTTCTGTGTTTTCTTTTGGTATACTTTTCTCATGTTGACCCTTTTCCCCCTCAGGTGTTGTTCGTAGTTTGGGAGTTTGATACCCGAGAGATTATGTCTTCTCGCGACTCCCACCAACTAGCATCACTCCAATCGGCTCTGGCCAATTCGAGGTTGCGGGAGCGTCTTCTTCAGGAGCAGGCGAGGGATCTGAGGGACATGGAGGAGGACTCGCGGAGCTTGATAGACTCCCTGATGGCTGATCAGGCTAAGATGGAGGGTCTACGGTCATACCTGGAGCAAGCCCGGACGCGAGTGGCCGAGGTAGAGGCGGCCCTGGTAAAGGCGTATACCGCGAGGGAGGAGCTCGAGGCCCAAAAGGAAGCAGAGCTGGCCACGGCACGCGCCGATTACGAGAGGAGGTTGGCCGAGGGGCTTTCGGCTGCTGCCCGCTCTTCTTCAGCGAAGAGGAAGGAGCCTGCGGGGCCTACTGAGGAAGATATCCAGACTTACATGGGTCGTGGCTACGATCTGTGTATCAGTGTGGTGTACAAGCTTCCGGGGGTTCCTCCGGGCATGGTGATCCCTTCATTTAGCGGGGCTCATCGCTCGAGGGCTGAGCCTCGTCGTTCCCGAAGTCGCCCTCCAGTTCCTGCTTCTTCCCCTGCGTCCGCTGTTCCTACCTTCTCCTCGCCAACGGTTCCCCTTGGTGGATCGAGGAGTCCTCCTCCCGAGCGAGTAATAAGGGAGATGACAGAGGAGGAAAGAAGGGCAGCCATCCGGGCCGGCAAGAGGCGTCGGGAGGATCGTTGAGGAGGGGGGTGAAGGCCGAGGGGTGCCGGGTTGTTAGGGATCTTGCTGTTTCCCTTTTTTTTATTTTTCCTTCGTCCCGCTTATGGCGGGTGGCGGGCGAAGCAAGTTATGTAATCCCGCCTCTTTTTTAATGAAACTCCTCCATTAGCTCTACCTGTATTGTTAACTTGCCCTTGTGCTGGTGTGTAGTGTACATATATTATTTTTATTTTTTGGGGCTGAACTCGAGTAACTTCCGGGCTTCCTACGTATCTCTCGTTGCAAAATTGTGAATCAAGCCACACGTAGTTCTCTAAATTACATGGACTTAAGTAGATAATTTGACTAGGAAGTTTACAAGCTAATTTACTTACCTGGGCCTGGTCCGTTCTTCGTTATTCTAAAAAAAAAAAGGGGGCGTTGACTCTAATTTGCATCCAGCTATTAGGGGGTAAAATTTTCGAAGGTTCAAGGCATGCCATGATCGCAGGTAGGTTCGGCCTTCCATGTCACGCAGCTGATAAGTTGCTGCTCCCAAGATGCGGGATATCTGGTATGGTCCTTCCCAGGCAGGGTCCAATTTTCCCACGGCTTTCGACGCCCCTACCCTACGTAGGACCAACTCGCCCACTTGATACGTCCGATCTCTTACCCGACGGTTGTAGTATCGTGCCATGCGGGCCGTGTATTGTGCGCTTCGTAGCGCTGCACTTCGTCTTCGTTCTTCCAGAAGGTCCAGCTCCAAAACCATATGCTCGTTGTTGCTGTTCTCTTCGTACTCTTGCATTCTCCAACTGGTGGTGGTTATTTCTGCGGGGATGACTACCTCGTGCCCGTAGGCCAAGCTAAACGGGGTTTCTCCGGTAGAAGACCGAGCGGTGGTTCGGTATGCCCACAGCAAGCCTGGGATTTCCTCGACCCACTTTCCCTGATACGCCAGGAGTCGGGCTTTTAGCCCCTGGATCAGGGTGCGGTTCGTGACCTCGACCTGGCCATTCGACTGGGGATAACCGACGGAGGTGAAGAGATGCTGAATCTTCCAGTGCTCACACCATCTCGCAAGTTGGTCGCTAGTAAATTGCAATCCATTGTCACTGATTAGTACCCGAGGCACTCCAAACCTGCGCACAACGTTGCGCCATAGGAAGTTGATCACAGCCGTAGAGGTGATCTGTGCCATCGGCTCTACCTCGACCCATTTTGTAAAGTAATCCATGGTGACCAGGAGATACTTCTTCTGGCCCCGATCCTGAATCATGGGACCCACGATGTCTATACCCCATTTGTCAAACGGGCAGGGGACAAGGTTGGGCTCCCATGCGGCCGCGGGGAGGTGCGTCATAGTGGCGTGTTTTTGGCACTGCTCGCATTGCCGTACGAACTCCTTGGCATCCTTCTGCATCGTGGGCCAGTAATAACCCTGCATCAGTATCTTTTGGGCTAGACTTCTTCCTCCAGAGTGGTTTTCGCAACTCCCACCGTGCACTTCCTTCATTACATTAATGGCTTCTTCCTCGGACAAACATCGCTGATAGGGTTGTGAGAACCCCTTTTTGTACAACACCCCATCTTTTATAAAAAAGCGGGTAGCTCTCTTCCCTAATCCCCCTTGGTGCTCGTACTTATCCGGGTTCACCAAGTACTCCTTGATTTCCGTCATCCAACCTTTCCCATCCTTCTCTTCTAGATTACCTCTAACGCAACGTGATTTTTCTCCGACGAGCTAATAGTAAGGAACGTTACCTGTCGGGTCTCGATGGAGTGCATGCCTGCGGCCGTCCGAGATAGGGCATCTGCTTCCTCGTTTTCGACCCTTGGAATCTGTTCGAGGGTGAATTCTTCGAATCTTTCCTGGGATTTGCGCACTGCGTTCAAGTACTCCTTCATTCTCTCATCTCTTGCCTCGTACACCCTCTTCACCTGCTGCACCACTAGCTGCGAATCACTGTGGGCATGGATCCGGGTCATCTTTCCTTCTTTTGCCAACCTCATTCCGATCAGTAGTGCTTCATATTCCGCTTCATTGTTCGATACGGGGAAATCTATCTTCACAGCGAAAGATAGCGTCTCCTCGGCTCCATCCTCGTGCATCGGCTTAAACACCACACCTGCTCCTCCTACACTGTTGCTTGAAGAGCCATCGACGTACACCTTCCAAGTCTTCTCAACGCTAACTTCCTCTAGGGCTTCGTAAGTTTCCACCATAAAGTCGGCTAGTACCTGGGCTTTTATGGGCGGCCGAGGGGCGTACTGGATGTCATACTCCCCGAGCTCCACAACCCACTTCACCATTCTCCCCGACACCTGGGGATGGCTGAGTATGGCTCGCAGTGGATGCTTTGTGAGTATGGTAATAGGGTGAGCTAAGAAATATGACCTGAGCTTTCGCGCTGTCGTGACAAGAGCGAAAGCAAACTTCTCGATGGAAGTGTATCGAGTTTCAGCATCCTTTAGGGTTCGGCTAGTGTAGTAGACTGGGAGGTGGTCTGTTCCTTCGGCCCGCACGAGCACCGTGCTCACGACCTCTTTCCCTACGGCGAGGTACACGAAAAGCCTTTCCCCTGGCTGGGGCTTGACCAACAGGGGCGGTTGGAGTAAGTATCCCTGCAGATTGTCGAACACCTTCTGGCACTCATCAGTCCACTGGAAATTTTTGACATTCCGAAGTACTTTGAAGAAGGGGAGCCCCTTCTCGGCCGCCTTCGAGATGAATCGGTTGAGTGAGGCCATTCTTCCTGTAAGTCGTTGTACATCTCGAACTGTGGCCGGGGCGGGCATCTCCAAGATCGCTTTGGCTTTTTCGGGGTTCACCTCTATGCCCCTCTGGGTGACAAGGAAGCCGAGGAACTTGCCTCCTTGGATCCCGAAGGAGCATTTGCGAGGGTTAACTTTTAGTCCGAACTTGTCCATGATCTGGAAAGCTTCCGTGAAGTCAGCGTTGTGCTGGCTGGCCTCTTGGCTCTTTACAATGATGTCGTCCACATACACCTCCAAGTTATTTCCAATCATCGAAGTGAACATAGCATTCATAAGCCGCTGGTACGTAGCCCCTGCATTTTTTAATTCGAAAGGCATAACCAGGTAGCAATACGTACCAAAGTCCGTGATGAAGCTGGTTTTTTCTTGGTCCTCCTCGGCCATCGGAATCTGATTGTACCCCTGATCTCCATCCATGGTTGAGAGCAGCTCGCATCCCGCCGTGGAGTCCACTAATTGATCGATGCTACAAGGGGAAACAATCTTTCGGACACGCATTGTTCAGATCCGTGAAGTCTATACACATTCTCCACCGTCCTCCTGACTTCGGGACCAAGACAACGTTGGCCAACCATTCGGGGTATCGCACTTCTCGGATTTGATTCAACCCAGTCAGCCTTTGCAACTCAGACTTGATCACCTTGTTCCTCTCGGGACCCATCTTGCGTTTCCTTTGCTGCACCGGCTTGGCATCAGATCGTACATCCAAGCAATGTTTGCACACATATGGGCTGATGCGTCCTGGAGGTCCTCCTTCCCAGGCGAACACATGCTGGAAACGTTGCAGAGTCTTGAGGAGTTGTAACTCGATGGCCGGGTTGATGTTTTTTCCCATCTTTACCTTCTTCTCAGATGCTTCCGGAACGACCTGGACTTCCCTGAGCTCTTCTGCTGGATATAGTTTTCTTGCTTCGATTCTTCGAAGTTCTCCCTGGCTTCGGTGATCACTACTCTCCTTTTCCTCGATTGCAGCTATCGTGTTCAAGCGGCATTCACGGGCTCGAGCTTGGTTTCCCCTGACTTCTTCGATCCCATTCATGGTGGGGAATTTTACCTTTAGATGTAGAACCGAAGGCACCGCTTCGAACAAGCGAAGGGAGGGTCGTCCACAAATCACGTTGTAAGTCTTGGCGAGCGCATTGATGACCCAAAATTTCACTTCCTCTGTTCTACGCAAGTGTCCCTCTCCCCAAGATATCAAGAGTGGGATCGAACCCAGCGTATCGCTTGGACTTCCATCGAACCCTACTAACGGAACTTTCTCCGGCATTATTTGCTCTAGCTGGAGCCCAAGCGCGAAAAAGGTCGGCAAAAACATCACATCCACCGAACTCCCAGTATCAATCAGAACTCGAGCCACCTCGGCTCCATGTATCGTGGCTTGAATCACTATCGGGTCATCATGGGGATGGACTATGTCTACTAGATCCTCCGGACCAAAGGTAATCGGGGGGGGGTGCATACATGCTAGTAGGAAAGACGTGGTATTTTAGACTTACCCGTTGCGTCTCCTTCAAGAACTTCCTCTTCTTTTGGGTGGATGAGGATGCCAAAGGGCCTCCCTCGATCACGTTAATAGTCCTGCCATTCGTAGGATTGCGCAGGTAGTTCGAAGGCGGAGGAGGTAAATACTGGGGCGGGATTTGCTCTTCGTCTACTGCCCTGCTTTCGTATCTTCTTCTTTGAGCCTGGGAATTTTCCCTCTCTGGCTCCTGACGCTCCGTGCTTCGATGCTCCTCACGCTCCGGTACGCGAGACTGGTTGGCCTCTCGTTCCTCCACCGGCTTTCTTCCTCGAGGAAGATCTTTCCTTCTTTCGAAAAACTGGTGCAGGTACCCTCTCTTTATCAATCGCTCAATCTCATTCCTCAAATGGTCACAGTGTTCCGTCTTATGCCCCCAACTTCGATGGAATTGGCACCATTTCCCGGTGTGACGTAGGTTCTCTGAGTTCCGCGATTGGGGTGGCCATCGTAGGTCGGGATGCCCCTCCATTACTTCCAACACCTCAACATTAGAAATTTTTAAAGGCGTTATCGGGACGGGCTCTAGGTACCTTTTGACGACATCGTGCCGATTGCGCGTGTTCTCTCCTCGTCGATTCTTTGTTCGATAGTCATATCCTCTCTGGTTGAGCTTCACTAACCGCGTATCTTCGAGCAGCATGTATCTCTCAGCTTTCTGCATGAGTTCTTCCAGGGTTTGGGCCGGATGTCTTACCAAAGCTTCAGCGAATTCTACCGATCGGGTGCCCTGGGCCACAAACTCTGACAATATGTGAGGGTCTACATGCCTTACATCGATCACAGCATCGGCGAATCTACGCATGTAATCCCTCAAGCTTTCCCCTTCTGCTTGGACCATGGTCATCAAGTGCCCTGCAGTTTTTGGGTAGCGCCGATTACATGCAAACTGTCGGACGAACAACTTCCGGAGGTCATCAAAGCAGTGAACGGATCTCCTTGGCAATTGGGAGAACCATGCTTGCGCCCTCCCGGTCAAGGTGGATCGGAAAATTCGGCATCGGGCATGGTCAGGTGCATTGAGAATATCCATCATTGCCAGGAACTGGTTAACATGGTCGCGAGGATCTTTTGCATGTCAGTCCCCAGTGTATACCACTGGGTTAGGTAAACGCATGGACGCTGAGATTTCTGGGTTTAATATGTGCGGGGCAAATGGACTACCCTTCTCTTCTTCTTCCATTTCTCCATTTCTATCGTTCTTCAAAGCTTGCACCTCCTTTCTTAATTCAAACATCATATCGAATAAATGCGGATCGCTACCGCACATACCTAGATTTGGGTGGGGACCTCTAGCGTGTCACCCTTCAGCGGTTCGATCTCTTCTACCACTGGCGCGTTCGGCTTCCGCTCTCGCTCTTCGGGCTTCATCTCGCCCCTGATAGTACTCATGGACTCGAGCAGTAGTTTGCGGGGGCGGCGTCCATCTCCCCCTGGTTCTCACTTCTTGCCGTCGCATACGCCGAGCGCCTCGTTCAGCAACGGTTTCCAATAAGCAATCTAACTCACTCATGGTCATACGCACCTCGGTGGTGATCCCTCTGTCGGGTGTAGCTTCTCGATTCGGGGATTCGTATGCGTGCTGACTGGGAACTTCCGGTGAGGAGGAAATGGATTCCTCGGAATTTTGGGACGCTATTGCCATGACAGCTTGGGAAAACAAACGCGACGGAGATTGAAAGCTGAATATGCTATCTACAGGGTAAGAGCTTACCAAACCCAAGTGCATTACTTGAGCTGCCTCAGGGACTCTAGTGACGTTCCCACAGACGGCGCCACTGATGACGCCCCTTTCTCGCCGCGCTCGTCACCGGAGCCGTTCGCACGCCGGTCCCGACTCAAGATGCCCCTGGGTTCGGCAAGCTCTCTGCTGCTCCGCTGTTGCCGCAACTATCCACGACCCTTGGGGGTTCGGGCTCCGTTCGCACGATCTCCCTTCAAACTGCTTCCTCGGACCAATCTTGAGCTCTTCCCACCTCCTTGGCTCGCGCCTTCCTCACTAGGTGGGGCTATCTCTTGCTTATATCGGGATCAGTGATCTCAGAGGTGGGTGTGTTGTGCTTGAAAATCAGATTGCCTTTATGACTAACCTGCTTCCCTATTTATAGGGCGAGGGAGAGGTTATAAGTGTAATTTGGCCCTGGGCACGTGTCACCGTGCATGCTCGTCCGAGGGTAATAGGGTATTTGAGTACCCTTGTAGAGTAGGGCACGTGGTGCCTGCATGCTACCCTCGGCGCACGTCGTGCTCCGGCTACACCTTATAATTTCCGAACCCTCGCTCTTTATTGGGGAAGTGGGGCGGTCGAGCCCTGTGGGGGTGACAACGCATCCGAGCGAGTGGAATGTGACGTTGACTCTGACGTCCTACCCTCCCTTCTGGTTGGGGAGGAGGGACGGTTGCCACTGATTGATGAATAGGTGACGTACACCTGTATGTGGTGAATACGACCCCCTCGGGGAGTACGTGCAGCATAGGATATGATATAATAAATATTTAACAAGGGTTCGGGGGATAAAGGGGGTCGATGTACCTGGGGGTCGTGCATTGGGCGAGAAAGGGGGTAGTGAGGCGAGATGAGGTCGGAAGATTAGGCCACGTGGACGGGTACGATCCCAAGAGGGAGAGTATGCGTCATCAATATATATATATATATATATATATATATATATATCTGTGTGTATGTGTGTGTCTATTCGCCAGCCATTTAACTATTATATCAGAAGACTCGAATTAAATGGCTGCGCGAAGGGGATGCTAATTCAAGATTCCATCACAAATGTATCACTGGAAGGAGAAAGAATAATAGGATCGTGGGTTTACGTATGGGAAACAACTGGATTGAAGGGGTAACGGAGGTTAAAAATCAAGTTAAAGATTATTTCAAAAATCTTTTTTCTGAATAGCAATGGCAGAGACCAACTCTCAATAATATTGAGTTTAAACACTCCAGTCTGTGGAAATTGAAAGGCTTATGGAAACTTTTACGGAGGAGAAAATCAAGCGTACGATCTGGGATTGCAATGGAACAAAAAGTCCTGGGCCCGATGGGTTTAATTTGAATTTCATTAAGAGGTGTTGGGAGTTTATGAAGACTGATTTCTGGACTTCTTTTCAGGAATTTCATGATAATGGCAGATTGGTGAAAGGCTTGAACTCGTCATTCATGGTTTTAATCCCAAAGAACGAAAATCCACAAAGTTTGAAGGAATATAGGCCTATTTCTCTGATAGGATGCGTCTACAAAGTTTTAGCTAAGCTTTTAGCGAACAGAATTAGTCAAGTCATGCCGTCAATCATCTCGGAGGAGCAATCAGCATTTGTGGTGAGGAAGAAATATAACTGATAGTATCTTGATTCCTAACGAAATTCTCGACGAGGCTAAAAAGAAGAAGAAAAAGTGCTTTTTGTTCAAAGTCGATTTTGAGAAAGCTTATGACTGTGTGAACTGGAGATTCTTGGAAACAATGATGGAAAAGATGGGATTCCCCGTGAAATGGCGCAAATGGATCAAAGAATGTCTTCAGACAGCTCCTGCGTCAATTTTAATTAATGGGAGTCCGACAGAGGAGTTTCAATTGCAACGAGGTTTGAGGCAGGGCGACCCTCTATCGCCGTTTCTTTTCCTTATCGTTGCCGATGTTCTGAGCGGGTTGATTAAGAAAGCTAAGGAAGAAGGTCTGTTCAAAGGAATAAATGTTGGAACTAATCAGTGCGAAGTGTCACACACGCAATTCGCAGATGACACTTTGATTTTTTGTGAACCTAACGATCGGTCAGTGTGGGCAATCAAACGCATCTTGAAGGTGTTTGAGCTTGCTTCGGGTTTGAAGGTGAATTTCCAAAAAAGCGTGGCTTATGGAATTAATTAAGAAGAGGAGCAACTTCAACTTTTTGCAGAGATTCTTAATTGCAAAGTTGGGACAGTTCCGTTCAAGTACCTAGGGATCCCGGTTGGAATTAATCCGAGGAGGGTGCAAGGTTGGGAACCATTAGTGGCCACAATGAAAAAAAGACTTGGTGGATACAGGAGTGAATCCTTAACGTTTGGAGGGCGTATTGTCCTTCTTAAATCTGTTATTACAGGACTCCCTTTGTACTTCTTTTCTTTTTATAAAGCACCACAGAATGTTATTAAAGAACTGATTAAACTTCAAAGGAGATTTTTGTGGGGTGGCAGCAAACAGAATAAGAAAATAGCGTGGATCAATTGGGAAAAGGTTACCCCATTGTAGCACCTTTCTTTTGAGTAATATATTCTTAGTTCAACAAAAAAAAAAAAATTTGGGAAAAGGTTTGTGCTAGCAAGAAGAACAGGGGTCTCAATATCAAGGATCTGCAATCTTTCAATCTTGCTTTGTTAGGAAAATGGAAATGGAAAATCTTGAGTAACGATGAAGGGTTGTGGAAGAAAGCATTAGCTTCAAAATACGGGGACTTAGAAGACATGGTTAGAGGAGGGAGAAAGGAGGTAATAGCAGGGATCATTCAACTTGGTGGAGTGATCTGATCAATATCAAGAAAAGGGGCTCAAGTCGGGACTGGTTTAAAGAGGGTATCCAGAAAAGCGTTGGCAATGGTGATAACACAAAGTTTTGGACTGATTTGTGGAGGGGAACTATGACGCTAAGGGAGAGATTCAATAGACTGTTTACTCTTTTCATGGACAAAGAAACAAGCATTAGCAGTATGGGAGAGTGGATAGACGGAGAGTGGACATGGCGCTGGAGATGGAGAAGGCGATTGTTTGAGTGAGAAGAGCAATCTCTAGCTGAACTTCAGCAAGTTATTCAAGATTTTCAGCCTATGCCAAACTTGGTTGATCAATGGGCTTGGAAAAACGATACCTCAGGAATTTATTCGGTTAAACCAGCGTATAAAGGTATCATTAATGAACAGATGGGGGAAAATGAATCATTTTTTGAATTTTTCTGGGATCAGTCAGCACCGTTTGAAATGACGGCATTCTCTTGGCGTTTGCTTCTCGACAGAATCCCAACGAAGGAAAATTTGATCCGACGAGGAGTCTTGGAAAGAGGAGATGCGGATAAATGTGGTTTATGTGGTCTTATGGGTGAAGACACAAAACATTCATTTTTCACTTGTGATTTCTCCTCTAAAGTGTGGATGAGAGTTTGTGAATGGATTGGTGTGTTCACTGCTTTATCAAATTACCCTGATGTTCATTTTCAACAATTTGTGGGTCTCGTGCCTAAGAATAGAGGCGCAAAAATCTGGAAGGGGTTTTGGTGTATGTGTGTCTGGACAATTTGGAGAACTCGAAATAATGGTATTTATAAGAATGAAGAAGCGAGCGTATGTAAAATAGTTGATCTTTTCAAGGCAAGGATGTGGGCGTGGACCAAAGCAAGAACCGAGAATTTTTCTTATTCCTTTGTTGATTGGTATTCTTCACCTTTAGTTTGTTTGGAGGTGTGACTTTGTGTGACCGAATTTATTGATTGAGCTCTCTTGTACTGGGACGAGTACCCCTTGTCCTCATCATAGTTTAGTAATTTCTTTGTTCAATCAAAAAAAAAAAAAAACTAACCCCACCCACCCACCTACCCCCCACACCACCAACACCACGGTTTCGCATTTGACGATCTTATTATATGTATTTAGATCACATCTGGTGATGTTAATTCCTATTACGTCAAGTTAGAGGATAAAGAAGGTGAAAAATCGAGTCTGGGAATATGCAAACATGACGAGGAAATAGAGCACCCTGAGGACTCAATACAAGAAGATGTCGATCCTCCTATATTCGATAGAAGGCATAATTTGCCACTATTAGAGAGACTTAGTGGGTGGACCCGGGAGAAAAGGAAACAAAAGAAAGGCGTCGTAGATAAGGTTTGCAATTAAATCTATTTTTTCAATCTATAATAATTATTGGTTACAAGGTTTGTGCAGTTTATGTGGGAAGAAAGACCACTGATGTATTTAACTAACATAATGTGTATTGATGTTCTATTTTTAAACAGTTCTATTACCATAAGAACAAACAATATAGATCACTGGTTGAGGTAGTGGGATTCTTACTTTACTCCAGTAAATCGAAAGATCTAAAACCTCTAATGAAGATCGTGAGCGTCCTGGTAAGTACATATTCGTTATGGCACAAATAATTCATTTGAAGGTTTTTCTTTTTTTTTAACAATGGTTCTTTAACTTAGTGATGAATAGCTGGCTTGAATTACACATTTAGTTATTCACAGTGGTTCCCTCTTTCGATCCAAGAATATTATTTAAAGATTGTGTTGCAACGCAGGAAGAAGAAGCAGCTGCAACACTGCTATTGTTATCAAATGTAAAAGCATACGGTTACTCGTGCATAAAGATTAGAAGATTGATCAAATGAGGAGTATTAAAACGTAAGCCTTGGGGGTGACGAAATAGTGAAATAACGTGAAACCCTCAGGCCAAAAATATTAGACATGAATGTAAATTATAGATTACTTAAAAAGAGGCTTTTTTTTTCTTTTCAGGATGTGCGATTCTTGTGCACACCTGCATTATTCCTTGTTATGTTAGTGCGTATATGTCCTTGGTACTTTAATATATCACACATCAAACTCCGTACCTCGTGTTGGTCATTTATATCACATTGTGTACTCCGACACTAATATTTTTAATTTTGATCGGAAATTGAGCGTTTGACAAGCACATTTCTTTCAGATTGAGGATTTTGACCCACGTTTTCCCCACAAATGACACATGGCGTGAGGTATGAGGTAAAGACATATAAATAGATATAATCAAATCAACCTAATATATTCCATAATCATTATCCACAACTTCCCATAAGTGATAGGACTCTTCCCAAGACTAATCAAGGAAAGATTCCAACAGTTTGCATGCAACTCAATCTCAAAAACACGTTGCAAAAGATATGGCGGGAAAACATGCTAGCAATTAAACATCTCGCGCTTAAAAGATAAATTAAATTAAAAATTAAAATTGCACCTAATAAAATTAAACACAAATTAAAAGGAAAAATAGAAAGTGACTCAGCAAATTACACATAACTTACCGAGTACCGATTCAACTGGTGTAAGTGGATGTGGAGACACCCTCTCATGACAGACCGTAAGACTGAGTATAAAACAACCAGAACTGAAGAATACTCATGAACCAGATGAATACATTAAAATGTGTGTGTGTGAATTCTCATATGATAAACAGATGAAAGGGAAGAGAATTTGAAAGGGGTAAAGATCGTTTTGCAAGATATCTCTTTTCAAACAATACAATTGCACCATGTACACACACTTGAGCCTTTTGAATAGAGGTAGCTTTCGCTCACAACTTTATGTAGAATATGGTAGCTCTTTCCAATTTTGTGATGACCGTGAGATATCAATTGAAAGCTTTCACACATATTCATTGAATTTAGGCAGCTTTTTCCTCCATATATTTTTCTTTTGAAGCACTTTTTTCTTTTGGCTCATACTCTCTTTGTTCTTTTCTTTTCATAACTCTTTTGCATAACTCTTTTGCACACTCATACTTTTATTTTCATGCTCAATCCTTCTGTTTTTTGATGTGATGAGGTAGCAAAAGTGGACAATGTCCATGTCAAAGAGATAATAAAAACAAAATAAAAACAAAAATTTCCCGTTGCAAAATCCTTCGATTTCACTGATTTAACTGAGGGAAAGATGTGCACTATGTATCAATGTAGTTCTAAGTACGCTCCAGAACCGATTGTCCAATAGGTCTGTAAGTAAGTCATGATAGTTAGTTCAACAAATAAAAACATCTCAGTTAAATCGGGCACGCGACCAGCGCTTGGTGAAGACAAATGCTCAGAGACTTTCTGAGGGTCTCAAAGCTTTGTGAAGCAAGTTCCTTCATATAAATAACAACAGTTTGTCTTCTAGTCGCTACAGGCTTAATGACTGCACATTCATTATCATCCAAATCACATATGAGATGGTGCCATATATCTGTGTGCTGTGTGCAAGAATGCTTAACATGATTATGAGCTATGATAATAGCATAGTTGTGGTTATTAAAACCAACACATCATTTGCACAAAATTATAATTCTTAAGCATGTGATCAACCCAACCAACATCAAGTAATATGATAAGATTATGCTTTGTTAGGTAGAGATGACTTGGTGTTCCGAAAGTAGAGAAATAGAGGTCTATTAAGTTGCCATTTGTCTCATTGACAACCCGTGTAGGAGTTGCCACATGAATCATCAACTGTTCAACAGTTTCACGGTCAAGGTCCTTAATAGGATATTGAACACACTTGGATTGATCGATGACAAATCTGTTGACTCCTTGACTAACCTGCGAACCATCAAAATAAATTAGTTCACTAACTTTAGGAGAAATGGATCTGTTTGAAGCAGAGTTTGTGAACTGTTCTGTAGGGAGTCGTGACTGCATTAGAGTATAACAATTTTCAGCAGTCCGCTTTCCTGTGAAAACATAGAAATTTTGGTTATGAAGCACATGACATTCATCTTGTGAGAAGGTGACAACCATCTTTTGATCGCATAGCTGGCTTATGCTAATCAAATTCTGCTCAAGTCCAACAACATAGAACACATCGTTAAGCTTTGGACACCCATTCATGATGAGGGTTTCTTTTGCAAACACTTGACCCTTTTTACCGTTTCCAAATTGAACTGTTCCACTTGGACCAGTAACATAATTAGTCAAAAGGTTTTTGTTCCCTTTCATGTGATGTGAGCATACACTATCAAGATACCAACAATTAGGTGAGGCGTTTTCAACAGAGGAAAATGCAAAATAGATGTTTTTATGATTAGAACATTTCACCCTTATATGATTTGTTGGCTAAGAATCTTCATCGGATTCATCTAACACTGTTTTTCTTGGAGTCTCTTGAGTTGTCGTGACTCGTGGTACAATAGGTGTTGGTACTGTGTTCCTTGATGAGTTCTGCTTAAGGTCTGGACAGCGTGAACGAATATGACCTTTAACACCACTGTGATAATGGACTCGGCTAGACTTGCGAGTTTGTCGTGGCCTGCAAACGGGACTGGTCCTGTTAGCTGGACTAGACCTGCGATTAAACAAATAAGGCTGTGAGCGTTCAAGAGCACGTTCTAACCTGAGATTTTCTTCATCAATGCTAGAAAAGAAATTTTCACTGTCTTCACGGATCGGTGAATGGTAACCTAGGCCAGCACAAATGGAACGAGGGCTTTGATGATCCGACTGATCATCCGGATTGTCTGAAATAGCCTTCTTGAGACCCTTGAGAACATCCTGAAAGTGCTTTTGTAAATCCTCAAATATTGTGACGGATTCTTTCACACTTTGAACATCAATTTTGAGAGCTATGACTTGTCTTTTCAGGTCATAGTTCTTGCGCATTTCTGAAACAACCACATGTTGAAGAGATTTGATTTTCGAGAATGGATCAAGGGAATCTTCGTCCTCAGTATCTGTTATGACATCGTTGCTTCCCTGATCAGTCGAGACAGGTGGTTAGTCTTGACCAATAGTGGAAGAAAATGCGAAGAATGTTCTTTCTTCAGGTTCATTAACACAAAAATCTGACTCGTCATCACTGCATATGGGTATCATCGTTTTATTTTGAGAAGCAGCTTTAGAGTCATCCTGGTCAGTCGCGACAGGTAGAGAGTCCGGTCGAATGACAGAGGAGAGTGCTATATTTGCTTTTTCTCCTGCCTCATCTTCACTTTCAGATGACTCTTCATCACTCCAGGTGCACACCATGGCTTTGTTTTTATTCTTCGGGAGAAGATTTGCACAATCAGTTTGAATGTGACCATAGCCTTGGCATTCCTTGCATTGAACACCTTTTCCTCTTCTTTTGTAGCTAACATCATTAGCAGCGGAAGATTTTAATGTATCATAAGTGTTTGAAGGGAAAGTGTTTGTACCTTTATATTTCCATTTGGAAAACTTTCGGAGTCCTCTGGAGAGAAACGCGACAGACTTCTCGAACTCCTCCTTATCTTCACTTTGAGGTTTGTCTTTGATTTCAGCTTTAAGTGCAACACCTTTTGTAGTGACTCCATTCAAATTATTTTTCAACTCAAATGTTGAAAGTGCACCCATGAGTTCTTCAAGTGACAAGTTCTTTACGTCTCTTGCTTCTTCAACCGCCTCAATTTTCATATCGAATCTTGAGGGCAAAGTGCGAAGAGTTTTCTGAACAAGTTTGGACTCACTGTAACCGAGGAGGAAGGCTTCATTTGCAATGTCTCTAAGTTTGGCATTGTATTGAGCCATTGTTTCATGTTCCTCCATTTTGAGTTCCTCAAACCGTGTACCAAGGATTTGTCTTTTGGATCTTTTCACGGATGGGGTACCTTCATGGGCAACACGAAGGGCATTCCATGCATCTTTAGCTGATTCACACTTTGAAATTAGTTTGAAATGGTTGAGGTCGACTCCATTAAGTAGTGCATTGATTGCAATGGAGTTGTAACTCGCGTCAATATCTTCTGCGTCAGACCAGTCGAGCTCGAGTTTGGCCTTTCCATCTTCGTTTTTTGGTGGATTCCATCCTTTGAGAATGCTTTTCCACGCTTTCTAATTTTCCCGTTTGATAAAAGCTTTAATGCGGACCTTCCAGTATGAGTAGTTGAATTCATTCAAAAGCGGTGGCTTTGATGATGATGATCCCTCAATGTTTTGTGCCATCAAATATGCAAGATCTAAATAAAACCAGAGTCTCACCAATGTAAGTAGGTGACAGGCTCTTGATGCCAATTGATAGATCTTTAAGTCTTATTCTTTACGTTTTAAGCAGTAGTTGCGATACCTAGTCTAGACAGGTATATAAGACAGTATAGTAAGACAGCAGATTTTTAAAGTGGTTCGGACTAAGTCGTACATCCACGAGGCTTTCGCCTGAGAACGAACTTCTTTCAACGGACAAAAGTTATTAAACCAACTGGTTTTACTCTAACAATGAATCCTTCTAATGTTGATACCACCGAAACCTTTTTTGCGTCTCCTCCGTTTGACTCGTAAGACCAAAACTCCCGTAGTGATCTTCTTATGAACAAGCTTCCAAGCGAACTGCACGTATGTATAGATCCCTCTAACTGGCGCAATCATTTCCCATTGAACTCCCTTCAACTCTCGTCGGCTTGTCACGTTCTTGAATTGAATCAAGAGATGAAAACTAAAGAATCAAGATAAAAGCGGAACACCTAATAATGTATATTTTGTTACACGAGTGTTCTACATTGATGCTTAGGATTTCTACTATTTATAGGATAGCTCTCCTTGAAAGATCTCGAGATTCTCGGCCAGTCTCCATATCCAGTCGAGACGGAATCTTTCAAAATATATCCGAATCTTTCCATTGATAAGACATCTTCTCCTTTGATAAGTCTTTGTTTCAGTCTGATAAGATCTTCATGATCTTCGTGAATTTGCACACCAAAGACGAAAAAGAACTCCACAAGGAATAGATTACTTTTGCAAAATTTCTTGATTTCAATTTTCTTTCCTATATGTTTTTCAGAAAAGTAAAGTTCATTACAAATAACCGATTCAATTTTTTATGTAATTATTAAGAGGAAAATGCATAGATCGTCGTTACGTTTTTCAAACCCTGCAGTAAATCCCCATATATGTTTTTTATTCCCTCCCAAATCTCCTTGTGGTAACTTTTTTTCATTTTGATAGGCACATAAGTTTATTAAGAAGATAATGTTGAGTATAAGCCGTACTAAAAAATTACAACAGAGAAAGTCAACCCTCAGCATCCTCCAAGACAAATCAATGGTTGTTGATACCAATCTAGAAACGAAAAACTAAAATCCTCGTTAGAAGCTCTGATCCAAGCTCCAGGACCTCACTTTGATGAGGTCAACTAATTTCTCCATATCGAAAGTCTCTTCTCCAAATACTATATTATTCCTTGCCCTCCAAATTGACCACAAAGTAATAAACCAGACACATCCCCATTCAATTTTCCCTTTGTCATATGGATATAACCCTGTCTCCTGCCAAAAGTGATTCACCGTTCCTTTGTTAATAGTTGTTTGTATACCCAACCAATGATAAATTTTCATCCACACTTGATACACCTTGTTGCAAACGTAAAATAGGTGTTCCGATTCTTCATCTTCTACTGAACAAAAAATGTGTTCCATATCAGATTCCACATCTCTGATTCCTCGTCTTAGCAAATTAACTTTGGTTGGAAATTTATTTAAAACAATTTTCCATACACAGGCCTTTATCTTTGCTGGTGCTTTCACCTTCCCAAATGGTTTGAAAAACCATGTATCTTCATTATTGCAATCCTCGTTCTGTGGAAAACTATAAGCATATTTCACCGACTACACCCCTGATTTATCCATCGACCAATCTCATTTATCCTCTCCTCCTTCATGTAACAAAACTTGCTGTACAAGAGATTCTAATTCTTTAACTAGATCCTCTTCCCATTGGAATAGGTTTCTTCTCCATTCCCATCTCCAATTCCACACTACATCGCTCCAAAAGCCTTGTTTTATAAAATTCACCTGATCTCCTTCTTTGTGTTTTTATTGCGAGCTATCCCTGGACCAGTTCCGCCAGTTTTATGTTTTTATTGCGAGCTACCGTGAATAATCTACTAAATCTGACTTGTTGTATCCCCAACCCTTGTATCTCCTTGTGGTAATTGAAACTGTGCTGCACCAAATATTATCATTTTTCTTACATCCCTATGCTTGTTTTAAAAAATTCACCGAATATCCTTCTTTATATTTTTTTGTTTCAAAAACACTATATTTCAAATGTCTAATTGTCGGTTTCTTTTTCATTGTGGCAGGAAGCAGAAGGATTGACTTTGAAACAAGCAAACGAATCTTCAGATTATGGAACCAAAAACCTGGTGGTTAAGCTAAATTATTCATGAATGTTTCGCAGACTTTAATCACGAATAATCTATATTATGACTGGTGAATTGTTATTCTTTATGTGTTTGGTGTATTTATAATACTAATTTATATTCTAAAAATTTGTGGCCCATGTTTGTCTGTATATTAATTGCCAAAGGAAATAAAAATTACAAGTAAATAATAATCAGTATATACTAAAAACCTTAAACTATTGAACAAAGAACAGATTAAATGGTTGGGCCATTTATCACTATACATATGAGTGACTGTATTATGGCTTAATTTGAGATTAGATTTCCCAAGTTATTTTATAGGCATGAAAAAAAGTGCATTGTTTGGGAATAAGATATTCAATGACATAAAGTATACTTTTCATTGATAATGGATCTTGTTTTAAAAATTCAATATGAATATTTATATATATATATATATATATATATATATATATATATATATATATATATATATATATATATATATATATATATATAATATTTTCTTATGAGACCCTAAAGCGTAAAACCAAGTCCACTATGTTTTAACTTGTTTCACTGGTTAACTTAATTTGAACAAAAAAAATGCCAAAATTACTGACTGGAACTATTGAAAAAAAAAAAAACAGACACAAACCGTCTGGGGTTATTAATTTTTTTTTTAAAAAAAAAAGAAGCATAACACTATACAATTTTTTCGTTTGTGTTTGACACAGTTTTGGTCGGTCGAAATCAGGTGTTATTTGTATATGATTGAGTTTATGATATTTCTTGAGTACTATAATAAAACAAATTTTCATTACATGTATATATTCTCTACTGGCTATAATTTATGGCTGCAAGCATATCTTTTTTCTTGTATTGGAGTATTTCATACTAAATTGGAATTTAGATTTAGCAATAAATTGTTAATGATATTATATACTACATTAAGATTCAATGGACATAATCTACAGTTAATTATTAAAATAGTTTAAATTGCAAACTATTTTATAATTAGTGTGTTATAGCTTGAAACTAGTTTGCTGATAAAATCTTATTCTTATATAAAAATTAGAATTGCAAAAACTTTCATGATCATCTAAAGTTTCTCAGTAGGCCCATAGTAATTAATTTTTTTGGCTACATTAGGCACTTCATGTTTCCTTATTCTAGTTGTCTTATTAACATAACTATGACTTACAGCAACAACCTTCAACCAAAGGACAAAACAGAAAGAGAAAACGCACAACTGAAGGGATGGATGAGAAACTGTTTTTTAGCTTTTCAAATTTCCAAATGGTAGAAAAGAATATTTCCTATAAGCAGAAGTGGTATATATATATATCTGTGTGTGTGTGTGTGTGTGTTTATTCGCCAGCAACTTAACTAACCCCACCCATGCCCCACACGACCAACACCACGGTTTTTAATTTCACGATCTTATTAGATCACATCTGGTGATATCGATTCCTATTACGTCAAGCTGGAGAATAAAGGTGGTGAAAAATGGAGTCTGGGAATATGCAAACATAACGAGGAAATAGAGCACCCTGTCGACTCAATAGAAGAAGATGTCGATCCTCCTATATCATATAGAAGGCATAATTTGCTATAATATTTAGAGAGACTCAACCGGTGGACCATGGAGAAAAGGAAACGAAAGAAAGGCGTCGTAGATAATGTTTGCAATTTCTTCAATTTTTGCAATCTATAATATTTATTGGTTACAAGGTTTATGAAATTTATGTGCGAAGAAAAACCAATGATGTATTTAACTAACATAATGTGTATTGGTGTTCTATTTTGAAACAGTTCTATTAACCTAATAACAGACAATTTAGATCATTAGTCGATTTAGCAGGATTCTTACTATCTCAAGTAAACCGAAGGATCTAAAATCTCTAATAACGATGGTGAGCGTACTGGTAAGTACATATTTGCTATAGCACAGAAACTTCATTTGAAGGTTTTTTCTTTTTTTTTTAACTTAGTTATGAGTAGCTGGCTCAAATTTGAATTTTAGTTATTCATAGTGCTTCCCCCTCTCAAACTAAGAATATTATTTTTAAGATTGTGTTGCAATGCATGAAGGAGAAGCAGCTGCATCATTGAAATTATTATCAAATGTTAAAGGAAACGATACTCGTGCATAAAGATTAGATAATTGATCCATAAAGGAGTATGAAAACGCAAGCATTGGGGGTGACAAAATACTGAAAAAATGTGAAACCCAACGCCAGAAAAATTATACATGAATGTAAATCGGAGATTACTTAAGAAGAGGCTTTTTTTTTTCAGGATGTGCAATTCTTGTGCATGCATGTGCTGCATTATTTCTTGTTAGGTTAGTGCGTATATTCCTTTGGTACTTTAATATCTCACACATCAAACTCCATGCCTGATGTTGGTCATTTCTCTCACACTGAGTACTCGACACTAATATTTCTAATTTTTATCGGAAGAAACGCGTTTGACAAGCATATTTCTTTTAGATTAACGATTTTGACCCACATTTTCCCCACAAATGACTCATGCTCAATTCGACTATAACTTCTTAACTGGATGTCACAATCATGATTTGGTTCTTGGTGTTAGAAATTAGAAATCCATATTGATGACGCATACTCTCCATCCTGCGATCGTACCTGTCCACATGGCCTAATCCTCTAATCCCAGCCTATCTCCCGACCGGTCTTGGATTCCCAACCTTGATAAGCATTATAATATAATATTTGCCTCACTCACCACTAGTTAAATCAACGAGGGGGGAGGGGGGGTCGTATTCTACACATGCAGGAAAGGCATCCTTAGCCGCTAAGTAAAGGCTACCGCACCCTCTAGCCAACCAGAGCACACAGCTCGCGTCAGCCCCGACGTCATTCTCCACTATCTGAATGCTTTGTCGCCCCTTCGGGGCTCGACCGCCCTGCTTCCCCAATGAAGAGCGAGGGATCGGGGATTATAGTATGTAAACAGAGCACGACATGCACCGAGGGTAACGTGCAGGCACCACGTGCCATACTCTACGAAGCCTACTAGGGCATCACATGCCTATTTCAACAAGACTCTCGAGCACCACGTGCCATACTCTACGAAGAAATGCAATTACTCTACTACCCTTGAAATCAACTTGCATGCCACCACAGGCTGGTCATAAAGGTATCCCCAATCCAAGCAAGCATACAGCTAGAGAGCCACGCCTAGAGAGAGAGAAATAGCGAGAGCAAGCGAGCACAGTCAGAAGAGCGTGAAGCCCAGGAGCAAAGGATCGAAGAGAGATCGTGCGAACGAAGTGCGAAACCCCATGGGTCGCGGAAGAGTTGCAGAAGTCCCCCTAACAAGCTCCCAATGCTCCCTCCTCCAAGAGCTTGTCGGGTCCAGGGTCATCTTAGGTCTGGACCAGCGTGCGGACTACCTCGGTGACGGGCATGGCGATCCGGAGGCGTCATCACTGGGGCCGTCTGTAGGTACGTCATTAGAGTCCCTGAAGTAGCCTAAGTAATGAGCCTAGATTCGGTAAGTTCTTATTCTGCAAGTAGTGTTGTTAGCTTTCAATACCCTACCCGTATACTTTCCCAAGTTGTTATGGCCATTTCCCCTCAAAACTCCAGTGAGTCTATTTCCTCCACGCCCGAGGGCCCGAGCCTGCGTGATTACGAATCCTCGAATCAGGGGGAAACCCCCAATGAAGGAGCTTCTACCGAAGTTCACCTGACCATGAGCGAGTTGGATCGCTTGTTGGAGACTGCCGAGGAGCGAGAGCCCGGCGGGTGCGGCAAGAGAAGGCCCGCGCTAGAGGAAGACAGGTTGCACCTCCCCCCAACACTGGTGCGCGTACTA
Source organism: Misopates orontium (assembly GCA_946800315.1). Classification (NCBI taxonomy): domain Eukaryota; kingdom Viridiplantae; phylum Streptophyta; class Magnoliopsida; order Lamiales; family Plantaginaceae; genus Misopates; species Misopates orontium. The sequence goes on along the minus strand of OX326950.1, from coordinate 27,473,461 downwards.
ATGGAAAGATGCGTACGGGGTCAGAACGTCGACGGCCGAGAGCAGAGGTAGAACATACTTGTAGCCGAGGTGAACGACCCATCGGAAACCATCGCAATGGGACATACCGCCCATTCCCTGGTACGGTTAATAACAATCAGCAATTTATGGATATGATGCCTGAGTTGAAAAGGGAGGTGCAAGCCCTGAAAAGAGATCAAGATGGGACTACGGAAGAAGACGAGAAGGGCAGCCCCTTTGCCCCCCGCATACTGGCCCCCGAGATCCCGGTATCTATGCGCCTGTCTAATCCCGTGGTCTACACTAGAGACCGCAGCGCCAAAGACCCTCGAGACCATATCAACCAGTTCCTGGCAGTGATGGATATACTGAATGCCCTTGATCACGCCCCATGCCGGATCTTTCGATCAACTCTGACGGGGAGGGCCTAGGCTAGGTTCTATGCGCCCCATCCTCGGAGCAACAACATACTAGTTGCGGGATATGGAGGGTCGAACTTATCCACGCTTGTGGCATGCACTCAACCTAAGGAAATTCTACCCTGAAGACAACTTGCACGACGAAGGTAGTCTTCCTCCTCAGAAGAACGAGGAAGAAACTAACCCAGGTACATAAATAAATATTGTAAGCCTTAAGTGTGTATTTATTAATTAGTATCATGTGATTAGGAGCACTACGAGCGGCTTGATTCCCAATTTTACTGCAAGGGATACGTAGGTAGCTCGGAAGTTACTCGAGTTCAGCCCCAAAAAATAAAAAATAATTTATGTACACCAGCACACAAGCACGAAAGAAAATAACACTGGAGGTACACAAACTCAATGTTCCTTTAAAAGGAGTTGGTTTCTTAAAAGATAGGGGTCGAAGCCCCAATGATCCACTTCACCCACCACCTACTCATAGGACGGGCGAAGAATACAAAAAGACAAAAGAAAAATAAAAGGGAAAGTCTAAGAACTAAGGCCAACAAGGGCCACCACCATCCACCTAAACTAAGGCCATCACATGCCACCATCGTCCTTCTTCATCCACGCTCATCTCTTTGATGCTTCCCGGCTCGGATAGCTCCCCTGCTTCTCCTCCGTCACCTCCATCACCCATCACCACCCTCTCGGGGGGGCACCTCGATTCGCACGGAGGAGCAGCTGGAACATTAGCAGTAGCAGCAGGAACAGCGAGGGTCGGGGTGTGATCCCGATTGCGGATGGCCTCAACCCTCATCCGACGGGCTTTGTCGAACGATGGGAGCTCAAAACTTGGGGCGCACCAGGCAGATTCTACATGATGCTTGAGCACATGTTATACCCTATAGCCTCTGTGGGCTTCGCCTTTCGTTCCTTCTGCACCGACTCTGCACGAGCCGCAGAAAGCTCCGCCTGCATCTTGGCCTCAAATTCCGCCCTCATCATGTGCTCCCTCACCAGAGCCGCTTCTACTTCAGCCACACAAGCCTCAGCCCGCACCAGTTCTTCCCTCAAGGCATCCCGCTGGATCCGATCCACCATCAGCGAGTCCACATGCGACCTCAAATCCTATTCCATCTCCCGCAGGTTTTCCGCCTGCTTCATTAGAAAACGCTCCCTCGAACCAGCCGCTGCCAGAGCCTCCCTCAAGGTGTCCACCTCGCCCCTCAACTTAAGCGACTCCTCCCGCCAGGAAGCCCTCGTCTCTTCCAACTCCTCGCGGTATTTGTCAGCCACCTCTTGATGAAAGTGCGCCATTGCCTGGGTCCCTTGCACCTACTGGGAGTCTCGTAACGACAGAATCTCCTGCGAATCGAGTTCCCAAGTGATGAACATCACCTAAAAGAAGAAAAAACGACTTATCTGTACAAAAGAGAAGTCAACAAAGGAGAAGGGAAGGAAACATCGTACATCAAGAAGATTGCTCGACAGACGAGCCGACAAGCTAGTCCCATCGTCCTGGCCTAAGAGTCACTTTTCCTTGGACCTCAGAAGGTTGTTCATCAGAGTCCGAAGCCCATCCGTACGTTCAGAAGTGTACACGGCCCGAAGGTCGCGGGGAAGAGAGGGTCCGTTGCTCGTTCCTTCACCCAAGGGAATTACTGGGATCGGAGCCGGTGGAATGTTGGAGGTCTAGGGGTCGACGGAAGTAATACCCCTGGGATGTCTCTGCCAGATCTATCCTCGAAAGAGCCACGAGGATAGTCGTTAATGGAATAAGTACGGCCCGGAGTGGGCTAGACAAGGAGATGAAGGGGCCATACTGCTTCCTGAGGAAATAGGGTCGAGAGGGGCCAACAAATTGACATGGTGTCTCTCCAAAGTAGCATTGCGATCGGGTGCAGGAGAGTCATCATCGGAGGAGATCAATTGTGCAGCCTCTGCGGAGGAATTGCCCAGCGCGTGCGTGGCCAACTCAAAACAAAAAGTCAAAGTTAGGACCAAACAAGTAAATACAAATGGAACTACAGGATTCGAACAAGGAAGTCGAACTTACCAAAGGAGGTGCCTCTCCCCATCTGAACACCAAAGAAACCGAGATAGTTCGGGCAGGCTTGGAGACCTGCCATCACCATGGCCCGAGGGCGCTCCAGGATAGACACCGCATCGTAAGTCATGGAGAAAAACTCGTGATCCTGCCGAAAGGCAGTCTCCTCGGCAGTGTTGAGGGAATCCACATAGCTCAACCCCCACTTGTTGGACACGCCTCACTGCCCATTGTGAGAGCGGATGAAGAAATAGCGGCTCCTCCAGTTGCGGTAGGAGGGGAATGCAGTTGAAACTTCGGAAAGGAAAAAGTTAACAGACTAACGGGCCACCAGTTGGAAGAACGGGTAGCCCTGTCTCACCGGGCGTAGGTCGAAGGCCCCGAAGATCATAGAGGGAGACATGGAGATGTTTAGATAATTTCACAGAAGAATATTATCTACCAAACATCGATAGGAGTGAGGAACTAGCTGGCTCGGACAAATATGCATGAAGGAAAGAAAGTGGCTCATGAAGGGGTTGGAAAAACGACGGAGGCCATTGTGGACCTTCGCCGAGTACACCGTCAGGTAAGCCTATAGGAGGGTTGAAGGCACTGTCGGAAGGAGTCAGCACACGTACATCCATGCCAACGATGTCGTACTGGTCCAGCAACTCCCGCACGGATTCCATCGTCTCGGTCGAAGGAGTCAAACCAGCACGGCCTGAACCAACCATCAAGCCAGGCTCGAGATTCCGGTTGACTCACTGGAATCCCATCGCCGGATCCTCATACGGGTCACGATACTCGAACGTCGCAACAATGTCGCCAACAGAGGGGTTTGTAGGTTGAACTTCCCCGACAGCCGCCCTACGGTTGCGGACAGGAGGAGCAAGTTGACTCTCCGTCCTCTGACGAGTACGAGAATCCACACTGCGGGAACCGCGACAAGTTTGGGAAGTCCCACCATTCGCCTGTTGGGCAGCAGATGGTGGAGTAGGAACATGGCTATCAACCACCGGAATCACAGTGGAAGACAACAGAGACGAATCAAAGGATAAGGGAGTTTCAGAAGAAGAAGATGCAGAAGAAGCCATTGCAAAAGGAAATATATATATTGAGAGAGAAGATCGGATTTGCTGAAGAAGGAAGTTGAAGTGACGAAAAAGGTAAGTAAAAGGTCTATTTTTAACCTCAGAAGCGACGCTTCGGTTTAGGCGGGAATCAGTGAAATGCCAAATACAAAACTCGTGCAAAAAACCTTTACCGCCCACAATCACCAATGACGTGGTGCTAGTGAGGGACACATATCGGTTACGCAGAACCATCTATCATCAATGCGCCTTCTCGAGGAACTAATGATGGTTGTGGGATTTTTGCATGCGAAAGTAAATGAGATCTAGAGTAGTGCAGAAATCGAGAAAGGTGGATGGGACGTATTGGCGATAGGAAACGACAATCAGTCAAAAGACAAAAAACAAAGAGGTTGCACGAGCCGTTACAACTTCTCAGGGAAGGTAAACGAAGAGGCTCCACGAGCCATTACAACTTCTCAAGAAAGAGAAAAGGCTTCACAGGCCATTACACCTCCACGAATGAACCATCTAAACCTTGTAATACATCTCGAGGGTCCTAGCCAACTGCTCCAACAAGGTGTCTCATTACGAACCTTAGGAGCCACACGCGTACTTTCAAGGAGTAAAACAACTATCCTCCTAGAACCATGCAACGCGGAGTGATGTGTTCTCACGATTGTCTCATCCACGAATGAACCATCTAGACAAAGCAGATAAACACATGACAGAAAAGAAGACACATATGAAGACCTCCGAAAATGCTTTATTACATTCAAATCAGTACAATTACAAGGAAAACGAAAAATATAACACACGAGGCCTACTACACTACTCCTCAAGAGGACCGATTTCCCTCTCTCACTACCCTTTGACGCTCCTCGAGCGTCAGAGCATCAGTCGGAGCATCAGCCAGAGCATCATCAGGAGCAACAAGCGTGGAAACAACCCGCAAGGAGACTTTTGCAGTCTTGGAGCAGGAGCATCGACAGCACGGGTACTTGGAGGACTGGGACCAGTAACTAGCGCACCTCCAGCCATGATCTCGGAAGCCATGGCCCTTATCTTCCTTGCCCTAGTGTCTGGGGAGGAGCTACGAGAGGTCACCCTACCGGCCTCGGGGATAACGACCTGCGACGGAAGAAGCTTAGCCCGACAGTCCTCAAAAATGGCCCGTTACTCAAGAAGGCTAGGAGGAGAACCTGGCGGTATCTCCCTCGAAACCTAGATAGCCTACGGAGACAGCCTCGTCAGATCAGCCTCGGGTACGATCTTGTTCCTTTCCCGCAGCTGCTGTATGGATCCCTTGGACCCGGTCATAAAGAGGGAGACGAACACCTTTCGGAAATAGCCATGATGGAGCGGGGAGCCGATATATCGGATTATACACTCGAACGAGTCCCGTTTAGCCTTCTCGGTGATCTGCCCACGAAGCTCCTTGTTGACCCTTCGCACCTGGTCAGCAACCCTCTCGTCTATGGATTCTTGGCAATCCTGCAACTCGTCTCGAAGAGACTCCACAGTCTTCATTGCCTCATCACACTCCCCCTCTGCCTCCATCTTCAATCGGGATGTCTTCTCCAGAGTATCCCTCAATGCCGCCAGCTCCACGGCCACATCATCCCTTTCTCCCTCAATGCCAGCTCCAGTGCAAGATCTCACTCCCTCGCCAGCTCTGTTGCATGTACCTCCCACTCGCAAGACCTCTTCATTCGGCCGTTACCCTAGAGTAGTCCAACCTCAATCTTTCAAACCCCTACGCCAAAGAATTTGGAGCAGAAGCCTCCTACTCTGCCACACGGTCCTCCAAAGTCTGGATATGCTGCAGTAACAAAAATTAACGGGAGCTAAATTGGACAAGGAAAGAGAGGAGATTAGAAGCAGAACAGAGTAGCAAAACAGGAGCAAGCCGAGAACTTACATTGACCGCAGCATAACACGTCGTATCCTTCAACCATTGGAACCCACGATTCCGGAGCGACTCAACCTCGCGAGGATCCACCGCTTGATGCAACTGGGCAAAACCGGAGCCCACACCTCGCAGTTCCACTACCAAGGGAGGCTCAACGGAACCATGACAAACCATCTGGTCCACCACCACCTATGAAGAAGTCCCCTCTTCACGAACCTCCACCCAATTATCGGCTCCATCACCCCGAGCCTCAGGAATCTCTTCCAGCCTACTTCCTGCCCGCAACTCCAGCGAAACAACCTCCTCCAGCCTAGGAGCCGCGTCCTCTGAAGGACTAGAAGAAACAACAAGAGAACTCCTGCCCACCTCCTCAGAGGGGCCCTCAGTCGGATCGGCAAGGCCCTCTCACAACGTCGGAGAAGAGGGCTCGAACGCATCCGTCTCTCCCCTGCCCTTGGTCGTAAGAGAAGACCCGACATCTTTCTCAACAGGATTAGACTGAACAGGCGAAGAAGAAGTATGAGGGGGAGAAGCGCGAGACATTGAGGCCACCTCATGCCCCCGGGAGGGAATGGAGAGAGGGCTCAAGTCGAAGGAGGCGGGCACGGATTCTCGAATCCAGTCAAAACCAAAAACAGGCTTCGGAACCAAAGAAGTAGGATTGTGGAAAGCCTCGAGATCGTCCTCCTGCAAGCTCTCGAAGTTACCAAAGGATGGCAAGCCCAAGTTACCTCGAGGGACGGTTCAGACGCTGAGTAAGGAGATGGAGAAGGCCCCCCACTCGGTTCAGGCGCTAAGTGAGGATATGGAGAAGGCTCCTCACTCCTAGTAGCAACCGCCGATCGAGAAAATGTTGCCTTCCCTAGGGTAGATCAGTTCCCCCTAGGCACCTTCGCAGCCACCGTATCCGTCACCACCTCCGCCAGAGGAGACACCAGCTCACCTGAGGAATGTTTGTTAGAATCACGAAAAAAGTGGAGAATACAAAGGGAGGTAAAGAGCAAAGAGTACTTACAGAACTCGGGGTCCTTGTCTGGACACGAAAAGTGAACAAAACGAGTCCCCTCTTGAAGACCACAGAGCTGGAACAGCCTCGGGATCTTCGCTATTTGCCCGATGGAAGAAGACCGTGAAATAGCCTGTAGGGGGCTATTTGCCCGATGCGACGACACTAGAATCATCACCGCCACATTTCCCCTCGCCACATTGTGCTTGGGGAGGTGGTTGTCGATAGCCGCCTAAGTTATGCTGCTAGCAACGTCTTCCACGCTCACGACTTGCCTTTTGGAAACCGTTCCCTTATCGCAGTCGGTCTTGGAAAGAGCAGAGGATGCAGCTAGCGCTTACCGCGACGAGTAAGAGGAGGAGAAGGCAGTGTTGATCGGGATGGAGAAGCAGGGGGAGTAGAACCGGAATCGGCAATCGCGACAGTGTTGGAAGACGACATAATTGCGATAAGTAGAGAATATAGAGAAAAAGAGGCGCGGTTACGCAAAAGGAAGCAGAGAAGATGAAAAGGCTATGAGCCCTAGAAACAGCAGCACTAAAGATCTGCATAGATGAGCGAAAGGGCGGTTTCATTCCCGCTCAGTCCCCCATGAGTGACATTTGGCTGACATGTACCTCCCAGCGTACGAAGGAAGTTTTTAGGAATCCTGAGAAATCACGGTGTGGGCTAGACGCGCGATTAGAAGATTAGGCCCCTAAAAGTTTTTACTCTCTGCAACGTTTTGCGAACTGTGACAGAGACTGGGGAACGTATGATGACGCATACTCTCCCTCCTGGAATCGTACCCGTCCACGTGGCCTAATCTTCTAATCCCATCCTGTCTCACGACCCCTCTCGGATTCCCGACCCTGGTAAGCATTATAATATAATATCTGCCTTACTCACCCCTCGTTAAATCAACGAGAGGGGGGGGGGGGCTCGTATTCTACACGTGCGGGAAAGGCATCCTTAAGCGCTAAGCAAAGGCTACCGCACCCTTTGGCTAACCGGAGCACACAGCTGGCGTCAGCCCCGACGTCATTCTTGATGAATTTGCTCACAATCTAATTTGAAGGTCACGTTCTTGACACATGATAAATTTTCCATCAAAACTAAATGTCTCTGGTGTCATAGTACTCAATATGATGGACATGACTTTGATAGAGTATGAAGTTAATGTTTGGCAAATGAAAGTACGAAAATATATATTGTGCAAAGTTAGCGTATTAAACATTCTTTGTTGTATTGTATACTGGTACTCCAGTGTCATTGATTTCAAAATCTCGTCGAAATTTTTCATGTGGCAATATTAAATTTGAGATTTTTGTTTTGTAATTTTGTAATATTGCTTTTGTAATTTTAGTGGTTTCTATTTTCTTCTTCTTATTTTTATTTTACGAATTTAACTTTGTTTATTTTTTCCGTGTGGAAACATGGTGATTTTGTTTACTTGTCTCTTTCAGTGCAGTTAATATCCCAAACTTTGCTGCCACATGTAAAATTCACGCCAGATTTTGTAATTGCCAGCAGCAGAGTACCAAAATAGAGAAAATTACCAAATTGTGGTACCAAAATCGTGAGCTGCGGCGTTAAGGTATGAAAGAAGAAATGGTGCCAGATACCAAATGCAATTTTTCCGAAACCATAACTTCTATTCTCTCTAATATTATAACCATAAATCAACGGTTATCTGAAAATTAACATAAAATAAGCATATGTCAACACAACAAAAACAATATCTTGAAACCTTCATGGTAAATTTAGAAACCTCTACATATAGTAAATTGCTTTAATCACACATTCCAGACCAATATATCGTCTCTATATTTATTCAAAAGAGATAAAGCCTCATTAATTTTTATACCTAACACGGCTTTTAGCTTTGTGTATCCGTCCAACGTGATTTCAGAAGCTTTTCACCCAAATTTTCAGAGACACATCTATAAAACGAGATCGCTGCCCACAATCATATATTTCCAAAATGCTTACAAACGATATTACAATTATTAAGATAGTTGTATCCTCGCAACCAAGCAGAAATCCTACTACTCCTGGAAACAAATGGCATCTCATAAGGAAGAGCAATGCTCTTACCCAGACACTAAGATTAAAACTCCAACAAGTTCAGGATCCACTAAGAAAGAGGCCGTTCCCACAGAGCAACAACAGCTTCCTAAACAGGTGTCCTCATAAATCTTGTGCTTAACTTTGGACAACCTTTCTTTTTGCAATAATCAAACTTGTTTCAATTTTCGTTCCTATCTATTTTTCTGAATATTAAAGTTCATTACAAGTAACCGATTCAATTTTTGATGTAATTATTTAGAGGAAAATGCATAAATCGCCGTTACGTTTTTCAAACCCTGCAGTAAATCCCCATATATGTTTTTTATTCCCGCCCAAATCTCCTTGTGGTAATTGGAACTGTGGACTGCACCAAATCTTATCTTTTTTCGTATATCCCTAGGTTTGTTTTAAAAAATTCACCGAATCTCCTCCTTTGTGTTTTTTTTCAAAACACTACAGTTCAAATGTCTAATTGTTGGCTTCTTTTTCATTACGGCAGGAAGCAGAAGGATAGACTTTGAAGCAAGCAACCGAATATTCTGATGATGGAACCAAAAACTTTGTGGTAAAGCTTAATTATTGATGAATGTTTCTCAGTCTTTAATCAAGATTAATTTATATGATGACTGGTGAATTATTATTCTTTATGTTTTTGGTGTATTTATATTATTAATTTATTTCTGATTTAAAAAAGTATCTTCAGTTATGAAATAAAATTTGTGCCCCCATGTTTGTCTGTATACTACTGCCAAAGGAAGTAGAAATTACAAGTAAATAATAATCAGGATACTAAAAACCTTAAACTGTTGAACATAGAACAGATTAAATGGTTGCGCCATTCATCTATATACATCAGTATACTAAAAACCTTAAACTGTATTATGGCTTCATTTGAGATTAGATTTCCCAAGTTATTTTATAAGGCTTGAAAAAATGTGCATTGTTTGGGAATAATTTATTCAGGGACAAATAATATACTTTTCAGTGATAATATAGTTTGTTTTAGAAATCCAATATATATACATATATATATATTCATATATATACATATATATATATATATATATATATATATATATATATATATATATATATAATATTTTCATAGAGACACTAAAGCGTAAAACCAATTCCATTATGTTTTAACTTGTCTCACTAGTTAACTTGATTTGAACAAAAAAAAAAAAGGAATGCCTAAATTATTGACTTCAACTATTGAAAAAAAAAAATTTGACCCAAACTATCTGGGGTTATTAACTTTGTATTAAAAAAAAATAGCACAACACTATACAATTTTTTTGCTTGTGTTTGACACTATTTTGGTTTGTCGAAACAAGGTGTTATTTGTATACTATTGAGTTTATGATATTTCTTGAGTACTATAATAAATAAATTCTCATTACATGTATATATTCTCTACAGGTTATAATTTACGTCTGCAATAATATCTTTTTTCTTGTAAGGGAGTATTTCATAAGTGAATTATTAATTATGTTATATACTACATTAAGATTCAATGGACATAATCTGCAGATAATTATCAAAATAGTTTAAATTGCGAACTGTTTTCTAATTAGTGTGTCACAACTTGAAACTAGTTTGGTGATAAAATCTTATTCTGATATATAAGTTAGAATTGCAAATATTTTCATGATCATCTAAAATTTATCAGTGGACTCCTAGTAATTAATATTTTGGCTACATTACACACTTCATATTTCCTTATTCTTGTTGTCTTATTAACATGACTATGACTTACAGCAACAACCTTCAACTAACGGACAAACCAGCAAGAGGAAACGCACAACTGAAGGGATGGATGAGAAAATTGTTTTTAAGCTTTTCAAATTACCAAATGGTAGAGAAGAATATATCCTAAAAGCAGAAGAGGTATATATATATCTATATCTATATCTATATTTAAATATATCTATATATATATATATATGTATATATATATCTCTGTGTGTGTGTGTGTGTCTATTCGCCAGCCATTTAACTAACCCCACCAACCCACCTACCCCCCACACCACCAACACCACGGTTTCGAATTTGACGATCTTATTATGTGTATTTAGATCACATCTGGTGATGTTAATTCCTATAACGTCATGCTGGAGGATAAAGGAGGTGAAAAACCGTGTCTGCGAATATGCAAACATGACGAGGAAATAGAGCACCCTGAGGACTCAATACAAGAAGATGTCGATCCTCCTATATTCGATAGAAGGCATAATTTGCCATTATTAGAGAGACTCAGTGGGTGGACCCTGGAGAAAAGGAAACGAACGAAAGGCGTCGTAGATAAGGTTTGCAATTTCATCTATTTTTTCAATCTATAATAGTTAGTGGTTACAAGGTTTGTGCAGTTTATGTGGGAAGAGAGACCACTGATGTATTTAACTAACATAATGTGTAGTGATGTTCTATTTTGAAACAGTTATATAACCATAAGAACAAACAATATAGATCATTGGTTGAGGTAGCTGGATTCTTACTTTACTCCTGTAAATCGAAGGATCTAAACCCTCTAATAAAGATCGTGAGCGTCCTGATAAGTACATATTCGTTATTGCACAAAAAATTCATTTTAAAGTTTTTCTCTTTTTTAACAATGGTTCTTTAAGTTAGTGATGAATTGTTGGCTTGAATTACACTTTTAGTTATTCACAGTGGTTCCCTCTTTTGAACCAAGAATATTATTTAAAGATTGTGTTGCTATGCAGGAAGAAGAAGCAGCTGCAGCATTGCTATTGTTATCAAATGTAAAAGCATAAGGTACTCGTGCATAAAGATCAGATAATTGATCAAACGAGGAGTATGAAAACGCAAGCCTTGGGGGTGACAAGTTCTCCACGTCTCTTGCTTCTTCAATCGCCTCAATTTTCATATCGAATCTTGAGGGCAAAGTGCGAAGAGTTTTCTGAACAAGTTTGGACTCACTGTACTCGTCACCAAGGAGGAAGGCTTCATTTGCAATGTCTCTAAGTTTCGCATTGTATTGAGCCATTGTTTCATGTTCCTCCATTTTGAGTTCCTCAAACCGTGTACCAAGGATTTGTCTTTTGGATCTTTTCACGGATGGGGTACCTTCATGGGCAACGCGAAGGGCATTCCATGCATCTTTAGCTGATACACACTTTGAAATTAGTTTGAACTGGTTGAGGTCGACTTCATTAAGTAGTGCATTGATTGCAATGGAGTTGTAACTCGCGTCAAGATCTTCTGCGTCAGACCAGTCGAGCTCGAGTTTGGGCTTTCCATCTTCGTCTTTTGGTGGAGTCCATCCTTTGAGAATGCTTTTCCACGCTTTCTGATTTTCCCGTTTGATAAATGCTTTAATGCGGACCTTCCAGTATGAGTAGTTGAATTCATTCAAAAGCGGTGGCTTTGATGATGATGATCCCTCAACGTTTTGTGACATCAAATCTGCAAGATCTAAATAAAACCAGAGTCTCACCAATGTAAGTAGGTGACAGGCTCTTGATCAATTGATAGATCTTTAAGTCTTATTCTTTACGTTTTAAGCAGTAGTTGCAATACCTAGTCTAGACAGGTATATAAGACAGTATAGTAAGACAACAAATTTTTAACGTGGTTCGGACTAAGTCGTACATCCACGAGGCTTTCGCTTGAGAACGAACTTCTTTCAACGGACAAAAGTTATTACACCAACTAGTTTTACTCTAACACTGGATCCTTCTAATGTTGATACAACCGAAACCTTTTTTGCATCTCCTCCGTTTGACCCGTAAGACCAAAACTCCTGCAGTGATCTTCTTATGAACAAGCTTCCAAGCGAACTGCACGTACGTATAGATCCCTCTAACTGGCGCAATCCTTTCCCATTGAACTCCCTTCAACTCTCGTCAGCTTTTCACGTTCTTGAATTGAATCAAGAGATGAAAACTAAAGAATCAAGATAAAAGCGGAACACCTAATAATGTATATTTTGTTACACGAGTTTTCTACATTGATTGCTAGGATTTCTACTATTTATAGGATAGCTCTCCTTGAAAGATCTCGAGATTCTCGGCCAGTCTCCATATCCAGTCGAGACAGAATCTTTCAAAATATATCCGAATCTTTCCATTGATAAGACATCTTCTCCTTTGATAAGTCTTTGTTTCCGTCTGATAAGATCTTCATGATCTTCGTGAATTTGCACACCAAAGACGAAAAAGAACTCCACAAAGAATAGATTACTTTTGCAAAATTTCTTGATTTCAATTTTCTTTCCTATATGTTTTTCAGAAAAGTAAAGTTCATTACAAATAACGGATTCAATTTTTTATGTAATTATTAAGAGGAAAATGGATAAATCATCGCTACGCTTTTCAAACCCTGCAGTAAATCCCCATATATGTTTTGCATTCCCTCCCAAATCTCCTTGTGGTAACTTCTTTTCTTTTTGATAGGCACATAAGTTTATTAAGAAGATAAGGTTGAGTATAAGCCATACTAGAAAATTACAAAAGAGAAAGACAACCCTCAGCATCCTCCAAGACAAATTAATGGTTGTTGATACCAATCTAGAAACGAAAAACAAAAATCCTTGTTAGAAGCTCTGATCTAACTCCAGGACCTCACTTGATGAGGTCAACTAATTTCTCCATATCGAAAGTCTCTTCTCCAAATACTATATTATTCCTTGCCCTCCAAATTGACCACAAAGTAATAAACCAGACACGTCCCCATTCAATTTTCCCTTTGTCATATGGATATAACCCTGTCTCCTGCCAAAAGTGATTCACCACTCCTTTGTTAATAGGTGTTAGTATACCCAACCAATGATAAATTTTCATCCACACTTGATACACATTGTTGCCAACGTAAAATAGGTGTTTCGATTCTTCATCTTCTGCTGAACAAAAAATGCATTCCATATTAGATTCGACATCTCTGATTCCTCTTCTTAGCAAATTAACTTTGGTTGGAAATTTATTTAAAACAATTTTCCATTCACAGGCCTTTATCTTGGCTGGTGCTTTCACCTTCCAAATGCTTTGAAAAATCATGTATCTTCATTATTGCAATCCTCGTTCTGTAGAAAACTATAACCAGATTTCACTGAATACACCCCTGATTTATCCATCGACCAATCTCATTTATTCTCTCCTCCTTCATGTAACAAAACTTGCTGTACAAGAGACTTTAATTCCTTAACTAGATCCTCTTCCCATTGGAATAGGTTTCTTCCCATTCCCATCTCTAATTGAAAACTCCATCGCTCCAAAAGCCTTGTTTTATAAAATTCACAGGATCTCCTTTTTTGTGTTTTTATTGCGAGCTATCCATCGACCAGTTCCACCAGTTTTATGTTTTTATTGCGAGCTACCATCAATAATCTACTAAATCTGACTTGTTGCGGTGTATCCCCAACCCATGTATCTCCTTGTGGTAATTGAAACTCTGCTGCACCAAATATTATCATTTTTCTTACATCCCTATGCTTGTTTTAAAAAATTCATCGAATCTCCTTCTTTATGTTTTTTTTTCAAAAACACTATATTTCAAATGTCTAATTGTCGGTTTCATTTTCATTGCGGCAGGAAGCAGAAGGATTGACCTTGAAGCAAGCAACCGAATCTTCGGATTATGGAACCAAAAACTTTGTGGTAAAGCTAAATTATTCATGAATGTTTCGCAGACTTTAATCACGAATAATCTATATTATGACTGGTGAATTGTTATTCTTTATGTGTTTGGTGTATTTATGATATTAATTTATATTCTAAACATTTGTGGCCCATGTTTGTCTGTATACTAATTGCCAAAGGAAATAAAAATTACAAGTAAATAATAATCAGTGTATACTAAAAACCTCAAACTATTGAACAAAGAACAGATTAAATGGTTGGGCCATTTATCACTATGCATCTGAGTGATTGTATTATGGCTTAATTTGAGATTAGATTTCCCAAGTTATTTTATAGGCATGAAAAAAAGTGCATTGTTTGGGAATAAGATATTCAAAGACATAAAGTTTACTTTTCAGTGATAATGGATCTTGTTTTAGAAATTCAATATGTATATATATATATATATGTATATATATAATATATGTAATATATATGTATATATATATATATATGTAATATATATATATACAATATTTTCTTATGAGACTCTAACGCGTAAAACCAATTCCACTATGTTTTAACTTGTTTCACTGGTTAACTTAATTTGAACAAAAAAAGAAGAATGCCAAAATTATTGACTAGAACTATTGAAAAAAAAAAACACACACACAAACCGTCAGGGGTTATTAATTTTTTTTATTATTAAAAATAGAAGCATAACACTAAACAATTTTTTCGTTTGTGTTTGACACAGTTTTGGTCGGTCGAAATCTGGTGTTATTTGTATATGATTGTGATCTGGGGTATTTTCGTCTGGATACGTGTCCACTCTCCAACACTCCACGTCAGACTGCTTCAGTTCCTTCTAGATGCTTAAGCAGCTTTTGAGTTCGGAACCTGCACTCAACACCACACGTGAACTAAGCCAGTGCCTTCTCCGGCGAAGGCACTCCGACGCTCGAGTCAGACGGGTCGGAATATAGATCTTGTTGAGCAAGGCAACAAATCGAATAAGCTGGTCAAAATAGGTCGAATGAACTGAAAGCAATAAGTCGAATGAGAGCAACCAAACAAGTCGAATGAGAGCAACCAAACAAGTCGAATGAACTGAATCAAACAAGTCGAATGAAACAGAACAAAACAACTCGAATGTAGGCAAAAATAGGTCGAACTCAAGCTATTAGTGAACAATTCGAATGAGTTTGATGAATAGGTCGAGGTCGACTTATATAACTCGAACTTAGAGCTTAGAATAATGTAAAACGTACCTTGTAATGAGGAGTGGGATCCCTTTATATAGGCATAAGAGTCCTTATTCAGCTAGAAGTGCACTCCAAGTAGGACTATGAGTTGATAAGTCAAACTAGGACTATTTTGGAATAACTCGAATGACCTTGCAAAATAGCTCGAATAGACTGCTTAAAAATAGCTCGAATGACCTAAAACAGCTCAAATTGGGCCTAGAACAACTCTATCTGGGCTTGCGCAATCTAAATTAGGCCGTGAATAACTCGAAATTGGGGCTGCATGGGCCTAATTTTGAGTTTTGCCTTAAATTGTAATTTTGCATTAAAAAATAATGGTGTTGTCTTGGCATAATATTCCGAAATACGCTCGTGATATGATATTGAATACTATGATGTGGTGATACCGAAATATGGTACATCATGGAGTCCCCCAGTTTGTAAGAGTAATGTGTGTAAACATTGGTCATACAAACTAAAATAGTGTAAGAAACCCCGGTAATCGTGCAACGAGTCCGTCAGTAAAAAATTGGAACCAAACTCGTTGAAAAATCCTGAAATTTTTTTTTTCCCCAAAAATAAGTCGAATACACTGATAGCTCGAATGTGCAATAACTCGAATCAGGGGCATTTATATAATTTTATCGCTAGCCGCTCCTATAAATAACGGCCAAATATTAAATCATTTCACTTTAACTTTGTCGCAAATAACTCAAACTCTCGTCAATAGCTCTATTAAGCAATAGCTCGAATACACTAAGGTTCTCCTAATAGCTCGAAAACACTTCCGAATAGCTCCAAAACACTTTCGAATAGCTCGCAGCTATTAGGTATAACTCGAATAAACCCCATATAGATCGAATATTATTTTTATAACTAGAAAGAACACCGTATAACTCGAATATACTTGTTATAACTCGAAAGAACCCCTTAGGGTTCTGATTTATTTAAAATAACTCGAATAGGAAAGAATAACTCGAATTTACGGTGAATAACTCGATAATTCAGTAAATAGGTCGAAATTACCTTAAGATAGAACGCTCTCCTCAAAGTGAATCCGGCTTATATGCAATCGGTCGGTTGAACTTGTATACGAGCTATAATACTTAGAGTTTTTCAGAAAAAAATTTCAACAAATTTTCTCGAACTCATTTTTTGTGAACTTTTGCAGATTGGTCACAACGGCTCGTTCCAATAATCAACGTTCTCACCGTAGTCCACCTGAACGCTCCGATAGCCATCCACAATCCTCACGTTCCAATACTGACCGTGAGCGCAACTCTACCCGAAGGTCTAGCCCTTCTCGTTCATCGCGACCGTCACGTCCTGCCAAAATCTGAGTCCCTAGTGCTCCCACGATATTTGTTCCGCAGAGAGGTCCTACAAAAGGCGAGACGCTGAGTTCGAAAGAGTCCTTGACCTAAACCCTAGAACCGGTAAACACTAATTTCCTCCCTTGTAGTTCTTTTATGGCTTCTGAATCAGATATCGTGGCTACTAGTTTGTCAGGTGTTCCCGATATTATTGAGTCGTCGGGTTCTGGGTTTGGGTCATCCTCGGGTAGTGGGGATTCAGATAGCAATACCTCGTCGTCCAATGCCCACGGTTTTGATAGGAAAGTCAACATTATTGACCATTCTGATAACAAAGAATTCTTGACCAATATATCTGAACCGACTCCTATAGTCAAAGATGAGTCTACCACCACCCCTGTAGAAGTCGATAACACTATAGTAGATGAAACCGTTCAAGAATTAGCCGATGAGGGCATAAACCTTGACACTCCGTCTCTGGAAAATAACCTTCTGAACTTTGCTCGTATTCGCCCTATGAACACACATGGTGCGTCATACTATAGGTCTATGTATGATGTGCCTGAACCTTATGCCATTATATTTCCAGGTCCTGAGGATCGATTAGACACTCCTCCTTCTGTTTGCTTAACCATTTTTCACAATTTCCTTTCATGCGGGCTTAGATTCCCACTTCATGAGGTAGTGCGTCAAATTTTTCTACGTTTGCCTTCTTGTCCTTCCCATTTCACACCCAACACTTATTGTATCATCCATGCCTTCATTATTTTGATGAGGGTGTTTAAGCTTCCTTGTACAGTTGATTCTTTCTTCCAAATGTTCCTTAGCAAGTTTAGGACGACTGGGGAGGATGCAAGCTTTTACTTCCTAACGTCTAGGAAGAATAATAGTTTCTTAACCGGCCTCCAGTCTAGCTTCGGGAAAGAAGGGAAGAATCAATGGTTTTATATCAAGGAGTCCACGCCTGGAGAATTCAACATTAGGCGAGCTCGGACTGATGGATCCCGTGCCCCCCGGTGTCCTCACGTGTCTTTATCCACTAACGACATAAAGATGTTGCGGAGTCATAAGTTTGATGCTTCGTCCCTGACGAAGAATGCTATTCTCCGTGCTGGGGGGTACTCCACCTTTCCATATAATGGCGCGGTTGATTTTGGTATAACTTGTCTTTTATCCTTGCTTGTTTATTCTTTACTGTTATTTTTGTGCTTTGAGTATGATGCTAACCCTTGTCGTTTGCTTCTTGCAGAAAGGATGGTTATTAACAAGTCCAAGAGGAAGCTGGCGGCGATGCAGGATATTAATGAAGATATTGCTTCTGGCAGTGCTGATGCTGGAGGCGACATTTCGGAGCCGACGCCTACTACTGCTCCTTCCTCTCCCGAGGCTGGTCCTGCTGCTCCTCCTACTACTTCTGCCACTCCTTCTGTCACCGCCCCCCTCCTAGTGCTCCGTCTTCAGCTGGTGCTTCTCGAAGCTCTAGGAGTAAAACAACGGGCGGATCTTCTCACCGAGCTCCCACACCTCTTACTACTGGCGGTGGCCGTGAGCGAATTCCTGCTGTTATGAATTCTGTGCGGGAGGGCAATCTGGCCGCCCCTGATCCTAATGCATGGAAGCGCCCTGTGCTCTCTGATGATCACCGCCACGAAAAGCGCCCCGCTCACAACTATTCGAACCGTATGAGCCCAACGATTTGGATATCAACATAGAGGACATGTCGCTTGCCTCGATGGATGTCGGCTACTATAAGCTGACTAATACAACAGCTATGGTACTTTGCAAGGGTTTCCTTCCTTCCTTTGACAGAAAGATGTACTACGATCAGGTCGGTCCTGAGGGCTTGTGTAGTAGAACTGCTTTGGCCTTGACAACTGTAAGTTTTTCTTACGCTAATTGCATCTTTCCTTTCTAGTTCTTGCTTTAAACTCCTTAATCCTTGTTTTGACACTTTGCCTTTTTTGATTTTCAGGCGATGATGAATTTGCACAATCTGGTGGAAAACTTCGACATTTCCAATGATGCTCGAAAATAGTACAACTCTCATCTGGAACTTCACAGGTCAATAACAGCGCAGGAAAACCTTTTTGAGGAGGCGGCGAAGAAAAGGGCCCGCTATGTTCAAGCTTCTATGGACAGCGTGGTGGAGGAGCTACGGTTAGCGAAGGAGGAGCTGAAGAAGTCGCAGGATGTCCGTGCTGCTAGCGATGCAAAGTTGAAGGCGTTGTCCAAGGACATCGACAAACTCCATCAGTCGAAGGATGACTTGGCCATGAAGGACATCAGGACCAAGGGTGAGTTGACTGCTTTGACCGCCTGTTTGAAGGTTGTTGAAGATGAGCGTGATGCGGCTGGGGCACTGGCGGCAACTTCTGATCAGATCGGCTATGATTGTGCAAAGGCTGAGGTTGATTTTTGACACATCTCCTTATCTTAATTTTTGTTTTAACTTGTTTTGTTAAGAATTCATTTTTCTTGCCTTACTGTAGGACTTGTCGACTGATGACAAGGTTGCTGTCGTGGTTGAGTTCCTGCGCTCTTCCACTTGGAGCAGCATCTGGGGTATAACTATGCCTTACATGATGTGGAGCGCAAGGGCGGCTTTGCCCCTGGCCGCGACAAGGATGAGTTCGACATCCTTCAACGGCTTACTAAGGATGTACCCGACTCTAATGACGATGATGTTTCAAAGAGTGAAGGTAACAATTGCCCAGATGCTTTCCTCAGCATCAAGCGGATGAGGGATGTTTGGCTTCAAGACCATTTGAGAGCGCAGGCGAGTTCAAGGGCTAGGAAGAAGGCTTTCTCTTCTCGTGCTACAGCCGTTGCTTCTACATCAAGGGTGCCTTCGACTGAAGTCCTTGAGAAAGGAGAGCTACTGACGGCCTCGTCACTTGCTGAAGTTCTTGAGGGAGTGCCTCTTACATCTCCCGGCCTAGTGACCGTTTCTGCTCCCGCACCTGCTCATGGCCTTGATCCATCGGTTGTGCCCCCAGATCCTGCCACTGATGCTGCGCCTGATGCTGTTCCTGCCCCCGCTCCTGCTCCTACTTCCGTGTGGCCCGAGGATGACACGTCCCATTGAGTGATTTGATGGAGGAGATTGCCCGACAGAGAAGAGATGCCTTGAAGGCGGTGGGTCTGCGTTTGAAGAAGTAGAGGAGCGCTTTTTGAAGCTAGCCTGCGTGTTATGATTTTGGGCCTGCGTGCCGCTATCTTTAAATCATGCATTTGCACATTTAGCTATTTGTTTTGTTGATATTCTTACTTAGTATCTTCTGTTGACATTGCACCATTGTTGCGCTTATCCCCTTTGCTTTAGTACATATTGACTTTTGGCATTGCCTTGTGTCTTTTCAGCTTTTATGATTGTATTTTCCATACTTGTATGCTTTAAGTACTTGTGCGTTCATCTTTGACTTTCCACGCCAATTTTTTATCCTTACTTCTTTTTGTGCTCGACTTTTTGGGAGCATAATGCTCATTTAACGAACGCGAGGCATTAGCTCAACTTTTTGGGAGCGTAATGCTCATTAAACGAACGCGAGGCATTAGCTCGACTTTTCGGGAGCGTAATGCTCATTTAACGAACACGAGGCATTAGCTCAACTTTTTGGGAGCGTAATGCTCATTTAACGAACGCGAGGCATTAGCTCGACTTTTTGCAGTTGTTTCAATCATGCTTGTGTAGATGAACATGTAAGGAGGATGAAGGCAAACAATCAAACTTGAATAAAATAGGAAATTTTATAAGTTTTGGGACTGAGCTCCAGTAACTTTCGAGTTGCCTACGTATCCTGCCGTGTATAGGTGGCTAGGAATCAAGTCCCCTAAGTTCACTGCTAAGTATTACAATTGGAGTCCACACGCTGAGACTCGTAATTCGTAAAAGAATAAGCAAATAAAGCATTGAAACTACGGTCCTATCGTGCCACAAGGCTGTTAGAATGCTAGTGTCCTAACTGTAAAACCTTCTCAAGTTCTTGACGTTCCAGGGGCGTGACAAAGTCCGTCCGCTCAACTCTTGTAAGTAGTAGTATCCTTTAGCGCTTGTTTTTTCCACTCTGTACGGTCCTTCCCAGTTTGGCTTAAACTTCCCCACATGCTTGGTGGCTTCAACTTTCCTCAGGACCAAGTCCCCCACTTGGAAGTTCCTGAAACGAACCTTGTTATCATAAGCTTTAGCAATCATGGATTTGTAAGCTTCAGTCCGTTGGTAATCTTCCTCTCTTGTGGCTCTTATTAGTTCAAGGTCTATTTGTCTAGCTCTTATTGCTTGTTCCTCATCGTATGTGACAATTCGATAGGTTGGCATCCCAATTTATGCGGGTATCACTGCTTCTGAACCATATGTTAGCAAATATAGAGTCTCTCCGGTTGAAGTTCGAGGTGTTGTGCGATATGCCCATAGTATTCCTTGCAGCTCCTCTGCCCAATTTCCTCCTTCTCCTTGCAACCTTTTCTCCAAGCTCTTCACAAGCGTATTGTTTGTAGCTTCGACTTGCCCATTAACTTCGAGATGCGTTACGGATGTAAATCGCTGTTCAATTTTCATGTCCTTGCACCAGTCTTGAATTTTAAATCCTTGGAACTGCCTTCCATTGTTGGAAATTAAGACCCTTGGGATTCCAAACCTGCATACGATATTCTTCCATATAAATTGCTTCACATTTGCCTCCGTTATTGTCACGAGTGCCTCAGCCTCAACCCACTTGGTTTAATACTCTACCGCCACCAATAGCCATTTTCTCCCTCCAGAAGCTACTGGCATTGGTCCGACAATAGCTATTCCCCATTGATCGAATGGACATCCATAGCTCACAATTGTCATTGGTTGCGCAGGTATGTGAATAATTTTTGCATGTAGTTGGCAACTTCTGCACTTCCTAGTGTAATCCATAGAATCTCTCATAATCGTTGGCCAGAAGTATCCTTGACGGAATATTTTCTCTGCCAAGGATCGTCCTCCAGAATGATTTCCATAGCTTCCCTCATGAATTTCTCTTAAGACTTGTTTTGCCTGAGATGGTGTCAGGCATCTTAAGAGTGGTCCTTCGAACGATCTTTTGTAAAGTTCTCCATTAAACATTGTGAATCTTGCCGATTTATACTTGAGTCTTCTGACTGCCTGTGGACCAGTCGACAAATTTCCATTTTGTAAATAGTCTATGATTTCGTCCTTCCAGCATGCCTCGACTTCCACTGGCAGAGCGTAGTCCAATGCTTGTGTTGGTTTCGATTCAACCCCTTTGCCAATCGAAGGTTGCTCTGTGGCCAACAGAGTAACACGTCTTTCCACAAAGACTTCTGCAGTGCTTGCAAATCTCGACAATGATTCGGCCCGTTCGTTCTCCGCTCGTGGGATTTGTGAGATAGTGAATGTCTCAAAGTTTGATGTCATCTCCTTTAGCTTATCAAGATATTTCACTATTGCAGCCTCCTTAGCTTCATATCTCACTTCGAATTGATTAGAATTCAACTGTGAGTCCGTGAATGCCACCAGTTTTGTTATCCCCAACGACTTTGCCATTTGAATACCAGCTAGCATAGCTTCATACTCCAATTGATTGTTTGTAACTTGGAAATTCAACCTTATAGCATTGTCAAATTCTCTCCCATCTGCCGATCTCAAGTAGACTCCAGCGCCACCAGCATCAACTGTGGAAGATCCGTGAACATGCAAAGTCCATGTTACCTTTGCAATCCCAGATGTATCCTTTTTAGTGTCCTCCGTCATCATAGCTACGTCAGGCGCTTGCTCCGCCTCTGAAATAGTTTCCACAACAAAATCCACCAACCTTTGTGCTCTACTTGCAGTCTTTGGAAGATACTCCAAACCATACTCTCCTAGCTCGATTGCCCACTTCACTAGCCTGCCTGATGTCTCTGGTTTTGCCATAACTTGCTTCAATGGTTGATTAGTTACAATAGTGACCGGATACGCTTGAAAATATGGCCTTAACTTCCACGCAGTTATTACCAATGCATATGCTAGCTTTTCAAATCTCTAGGTAGTTCAGTTCTGCCCCATTCAACACTTTGCTCACGTAATAAATTGGAAGATATTTCTTATCTTTTTCCCGTACTAGTACCGTACTCAATGAATTCTTCGTTATGGCCAAGTAGAGATATAATCTCGTTGTCCTTGGTCTTAGATAATAATGATGGAGTTGTGAGATAAACCTTCAACTGGCGAAAGGCTTCCTCACAATCCTCAGTCCAGACAAACTTAGGCGTCTTCCTTAGCTTTTTGAAGAAAGGTAAGCCTTTCTCTGCAGAATGTGAAATGAAGCGGCTGAGTGCCGTAATTCTCCCCTACAAACGTTGCACCTCGCGGATGGACCTGGGAGATGGTAAAATCCATTATAGCCTTAATCTTATCTGGGTTAGCTTCAATACCACGCTCGTTTACCATGAAACTTAGAAATTTTCTAGCCTTGACTCTGAACGTACACTTCTTTGGATTTAACTTCATTCCATATTGTTTCATGATACCAAAAGCTTCTGCGAGATGTTTGACATGATCCTCCGCCTTTAAGTTTTTTATAAGCATGTCATCGATATACACTTCCATAGTTTTACCAATTTGATGGTAGAACATCTTTGCCACCAACCTCTGGAATGTTGCTCCTGCATTCTTTAATCCAAACGGCATCACTCTGTAACAGAATATTCCTCTGTATGTGATAAAAGCCGTTTTGTGTTGATCTTTCACCGCCATTATGATTTGATGGAATCCACTCTACGCATCACAAAGACTACGTAATGCGTATCCAGCTGTTGAGTCAACCACAAGATCAATCCTAGGCAAAAGAAAAGGATCTCGTGGACAGTGTTTGTTCAAATCAGTGTAATCCACACACATACGCCATACAGTCGGTTTCTTTGGTAAAAGGACAATGTTGTTGAGCCATTCAGAATATCGCACTTCAAATATGTGACCTGCAGCTAACTTTGTTTGAACCTCCAATTCTGCAGCCTTGTTCTTTTCATCACTGAAATGTCTCTTCTTCTGTCGAACAGGCTTTGCATTCAGATTGACATTCAGATGATGTACCGCAACTCGAGGGTCTATTCCCTTCAAATCCAAGTCTGTCCAAGCAAATACATCAAAATTCCTCCCTAAGTATTCTATTAACGCCTTCTCGATCTCTAATGGCAACTGCCTACCAACTTTAATGACCTTGTCAGGTTCATTACTCAACAGAATAACTTCCTTGAACTCTCCAGCGGGTTTCATACATTCAATCTCCATTTGTTTCTTGTAACGCAAAGTAGTCCTATCCTCCTTTTCCTCCTTATTTTGCTCGGGCGCGACTTCCTTCATCGGGGAATAAGAATTTTCTAGCACCATCTGATGATCCTCTTGTGTTGCAAGCACCATCTCCGCATCCATATGATCAACTATTTGTGGCGTTTCCACAACTTGAGTTTCAATTACAGCTACGTCAGGATCAGTTTTTTCCTTGATTGGTTTTGTTGATGTATCATAACAACTCCATGAGTCGCGATAGTTTGTGGTGAGCTAAGCAATTCCCCCAGGTGTTGGAAACTTTATCTTTTGATGCACCGTTGAAATGATCATAGGAAATGCAGTTATTGCAGGTCTCATATTCAACACATTGAATGCGAATGGTATGTCGACAATGAGGTATTCCACATTCAAAGTCCTCCTCTTTGGATTTACACCAAAGGATGTTCGTAACATAATCCTCCTAGTAGGCTTAACTTCACCTCCACCGAATCCGAATAAAGGTGAATTCGCTTCTGTGATCTCGTATTGTCCTAATTTCATTTGTTGTAATGCATCCATAAAGATAATGTTAGATGAGAAACCATTATCTATCATAATCATTTTTACCGCATGATTTGCAATCACTGCGGTAACTACCATTGGGCAATTCAAATACTGAGCCTCCTTAGCTTGTGAGGACAAGCTATCAAAGTCGCTATCATCGAACATTATCCTTGTCTACTACAAAGACAAGATCAATCTCCGGACGTTTCAATCGCTGATACTGTATATCACGCGAAATCCTTTTTCTGCTTTTGGCTGAATCGGCGCCAGTCGGTCCCCAAGCAATCACATTAACTCCGTTTTTGATATCATCGTTGTCGTTACCCTTCTTACGCCTAGTTTTGTCCTTCTTCTCCCGCGGAGATCGATTTTTTTTTCTTCCGCCTGACGATTTCTCGTCTTTGTGTTCCTTATTCTCAAGAACATACTCGACAACTTTCCCATCTTGACTAAGTCGTTCAATCTCAAACCTCAACGATCTGCAGTCATTAGTATGATGTCCGGTTTGCTTGTGAAACTTACAATATCTCTTGGATTGCCTTGTCTCCTCCGTTACTTTCATGGGTTTTGGGGATCTGAATATCCCGCTATCTTTAGTAATTGCATAAATTTCGCCGATTTGCTTTTTCAACGGAGTCCAATTGTCGAATTTCTTGAAGGGTTGTCGATTGCGATCACGATCCTTTCCTCTAGGATCCCTCCTCCAGTCTCTATTTTCCTTTCCTCTAAGGAATTCTGTAAATCCATTAGTCCCTGATTCATAGTTTCCTCCTCAATTTCAACTACTCTCCGTGCAAGATCCAGGATTTGCTCAATGGAGTCTGGCGCTTCCCAAGTGATCACTTCTATTAGCTTCTTGCTCTGACAACGATTTTCCAACACAGAGATTACCAAGTCAACAGTAGGTGACTGCACTCTTCCCATTTCCACATTGAGACGTTCTATGTATTTTCCCAATGGCTCATCAGGCTTTCTATGGATATTGAATAAAGTACTTGGAGACTTCTTCTTCAATCAATAAGTAGCAACCTTCTTGATGAACATTGTTTTGAACTGTTCCGCTGATTCAATTGAGTACACTTTCAAATTCTTGAACCACTCCTTAGCAGTCCTCCTCAAACTTAGTGATATCAGCTTCGCCCTTAGGTTCTCGCTGTAACCCAAAATCTGCAATTCTCCATCCAAGTCATCAAAATGTGTTGCAGGAACAGTTGTTCCATCATACTTCTTCATGTTGGGAAGTCTGACTCCCTCTTTCAGTGTTAACCTGCCAATTGCCTCATAGAATAGAGTTGGCCTCTCCACTAAGCCTTGTAATTACTCTCTCAGGCTGATCCTTATTTCTCCCTACTGTGTTGCTTGCAGTTGGACGATCCTCAGGATCTCTCTGCCTGGAGTTGACTTCTCCGCCCCTATCACTTGCTCGGCTTGGGGCTCTGTTCCCTGTAGTCCTTACTGAACGAGGGTTCTTGTGTTTCGGGGAGGGCGATGGATCTCACCAAGTTGGTCTTGTCATCTTTGATTGATTATGTTGTCTCAAATCAGCACGACATTGTGTCTGATGAGATCTAGCTTGTTGCCCTGATGTTTGTTGTGCAGTTGGTGCTGGAGCATTCTGCTGCAAGGCAGTGTTAGCCAACTGTTGCACAATCATTGGCACCATGGTTTGTTAAAAAGCAGTCATGATCTGATTCAGTTGAGCAGGATTCAACAATTGTTGTTCCGGGGGTGGCACTGCAGGTTGATCCGTTGCAGTTAGGGGTGGGAATGGGTCGGGTATTTGGGTATTGGGTAGTTTTGGGTGGGTACCCAATTATTTGGGTATCAAAAACTGCTACCCAATACCCACCCGAAATAATAAGTACCCAATGGGTGGGTACCCAAAATTTGTGGGTACCCAAGAACTGGGTATTGGGTACCCACCAAATCTTAAAAGGGGTAAAAATGCCCAAACTTGAGGGCTTTTTTTGCTCGAGCTGTGCTCAAAACAAGGGAGTTTTGCCATTTTTTTGTGTATTATTTTGTAAAAGAATAAAAGTGTTGTTTCATGATAGAAAACGTGTTAGAAACTTAAAGTAAAAATATGTAGCAATCGTTTTTGTTATTTTTTTAAATACCCAATGGGTACCCAAACCCCAAATGGATCGCATTCACCTACCCGCTACCCACCCGCAATATTTAAATTGGGTATGGGTACCCACCCGTTTGGCGATTTCACCCAATTGGGTGGCCCAATTGGGAAATACCCGACTGGGTCGGGTGGGTACCCAATTACCCGACCCAAAGTCCCACCCCTAGTTGCAGTGCGTGTTTGGTCCAGAGGGGCTTTGGGAGCTGCAACTGATGTGTGTTCCGATGCATCAGTAACCCGATTCTCATCCTCCCTTTGTGATCTTGTTCTTCCAGCCATTCCGCTCTTCTCTGCGGCTCTACGATGAGCCATTGAATCCATGATGGTGTTTGCTCCTAAGTGGGTTTAGTGGTTCCCACAGACGTTGATGCGGGGTATTTTCGTCTGGATACGTGTCCACTCTCCAACACTCCACGTCAGACTGCTTTCGTTCCTTCTGGATGCTTAAGCAACTTTTGAGTTTGGAACCTGCACTCAACACCACACGTGAACTAAGTCGGTGCCTTCTCTGGCAAAGGCACTCCGACGTTCGAGTCAGACGGGTCGGAATATGAGATCTTGTTGAGCAAGGCAACAAGTCGAATAAGCTGATCAAAATAGGTTGAATGAACAGAAAGTAATAAGTCAAATGAGAGAAACCAAATAAGTCGAATGAACTGAATCAAACAAGTTGAATGAACAGAACAAAACAACTCGAATGTAGGCAAAAATAGGTCGAACTCGAGCTATTAGTGAACAACTCGAATGAGCTTGATGAATAGGTCGAGGTCGACTTATATAACTCGAACTTAGAGCTTAGAATAATGTAAAACGTTACTTGTAATGAGGAGTGGGATCCCTTTATATAGGCATAAGAGTCCTTATTCAGCTAGAAGTGCACTCCAAGTAGGACTATGAGTTGAATAAGTCAAACTAGGACTATTTTGGAATAACTCGAATGACCTTGCAAAATAGCTCGAATAGACTCCCTGAAAATAGGTCGAATGACCTAAAACAACTCAAATTGGGCCTAGAACAACTCGATTTGGGCTTGTGCAATCCGAATTGGGCCTGCATGGGCCTAATTTTGAGTTTTGCCTTGAATTGTAATTTTGCATTATAAAATAATGGTGTTGTGGTGGCATAATATTCCGAAATACGCTCGTGCTATGATATCGAATATTATGACGTAGCGATACTGAAATATGGTACATCAGATTGAGTTTATGATATTTCTTGAGTACTATAAAAAAAATATTCTCATTACATGTATATATTCTCTACAAGTTATAATTTATGTCTGCGAGCATATCTTTTTTCTTGTATTGGAGTATTTCATACTAAATTGGAAATTCGATTTAGCAATAAATTGTTAATGATGTTATATACTACATTAAGATTCAATGGACATAATCTACAGTTAATTATTAAAATAGTTTAAATTGCAAACTATTTTATAATTAGTGTGTTATAGCTTGAAACTAGTTTGCTGATAAAATCTTATTCTGATATATAAATTAGAATTGCAAAAATTTTGATGATCATCTAAAGTTTATCAGTGGGCCCATAGTAATTAATTTTTTTGGCTACATTAGGCACTTCATGTTTCCTTATTCTAGTTGTCTTATTAACATAACTATGACTTACAGCAACAACCTTCAACCAAAGGACAAAACAGAAAGAGAAAACGCACAACTGAAGGGATGGATGAGAAATTGTTTTGAAGCTTTTCAAATTTCCAAATGATAGAAAAGAATATTTCCTATAAGCAGAAGAGGTATATATATATGTGTTTGTGTGTGTGTGTGTGTGTTTATTCGCCAGCCACTTAACTAACCCCACCCACGCCCCACACGACCAACACCACGGTTTTTAATTTCACGATCTTATTATATCACATCTGGTGATATCGATTCATATTACGTCAAGCTAGAGAATAAAGGTGGTGAAAAATGGACTCTGGGAATATGCAAACATAACGAGGAAATAGAGCACCATGTCGACTCAATTGAAGAAGATGTCGATCCTCTTATATTACATAGAAGGCATAATTTGCTATAATATTTAGAGAGACTCAGCCGGTGGACCATGGATAAAAGTAAAAGAAAGAAAGGCGTCATAGATAATGTTTGCAATTTCTTCTATTTTTGCAATCTATAATATTTACTGGTTACAAGGTTTGTGCAATTCATGTCCGAAGAAAAACCAATGATGTATTTAACTAACATAATGTGTATTGGTTTTCTATTTTGAAACAGTTTTATTACCCTAATAACAGATAATTTAGATCATTAGTCGATGTAGCAGGATTCTTACTATCTCAAGTAAACCGAAGGATCTAAAACCTCTAATAACGATGGTGAGCGTACTGGTAAGTACATATTTGCTATAGCACAGAAACTTCATTTAAACGTTTTTTTCTATTTTTTTTAACTTAGTTATGAATAGCTGGCTCGAATTTGACTTTTAGTTATTCATAGTGCTTCCCCCTCTCGAACTAAGAATATTAATTTTAAGATTGTCTTGCAATGCATGAAGGAGAAGCAGCCGCATCATTGAAATTATTATCAAGTGTTAAAGCAAACGATACTCGTGCATAAAGATTAGATAATTGATCCATAAAGGAGTATGAAAACACAACCATTGGGGGTGACAAAATACTGAAAAAACGTGAAACCCAACGGCAGAAAAAATATACATGAATGTAAATCTGAGATTACTTAAGAAGAGGCTTTTTTTTTTTTCAGGATCTGCAATTCTTGTGCATGCATGTGCTGTGTTATTTCTTGTTAGGTTAGTGCATATATTTCTTTGGTACTTTAATATCTCACACATCAAACTCCATGCCTCATGTTGGTCATTTCTCTCACATTGAGTACTCGACACTAATATTTCTAATTTTTATCGAAAGAAAAGCGTTGGACAATCACATTTCTTTCAGATTAACGATTTTGACCCACATTTTCCCCACAAATGACACATGGCCTTAATGCTATAAAGACCTTATTAGACCACGTGACATGTCAGGGTCGAGAAGTTTATCAAAATATCCAAATTGAAGGCCATATGTTTGTCACATGCCCAATTTACAGACAAAAAACTAAAAGTTTCCAGCGTAGCGAGAGCTCAATATGAAGGACATGACCAAGATTGAGAATAAAGTATGGTGCGCAACAAATTAAGGTGTGTAAAAAAACATTGTGGAAAGTTAGGGTACCAGAAATGGTTTTTTTTCTCTTCACCCTGACCAATCCCCAACTCCAGCATGATTGTTGGAAGCATTGGAGGTAGCGGCACAAAGTGGTAACCAAATCATCAAACCCCTAACTTAAATCTAAAAAAATTTCTTGAATATTAATGCCGCGACTTCTCATATTCACCAAATATTCAAACGTATCTAAGTTCCCCCTAATTCATTCACATTTAACCGAAAAACAAAAAATGTTGTCTTCTAGCGCCCATCAAGTATTTTTATAGAAGTTCTTCAACTTTGTCGTTTTTTGTATTTCTAACTGGAAAATATAATACGAACAAAAGGAAAGCGTTGACGATGCTTGGGTTAGTTTTTAAGATGTTCACGAAAATACTTCAAGGTGTCATTTAGTTTTCATCACCATCGTCGCAAGTTTATTGGGAATTCGAGTACTCAATATGATGGAGGTTAGGTATGAAGTTAATGTCTGACAAATGAAAGTACGAAAAAATATATTGTGCGAGGTTAGGGTATTAAACATTCTTTGTTGTATTGTATAATGATATATTGCTATAGTCATATCTCACGATTTGAACCACCCGTTCGACACCACCCCCGCCCCCCACTTAACCGCGTGCATTTATAATTACTCGACCCGCTCGTGTTGACAAATTGATAATTCAAAAAACATAAGTATGATCATTTTGTTAATAACAACCTGCTCAGACCAACCCCTATACACCCGTAAAGGAAATCACACAGGAAAATTGCAATTCGATACCTTACCTTGGTACCATTTCTATTTTCAAACCTGAACTTCGTAGCTCGCGATTTTGGTACTTCAGTCGGCAATTTTCTCAATTTTGGTACTCCGGTGTCGGCGATTTCAAAATCTCATCGAAAATTTTCATGTGGCACTAAATTTCAGAATTTCAACTGCAGTCAACGTGACAACTCAACCAAGTCGTCATGTTGGACTCCACATGTAAAGAATAAACAAATTCTAATTCTTAAAATAAAAATAAGAAAAGCAAGTATAATTAACAAAAAGAAATTCTTATTTCAAATTAATGTAAACTAAATTAAAGTTGTAGAAATTATTAGGTTCTCATAATTTTATAAATTTAATATGAAATCAAAAACATAATAACATTTACAAAAATTAAAAAGAAATCGAGGAAGTCGTTTTCCCCGATTAACAGCGCCACCCCAACCTTACTCCATACCCTCGTTGCCACCCACCCCACCCATCGCCGTTAGAGTGATTTTTTGTGTGTGTATTTGCGATATACTGTTTAATGTTGAAATAAGTCATAAATTTCAAGAATAACAATTCAATAAGTTTAGAATCTATAAGAATTCCTGTGTTTGTGTCTATGTATTGATTCGTGTACTTATTTGCTTTTGAAATGTAGAGAACAGGTCTGCTCTCACCGAAATCACTTCCAGTTAGTTAAATTGCTTCTGATGTACCATTTTTCGGTATGCCACGTAATAACATTTGATACAATGCCACGAGCGCATTTTTTACTAAGTTATGACACGTGAACATAATTATTTTTTAATGCAAATTACAATTCAATGCAAAACTCAAATCAGGCCCATGGAGGCCCAATTTCGAGTTATACCACGGCCAAATTCGAGTTGTCAAGCCAAACTCGATTTGTTTCAGGCCCAATTCGAGCTGTTTCAAGCCCAATTTGAGTTATTTGATAAGCCCAACTCGAGTTATTTCAATAGCTCTAATTCGACTTATTTCAACTTCTAATTGTACTTTATCTACAATTCTAGCCGAATAGGCAAGGAGAAAACACTCACGGACGGCAGGACGTAGTTAGAAGGTATCCGGAACCTCGCCCCTTGACTCCTTTAAAAATCTATTACACAGGGTGCTTCACGTAATGAGGGAAACCAAGACGTTCGATGGCCGCCCTAGCCCCGAAACTTGAAAACCTTACGTCAGAGTGGGAAATGGTGTTTATTTCACCGAAGTTGGGGACACAAGACGGAAAACTGCAGTCATCTGAGGATAGAGATCGATCGTCTCTTGAAAATGGGATACTTGTGCCAATTCATCACAAGAAGGGAAGCTTCCCCAAGAGATGAGCGGCCTATGGAAAGAATGGAAGTAAGCGGACCTCGGAAGCATATGCAAGAATTGCGCAAGAGTTCGGAGCGACAGGAGAGACCAACGAAGTACCTGCTGAAGAGCCTGTGAAGAACCTTTGGAAAGTTTTTGTGGACGGATCATCTAGCAATGGTAGCGGAGGAGCTGGTGTCGTCATTAAATTGCTACCGTGAGACAAACCCTAGAAAGTGTCATCATTCACCGTGAAGATAGGATTCCCCGTGTCCAACAATGAAGCAGAGTATGAGGCCTTACTTATTGGGATGAGGCTCGCTAAAGAAGGAAGGATGACACGAGTCCATTTCCACAGCGATTCACAGCTGGTGGTAAAGCAAGTGGAAGGCACGTGCGAGGCCCGAGATGAAAGGATGAAAGAGTACTTGACTGCAGTGTGCAAATCAAGTGAGAACTTTGAAGAATTCACTCTTGAGCAGATTCCCCGAGCAGAGAACGAAGGAGCGGACACGTTGTCCAGAACAGCAGTCGGCATGCACCCTATTGGCACCCACAGGTAACCTTCCTCACCATTAGCTCATCTGAGAAAGGACATGTAGCTTTAGAGGCGCTGAATATAGAGAGAGATGATCGCAAGGGTTGGATGACCGAGGTTATGGCATACCTACAAAACCCAGAAAAGTATGAGCATGATAGTGAGCTAGGGAAAAGAGCTGCTCGGTTCTTTCTGAAAGAAGGGGTGTTATACAAGAAAGGGTTCTCACAGCCCTACCATCGGTGTTTGAATGAGGACGAAGAAATCGACGTAATGCGAGAAGTACACGATGGAAGCTGTGGAAATCACTCGGGAACCAGGAGCCTCGCCCAGAAGATACTTTGGCAAGGTTACTTCTAGCCCACAATGCAAAAGGATACCAAAGCATTCACTCAGCAATGCTAGCAATGTCAGAAGCACGCGACGATGTCCCACCTACCTGCAGCAGCATGGGAACCTAACCTCGTTCCCTACCCATTCGATAAATGGGGAATCGACATTGTCGGGCCACTGATACAAGATCGTGGGTAGAAGAAGTATCTCCTAGTGGTCGTAGATTATTTCACCAAATGGGTCGAGGCCGAACCGATGGCACAGATCACCTCAGCAGCAGTCATCAACTTCCTATGGAGGAACATCAGTGCCTCGAGTCCTCGTCAGCGACAATTGACTACAATTCACCAGTGATCAACTGTCAAAGTGGTGTGACCATTGGAAGATACAACATGGATTCACTTTTGTTGGGTATCCACAATCCATTTGCCAGGTCGAGGTCACAAACCGCAATCTGAATTAGGGACAAAAAGAACGTCTCATGACATATCAGGGAATGTGGGTTGAGGAAATCCCTAGCTTCTTGTGGGCTTACCGAACCACCGCAAGAGCTTCTACTGGCGAAACACCTTTCAGCCTAGCTTAGGGACACGAAGCAGTCATCCCTACATAAATAAATATTGTAAGCCTTAGGTGTGTATTTACTACTTAGTATCATGTGACTAGGAGAACTACGTGCGGCTTGATTCCCAATTTTACTGCAAGGGATACGTAGGTAGCTCAGAAATTACTCGAGTTCAGCCCCAAAAAATAAAAATAATTTATGTACACCAACACACAAGCACGAAAGAAACTAACACTTCACCCGCCACCCACTCATAGGACGGGCGAAGAATACAAAAAGACAAAAGAAAAAGAAAAGGGAAAATCTAAGAACTAAGGCCAACAAGGGCCACCAACATCCACCTAAACTAAGGCCATCACATGCCACCGTCGTCCTTTTTCATCCACGCTCATCTCTTCGGCACTTCCCGGCTCAGATAGCTGCCCGGTGCTTCTCCTTCGTCACCTCCATCACCACCCACTCAGGGGGACTCCTCGATTCGCACGGAGGAGCAGTTGGAACATTAGTAGTAGCAGCAGGAACAACGGGGTCCAGGTGTGATCCCGACTGTTGATGGGCTCGACCCTCATCCGACGGGCTTTGTCGAGCGATGGGAGCTCAAAACCTTGGGGCGCACTAGGAAGGTTCTGCACGACGCTTGAGCACATGTCATACCCCATGCTCATAAATTTGCGTACATCCTTGGAAGAGATAACCTCTGTGGGCTTCGCCTCTCGTTCGTTCCGCACCGCCCTCTGCACGAGCCGCACAAAGCGCTTTCTGCAACTTCTCCTCAAAAACGACCCGGGCCGAGCCTAGCTCCGCCTGCATCTTGGCCTCAAATTCCGCCCTCGGCATGTGCTCCCTCACCAGAGCCACTTCTACTTCAGCCACACGAGCCTCACCCCACACCAGTTCTTCCCTCAAGGTATCCCGCTGGATCCGATCCACCATCAGCGAGTCCACATGCGCCCTTGAATCCTCCTCCATCTCCCGCAGGTTTTCCACCTGCTCCAACAGAAATCGCTCCCTCGAACCAGCCGCTGCCAGAGCCTCCCTCAAGCTCTCCACCTCGCCCCTCAACTTAAGCGACTCCTCCCGCCAGGAAGCCCTCGTCTATTCCAACTCCTCGCTGTATTTGTCAGCCACCTCTTGATGCAAGTGCGCCATGGCCTGGGTCCCTTGCACCCACTAGGAGTCTCGTAACAACAGGATCTCCTGCAAATCGAATTCCCAAGCGATGAACATCTCTTGAAAGAAGAAAAAAGGAGTTAGAAAATCTATACAAAACAGAAGTCAACAAAGGAGAAGGGAAGGAAACATCGTACATCAAGAAGATTGCTCGACTGACGAGCCGACATGCTAGCCCCATCGTCCTGGCCTAAGAGTCGCTTTTCCTTGGACCTCAGAAGGTTGTTCACCAGAGTTCGAAGCCCATCCGTACGTTCAGAAGTGTACACGGCCCGAAGGTCGCTGGGCCGAGAGAGTCCGTTGCTCGTTCCTTCACCCAATGGAATTACTGGGATCGGAGCCGGTGGAATGTTGGAGGTTTGGGGGTCGACGGAAGTAATATCCCTGGGATGTCTCTGCCAGATCTATCCTCGGAAGAGCCACGAGGCTAGTCGTTAATGGAATAAGTACGGCCCAGCAAAGTCACACTAACCCCTGGAGTGGGGCTAGACAAGGAGATGAAGGGGCCATACCACTTCCTGAGGAAATAGGGTCGAGAGGGGCCGGCAGATTGACATGGTGTCTCTCCAAAGTAGCATTGCCATCGGGTGCAGAAGAGTCATCATCGGAGGAGATCAATTGTGGAGCCTCTGCGGAGGAATTGCCCTGCGCGTGCGTGGCCAACTCAACCCCTGGAAACAAAAAGTCAAAGTTAGCACCAAAGAAGTAAATACGAAGGGAACTACAGGATTCGAACAAGGAAGTCGAACTTACCGAAGGAGGTGCCTCTCCCCATCTGAACACCAAAGAAACTGAGGTAGTCCGGGCCCACTTGGAGACCTGCCATCACCACAGCACGAGGGGCTCCAGGATAGACACCGCATCATAAGTCATGGAGAAAAAGTCGCGATGCTGCAGAAAGGCAGTTGAAACTCCAAAAAGGAAAAAGTTAACAGACTAACGGGCCACCAGTTGGAAGAACGAGTAGCCCTGTCTTACCGGGCGTAGGGCAAAGGCCCCGAATAGCAAAGAGGGAGACATGGGGATGTTGAGATAATTGCACAGAAGAATATTATCTACCAAACATCGGTAGGAGTGAGGAACTAGCTGGCTCGGACAAATCTGCATGAAGGAAAGCAAGTGGCTCATGAATGGGTTGAAAAATTGACGGAGGCCATTGTGGACCTGCTCCGAGTACACCGTCAGGTAAGCCTACAAGAGGGTTGAAGGCACGGTCGGAAGGAGTCGGCACAAGTACATCCATGCCAACGATGCCATACTGGTCCAGCACCTCCCGCATGGATTCTGTCATCTCGGTCAAAGGGGCGAACCAGCACGGCCTGAACCAACCATCAAGCCAGGTTCAAGATTCCGGGTGACTAACTGGAATCCCTCCGTCGGATCCTCATACGGGTCACGATCCTTGAACGCCACAACAATGTCGCCATCAGAGATGTTAGTAGGTTGAACTTCCCCGGCAGCCAGCCTGCGGTTGCGGACAACAGCAGCAAGTTGACTCTCCGTCCTCTGACGAGTACCGAAAGCCACGCCGCGAGAACCGCGACGAGTTTGGGAAGTCCCACCATTCGCCTGTTGGGCAGCAGATGGTGAAGTAGGAACATGGCTATCAACCACCGGAATCTCAGTGGAAGACGAGAGAGAATAATCAAAGGACAAGGGAGTTTCAGAAGAAGAAGATGCAGAAGAAGCCATTGCAAAAGGAAATATAGAGAGAGAGAGAGAGAAGATCGGATTTGCTGAAGAAGGAAGTTGAAGTGACGGAAAAGGTAAGTAAAAGGTCTATTTATAACCTCTGAAGCGACGCTTCGGTTTAGGCGGGAATCGGTGAAACGCCAAATACAAAACTCGTGCAGAAAACCTTTACCGCCCGCGATTACCAATGATGGGGTGGTAGTGAGGGAATAATAATGGTTGTGGGATTTTTGCGTGCGAAAGTAAATGAGATCTAGAGTAGTGCGGCAACCGAGAAAGCTGGATGGGACGTATTAGCGATAGGAAACGACAAGCAGTCAGAAGAAAAAAAACGAAGAGGCTCCACGAGCCGTTAGAACTTCTCAAGGAAGGTAAACGAAGAGGCTCCACGAGCCGTTACAACTTCTCAAGAAAGATAAAAGGCTCCACGGGCCGTAATGACTCCCCGAATGAACCATCTAAACTGTCACAACTTCCTCCGTTTACCATTGTACCAACACCGAACCGCACTACCATTGAAGACCTTTAGGAAAAGATTGACCAGTGCGGGTAGCGTTTCGAGGGGTGACTTCAACTACTCTACGAGGTGTCCATTAATAACCTTTGAGCCACACACGTAACTTCCGAGTGGAAAAACAACAACTCTCGTCGAATCACGGAACGAGGGTAAAGGATGCCCTGTTGACCGGCGAACATCCCTTTAGAAATATCAAGAGTTGACTTGCTCCTTGTAATACATCTCGAGGGCTTTAGCCAACTTCTCTACGAGGTGTCCTATTATGAACCTTTGAGCCACATGTGTAACTTACGAGGGGAAAAACAACAACTCTTGTCGAATCACACAACGAGGGGTGAAGTATACCTTGATGACCGGCGACAGCCCCTTTAGTAGTATCACGAGTTGACTTGCTCCTTGTAATCACCTCGTGGGTCCTAGCCAACTGCTCCAACAAGGTGTCTCATTATGAACCTTAGGAGCCACACGCGTACTTTTGAGGAGTAAAACAACAATCCTCGTAGAACCACGCAACGCGGAGTGATGTGTTCCCACGACTGTCTCATCCTCAAAATTCTACCCATACTGGTAATTTAACAGAAAAAGCAGATAAACACACGACAGAAAAGAAGACACATATGAAGACCTTCGAAAGTGCTTTATTACTTACAAATTAGTACAATTACACGGAAAAAAAAATACAACACAGGAGGCCTACAACACTACTCCTCAAGAGGGCCGTTTATCCTCTCCTACCACCCTTCGACGCTCCTAGAGCGTTGGAGCATCAGCTGGAGCATCAGTAGGAGCAACAAGCGTGGAAACAACCCGCAAGGAAACATCTGCAGGTCTGGGAGCAGGAGCATCGACAGCACAGGTACTTGGAGGATCGGGACCAGTAACTAGCGGACCTCCAGCCATGATCTCGGAAGCCATGGCCTTTATCCTCCTTGCCCTAGTGTCTGGGGAGGAGCTACGCGAGGTCACCCTACCGGCCTCGAGGATAACGACCTGCGCAGGAGGAAGCTTAGCCCGACAATCCTCAAAAATCGCCCATAACTCAGAAGGGCTAGGAGGAGAACCTGGCGGTATCTCCCTCGGAACCTAGATAGCCTACTGAGACAGCGTCGTCAGATCAGCCTCGGGTACAATCCAGTTTCTTTCCCGCAGCTGGTGTATGGATCCCTTGTACCCGCTCATAAAGAGGGAGACGAACACCTTCCGGAAATAGCCATGATGGAGCGAGGAGCCGATATATCGAATTATATGCTCAAACGCGTCCCGTTTGGTCTTCTCGGGGATATGCCCACGAAGCTCCTTGTTGACCCTTCGCACCTGGTAGGCAATCCTCTGGTCTATGGATGCTTGGCCATCCTGCAACTCGTCTCTAAGAGACTCGGCAGTCTTCATTGCCTCAGCACGCTCCGCCTGTGCCTCCATCTTCAACCGGGATGTCTTCTCCAGAGTATCCCTCAATGTCGCCAGCTCCACGGCCGCATCATCCCTTTCTCCCTTAACCACACGAAGACGCTCCAGCGCAAGATCTCGCTCCTTCGCCAGCTCTGTTGCATGTACCTCCCACTCGCAACACCTCTTCACTCGGGCCTCGAAAGCGGCCTGAGCCTCCTGCAGTTTGGCCGTCACCCGAGAGTAGTCCAGCCTCAATCTTTCAAACTCCTACGCCAAAGAATTTGGAGCAGAAGCCTCCTACTCCGCCACACGGTCCTACAAAGTCTGGATATGCTCCAGCAGCAAAACAGGAGCAAGCCAAGAACTTACATCGACTGCAACATAACACGTCGTATACTTCGACCATTAGAACCCAGGGTTCCGGAGCGACTCAACCTCGTGAGGATCCACCGATTGACGCAACTGGGCAAAACTGGAACCCACACCTCGGAGTTCCTCTACCAAGGGAGGCTCAACGGAACCAGGACGAACCATCTAGTCCACCACAACCTGTAAAGAAGTCCCCTCTTCACGAACCTCCACCCAATTATCGGCTCCATCACCCCGAGCCTCTGGAATCACCTCCAACCTACTTCCCGCCAGCGACTCCAGCAAAACAACCTCGTCCGGCCTAGGAGCCGCGTCCTCTGAAGGACTAGAAGAAACGGCAAGAGAACTCCTGCCCACCTCCCCAGAGGGGCCCTCGGTCGGATAGGCAAGGCCCTCTCGCAACGTCGGAGAAGAGAGCTTGGATGCATCCGTCTCTCCCCTACCCTCGATCATAAAAGAAGACCCGACATCCTTCTCAGCAGGATCGGTCTGAACAGACGAAGAAGAAGTATGAGGGGGAGAAGCGCGAGATATTGAGGCCACCTCATGCTCCCGGGAGGGAATAGAGAGGTAGCTCAAGTCGAAGGAGGCGGGAACGGATTCTCGAATCCAATCAAAACCAGAAACAGGCTTCGGAACCAAAGAAGTAGGATTGCAGAAAGCGTCCAGATCGTCCTCCTGCAAGCTCTCAAAATTACCAAAGGATAGCAAGCCCGAGTTGACCTCCAGGGACGGTTCAGGCGCTGAGTAAGGGGATGGAGAAGGCCCCCCACTCGGTTTAGGCGCTGAGTGAGGATACGGAGAAGGCTCCCCACTCTTAGTAGCAACCGCCGATCGAGAAGATGTTACCTTCCCTTGGGTAGATTTGTTCCCAATAGGCACCTTCGGAGCCACCGTATCCGTCACCACCTCCGCCGGAGGAGACACCAACGCACCTGAGGAATGTTGGTCAGAATCACGAAAAAATTGGAGAACACAAAAGGAAGTAAAGAGCAAAGACTACTTACAGAACTCGGGGTCCTTGTCTAGACGCGGAATGTGAACAGAACAAGTCCCCTCTTGAAGACCACAAAGCTAGAACAGCGTCGGGATCTACGCTAATTTCAGCACATTGTACTTCATCTGGAAGAATGAGGGGTCAGGTAGCAGATGCTCGACAGTACAAGGAAACCCTCGGCTTCGGCAGATAAACTCGAACCCGGGCATAATGGAGAAGGCGTTGGGTGTCAACTGACTCAGACAAAGCCCGATGGCTTTGGCCACCTCCTGGAAGAATGACGGCACAAACACTCGCTATCCCGCTTCAATCTGAGGGAAGAAGACTGTCAAATAGCCTGCAGAGGGCTATTTGCCCGATGCGACGACTCTGGAATCATCACCTCCACATTCCCCCTCGCCACATTATGCTTGGAGAGGTGGTTGTCGATAGCCGCCTAAGTTATGCTGCTAGCGACGTCTTCCACGCTCACGACTTGCCTTTTGGAAACCGTTCCCTTATCGCCCCCGGTCTTGGAAAGAGCAGCGGATGCAGCTAGCGCTTACCGCGACGAGTAAGAAGAGTAGAAGGCAGTGTTGATCGGGATGGAGAAGAAGGGGGAGTAGAACAAGAATCGACAGCCGCGGCAGTGTTGGAAGACGACATAATTGCGATAAATAGAGAATATAGAGAAATGGAGGAGTGGTTACGCAAAAGGAAGCAGAGAAGATGAAAAGGCTATGAGCCCTGGAAACCGCAGCACAAAACACCTAATAAATAGATGGGCAAAAGGGCAGTTTAATTCCCGCTCAGTCCCCCAGGAGCAACAGATGGCTGACACGTACCTCCCAGCGTACTAGGAAGTTTTCAGGAATCCCGATAAATCAGGGTGTGGATTAGACGCGCGATTAGATGATTAGGACCCTAAAAGTTTTTACTCTCTGCCACGTTCTGTGAACTGTGACAGAGACTAGGGGACTTATGATGACGCATACTCTCCCTTCTAGGATCGTACCCGTCCACGTGTCCTAATCCTCTAATCCCAGCCTATCTGACGACCCCTCTCGGATTCCCGACCCTGGTAAGCATTATAATATAATATCTGCCTCACTCACCCCTTGTTACCGCACCCTCTGGCTAACCAGAGGACACAGCTGGCATCAGCCCCGACGTCATTCTTGATGAAGTTGCTCACAATCCAATTTGAAGGTCACGTTCTTGTCACATGATAAATTTTCCATCAGAACTAAATGTCTCTAGTGTCATAGTACTCAATATGATGGACATGACTTTGATAGAGTATGAAGTTAATGTTTGACAAATGAAAGTACGGAAATATATATTGTG
Source organism: Misopates orontium (assembly GCA_946800315.1). Classification (NCBI taxonomy): domain Eukaryota; kingdom Viridiplantae; phylum Streptophyta; class Magnoliopsida; order Lamiales; family Plantaginaceae; genus Misopates; species Misopates orontium. The sequence continues at coordinate 27,432,775 of OX326950.1, read as the reverse complement.
CAAAGTTAGCGTATTAAACATTCTTTGTTGTATTGTATACGGGTATATTGCTATATAAGTATATATTTATCTCACGATTTGAAAAACCCGTTCGATCGCCACCCCCCGCAACCCACTAAACTTGCCCAACCCTGGTGCATTTATCATTACTTGATCTGCTCGTGTTGACAAATCGATAATCCAAAAACTAGGAGTATGGTCATTTTGTTAATAACACCTGCTCAAACCAACCCCTCTACACCCCTCAAAGAATTCACAAGCGAAAATTGCAATTTGATTCTTTAACTTGGTACCATCTCTTTTTACAGACCTGAACTTGGTAGCTCGATATTTTGGTACTTCTATTTGGCAATTTTCTCAATTTTGGTACTCCAGTGTCATCGATTTCAAAATTTCGTCAAAATTTTTCACCTGGCACTAAATTTGGGAATTCTAACTGCAGTCAAAGTGACAACTCAACAGAGTCGTCATGTTGGACGCCACGTGGAAAGAATAAACAAAATCTTATTCTTAAATAAAATAAAAAATAGAAAACAAAAATAAGTACAAAAAAAAATTATCATTTCAAATTAAAAATAATCTAATTTAAAATTGTAAAAATTATTACGTTCTCATAATTTTATAAATTTAATAAAAAAATAAAAAATAAAATATAATTTTTAATAAATTAATAAGAAATCGAGGAAGTCGTTTTCCCCGATTAACCGCGCCAGCCTCACCCTACTCCATACCTACGTCGACATCCACCCCACCCACCATCGCAGAGTGATTTTGTGGCTATGTATTTGCGATATATTGTCTAATGTTGAAATAAGTCAAAAATTGCAAGAATAACAATTCGATAAGTTTAGAATCTATCAGAATTCATGTGTTTGCGTCTATATGTCGATTCGTGTACTTATTTTTTGTTGAAATATAGAGAACTTGCCGAAATCACTCCCAGTTAGTTGAATTGCATCATTTTCCGTTACTTTAAAGAAAAGGGTTTAGGGTAATTGATGAAATAGTTTTGGGGATGAACAGAAGAAGGGGGATTGACGGAGGTTGATGGGGTGGGTGACTATGAGGATGTTGGGTGGGGTAGCACGGTGATCCCCGAATTTTTTAACTTTTTGTTTTTCAATTTTACTATGTTTCTCAATTATTTATTTAATTTATGAAATTAGAAAAATCTTATTATTTTAAAAATCTTAATTTAGTTTACATTAATTTGAAATGAGATTTTTGTTTTGTAATTTTGTAATATTGCTTTTGTAATTTTAGTGGTTTCTATTTTTTTTCTTCTTATTTTTATTTTAAGAATTTAAATTTGTTTATTTTTTCCGTGTGGAAACATGGCGATTTTGTTGACTTGTCTCTTTCAGTGCAGTTAATATCCCAAACTTTACTGCCACAAGTAAAATTCACGCCAGATCATGTAATTACCAGCAGAAGAGTACGAAAATTGAGAAAATTACCAAATTATGGTACCAAAATCGTGAGCTGCAACGTTAAGGTATGAAAAAAAAAATGATGCCAGGTATCAAATGCAATTTTTCCGAAACCATAACTTCTATTCTCTCTAATATTATAACCCATAAATCAATGGTTATCTGAAAATTAATATAAAATAAGCATATGCCAACGCAACAAAAACAATGACTTGAAATCTTCATGGTAAATTTAGAAACCTCTACATATAATAAATTTCTTTAGTCATACATTCCAGACCAATATATCGTCTCTATATTTATTCAAAAGAGATAAAGCCTCATTAATTTTTATACCTAACACGGCTTTTGGCTTTGTGTATCCGTCCAACGTGATTTCACAAGCTTTTCACCTGACTTTCAGAGACACATCTATAAAACGAGCTCGCTGCCCACAGTCATATTGTTCCAAAACGCTTACAAACGATATTACAATTATTAAGATAGTTGTATCCTCGCAACCAAGCAGAAATCCTACTACTCCTGGAAACCGATGGCATCTCATATGGAAACGAATGCTCTTACCGAGACACTATGATTAAAACTCCAACAAGTTCAGGATCCACTGAGAAAGAGGCCGTTCCCACAGAGCAACAACAGCTTCCTAAACAGGTGTCCTTATAAATCTTGTGCTTAACTTTGGACAACATTTCTTTTGCAATAATAAAACTTGTTTTCAATTTTCTTTCCTATCTATTTTTCAGAATATTAAAGTTCATTACAAATAACCGATTCAATTTTTGATGTAATTATTTAGAGGAAAATGCATAAATCGCCATTACGTTTTTAAAACCCTGCAGTAAATCCCCATATATGTTTTTTATTCCCTCCCAAATATCCTTGTGGTAATTGGAACTGTGGACTGCACCAAATCTTATCTTTTTTCGTATATCCCTAGGTTTGTTTTAAAAAATTCATCGAATCTCCTCCTTTCTGTTTTTTTTCAAAACAATACAGTTCAAATATCTAATTGTCGGCGTCTTTTTCATTACGGCAGGAAGCAGAAGGATTGACTTTGAAGCAACCGAATATTCTGATGATGGAACCAAAAATTTTCTGGCAAAGCTAAATTATTGATGAATGTTTCTCAGACTTTAATCAAGATTAATTTATATGATGACTGGTGAATTATTATTCTTTATGTCTTTGGTGTATTTATACTATTAATTTATTTCTAATTTAAAAAAGTATCTTCAGTTATGAAATAAAATATGTGCCCCCATGTTTGTCTGTATACTATTGCCAAAGGAAGTAGAAATTACAAGTAAATAATAATCAGTATAAACTAAAAACCTTAAACTGTTGAACATAGAACAGATTAAATGGTTGCGCCATTCATCCATATACATCTGAGTGATTGTATTATGGCTTCATTTGAGATTAGATTTCCCAAGTTATTTTATAAGGATTGAAAAAAAGTGCATTGTTTGGGAATAAGTTATTCAGGGACAAATAATATACTTTTCACTGATAATATATCTTGTTTTAGAAATTCAATATATATATATACATATATATATATATAAATAATTTTCATATGAGACACTAAAGCGTAAAACCAATTCCATTATGTTTTAACTTGTCTCACTAGTTAACTTGATTTGAACAAGAAAGAAAAAAGAATGCCAAAATTATTGACTTCAACTATTGAAAAAAAAAAATCCGACACAATCTATCTGGGGTTATTAATTTTTTATTAAAAAAAAAAACCACAACACTATACAATATTTTTGTTTTTTTTTGACATTGTTTTGGTTGGTCGAAACAAGGTGTTATTTGTATAAGATTGAGTTTATGATATTTCTTGAGTACTATAATAAAAAAATTCTCATTACATGTATATATTCTCTACAGGTTATAAATTATGTCTGCAATAATATCTTTTTTCTTGTAATGGAGTATTTCATAAGTGAATTGTTAATTATGTTACATACTACATCAAGATTCAATGGACATAATCTATAGATAATGATCAAAATAGTTTAAATTGCAAACTATTTTCTAATTAGTGTGTCACAACTTGAAACTAGTTTGCTGATAAAATCTTATTCTGATATATAAGTTAGAATTGCAAATATTTTCATGATCATCTAAAATTTATCGGTGGACCCCTAGTAATTAAGTTTTTGGCTACATTACACATTTCCTATTTCATTATTCTTGTTGTCTTATTAACATGACTATGACTTACAGCAGCAACCTTCAACTAACGGACAAACCAGCAAGAGGAAACGCACAACTGAAGGGATGGATGAGAAAATTGTTTTTAAGCTATTCAAATTTCCAAATCGTAGAGAAGAATATATCCTAAAAGCAGAAGAGGTATATATATTTATATCTATATATATATATATATATATATATATATATATATATATATATATATGTACATATATATCCGTCTGTGTGTGTGTGTCTATTCGCCAGCCATTTAACTAACCCCACCCACCCACCTACCCCCCACACCACCAACACCATGGTTTTGAATTTGACGATCTTATTATGTGTATTTAGATCACATCTGGTGATGTTAATTCCTATTACGTCAAGCTGGAGGATAAAGGAGGTGAAAAATCGAGTCTGGGAATATGCAAACATGACTGAGGAAATAGAGCACCCTGAGGACTCAATACAAGAAGATGTCGATCCTCCTATATTCGAAGAAGGCATAATTTGCCATTATTAGAGAGACTCAGTGGGTGGACCCTGGGGAAAAGGAAACGAAAGAAAGGCGTCGTAGATAAGGTTTGTGCAGTTTATGTTGGAAGAAAGACCACTGATGTATTTCACTAACATAATGTGTATTGATGTTCTATTTTGAAACAGTTCTATTACCATAAGAACAAACAATATTGATCATTGGTTGAGGTAGCCAGATTCTTACTTTACTCCAGTAAATCGAAGGATCTAAAACCTCTAATAACGATCGTGAGCGTCCTGGTAAGTAAATATTCGTTAGGGCACAAATAATTCATTTGAAGGTTTTTCTTTTTTTTAACAATGGTTCTTTAACTTAGTGATGAATATCTGGCTTGAATTACACCTTTAGTTATTCACAGTGGTTCCCTCTTTCGAACCAAGAATATTATTTAAAGATTGTGTTGCAATGCAGGAAGAGGAAGCAGCTGCAGCACTGCTATTGTTATCAAATGTAAAAGCATACGGTACTCGTGCATAAAGATCAGAAAATTGATCAAACGAGGAGTATGAAAACGAAAGACTTGGGGGTGAAAAAATAGTGAGATAACGTGAATCCCTCAGCCAAAAATATTAGACATGAATGTAAATTTGAGATTACTTAAAAATAGGCTTTTTTTTTTCTTTTCAGGATGTGCAATTCTTGTGCATGCATGTGCTGCATTATTCCTTGTTATGTTAGTGCGTATATGTCCTTGGTACTTTAATATATCACACATCAAACTTTGTACCTCGTGTTGGTCATTTATCTCACATTGTGTACTCCGACACTAATATTTTTAATTTTGATCGGAAATTGAGCGTTTGACAAGCACATTTCTTTCAGATTGATAATTTTGACGTCTATCAGAATCTATCAGAATTCCTGTGTTGGCGTCTATATATTGATTCGTGTACTTATTTGATGTTGAAAAGCAGAGAACATGTCTGATCTTGCCGAAATCACTTCCTGTTAGTTGTATTGCATCATTTTCCATTACATGATAGAAAAGAGTTTAGGGTAATTAATCAAACGGTTTTGGGGATGAACAAAAGAAGGGGAATGGGGGGCAGTTGGTTAGGTGGGTGACTATGAGGGTGAGGGGTGGGGCGGTGATCCTCGAATTTTTTTAATTTTTGGTTTTTAAATTTTACTATGTTTTTTAATTATTTATTTAATTTATGAAATTAGAAAAGTCTTATTTTTCTAACATTTTAATTTCGTTTGCATTAATTTGAAATGAGATTTTTGTTTTGTAATTTTGTAATATTGCTTTTGTAATTTTAGTAGTTTCTATTTTTTTCTTCTTATTTTTATTTTACGAATTTAATTTTGTTTATTTTTTCCCGTGTGGAAACATGGCGTTTGTTGTCTTGTCTCAGTGCAGTTAATATCCCAAAATTTGGTGCCACGGGTAAAATTTACGCAAAATATTATAACCCATAAATCAACGGTTATCTGATAATAAGCATGTGCCAACACAATAAAAACAATATCTTGAAATCTTCATAGTAAATTTAGAAACCTCTACATATAATAAATTGCGTTGATCACACAGTCCAGACCAATAAATCGTCTCTATATTTATTCAAAAGAGATAAAGCCTCATTAATTTTTATACCAAACACGGCTTTTGGCTTTGTGCATCCGTCCAACGTGATTTGAGAAGCTTTTCACCTAACTTTTCAGAGACACATTTATAAAACGAGCTCCCTACCCATAGTCATATATTTCCAAAACGCTTAGAAACGATACTACAATTATTGAGATAGTTGTATCCTCCCAACCAAGCAGAAACCCTACTACTCTCACCCAGACACTAAGATTAAAACTCCAACCAGTCCAGGATCCGCTGAGATAGAGGTCGTTCCCACATAGCAACAACAGATTCCTAAACAGGTGTCCTTGTAAAGCCCCAACAGGGGGAGCAGCTCTATGTGTACCTAGTCGTAGGGAAAAAGGTGGTGAGTGTAGTATTGGTTCGAGCACAAGTTTGAGATCACCTCCCGATATATTATACCAGCCGAACCCTATAAGATGCTGAAACACGATACAACCTCATTGAAAAGTTTGCATTCGCCCTCGTCACAATGGCTCGGAAACTGAGGTCATACTTCTTAACCCATGCCATCACTACACTCACGCAACACCCCTTACGAGCCATATTGAGTCACCCGCAAGTGTCAGGGAGGATGGTCAAGTGGGCGGTAGAGCTCAGAGAGTACGATATCCACTATGCTCAGAGACCAGCCATAACAGCCCAAGTGTTAGCCGACTTCATGATAGAGACCAACGAAGTACCCGCTGAAGAGCCTGTGACGAACCTTTGGAAAGCTTAAGTGGGCGGATCATCTAGCAATGGTACCAGAGGAGTTGGCGTCGTCTTTAAATGCTACATGGAGACAAACTCGAGGAAGTGTTATCCTTCACCGTGAAGATAGGGTTCCCCGTGTCCAACAATGAAGAAGAGTACGAGGCCTTACTTATTGGGATGAGGCTGGCTAAAGAAGGAAGGATGACACGAGTCCATTTTCACAACGATTCACAGCTCGTGTACAACAAGTGGAAGGCACCTACGAGGCCTGGGATGAAAAGATGAAGAAATACTTGACTGCATTGCGCAAATCACGTGAGAACTTCGAAGAATTCATTCTCGAGCAGATTCCCCGAGCAGAGAACGAAGAAACGGACACGCTGTCTAGAACAGCAGACGTCATGCACCCTATTGGCACCCGTCAGATAACTTTCCTCACCATTAGCGCATCTGAGAAAGGACATGTAGCTTTAGAGGCGCTGAATATAGAGAGAGATGATCGCAAGGGTTGGATGACCGAGGTTATGGCATACCTAAAAAACCCGGAGAAGTATGAGCATGATAGTGAGCTACGGAAAAGAGCCGCTCGGTTCTTTCTGAAAGAAGGGGTGTTATACAAGAAAGGGTTCTCAAGTCCTCGTCAACGACAATGGACTACAATTCACCAATGATCAGCTGTCAAAGTGGTGTGACCATTGGAAGATACAACATAGCTTCACTTCCGTTGGGTATCCACAATCCAATGGCCAGGTCGAGGTCATGAATCGCACTCTGATTCAGGGACTAAAAGCACGTCTCATGACATATCAGGGAAAGTGGGTCGAGGAAATCCCTAGCTTCTTGTGGGCTTACCGAACCACCGCAAGAGCTTCTACTGGAGAAACACCATTCAGCCTAGCTTACGGACACGAAGTAGTCATCCCTGCAGAGATATGGACCCCCAGCTGTAGAATCCAAGAGTATGAAGAAGACCGCAATGGAGAACACATGATCCTTGAGCTAGATCTACTGGAAGAACACCGAAGACAGGCAGCGCACCAAAGCGCCCGTTACACATCCTGCATTGCCAGGTATTACAACAAGCGTGTTAAAAAGCAAATGTACCAGGTTGGCGAGTTGGTCCTGTGAAGAGTAGGGGCGTAAAAAAATGTGGGGAAACTCGATCCCGCTTGAGAAGGGCCTTACCAAATATCCCGCATCCTCGGAGCAGCAACATACCAGTTGCGGGATATGGAGGGTCGAACTTATCCACGCTCGTGGCATGCACTCAACCTAAGGAACTTCTACCCTGAAGATGGCTTGCACAACGAAGGTAGTCTTCCTCCTCAGAAAAACGAGGAAGAAACTAACCCAGGTACATAAATAAATATTGTAAGCCTTAAGTGTGTATTTGCGATTTAGTATCATGTGATTAGGAGAACTACGTGCGGCTTGATTCCCAATTTTACTGCAAGGAATACGTATGTAGCTCGGAAGTTACTCGAGTTCAGCCCCAAAAAATAAAATATTTATGTACACCAACACACAAGCACGAAAGAAACTAACACTGGAGGTACACAAACTGAATGTTCCATTAAAAGGAGTTGGTTTCTACAAAGATAGGGGTCGAAGCCCCAACGATCCACTTCACCCGCCACCAACTCATAGGACGGGCGAAGAATTCAAAAAGACAAAAGAAAAAGAAAAGGGAAAATCTAAAAACTAAGGCCAACAAGGGCCACCAGCATCCACCTAAACTAAGGCCATCACATGCCACCATCGTCCTTCTTCATCCATGCTCATCTCTTCAGCGCCTGCCGGCTCGGATAGCTGCCCGGTGCTTCTCCTACGTCACCTCCATCACCACCCTCTCGGGGGGACTCCTCGATTCGCGTGAGGAGCAGCGGGAACATTACCAGTAGCAGCAGGAACAGCGAGGGTGTGATCCCGATTGTGGATGGGCTCGACCCTCATTTGACGGGCTTTGTCGAATGATGGGATCTCAAAACCTCAGGGCGCACCAGGCAGATACTGCACGACGCTTGAGCAGATGTCATACCCATGCTCATAAATTTGCGGACATCCTTGGAAGAGATAGCCTATATGGGCTTTGCCTTTCGTTCCTTCCGCACCGCCTGTGCACGAGCCGCAGAAAGCTCAGTCTGCAACTTCTCCTCAAAAACAGCCCGGGCCAAGCCTAGCTCCGCCCGCATCTTGGCCTCAAATTCTGCCCTCATCATGTGTTCCCTCACCAGATCCGCTTCTACTTCAGCGACACGAGCTTCAGCCCGCACCAGTTCTTCCCTCAATGCATCCCGCTGGATTCGATCCACCATCAGCTAGTCCACATGCGCCCTCGAATCCTCCTCCATCTCCCGCAGGTTTTCCGCTTGCTCCAACAGAAAACGCTCTCCCTCGAACCAGCCGCTGCCAGAGCCTTCCTTAAGGTCTCCACCTCGCCCCTCAACTTAAGCGACTCCTCCCGCCAGGAAGCTCTCGTCTCTTCCAACTCCTCGCGGTATTTGTCAGCCACCTCTTGATGCAAGTGCGCCATCGCCTGGGCCTCTTGCACCCGCTAGTAGTCTCGTAACAACAGGATCTCTTGCGAATCGAATTCCCAAGAGATGAACATCGCCTGAAAGAAGAAAAAAGGAGTTAGAAAATCTGTACAAAATAGAAGTCAACAAAGGAGAAGGGAAGGAAACATCATACATCAAGGAGATTGCTCGACAGACGAGCCGACAAGCTTGCCCCGTCATCCTGGCCTAAGAGTCGCTTTTCCTTGGACCTCAGAAAGTTGTTCACCAGAGTCCAAAGCCCATCCATATGTTTGGAAGTGTACACGGCCCGAAGGTCGCGGGGCAGAGAGGGTCCGCTGCTTGTTACTGGGATCGGAGCCGGTGGAATGTTGGAGGTCTGGGGGTCGATGGAAGTAACACCCCCTGGGATGTCTCTGCCAGATCTATCCTCGGAAGAGCCACGAAGATAGTCGTTAATGGAATAAGTACGGCCCGGCGGAGTCACACTAACCCCTAGAGAGGGGCTAGACAAAGGAGATGAAGGGGCCATACCGCTTCCTGAGGAAATAGGGTCGAGAGGGGCCGACGGACTGACATGGTGTCTCTCCAAAGTAGCATTGCCATCGGGTGCAGGAGAGTCATCATCGGAGGAGATCAATTGTGCAGACTCTGCGGAGGAATTTCCCAGCGCGTGCGTGGCCAACTCAACCCCAGGAAACAAAAAGTCAGAGTTAGCACCGAACATGTAAATACGAAGGGAACTACAAGATTCGAACAAGGAAGTCAAACTTACCGAAGGAGGTGCCTCTCCCCATCTGAACACCAAAGAAACCGAGATAGTCCGAGCCCGCTTGGAGACTTGCCATCACCATGGCACGAGGGCGCTCCAGGATAGATACCGCATCGTAAGTCATGGAGAAAAACTCGCGATCCTGCAGAAAGACAGTCTCCTTGGCAGGGTTGAATGAATCCACATAGTTCAACCCCCACTTGTTGGACACGCCCCACTGCCCATTGTGAGGGCGGATGAAGAAATAGTGGCTCCTCCAGTTGCGGTAGGATGGGAAGGCAGTTGAAACTCTAGAAAGGAAAAAGTTAACAGACTACCGGGCCACCAGTTGGAAGAACGGGTAGCCCTATCTCACCGGGCATAGGGCGAAGTCCCCGAAGATAAAAGTGGGAGACATGGGGATGTTGAGATAATTGCACAGAAGAATATTATCTACCAAACATCGGTAGGAGGGAGGAACTAGCTGGCTCAGACAAATTTGAATGAAAGAAAGGAAGTGCCTCGATGGGGTTGAAAAAACGACGGAGGCCATTGTGGACCTGCTCCGAGTACACCGTCAGGTAAGGCTACAGGAGGGTTGAAGGCACGGTCGGAAGGTGTCGGCACACATAAATCCATGCCAACGATGTCGTACTGGTTCAGCACCTCCTGCACGGATTCCGTCATCTCGATCGAAGGGGTCGAACCAGCACGGTATGAACAAACGGGGTTGAACCACCGCCGGGTCCTCATACGGATCAGGATCCTCGAACGCCGCAGCAATGTCGCCAACAGAGGGGTCAGTAGGTTGAACTTCCCCGGCAGCCGCCCTGCGGTTGCGAACAGCAGCACCAAGTTGACTCTTCGTCCTCTGACTAGTACGGGAAGCCACGCCGCTGGAACAGCGACAAGTTTGGGAAGTCCCACCATTCTCCTGTTGGGCAGAAGATGGTGGAGTAGGAACATAGCTATCAACCACCAAAATCTCACGGGAAGACGACAAAGAAGAATCAAAGGACAAAGGAGTTTGAGAAGAAGAAGATGCAGAAGAAGCCATTGCAAAAGGAAACATATATATAGAGAGAGAGAGTAGATCGGATTTGCTGAAAAAGGAAGTTGAAGTGACGAAAAAGTTAAGTAAAAGGTCTATTTATAACCTCAGAAGCGACGCTTCGGTTTAGACGGGAATCAGTGAAACGCCAGATACAAAACTCGTGCAAAAACCCTTTACCGCCCGCGATCACCAATGAGGGGGTGGTAGTGAGGGACACGTGTCGATTACGTAGAACCATCTATCATCAATGCGCCTTCTCGAGGAACTAATGATGGTTGTGGAATTTTTGCGTGCGAAATTAAATGAGATCTAGAGTAGTACGACAACCGAGAAAGCTGGATGGGATGTATTGGCGATAGGAAACAACAAGTAGTCAGAAGACAAAAAACGAAGAGGCTCTAGGAGCCGTTACAACTTCTCAAAGAAGGTAAACAAAGAGGCTTCACGAGCCGTTACAAATTCTCAAGAGAGATAAAAGGCTCCACGGGCCGTGACTACTCCACGAATGAACCATCTAAACCGTCACAACTTCTCCGTTTACTCATGTACCAACACCGAACCACACTACCATTGAAGACCTTTAGGAAAAGATTGACCGGTTCGGGTAGCGTTTCGAGGGGTGACTTTAAATGCTCTACGAGGTGTCCCATTATGAACCTTTGAGCCACACACGTAACTTCCGAGGGAAAAAACAACAACTCTCGTCGAATCATGCAACGAGGGATAAAGGATGCCCTGTTGACCGACGAAAATCCCTTTAGAAATATCAAGAGTTGACTTGCTCCTTATAATATGTCTCGAAGGCTTTAGCCAATAGCTCTACGAGGTGTCCCATTATGAACCTTTGAGCCACACACGTAACTTCCGAGGGGAAAAACAACAACTCTCGTCGAGTCACGCAACGAGGGGTGAAGTATACCTTGATGACCGGCAACAGCCCCTTTAGTAGTATCACGAGTTGACTTGCGCCTTGTAATACACCTCGAGGGTCCTAGCCAACTGCTCCAACAAGGTGTCTCATTATGAACCTTAGGAGCCACACGCGTACTTCCGAGGAGTAAAACAACAATCCTCGTAGAACCACGCAACGCGAAGTGATGTGTTCCCACGATTGTCTCATCCTCGAAATTCTACCCAGACTGGTAATTTAACAGAAAAAGCAGATAAACATAGGACACAAAAGAAGAGACATATGAAGACGTCCGAAAGTGCTTTATTACTTTCAAATCAGTACAATTACAAGGAAAACAAAAAAAAACAACACAGGAGGCCTACTACACTACTCCTCAAGAGGACCGCTTTCCCTCTCTCGCCACCCTTCGACGCTCCTCGAGCGTTGGAGCATCAGTCAGAGCATCAGCAGGAGCATCAAGAGCAACAAGCATGGAAACAACCCGCAAAGAGACGTCTGCAGGTCTAGGAGAATGAGCATCGACAGCACCGGTACTTGAAGGACCGGGACCAGTAAATAGCGGACCTCCAGCCATGATCTCGGAAGCCATGGCCCTTATCCTCCTTGCCATAGTGTCTGGGAAGGAGCTACGGGAGGTCACCCTAACGGCCTCGGGGATATCGACCTGCGTAGGAGGAAGCTTAGCCCGGAAGTCCTCAAAAATTGCCCGTAACTTAGAAGGGCTAGAAGGAGAACCTGGTTGTATCTCCCTCGGAACCTAGATAGCCTGCAGAGAGAGCGTCGTCAGATCAGCCTCGGGTACGATCCAGTTCCTTTTCCGCAGCTGCTGTATGGATCCCTTGTACCCGGTCATAAATAGGAAGACGAACACCTTGCGGAAATAGCCATGATGGAGCGGGGAGCCAATATATGGGATTATACGCTCAAACGTGTCCTGTTTGGCCTTCTCGATGATCTGCCCACGAAGCTCCTTGTTGACCCTTCGCACCTGGTCAGCAACCCTCTAGTCTGTGGATGCTTGGCGATCCTGCAACTAGTCTCGAAGAGACTCGGCAGTCTTTATTGCCTCATCACACTCCGCCCCTGCCTCCGTTTTCAACCGGGATGTCTTCTCTAGAGTATCCCTCAATGCCGCCAGCTCCATGGCCGCATCATCCCTTTCTCCCTAAACCACACGAAGACGCTCCGGCGCAAGATCTCGCTCCTTCGCATGCTCTGTTGCATGTACCTCCCACTCGCGACACCTCTTCAATCGGGCCTCAAAAGCGGCCCGAGCCTCCTGCAGTTCGGCCGTCACCTGAGAGTAGTCCAACCTCAATCGTTCAAACTCCTGCGACAAAGAATTTTGAGCAGAAGCCTCCAACTCCGCCACACGGTCCTCCAAAGTCTATATATGCTCCAGCAGCAAAAATTGATGAGAGCTACACTGGAAAAGGAAAGAGAGGAGATTAGATGCAAATCAGAGTAGCAAAATAGGAGCATGCCGAGAACTTACATCGACCGTATCATAACACGTCGTATCCTTCAAACATTGGAACCCACAATTTTGGAGCGACTCAACCTCGCGAGGATCCACCGCTTGATGCAACTGGGGAAAACCAGAGCCCACGCATCGTAGTTCCTCTACCAAGGGAGGCTCAACGAAACCAGGACGAACCATCTGGTCCACCGCCACCTGTAAAGAAGTCCCCTCTTCACGAACCTTCACCCAATTATCGGCTCCATCATCCCGAGCCTCGGGAATCTCCTCGAGCCTACTTCCCGCCAGCGACTTCAGCAAAACAACCTCCTCCGGCCTAGGAGCCGCGTCCTCTGAAGGACTAGAAGAAACGGCAAGAGAACTCCTGCCCACCTCCCCAGAGGGGCCCTCAGTCGGATCGGCAAGGCCCTCTCGCAATGTCAGAGAAGAGGGCTTGGACGCATCTGTCTCTTTCCTGCCCTCGATCATAAGAGAAGACCCGGCACCCTTCTCAGCAGGATCGGACTGAAAAGGCGAAGAAGAAGTATGAGGTGGGCACGGATTCTCAAATCCAATCAAAACCAAAAACAGGCTTCGGAACCAAAGAAGTAGTATTGTGGAAAGCCTTGAGATCCTCCTCCTGCAAGCTCTGGAAGGTATCAAAGGATGGCAAGCCCGAGTTGACCTCCAGGGACGGTTCAGGCGCTGAGTAAGGAGATGGAGAAGGCCCCCCGCTCGGTTTAGGCGCTGAGTGAGGATATGGAAAAGGCTCCCCACTCCGAGTAGCAACAGCCGATCGAGAAGATGTTGCCTCCCTCGGGTAGATCGTTCCCCCTAGGCACCTTTGGAGCCACTGTATCCGTCACCACCTCCGCAAGAGGAGACACCAACGCACCTGAGGAACGTTGGCCAGAATCACAAAAATAGTGGAGAATACAAAAGGAAGTAAAGAGCAAAGAGTACTTAGAGAGCTCCGGGTCCTTGTCTAGATGCGGAAAGTGAACAGAACGAGTCCCCTCTTGAAGACCACAGAGCTGGAACAGCCTCGGGATCTTCACTAGTTTCAACACATTGTACTTCATCTGGAAGTAGCCTTCCTCCTTCTTTTGGAGCCGAACTCCCTCGAGATGAGAAGAACCCAACTCCGCTGGCCCACGGGACCAGGTGTTTGTAACCCCCCAGCTCTCGCAGTTATGCCTCGAAGGCATCACAAAGAAGAAGGAAGACTTCCAACTCCCGTAGGAAATAGAGGCGTCGGTGAGAATCCTCGCCCCTGGGTCAGATTTGGAAGAACGAGGGGTCAGGTAGAACAAGGCGCCATGCTTTTCCCCACGTCATACAAGGCCAGCAGACGCTCGGCAGTACAGGGAAGCCCTCAGCTTTGGCAGATAAACTCGAACCCGACCATAATGGAGAAGGCGTTGGGTGTTAACTGATTCAGACAAAACCTGAGGGCTTTGGCCACCCCCTGGAAGAACGACGGCACAAACACTCGCCATCCCGCTTCAATCTGAGGGAAGAAGATCGTCAAATAGCCTGTAGGGGGCTTTTTGCCCGATGCGACGACTCTGGAATCATCACTGCCACATTCCTCCTCGCCTGAGTGATTGTATTATGGCTTCATTTGAGATTAGATTTCCCAAGTTATTTTATAAGGCTTGAAAAAAAATGCATGGTTTGGGAATAAGTTATTCAGGGACAAATAATATACTTTTCAATGATAACATATCTTGTTTTAGAAATTCAATATATATATATATATATATATATATATATATATATATATATATATATATATATATATATGTAGATATATATATATATATAGATACATAAATATAGATATATATATATATATATATAGATATATAGATATATAAATATATATATATATATATCTATATATATATATTTATGTATATAATTTTCATATGAGACACTAAAGCGTAAAACCAATTCCATTATGTTTTAACTTGTCTCACTAGTTAACTTGATTTCAACAAAAAAAAAAAAAGAATGCCAAGATTATTGACTTCAACTATTGAAAAAAAAAACATCTGACACAAACTAAACTATCTGGGGTTATTAATTTTTTATTAAAAAAAAAAGGCACAACACTATACAATTTTTTTGTTTGTGTTTGACACTGTTTTGGTTGGTCGAAACAAGGTGTTATTTGTATACGATTGAGTTTATGATATTTCTTGAGTACTATAATAAAAAAATTCTCATTACATGTATATATTCTCTACAGGTTATAATTTATGTCTGCAATAATATCTTTTTTCTTGTAATGGAGTATTTCGTAAGTGAACTGTTAATTATGTTATATACTACATTAAGATTCAATGGACATAATCTACAGATGATTATCAAAATAGTTTAAATTGCAATCTATTGTTAGGACCGCAAAGTCCGACAGGTTTCAAACTCGGTTGAACAGTCAGGACTGCCAGGTCCAACTAGATTTTATTTCCTTGTTTGCAAAATTATTTTAAAGGAAAATTCCGTTTTATTTACTTTGATTTATTTACTTATTTATTCACACGGTTTTATATGGTATTTATCTTGTTATTAGACGCGTGAATATTTAGGTGAGTTTGGAAAGATTTAACTTAATCTTATAGTATCTTATCTTATGGAAAGTTAATCTTTATCAAACTCTTTCCTATATCCTTTAGTAATCTATTCCTTGTAGAGTTCTTCTTTGTCCTTGATGTGCAAAATATACGAAGATCATGAAGATCTTATCAAACGGAAACAAAGACTTATCAAAAGGAAGAATCGCCTTATCATGGAAAGATTCGGATATATTTGGAAAGATCCTGTCTCGACTGGATATGGAGACTAGCCGAGATTCAAGGATATCTTTCAGGAGAGCTATCCTATAAATAGTAGAAATCCTAGGAATCAATGTAGAACACTTGTGTAACAAAATATACATCTTTAGGTGTTCTCTTTTATTTTGATTTCTTAGTTTTCGCCCTCTTGAGTTACATCAAGAACGTGAGAAGCCGACAAGAGTTGAAGGGAGTTCAACGGGAAAGGATTGCGCCAGTTAGAGGGATCTATATGTACGTGCAGTTCGCTTGGAAGCATTCTCATAAGAAGATCATTACGGGAGTCTTGGTCTTACGGGACAAACGGAGTAGACGCGAAAAAGGTTCCGGTGGTATCAACATTAGAGGGATTCGGTGTTAGAGTAAAACCAGTTGGTGTAATAACTTTTGTCCGTTGAAAGAAGTTTGATTCAGGCGAAAGCTTCGTGGATGTAGGACATAGTCCGAACCACGTTAAAATCTGTTGTCTTACTTTACTGTCTTACTTACCTGTCTTACTTATCTGTCTAGACTAGGTACCGCAACTACTGTTTATATCGTAAAGTATTAGACTCTAAGATCTATCAATTGGCATCAAGAGCCTATCACCTACTTACATTGGTGAGATTCTGGTTATATTTAGATCTTGCAGATTTTATGGACATTGAAGGTATGAACTTGTCTTCCTCATTCTCTGATAATTCGTTTTATTCTTCCGCTGCTAATGATCTTAATGTCAAAAGAAAAGGAAGAAATGTTCAATGCAGGAAAAGTCACCTTCAATCCCATGTTGCATTCTCCTCTATCATCAGACGGGACTCCTCATCTGTCAAAACAGGAAAGGACGACTATAATGAATATTCAGAATCTGATGATGAAGGAATTGATCGAGAAGCTCTTGGCAAAAATTATCTTATCTTGGCCGACAATGGAAAGCTGGAACTGTCAGAATTGCCGAGCTAGAAGAATTAATCAAGTCCAAAGGTCACAGCAAACCTCATTCAAATGCATCACTTGAGCAGAAAGTTCGTGAATTACAAAATCAAAATTCTGATCTCAAGAGAGAAAACAAAGCTCTACTTACTACTGTGGAAGGAGCCAAAGAGACAGCCAAACTGTTTGAGCGACTGCACCAAGATGTTCAAGCAGAACTTGCTGCAGTCAGAAAGAATGTGAAACTTCTTAGTTCTGGAACAGAAAAATTGGACCATTTGTTGGAAAATCAAAAACCAACGAGAGATCGTGCAGGACTTGGATTTGCAACAAATGAGACTCAGTTTAATCATTCTTTAGCGAATAATGTTTTTCATCCAAGAAAGAATGCAAGTAAGAATTCTAGAAACAACTCATTTTTTGATATCTCACATTCTGGTATTTCTTACGACAGGTTCATTCCTGTCTGTCATCATTGTGGTGTTGAAGGACACATTCGTCCATACTGCTATCAACTTAGGGAATCATCATCCAATGGTCATTCACCAAGGATGTCCCCAAAACGAGTCCCAACACCTAAGAAGACTCAAAAGAAATCAGTGAAAAAGGGAAGTATTCAAAATTCAAAGCAAATTTGGGTGAAACGACCAAATTATCATAATGTGTCATATGCTTACTCTTCCATTGAACATGGCTCACCTAATTGTTGGTATTTTGACAGTGCATGCTCGAGACACATGACAGGAAACAAGGACATCTTGACCAACTATGTTGCTGATCCAAGAGGTACAGTCCAGTTTGGAAACGGAAAAAATGGTCAAATTGTCGCAAGAGGAACTCTTAATATCAAAGGGTTTCCCAAGATCCGAAATGTGTATCATGTTATTGGATTAAAACAAAACTTGATCAGCATCAGTCAGCTATGTGACCAAGATCTGTTTGTTCACTTCACAAAAGGAGATTGCCGGGTTGTGAATGGTCAAGACAAGTGTGTTCTCACTGGAAAACGAACTGCTGAAAATTGTTACACTCTTACGCAGTCGAGACTACCATCAGAACAGCTTACATGTTTATTCAGTTCCTCAGATCACACAGAACTTTGGCACCAAAGAATGGGACATGTAAACTACAAACTGCTGATCAAACTCAGCCGATCCAAAGCTGTTACAGGTCTTCCAGATTTGAGTTCTAAGCCATCACAAAAATGCGAACTATATCTTCGTGGTAAGCAAAAGAAAGGTAATCATCCTACAGGTAATCATTCAATCACCTCTCGCATTCTTGAACTTCTTCATATGGACCTTGTTGGACCAGTCCAGACAGAAAGTACAGGTGGTAAAAGGTACATATTTAATTGTGTTGATGATTTTTCACGATTTACTTGGGTAAAATTCTTAAGAGAAAAATCTGAAACATTTGAAGTTTTTAAAGCACTAAGCGTTAGTATGATGAATGATAAAGACCTAAAGATTAAAAGAATAAGAAGTGATCATGGTAAGGAATTTGAAAATTCATCGTTTTCTAAGTTTTGTGAAGAATATGGTATCTCTCATGAGTTTTCATCACCTAAAACTCCACAACAAAATGGAGTGGTTGAGAGGAAAAATAGAACATTACTTGAAATGGCTCGAGTCATGTTAAATTCGAAGAAATTACTCATGCGTCACTGGGCAGAAGCGGTAAACACAACATGTTTTATCATCAACCGCACTTACCTTCGACCAGGTACATCTTCAACCTCATATGAGCTGTGGAAAGGTAAGAAACCCAATGTCAAATTCTTCCATATCTTTGGTTGCACTCAAAGATCGAGAACACTAGAATAAGTTCCAATCCAAAAGTGACCTTGGTATTTTTCTTGGCTATTCTAATAACAGTCGTGCTTATAGAGTGCTCATTCTAAGAACTCAAACTGTTATTGAGACCTCCAATGTTGAATTTGATGACTCCAGGGATTTCTCAGACACCTCACAGGAGCGTGAAATTCAATCATTCGTTGGAAATCAAGAAAAGAATAGCTCCTGCAGTGATGATGAGTGCAGTCCTGATCCAGTTGCCCAACCAGTTGTTCCTCCAGTCGTGACTTCAGACGCGACACCTGAAAATCATGCAGATACAGTTCAAGAGCTCGAGTCATATCCAGAGACAGAAGAAACTGATCAATCTCCAGAACCTGTTTCAGTTGTTCCATCCACCAGAATCAGAAAGAATCATCCTACAGAGTCAATCATAGGTGATTTATCTGAAGGTATCCGTACTCGTAATTTAGTACGAAAAAGGTATGATCAGATGCTTCATCATGCTTGTTTTACTTCTCAAATTGAACCAAAGAATGTAAAAGAATCTTTACTAGAAGATGCATGGATTGAAGCGATGCAAGATTAGCTTGGTCAGTTTGTTAGAAATCAAGTGTGGGAACTAGTTCCCCGACCATCCAACATTAATGTAATCGGAACAAAATGGATATTTAAAAACAAATCTGATGAATCCGGTAACATTGTAAGAAACAAAGCTAGACTAGTCGCTCAAGGGTATACTCAGGTTGAGGGCATAGATTATGATGAAACATTTGCTCCTGTCGCTCGACTTGAGTCAATTCGTCTCTTATTTGCTATTGCATGTGTTCTTCAATTCAAACTTTTTCAAATGGATGTCAAAAGTGCCTTTCTAAATGGTTATCTTAATGAAGAAGTGTTTGTTGAACAACCAAAAGGTTTCGTGGATCCTCATCATCCCTCAAATGTGTTTAAACTTAAAAAGGCATTGTATGGATTGAAACAAGCACCTCGTGCTTGGTATGAGAGACTTACATTTATCTCATTGAGAATGGATATACTAGGGGAGGAGTAGACAAAACATTATTTGTTAAACATGTCTCAACTCATATGTTAATTGCTCAAGTTTATGTTGATGACATAGTTTTTGGATCCACCTCAGAAGACCAGTTGGGGAACTTCATCAATCTTATGAAGAAAGAGTTTGAAATGAGTATGGTTGGTGAACTAACATACTTTCTTGGCTTGCAGGTCAAGCAAGGGTCCGAAGGGTTATTCATATCCCAGTCAAAATATGCTCGGAATCTTGTGAAGAAATTTGGGCTTGAAACTGCAAAACCCCTAAGAACACCTATGGGAACTAACAATAAGCTTGCTCTCGATACTGAAGGAAACTCCATAGATCCTAGTCTCTATCAAGGCATGATAGGGAGTCTCCTGTACCTTACTGCAAGCCGTCCTGATATTTGTTTTAGCGTTGGTGTCTGTGCTCGCTATCAAGCAAATCCCAAAGACTCACATCTTCGTGCTGTTAAACGAATAATTCGTTATGTTAGTGGAACTGCAGATTTTGGACTTAGCTACTCATTTGATACCAATTCGAATCTTGCAGGATACAGTGATGCCGACGGGGCTGGATGTGCAGACGACAGAAAAAGCACAACTGGAGGATGTTTCTATGTAAGAAACAACCTTGTTTCTTGGTATAGCAAAAAACAAAACTCCACATCATTGTCTACTGCTGAAGCTGAATATATTGCAGCTGGAAGCTGTTGTGCCCAACTAGTTTGGATGCAACAAATGCTCAATGATTACGGTATTGTACAAAGTGAACTACTTGTTTTCTGTGACAATACCAGTGCTATTAACATTGCTAAAAATCATGTCCAGCACTCTCGTACTAAGCATATTGATATTCGACATCACAACATACGTGAGCTGGTTGAAAACAAATCTGTTGTCCTTAAACATGTCGCGACCAAAAGACAATTTGCTGATATTTTTACTAAAGCTCTAGATTCACAACGCTTCGAGACCCTCAGAAAGTCTCTCGGCATTTGTCTCCACTAAGCGCTGGTCGCGTGCCCGATTTAACTGAGATGTTTTTATTTGTTGGACTAACTGTCATGACTTACTTGCAGACCTGTTGGACAGCCGGTTCTGGAGCGTACTTAGAACTGCATTGATACACAGTGCACACCATTCCCTCAGTTAAATCAGTGAAATCGAAGGATTTTGCAACGGGCAACTTTTGTTTTTATCTTGTTTTTATAATCTCTTTGACATGGACATTGTCCACTTTTGCTACATCATCACTTTAAAAACAGAAGAATTGAGCTGAAAAGAAAAGTATGAGTGATCAAAAGAGTTGTGAAAAGAAAAGAATAAAGAGAGCATGAGCCAAAAGAAAAAGTGCTTGAAAAGAAAAATATATGGAGGAAAAAGCTGCCTAAACTCAATGAATATGTGTGAAAGCATTCAATTCATATTTCACGGTCATCACAAAATTGAAAAGAGCTACCATATTCTATATAAAGTTATGTGCGAAAGCTACCTCTATGCAAAAGGCTCAAAGTGTGTGTACAAGGTGCAATAGTATTGTTTGAAAAGAGATATCTTGCAAAACGATTTTTGCCCCTTTCAAATTCTCTTCCCTTTCATCTGTTTATCATATGAGAATTCACACACACACATTTTAATGTACTCATCTGGTTCATGAGTATGCTTCAGTCTCGACCTGTTTTATACTCAGTCTTATAGTTTGCCATGACAGGGTGCCTCGACATCCACTTACACCAGTTGAATCGGTCCTCGGTAAGTTATGTGAGTAATTTGCTCAGTTACTTTCTGTTTGTTTCTTTTAATTTGTGTTTTAATTTGTTTTAATTTTTATTAAACAGGTGCATTTTTATTTTATTTTGTCTTTAAAACGCGATATGTTTAATTTCGGCATGAATTTGTTTCCCGCCTATGCTTTGCCGTGTTTTTAATTTCATAGAGATTGAGTTGCGTATCTTGTTGGAATCTTTCCTAGATGAGTCTTGGTAAGAGTCTTATCACTTATGGGAAGTTGTGGATAATGATTATAGAAGATATGACCTTGATTTGATTACATCTATTTATATATCTTTCCTTTGTATCATATCTCACGCCATCCTACTATCTCTCTCTCTCGTGTATTCATATTTTTTTTTGGTGTGTGGATTTGTGTTTATGTCTTCTTTCTCACCTACATTTATCAAGAAAATATTTAACATGGTGAAAACTAAGTCATCAGGTGAATCGTCTCAGTCGACCCCACCAGTCGACCCTGACAGTGCATCCACCACGTGCAACGAGTTGTCCCAAGTCTTGCAGCCAAAGCCGCTCAAAATCCGAATTCCGACGGACTTTGTTCCACCGCCATCTTCCACGGCACCACCGCAAGACACCACACCACCACCACCGGCAACAGAGTCACCACCCCGTGCCACTTCTCCTCAGTCACGCGAGTTCTCTCCTCCTTTGGACGACTCGCACTCTGTTCCCATGCCGGACGACGCTTCGCCGTCACCTGCACCTGTTCCTGCATCCTCTCGCCGCCACACCGCCGTGGCTAAAGGGAAGCAGAAGGCTCAACCTCCTAAGCGCACTCCATCTGCTCGCCAAAAGTCAAAACCTGTTGCAGAGGGTTTCGCGAGCCGAGTCGGGACACGCAAGAAAGTTCCTGTATCCAAACGTCCTCGATCCGCTCCTGCTGCCTTGGACTCTGCTCCAATCGAGGTCTCTGACTCAGATTCCAGCCCTGTCCGCAAACAGCAGAAATGCTCAGCTCAGTCCTTGTCTGATCAGGACAACCAGTCAGGCGACCAGTCGGCCTCTGAGGAAGGCAGTCACGACCAGGCTGAAGAAGAAGCTGAAGGAGATTTTGCAGTCCCTCCCCGTGTTCCACCGTCCGATGAGCCTTTCAGGGTGAAAAAGGCATTTTCCGACAGGTTCTACACATCTCAAGCCAAACTCAGGTATTCTCGTCTCACTGGCCGTATTCCTGTTCGTGAAGTTCAACTTCATGATGATTCTTATGAGGGTACGGGTATTATTGAGTTTTTGGAAGGGAGAGGGTTTCTTGAATCCACTCACAGGGTACAACCGTTTGTAACCCAGATTGTGCATGAGTTTTACGCCAATCTGGATACTCAACTAGGCGTTCCAGGCTCAGCCAAGGAACATTCAGCATTTGTCCGGAAGTTCATCTTCAAGATCAGTGTGCAAATTCTGAACATGCAGTTGGGGTCTCCTAACGTACAAACCGGTCGCGACTCCGAGTTGGAACTGGAAGCAGACATGGATGCAGTCGCGTCAACCATAACCGGCCAACCCATGAAGTGGCCAAAGAATGGAAATCTACAGCGAGGTTCCCTTCTTCCATGGTATGGTCTGATCTACGGCATAATGGTAAGAAATTGGTACCCTATGTCCCATACTTCTACTGTTAGTCCGTTAACTGCTTCTGTGTTATTCCGTATTGGTTCGAATGCTCCCATTAATCTTGGGAAACTGGTCTTTGAGCGTTTACAACTTGAAGCATTCGACCACAAGGTAAAGATGACCTTAGGCTATCCATCATTGGTCTATCGCTTGCTCACATCTCAAATGGATATCCGGGTCTCTAAGGACAAGATGACGAGCCGCCCTAGGCCTTATCATGCCCCGAGTCACCTTGTTCAAGCTCTACTTGGTTCTCTGATCCGGCGTCCTGTCCCAACTGCCAGGGATAACGAAGCTGGAACGTCTGTTCCCCAGGGCAGTCTCGACAACTTACAGTCGCAACTTGCCCAGGTCATTACACTGTTGGAGTCCATGAACGAGTCAGTTGCCCAATTAGCGGCAAAGCCTTGACTAGTTCTGGCAAAATGGGGGAGTAAAAAGAATATGTAGAATGGGGGAGTCTTGAAGAATGGGGGAGATTTGTACTGGCTGCTGCTGTTTTATCTAGTTATTTATTTTATTTTGTTTTGTTTTTATTCCGCTTAAGAACAATGTTTTAACTGCTTATTTTATTAAGTTGTTTTGCGGAGTGTTGCACCGCTGTTGCAACACATTTTTATTGCTGTCGAGACTCGTTAGTTGATTTATGTGCCTATCTCTTACTAACTTGTTTTATTTCAGCATGTCTACATTTTCCTTGGGATTTAAAAGTGTTTTTGCCAAACAAGTCAACTGGGGGAGATTGTTAGGACCGCAAAGTCCGACAGGTTTCAAACTCGGTTGAACAGTCAGGACTGCCAGGTCTAACTAGATTTTATTTCCTTGTTTGCAAAATTATTTTAAAGGAAAATTCCGTTTTATTTACTTTGATTTATTTACTTATTTATTCACACGGTTTTATATGGTATTTATCTTGTTATTAGACGCGTGAATATTTAGGTGAGTTTGGAAAGATTTAACTTGATCTTATAGTATCGTATCTTATGGAAAGTTAATGTTTATCAAACTCTTTCCTGTATCCTTTAATAATCTATTCCTTGTGGAGTTCTTCTTTGTCTTTGATGTGCAGAATATACGAAGATCATGAAGATCTTATCAAACGGAAACAAAGACTTATCAAAAGGAAGAATCGCCTTATCATGGAAAGATTCGGATATATTTGGAAAGATCCTGTCTCGACTGGATATGGAGACTAGCCAAGATTCAAGGATATCTTTCAGGAGAGCTATCCTATAAATAGTAGAAATCCTAGAAATCAATGTAGAACACTTGTGTAACAAAATATACATCTTTAGGTGTTCTCTTTTATTTTGATTTCTTAGTTTTCGCCCTCTTGAGTTACATCAAGAACGTGAGAAGCCGACAAGAGTTGAAGGGAGTTCAACGGGAAAGGATTGCGCCAGTTAGAGGGATCTATACGTACGTGCAGTTCGCTTGGAAGCATTCTCATAAGAAGATCATTACGGGAGTCTTGGTCTTACGGGTCAAACGGAGTAGACGCGAAAAAAGTTCCGGTGGTATCAACATTAGAGGGATTCGGTGTTAGAGTAAAACCAGTTGGTGTAATAACTTTTGTCCGTTGAAAGAAGTTTGATTCAGGCGAAAGCTTCGTGGATGTAGAACATAGTCCGCACCACGTTAAAATCTGCTGTCTTACTTTACTGTCTTACTTACCTATCTTACTTATCTGTCTAGACTAGGTACCGCAACTACTGTATATATCGTAAAGTATTAGACTCTAAGATCTATCAGCAAGATCTCGCTCCTTCGCAAGCTCTGTTGCATGTACCTCCCACTCGCGACACCTCTTCAATCGGGCTTCAAAAGCGGCCCGAGCCTCCTGCAGTTCGGCCGTCACCTGAGAGTAGTCCAACCTTAATCGTTCAAACTCCTGCGATAAAGAATTTTGAGCAGAAGCCTCCAACTCCGCCACACGGTCCTCCAAAGTCTATATATGCTCCAGCAGCAAAAATTGATGAGAGCTACACTGGAAAAGGAAAGAGAGGAGATTAGATGCAAAGCAGAGTAGCAAAATAGGAGCATGCCGAGAACTTACATCGACCGCATCATAACACGTCGTATCCTTCAAACATTGGAACCCACAATTCTGGAGCGACTCAACCTCGCGAGGATCCACCACTTGATGCAACTGGGGAAACCAGAGCCCACGCATCTTAGTTCCTCTACCAAGGGAGGCTCAACGAAACCAGGACGAACCATCTGGTCCACCGCCACCTGTAAAGAAGTCCCCTCTTCACGAACCTTCACCCAATTATCGGCTCCATCATCCCGAGCCTCGGGAATCTCCTCGAGCCTACTTCCCGCTAGCGACTTCAGCAAAACAACCTCCTCCGGCCTAGGAGCCGCGTCCTCTGAAGGACTAGAAGAAACAGCAAGAGAACTCCTGCCCACCTCCCCAGAGAGGCCCTCAGTCGGATCGGCAAGGCCCCCTCGCAATGTCAGAGAAGAGGGCTTGGACGCATCTGTCTCTTTCCTGCCCTCGATCATAAGAGAAGACCCGGCATCCTTCTCAGCAGGATCGGACTGAAAAGGCGAAGAAGAAGTATGAGGGGGAGAAGCGCGAGATATTGAGGCCACCTCATGCCCCCGGGAGGGAATGGAGAGATGGCTTAAGTCGAAGGAGGTGGGCACGGATTCTCAAATCCAATCAAAACCAAAAACAGGCTTCGGAACCAAAGAAGTAGTATTGTGGAAAGCCTTGAGATCCTCCTCCTGCAAGCTCTGGAAGGTATCAAAGGATGGCAAGCCCGAGTTGACCTCCAGGGACGGTTCAGGCGCTGAGTAAGGAGATGGAGAAGGCCCCCCGCTCGGTTTAGGCGCTGAGTGAGGATATGGAAAAGGCTCCCCACTCCGAGTAGCAACAGCCGATCGAGAAGATGTTGCCTCCCTCGGGTAGATCGTTCCCCCTGGGCACCTTTGGAGCCACTGTATCCGTCACCACCTCCGCCAGAGGAGACACCAGCGCACCTGAGGAACGTTGGCCAGAATCACAAAAATAGTGGAGAATACAAAAGGAAGTAAAGAGCAAAGAGTACTTAGAGAACTCCGGGTCCTTGTCTAGACGCGGAAAGTGAACAGAACGAGTCCCCTCTTGAAGACAACAGAGCTGGAATAGCCTCGGGATCTTCACTAGTTTCAGCACATTGTACTTCATCTGGAAGTAGCCTTCCTCCTTCTTTTGGAGCTGAACTCCCTCGAGATGAGAAGAACCCAACTCCGCTGGCCCACGGGACCAGGTGTTTGTAACCCCCCAGCTCTCGCAGTTATGCCCCAAAGGCATCACAAAGAAGAAGGAAGACTTCCAACCCCGTAGGAAGTAGAGGCGTCGGTGAGAATCCTCGCCCCTGGGTCAGATTTGGAAGAACGAGGGGTCAGGTAGAACAAGGCGCCATGCTTTTCCCCACGTCATACAAGGCCAGCAGACGCTCGGCAGTACAGGGAAGCCCTCAGCTTCGGCAGATAAACTCGAACCCGACCATAATGGAGAAGGCGTTGTGTGTTAACTGACTCAGACAAAACCTGAGGGCTTTGGCCACCCCCTGGAAGAACGACGGCACAAACACTCGCCATCCCGCTTCAATCTGAGGGAAGAAGACCGTCAAATAGCCTGTATGGGGCTTTTTGCCCGATGCGACGACTCTGGAATCATCACTGCCACATTCCCCCTCGCCTGAGTGATTGTATTATGGCTTCATTTGAGATTAGATTTCCCAAATTATTTTATAAGGCTTGAAAAAAAATGCATTGTTTGGGAATAAGTTATTCAGGGACAAATAATATACTTTTCAATGATAATATATCTTGTTTTAGAAATTCAATATATATATATATATATGTAGATATATATATATATAGAGATATATAAATATCGATATATATATATATAGATATATAAATATATATATATATATTTATGTATATAATTTTCATATGAGACACTAAAGCGTAAAACCAATTCCATTATGTTTTAACTTGTCTCACTAGTTAACTTGATTTCAACAACAAAAAAAAAGAATGCCAAGATTATTGACTTCAACTATTGAAAAAAAAAAAATCTGACACAAACTATCTGGGGTTATTAATTTTTTATTTAAAAAAAAAGGCTCAACACTATACAATTTTTTTGTTTGTGTTTGACACTGTTTTGGTTGGTCGAAACAAGGTGTTATTTGTATACGATTGAGTTTATGATATTTCTTGAGTACTATAATAAAAAAGTTCTCATTACATGTATATATTCTCTACAGGTTATAATTTATGTCTGCAATAATATCTTTTTTCTTGTAATGGAGTATTTCATAAGTGAACTGTTAATTATGTTATATACTACATTAAGATTCAATGGACATAATCTACAGATAATTATCAAAATAGTTTAAATTGCAATCTATTTTCTAATTAGTGTGTCACAACTTGAAACTAGTTTTCTGATAAAATCTTATTCAGATATATAAGTTAGAATGGCAAATATTTTCATGATCATCACCAACACCACCAACACAATGTTTTCGAATTTGACGATCTTATTATGTGTATTTAGATCACCTCTGGTGATGTTAATTCCTATTACGTCAAGCTGGAGGATAAAGGAGGTGAAAAAACGAGTCTGGGAATATGCAAACATGACGAGGAAATAGAGCACCCTGAGGACTCAATACAAGAAGATCTCGATCCTCCTATATCCGATAGAAGGCATAATTTGCCATTATTAGATAGACTCAGTGGGTGGACCCTGGAGCAAAGGAAACGAAAGAGAGGCATCGTAGATAAGGTTTGCAATTTCATCTATTTTTTCAATCTATAATAGTTATTGGTTACAAGGTTTGTGCAGTTTATGTGGGAAGAAAGACCATTGATGTATTTAACTAACATAATGTGTATTGATGTTCTATTTTGAAACAGTTCTATTACCATAAGAACAAACAATGTAGATTATTGGTCGAGGTAGCCGGATTCTTACTTTACTCCATTAAATCGAAGGATCTAAAACCTCTAACAAAGATCGTGAGCGTCCTGGTAAGTACATATTCGTTATGGCACAAATAATTCATTTGAAGGTTTTTCTTTTTTTTAACAATGGTTCTTTAACTTAGTGATGAATAGCTGGCTTGAATTAAACTTTTAGTTATTCACAATGGTTCCCTCTTCCGAACCATGAATATTATTTAAAGATTGTGTTGCAATGCAGGAAGAAGAAGCAGCTGCAGCACTGCTATTGTTATCAAATGTAAAAGCATACGGTACTCGTGCATAAAGATCAGAAAATTGATCAAACGAGGAGTATGAAAACGCAAGACTTGGGGGTGGCGAAATAGTGAAATAACGTGAAACCCTCAGGCCAAAAATATTAGACATGAATGTAAATTTGAGATTACTTAAAAAGAGGCTTTTTTTTTTCTTTTCAGGATGTGCAATTCTTGTGCGTGAATGTGCTGCATTGTTCCTTGTTATGTTAGTGCGTATATGTCCTTGGTACTTTAATATATCACACATCAAACTCCGTACCTCGTGTTTGTCATTTATCTCACATTGTGTACTCCGACACTAATATTTTTAATTTTGATCGGAAATTGAGCGTTTGACAAGAACATTTCTTTCAGATTGAGGATTTTGACCCACGTTTTCCCCACAAATGACACATGGTGTTAATTTTATAAATATCTTATTAGACCAAATAACATGTGAGGGGTGTCGAATTTATCAAAATCTCCAAATTTTAAGGTCATATGTTTGTCACACGCTCAATTTACGGAAAACAAATTAATGTATCCGGCGTAGGGAGAGCTCAATATGAAGGACATGACCAATATTGAGAGTGAAGTTTGGTTCGCAAAAAATTAAGGTGCGTAAAAAATATATCGCGCCACGTTCGGGTACGAAAAATGGGTTTTTGCCTTCACCCTGACCCATCCCCTCCTCCAGCCCGGATGTTGGAAGCAAAGGGCGTGGCGGCACAGAGTGGTAACTAAATCATCATACCCATAACTGAAATCTAAACAAATTTCCCAAATTTCAGTGTCGCGACTTCTCATATTCACTAAATATTCAAACGTATCTACCTTCCTCCTAATTTATTTGTATTTTACCAAAAAAGAAAATAATTAGCCTTCTACCTCCCTTCAAGTATGCCTACAGAAGTGGTTCAGCTTTGTTGTTTTTGTGTTTATAAATGGAAAATCTAATAAGAACAAGAGCAAAGTGCTGACGATGCGTGGGTTAGTTTTTAAGATGTTCAGGAAAATTCTTCTAAGTCTCATTTAGTTTTCATCACCATTGTCGCAAGTTTTATTGGGTTTTGAAGATATTATCGGGGGGGGGGGGGGGGGGCGGGCGGGCAGAATTTGCTCGCAATCCAATTTGAAGGTCACGTTATTGTCACATGATAAATTTTCCATCAGAACTAAATGTCTCTAGTGTCATAGTACTCAATATGACGGACATGACTTTGATTGAGTATGAAGTTAATGTTTGACAAATAAAAGTACGAAAATATATATTGTGCAAAGTTAGCGTATTAAACATTCTTTGTTGTATTGTATACTGGTATATTGCTATATCTTTATCTCACGATTTAAACCACCCGTTCGATCCCCACCGCCCGCAACCCACTAAACTTGCCCAATCCTCGTGCATTTATCATTACTTGATCTGCTCGTGTTGACAAATCGATAATCCAAAAACTATGAGTTTGGTCATTTTGTTAATAACAACCTGCTCAGACCAACCCCTCTACACCCCTCAAAGAAATCACAAGCGAAAATTGCAATTTGAGTCTTTAACTTGGTACCATCTCTTTTTACAGACCTGAACTTGGTAGCTCAATATTTTGGTACTTCAGTTTGGCAATTTTCTCAATTTTGGTACTCCACTGTCATCGATTTCAAAATCTCGTCGAAATTTTTCACGTGGCGCTAAAATTTGGAATTTCAACTGCAGTCAAAGTGACAACTCAACAGAGTCGTCATGTTGGACGCCACGTGGAAAGAACAAACAAAATCTTATTCTTAAAACAAAATAAAATTAAAAAAAAAAGGAAAACAAATATAAGTACAAAAAAGATTATCATTTCAAATTGATATAATTTAATTTAAAATTGTAAAAATTATTACGTTCTCATAATCTTATAAATTTAATATAAAATAAAATATAATTTTAAAAAAATTAATAAGAAATCGAGGAAGTCGTTTTCCCCAATTAACCGCACCACCCTCACCCTACTCCATACCTACGTCGCCATCCACCCCACCCACCACCGTAGAGTGATTTTGTGGTTGTGTATTTGCGATATATTGTCTAATGTTGAAATAAGTCAAAAATTGCAAGAATAACAATTCAATAAGTTTAGAATCTATCAGAATTCATGTGTTTGCGTCTATATATTGATTCGTGTACTTATTTTCTGTTGAAATGTAGAGAACTTGCCGATATCACTCCTAGTTAGTTGAATTGCATCATTTTCCGTTACTTTAAAGAAAAGGGTTTAGGGTAATTAATCAAATAGTTTTGGGGATGAACAAAAGCAGGGGAATTGACGGCGGTTGATGGGGTGGGTGACTATAATGATGTTGGGTGGGGTAGCACGGTGATCCCCGAATTTTTTCAATTATTTATTTAATTCATGAAATTAGAAAAATCTTAATTTAGTTTACATTAATTTGAAATGAGATTTTTGTTTTGTAATTTTGTAATATTACTTTTGTAATTTTAGTGGTTTCTATTTTTTTCTTCTTATTTTTATTTTACGAATTTAACTTTGTTTATTTTTTCCGTGTGGAAACATGGTGATTTTGTTGAATTGTCTCTTTTAGTGCAGTTAATATCCCAAACTTTGCTGCCACATGTAAAATTCATGCCAGATTTTGTAATTGCCAGCAGTAGAGTACCAAAATTGAGAAAATTACCAAATTGTGGTACCAAGATCGTGAGCTGCGACGTTAAGGTATGAAAAAAGAAATGGCGTCAGGTACCAAATGCAATTTTTCCGAAACCATAACATCTGTTCTCTCTAATATTATAACCCATAAATCAACGGTTATCTGAAAATTAATATAAAATAAGCATATGCCAACACAACAAAAACAATATCTTGAAATCTTCATGGTAAATTTAGAAACCTCACATATAATAAATTTCTTTAATCACACATTCCAGACCAATATATCGTCTCTATATTTATTCAAAAGAGATAAAGCCTCATTAATTTTTATACCTAACACGGCCTTTGGCTTTGTGTATCCGTCCAACGTGGTTTCAGAAGCTTTTCACCTAACTTTTCAGAGACACATCTATAAAACGAGCTCGCTGCCCACAATCATATATTTCCAAAACGCTTACAAACGATATTAAAATTATTAAGATAGTTGTATCCTCGCAACCAAGCAGAAATCCTACTACTCCTGAAAACAAATGGCATCTCATAAGGAAGAGCAATGCTCTTACCGAGCCACTAAGATTAAAAATCCAACAAGTTCAGGATCCACTGAGAAAGAGGCCGTTCCCACAGAGCAACAACAGCTTCCTAAACAGGTGTCCTTATAAATATTGTGCTTAACTTCGGACAACATTTCTTTTAGCAATAATCAAAATTGTTTCAATTTTCTTTCCTATCTATTTTTCAGAATATTAAAGTTCATTACAAGTAACCGATTCAATTTTTGATGTAATTATTTAGAGGAAAATGCATAAGTCGCCGTTACATTTTTCAAACCGTGCAGTAAATCCCCATATATGTTTTTTATTCCCGCCCAAATCTCCTTGTGGTAATTGGAACTGTGGACTGCACCAAATCTTATCTTTTTTCGTGTATCCCTAGGTTTGTTTTAAAAAATTCAAGGAAATCTCCTCCTTTGCTTTTTTTTTTTTGAAAACACTACAGTTCAAATGTCTAATTGTCGGCTTCTTTTTCATTACGGCAGGAAGCAGAAGGATTGACTTTGAAGCAAGCAACCGAATATTCTGATGATGGAACAAAAATTTTGTGGTAAAGCTAAATTATGGATGAATGTTTCTCACACTTTAATCAAAATTAATTTATATGATGAATGGTGAATTATTATTATTTATGTTTTTGGTGTATTTATATTATTAATTTATTTCTAATTTAAAAAAGTATCTTCAGTTATGAAATAAAATTTGTGCCTCCATGTTTGTCTGTATACTATTGCCAAAGGAAGTAGAAATTACAAGTAAATAATAATCAGTATATACTAAAAACCTTAAATTGTTGAACATAGAACAGATTAAATGGTTGCGCCATTCATCTATATACATCTGAGTGATTGTATTATGGCTTCATTTGAGATTAGATTTCCCAAGTTATTTTATAAGGCTTGAAAAAAAGTGCATTGTTTGGGAATAAGTTATTCAGGGACAAATAATATACTTTTCATTGATAATATATCTTGTTTTAGAAATTCAATATATATATATATATATATATATATATATAATTTTCATATGAGACACTAAAGATTAAAACCAATTCCATTATGTTTTAACTTGTCTCACTAGTTAACTTGATTTGAACAATAAAGAAAAAACAATGCCAAAATTATTGACTTCAACTATTGAAAAAAAAAAAAATATCTGACACAAACTATCTGGGGTTATTAATTTTTTATTAAAAAAAAAGCACAACACTATACAATTTTTTTGTTTGTGTTTGACACTGTTTTGGTTGGTCCAAACAAGGTGTTATTTGTATACGATTGAGTTTATGATATTTCTTGAGTACTATAATAAAAAAATTCTCAGTACATGTATATATTCTCTACAGGTTATAATTTATGTCTGCAATAATATCTTTTTTCTTGTAATGGAGTATTTTATAAGTGAATTGTTAATTATGTTATATACTACATTAAGATTCAATGGACATAATCTACAGATAATTATCAAAATAGTTTAAATTGCAAACTGTTTTCTATTTAGTGTGTCACAACTTGAAACTAGTTTGCTGATAAAATCTTATTATGATATATAAGTTAGAATTGCAAATATTTCCATGATCATCTAAAATTTATCAGTGGACCCCTAGTATTTAATTTTTTGGCTACATTACACATTTCATATTTCCTTATTCTTGTTGTCTTATTAACATGACTATGACTTACAGCAACAACCTTGAACTAACGGACAAACCAGCAAGAGGAAACGCACAACTGAAGGGATGGATGAGAAAATTGTTTTTAAGCTTTTCAAATTTCCAAATGGTAGAGAAGAATATATCCAAAAAGCAGAAGACGTATATATATCTATATCTATATCTGTAGATATATATATCTATATATATATATATATATGTATATATATCTGTGTGTGTGTGTGTCTATTCGCCAGCCATTTAACTATTATATCAGAAGGCTCGAATTAAATGGCTGCGCGAAGTGGATGCTAATTCAAGATTCTATCACAAATGTATCACTGGAAGGAGAAAGAATAATTGGATCGTGGGTTTACGTTTGGGAAACAACTGGATTGAAGGGGTAACGGAGGTTAAAAATCAAGTTAAAGATTATTTCAAAAATCTTTTTTCTGAACAGCAATGGCAGAGACCAACTTTCAATAATATTGAGTTTAAACAACTCCAGTCTGTGGAAATTGAAAGGCATACGGAACCTTTTACGGAGGAGTAAATCGAGCGTACGATCTGGGATTGTGATGGAACAAAAAGTCCTGGGCCCAATGGGTTTAATTTGAATTTCATTAAGAGGTGTTGGGTGTTTATGAAGACTGATTTCTGCACTTTTTTTCAGGAATTTCATGGTAATGGCAGATTGGTGAAAGGCTTGAACTCGTCATTCATGGTTTTAATCCCAAAGAATGAGAATCCGCAAAGTTTGAAGGAATTAGGCCTATTTCTCTGATAGGATGCGTCGACAAAGTTTTGGCTAAGCTTTTAGCGAACAGAATTAGTCAAGTCATGCCGTCAATCATCTCGGAGGAGCAATAAGCATTTGTGGGAGGAAGAAATATAACTGATAGTATCTTGATTGCTAACGAAATTCTCGACGAGGCAAAAAAGAAGAAGAAAAAGTGTCTTTTGTTCAAAGTCGATTTTGAGAAAGCTTATGACTGTGTGAACTGGAGATTCTTGGAAACAATGATGGAAAAGATGGGATTGCTCGTGAAATGGCGCAAATGGATCAAAGAATGTCTTCAGATAGCTTCTGCGTCAATTTTAATTAATGGGAGTCCGACAGAGGAGTTTCAATTGCAACGAGGTTTGAGGCAGGGCGACCCTCTATCGCCGTTTCTTTTCCTTATCGTTGCCGAGGGTCTGAGCGGGTTGATTAAGAAAGCTAAGGAAGAAGGTATGTTCAAAGGAGTAAATGTTGGATCTAATCAGTGCGAAGTGTCACACACGCAATCGCAGATGACACTTTGACTTTTTGTGAACCTAACGATCGGTCAGTGTGGGCAATCAAATGCATCTTGAGGGTGTTTGAGCTTTCTTCGGGTTTGAAGGTGAATTTCCAAAAAAGCGTGGCTTATGTAATTAATTTAGAAGAGCAGCAACTTCAACATTTTGCAGAGATTCTTAATTGCAAAGTTGGGACAGTTCCGTTCAAGTACCTAGGGATCCCGGTTGGAATTAATCCGAGGAGGGTGCAAGCTTGGGAACCATTAGTGGCCACAATGAAAAAAAGACTTGGGGGATACAGGAGTGAATCCTTGACGTTTGGAGGGCGTATTGTCCTTCTTAAATCTGTTATTACAGGACTCCCTTTGTACTTCTTTTCTTTTTATAAAGCACCACAAAATGTTATTAAAGAACTGATTAAACTTCAAAGGAGATTTTTGTGGGGTGGCAGCGAAGAGAATAAGAAACTAGCGTGGATCAATTGGGAAAAAGGTTTGTACTAGCAAGAAGAACGGGGTCTCAATATCAAGGATCTGCAATCTTTCAATCTTGCTTTGTTAGGAAAACGGAAAAGGAAAATCTTGAGTAACGATGAAGGGTTGTGGAAGAAAGTATTAGCTTCAAAATACGGGGACTTAGAAGACATGGTTAAGAGGAAGGAGGAAGGAGGTAATAGCAGGGATCATTGAACTTGGTGGCATGATCTGATCAATATCAAGAAGAGGGGCTCAAGTCGGGACTGGTTTAAAGAGGGTATCCAGAAAAGCGTTGGCAATGGTGATAACACAAAGTTTTGGACTGATTTGTGGAGGGGAACTATGACGCTAAGGGAGAGATTCAATAGACTGTTTACTCTTTCCATGGACAAAGAAACAAGCATTAGCAGCATGGGAGAGTGGACATGGCGCTGGAGATGGAGAAGGCGATTGTTTGAGTGGGAAGAGCAATCTCTAGCTGAACTTCAGCAAGTTATTCAAGATTTTCAGCCTATGCCTAACTTGGTTGATCGATGGGCTTGGAAAAACGATACATCAGGAATTTATTCGGTTGAATCAGCGTATAAAGGTCTCTAGTGTCATTTAGTTTTTAAGATGTTTAGGAAAATTCTTCTAAGTCTCATTTAGTTTTCATCACCATTGTCGCAAGTTTTATTGGGAATTTGAAGATATTATCAGGCCACATGTCATGTGTGGGGGGGCAGAATTTGCTCACAATCCAATTTGAACGTCACGTTCTTGTCACATGATAAATTTTCCATCAGAACTAAAGGTCTCTAGTGTCATAGTACTCAATATGATGGACATCACTTTGATAGAGTACAAAGTTAATGTTTGACAAATGAAAGTACAAGAATATATATTGTGCAAATTTAGCGTATTAAACATACTTTGTTGTATTGTATACTAGTATATTGCTATATCTTTATCTCACGATTTGAACCACCCGTTCGATCGCGACCCCCCGCAACCCACAAAACTTGCCCAACCCTCGTGCATTTATCATTACTTGATCTGCTCGTGTTGACAAATCGATAATCCAAAAACTATGAGTATGGTCATTTTGTTAATAACAACCTGCTCAGACCAACCCCTCTACACCCCTCAAAGAAATCACAAGCGAAAATTGCAATTTGATTCCTTAACTTGGTACCATCTCTTTTTACAGACCTGAACTTGGTAGCTCGATATTTTGGGACAAAATTTCAACATTAGTCCTCTAACTTGGCCTCCATTCGGATATCGTCCTATAACTTGGCACCGCATAAATTTGGTCCCTTAGTTTGGCATAAAATTCAATTTCAGTCCTCTGACCGTGAAAATTATTAGAACTCGTTGGATTATAGCACGTGAGTGGTCAAGTGACCCTCAATTTAGGGACTTAGGGTTTGAAACTGCCACACGTTCAATGTCGCACGTGTAGAGACACTTGGAAAAATTGCGTTTTGCTATTTTGCACCCTAAGTCACACGTTTGAGACTGCACGTGCGACAATTCCAAGCCCTGAATCCCCAGATTGGGGGTCATGTGACCACTAACGTGCTATAATCCGACAAGTTTTAGTAATTTCCTATGACGGAGGACTAAAATTGAATTTCATGCCAAGTTAGAGAACCAAATTTATGCAGTCCCAAATTATAGGACGATTTTCAAATCGAGGCCAAGTTAGAGGACTAATGTTGAAATTTTCTCGCAAGAAATGCAAGGAGTCAACTATACGAGCAATATTGTAAGTATTACAATTCTAAATACGCGCGACAAGTGCATTTATTATCAATTTCTAAAATACGCTCTCTTGTTCTGAATTATTAATTTTTTTCATGAGGATGACTGACTTTCTAAATATGCTACAAATTGTTTTTAGTAATGACTAGCAATCGACATTAACAATAAATATTTATTCAAAATCTTATATTATTGATGTTGTCTTTGTTGTACCAATCCAATTCTTCTCTGTCAAATTATGTGTTACTCTACGTGCTATTACTGGATGTATGACACGTGTAAGTTAACACATGGTATGATCTTAATGCACAAGTTGATGGGTGGCTTGAGAAATAAACAATTAATCAAATTTTTACCTTACAATTATTACATGTGTAATAAATCTCTACTAGTAGCACGACACTATTTTGACACAGAAGATTATGTCACTAAATGTAAAGGAACAGTCTTTAGGAATTTTTTTCATTAAATGTAATTGCAATAAATATTCAACAAAGAAAATAAAAGTCCAAACTCTAATTAGTAATTCCTTAAAACATTGCACGCAAATATCATCATACCTATATACAACTGACTTGGCAACGGGCAAATCATGGTCATTTATTGTGTGACAAAAATGTCAATTGACCCTCAATTTTTCAAATCTTTGGTTTTTTACTCCAATATATATAGGACCAATTTTGAAAGTTTTCCTATTTTTTATTGTTTAAACTAAGATTTTTGTTTTTATTTTTAATAAATAACAAAAATAATTTTATATATATTAGAAGATTTTTGTTTTTATTTGCGCCTTGTATTTTTGCCCATAGGCAAACCTTTGTATTGACCAACTCTATGACTTCGAATGATATGAATGCATTTACTGATCAAAAAGAAAAATTAAAATGGGATCCCATGTAAGATATTTTAAGACACACTGGGGCTCAATGCAGATTTCCAAACTACAACAATATTTTATGTTTAAAAGTTCGAAATGGTATAAGTAACAGATTCATACTTTTTGTTCTAGTTTTTTTATTGACTATTTTTACTATACATTTCATTAAAATTCTTTTGTGTCTTGTCATACTATTTATGAGATTTTATCAAAAGGATTAGTACTCTTTTCATGGCGTAAACATTTGGCATATCCTAAAAGATAAGACCTCCATTTAATTTTGAAAGCATGCATGAAACAATTTTTATGTAGTTTGTAACCTGTCAACAAGAGATTCAAATACTTTACTCAAAATTTCCTCCATTAAGTTGGAAGTAACTCTGTTAATGTTTTATGAAATGACTAAAGTGCCCTTTCTCGTTGCCACAAGTGGTTTAGTTATTTTCCAAACATGCTTTCTCTTTCATCTGGAAATAATTAATACTTACTAAACTAGCAAGGTATCTTTACGAGCTATATTGTTAGTATTCACAATCTTAAATACGGCAAGTGCATTTACTGTAATTTTCTAAAATACGTTCTCATGTGAAATTCGAAATTATTAAATTTTCCGTAACAATGTTTTGCTATCTAGAAATGCAATTCACAATCCTAATTAAAGACAATACGCGTAACTGTTATTTTCCAAGCATTTTTTCTTGTCCTAAATTGATTTTATTATAAATTTCCACCACAATGACTAGCTATCTATACAAGTGATGTATATTTATATAATCATAATCTTATAATATCTGTGTATTAGTTTAATTCTTCTGTGATAATGCGTATGTTACTGTCTGTGCCAGTACTCCTAGATACATGACCCATGTACGTAGCCATTGGTATGATTTTAATGCATGCGCTAATGCACATTATAGAGGAATAAGAAATTGGATTTTTATCTTATACTTATTACACTTGTAATAAATCTAGCTGTTACATAGAGATTGGCGCACTATTTTAGCACAGAAGATTTTTGTACTAGGATATTTTTGGGTAAATAAAAAAATGTAGAGGAGCACTCTTTAGGAATATTTTTTTCACTTAATGTATTTCTATATCTAATGAGAAAACTAAGAAAGTGCAATTAATGTTGATATACCATATTTCGGTATTACACGTGGCATTATCTGATTAAGACATGTCATGAGTATGGAATGCACCTGAACAATGGGTTGTCAACACACCTACGCGTAACAAATGACGTTGATGCCTATAAGTCACATGTTTGACGCCGATAGCGTCAAATATGACGCTGACATAAATGACGTTGATGCCTACGCGTCATAAATGACGCTGATGCCTATAAGTCACATGTTTGACGCCGACAGCGTCAAATATGACGCTGACATGAATGACGTTGATGCCTACGCGTCATAAATGACGCTGATGCCTATAAGTCACATGTTTGACGCCGACAGCGTCAAATATGACGCTGACATGAATGACGCTGATGCCTACGCGTCATAAATGACGCTGATGCCTATAAGTCACATGTTTGACGCCTACAGCGTCAAATATGACGCTGACATAAATGACGTTGATGCCTACGCGTCATAAATAACGCTGATGCCTATAAGTCACATGTTTGACGCCGACAGCGTCAAATATGACGCTGACAAGCCG
This sequence comes from Misopates orontium, assembly GCA_946800315.1. Lineage (NCBI taxonomy): Eukaryota > Viridiplantae > Streptophyta > Magnoliopsida > Lamiales > Plantaginaceae > Misopates > Misopates orontium. The sequence continues at coordinate 27,393,481 of OX326950.1, read as the reverse complement.
TCATCATAAATCTCAAAGATTTGGTCAAGATTTGATCCTTATATTTAGGAGATAATTAAGGAGCCAATTTGCCTATAAATATCCCCTCATAAATCATAACAAGGTACGCCATTTTTACTCTTCAGAGTTACTGAAGTTGTTCAGCGTCATAAATGACGTTGACCCTACTGTCTAATTTGACAGCTAACACCGTCATAAACGACGGGTTGAGCTGCTACTCTTAATCTCTACTGACTTAGGCATCGGAGGGTCTACGCCGGGTCAACCCCCGGCTTAGCTCACGTGCAGTGTTTGAGTGCAGGTTACCCGAACTCGAAGTTGATTCAGGAGCTGGATCAGTCTGACGCGGAGTATTCAGTAAGCATACAAAAAATACCCGCATCAGTGGCGCCGTCTGTGGGAAACCACATAACGTACTCAAGAAGAAACACTATGGCTAAGTCAAAAAGAGGAGCTGCTCTATCGCAAGTGAATGAGCATCAAGATGAATCTCCACCTAAAGTGGAGACACCGGTACCTCCAGCAGCTACTCTTTCACAAGTGAATGAGCATCAAGATGAATCTCCGCCTGAAGTGGAGACACTGTTACCTTCAGTAGCTGCTCTATCAGAAGTCACTGAGCATCAAGATGAAGCTCCACCTTAAGTGGAGACATTGCTACCTCTAGCAGCTGAGGATGAATCTCCACCTGAAGTGGAGATACTGTTACCTTTAGTAGCTGCACTATCACAAGAGAATGAGCATCAAGATGAAGCTCCACCCGAAGTGGAGATATTGTTACCTCTAGCAGCTGAAGATGAATCTCCACCTGAAGTGGAGATACTGTTACCTCTAACAGCTGTCCTATCACAAGTAAATGAACATGAAGATGAATCTCCACCTGAAGTGGAGACACTGTTACCTCCAACAGCTGCTCTGTCACAAGTGAATGAATATAATGGCAAAACTTCACCAAATGTGAAGACATTATTACCTCCAGCACCACCGCTGGTTGTTGTTGAATAACAAAAACCAGGGTGTATCGTTACTGCACTTCCTCCAAAGCAATTAGCACAGCTTATTGCTACTATGAAAGCAGCACTTGACGCAAACGGTACTCTTTTACTTGGACCTATGCCCTGGTAAACTTATCAACCTTTAATAGACGATGATCTTCCTCAAAGTTCAAGTGCTAGTCACCCATCCCGGCTAACTTGCTAAGGAACCCCTAACGTACCTGACCAGGTTCGTGCTTGAGCAAGAGCTGATGACCATTCTAGAAGGCCAGTAGCATGCAACAAAATCACAACCATGAAGTAAACTCTTATGGTGGGGCAAACAAGGCTCATCTTGAAAGAAACAAAGAAAAAGATATAGAACAATCGAATGCGAAAATAAAAGAAGTGTCTGACGAAATAATACACCTTCATTGCCAGATAGACAAACAAAAGAAAAGTTGCAGAAGCAACTGAGGAATACATACTGTCACCCTTTTGTGACGCTATAGAGGGTGGGGTATTGGCTAACGGAGAGAAAATCCCCCATATGCCAATGTATGATGAAACGGTTGATCTAGTCCGCCACTTGTATGCCTTAGACAGGATACTGGTTATGCATGAAAACAACAGAAATCTGCAAGCTTAAGTGCTTGCGATAACTCTAAAAGGAGTGGACGAAGAATGATTTCTGAGAATTCAAGATAAACCTATTGGGTTGTTTGACCAACTGAGAAATAAATCCAAGGCCTAGTTTCTAGCCGAAAGAAAGTTAAGCTGCAACAGAGTTACATATTTCAATACCTCAAGAAAATCGAGAGGACCTGTGTATCTTCAGGGTCAGACTCAATTCTGAGCTGTTGAAGGTAGCTGAGCCACCTGCTGAATTTGTGCGAACCGTTCTATTCGCATTTTTGAGGAACGAGAGTTTCTCGGAATCTTTAATTAAGAAAGAGCCGATATGATAAACCGTATCAATGAGTTATCACAAAGAGAAATGATCCTAGAGAAGTTGAATCAAATGAGGGGAAAAGATGATTTCATAAAGAGAGAATCTACCGTACCAACAGGGTACAAGAACAAGAATAAGCCTTGGCAGAAAGAAAATAATGATAGAAGCAGAGAAAGATCACCCCCACGACGCTACACTTATTACATACTATTGAACATGGATATAGCGACAATTTATTCGGTGATCCGAGTAAAGGGATGATTGAAAGAACCAAGAAAAATGAAAACAGCTGAGGCGATCCAGGCGTCCCCAAGATACTGACAATCGAGGAAAGAATTTTAGAAGTTAGGGGCAAAGATCTCGATCACGTTCGCCCCATGATAAAGACAAGCGATCCCACGACTTACTGATGAAAGGAGAAACCAATATGATACCAGGTGGACCAGCTGGAGCCGACACTGTAAATTGTCGTAAACAGAAATCTTGGGATATCTTGCATAAAATCTTCTAGGGTTCAACAAGTTTTGTGGGTGCAATTATTGCAAGGATTGTCTGCTCAGTAAAATGATGCATGCCACTTGAACTATCCACTGGTTGTAACCTTGGATATGGCCAACAACACTTTAAAGAAAATCCCAATTGATAATCGGAGCTCTGCAAACATAATTTTTCTCGAGACCTTGCAGCAAATGCATTTCGGAGATTATAACATCAAGAGCGTAAGCACCCCGCTCCATGATTTTGGAGGAGGTGATATGGTTCCCTAAGGAACCATGATTCTTCCTACTTCTTTTGGAACGCACCCACGAAGACAAACATTAAACTTGGACTTTATGTTGGTGGATGTTCAGTTCACATAGAATGTGATAGTTGGACATCTTGTATCGTATAAGTATATGGCGTTAAATTTTGCTTATAACCAAAAAGCAATATTCCCAACTGCAGCTGGAGTTGGAGAAATTGTGGGGGATCACAAGGAAGCTTGACAGTGCTATATGTCGCCAATGAAGCCGTGAAGTCATCTAGCGGAGCAAATGGTGACAAGGATTGAGCAATCAATCATGGAGGTTGCACCCCATGAACCAAAAAAAGGGGCAAGGTGTGATCATCAACACTAATCTGCAGAATGAGCAGTCTAAAGAAGAAGAAAATGATGACAATAGAATAAGACCCAAAGTTTTCCAAATCGGAGACTTGGTGCTAAAAATGTAGAAGCCAACAAGCATGTTGACAAATTGAAGGCAACAAGCATGTTGAAGGCAAACTAGGATGGACCATCTAGATGGTCAAAGCAGGAGCCAAAGAATATTACTACGTAAAAGATATAAAGGGGAAAACACTGCTATCTAAACAATAGCAAAGCATAAGTGATAATGAACCCGTGATATCGCAAATGATGAATTCATGAGAAAGTATTCGTGATGAATATGGGCATAGATTGGCAATATCATAAACTGTGTCAAAGTCGATAGATTAAGATAAAGACAAGGTGCCAACAATGATCAATGGTTGCAAAACAACACATGCGTTCTCAAGAGATTGAGACTTATTGCTAGAAGTCAACCTAGATGACGAGGTAGCTACCTCACAATCATTTTCAGTCAAAAAATCACCACGAGACGTGTGTGATGAAGAACTATTCGAAGTTTCAAGGTCACTTGACATGTAAAACAAGCAAGAGAATGACGCGAATGAAAGTAGCAAGGATGAGCCTGCCTATATGGAAGATCAGGCCGGTACACAAACGGAAATCTCCGAGAACCAGCCCTCTTAACACCTGAAAGAAGTTAAACAAGTTGAATATTAGTACATATGTTAAGGATATGTAAGTTCAACAAGTACAAGTGTTCAAGTATTGAAGAACTTAAAAGCAATATGCAAAAAGCGTTGAAGTGGCCCAAAGCCGAAGCTTATGCCACTTTCTAAATTCATTGGCACTATTTTGCTGTTAATAATCAGCTAAGCCATGTACCACTAGACAGCCACGGGTGTATAGTGTCCAACGCAAAAAACAGTTTGTGATTTGTACAACTAGAGAAAAAGTTATACCAAAAATGATAAAGAGGCACAAAGATGAAATATGCGCGGCTTTCAGAAATCTCGTGTCTTTCAGGGGTCTAAATTGAAATAATCTTAAAATTTCGGGTTTTAGTGAAGTTTCAGAAATTGCTTAGGGTTCTTATGCACCTTATGAACTGTCATGAAGCCATTTTCACAATTTATGGAGGTGGAAGTAGCAATTTTGAATAATGCTCTTATAAATAAGATGTGGAGCTTCGTACAATTGAATCTACATCGGTTGGCTTACCACCTCAAATTCCTCCCTTGAGGTCTCGTGTTCGACCTCCTCCTCGGTTGATTTTGCTGTTACTTCACTTCAACAACAGAACAAATGAAATAAAGACTATTGTTCTGAATTAACAATCATCATGTTTGACCCAGTGGTTGGGTTGAGTTTCTACCTTCATGAGGTTGGGAGATCAACCCCCAGTTGCAACCAAATCTATTCTTTTTTGTTTAAAAGAAAATGGACTGAAATTGGGCCAATTCGACGGCCCAGCAACACCTCTCCGTTAGGTCGAATTCGAAGGCCCAACACCACCTCCAGCGGGTCGAACTCGACGGGCCAAAGTTCAATTCGCAACGGGTCGAATTTAACTATCCAGCAAATCAACTCCCATGGGCTGGGCACTGATGGCCCATCATTCTCTTCAGCAAGTGGGGCCTAAGGCCCAGTACACCTGAAATCTGGCTAAGCCCATCTAGGCCCTTGTGAAGATGGACCAGTGAGCTGGGCTCTCTCCAGCAGAGCCCAGCGCTCCTTAGCAGCTAGAGCCTAGAGGGATGGGCTTGTCTACCCAGCAGCACAAATGACCTAGCACCTGCTAGGTCATAAACAGGCAGCCACCACCAGGTGGCGGCGGCAGTCAGGTGTTTTGGCGGCGGCAGGTGGATAGGAAATCGCCGGTGACATGGCGAGTCAGATTCCGAGCGGAAATCGCTCGGATAAAGATTTTCATCAAACCAACTGAGAAATCTACTTGGATTCAACAAAAAATCAAAGCAAAAGTGAATATGGATGATGAGAATTCGACAATTACCTTGAAACGGAGATGTCAATAGCGGATCGACGGTGCACGAAAGCTTCTCCTCAAGTTTGAGTATTTCTCAAACTGTTGTAAAACCTACTACAAGAAAATAAATTAAAGAAAGAAAAGTTTATTATAATTCTTCTATTCATAAGAGAAGGATAAATTCAATATCCTAGTTAGAGAAGAACGTTACAAAATAATATTTAAGTAAATAGCTAAAATGCTATTTACTATAAATATTAAAAGTAAGGGTCAGAATTCGACATGTCTAAGGTATCGACTCGACAATGAAATATCGACATGTCTCAGGAATCGACTCGGCAATGAAATATCGATATGTCTAAGGTATCGACATGACATGAAATATCGACATGTCTAAGGTATCGCCTCGACAATGAAATATCGACATGTATAAGGTATGGACTCGACAATGAAATACCGACATGTCTAAGGTATCGACTCGATATTGAAATAAAGTCTCGACATTTGGGCACTTCAACTATCGAAATAAATGACAAAATTACCCTCCGAGACAAAAAATTATGTGAGATCTCAACGGAGTCTCATATTTTGACAGAATTCGGCGTGCATTTATCCTACAACAAATTCAATACGAATTGGGGGACTACTATCCCAGTTGATGCACTTGACAAGAAGACCCTCAAAATCAAAAGAAAAAAGGCAATTCATTTGAGATTCAAATCTCAAATATTCTACAAAATATTGGATGTCCTATTAAATTCGCAGTGCATTTATCCTACAGTTAGATCCACCACGAATTGATATACCATATTTTGGTATTAACGACAATTCATATGAGATATATACCATATTTTAGTATTAACGACAAATCATATGAGATTCAAATCTCAAATATTCTACAAACTGTCGAATGTTCTATAAAATTCGCAGCGCATTTATCCAACAGTTAAATCCACTACGAATTGGGGGACTACTGATATACCATATTTCGGTATTACACGTGGCATTATCTGATTAAGACATGTCATGAGTATGGAATGCACCTGAACAATGGGTTGTCAACACACCTACGCGTAACAAATGACGTTGATGCCTATAAGTCACATGTTTGACGCCGATAGCGTCAAATATGACGCTGACATAAATGACGTTGATGCCTACGCGTCATAAATGACGCTGATGCCTATAAGTCACATGTTTGACGCCGACAGCGTCAAATATGACGCTGACATGAATGACGTTGATGCCTACGCGTCATAAATGACGCTGATGCCTATAAGTCACATGTTTGACGCCGACAGCGTCAAATATGACGCTGACATGAATGACGCTGATGCCTACGCGTCATAAATGACGCTGATGCCTATAAGTCACATGTTTGACGCCTACAGCGTCAAATATGACGCTGACATAAATGACGCTGATGCCTACGCGTCATAAATAACGCTGATGCCTATAAGTCACATGTTTGACGCCGACAGCGTCAAATATGACGCTGACAAGCCGTCATCATAAATCTCAAAGATTTGGTCAAGATTTGATCCTTATATTTAGGAGATAATTAAGGAGCCAATTTGCCTATAAATATCCCCTCATAAATCATAACAAGGTACGCCATTTTTACTCTTCAGAGTTACTGAAGTTGTTCAGCGTCATAAATGACGTTGACCCTACTGTCTAATTTGACAGCTAACACCGTCATAAACGACGGGTTGAGCTGCTACTCTTAATCTCTACTGACTTAGGCATCGGAGGGTCTACGCCGGGTCAACCCCCGGCTTAGCTCACGTGCAGTGTTTGAGTGCAGGTTACCCGAACTCAAAGTTGATTCAGGAGCTGGATCAGTCTGACGCGGAGTATTCAGTAAGCATACAAAAAATACCCGCATCAAATGTATATTGAACAACGAAAATAAAATGCAAATTTGAATCCCTAGAAACATAATACGTATCTCATGTTACCTATATATACGCACACACACAACAACTGAGTATCACTTGTCTTCTCTTTGGTACATATAAGAACCTAACCCAGGAAAGAAATACTATTCCAAAATGACAAGAAAAAACGTAACCCTCGCACATATCACCGATGACGAGATTCTCTTGCGCCAACGCATTGAGGAGGTTGAGAATGAAAATGTTCAACTCAGGAGGGAGAACAAGCTCAAAGAATTGCAAATTTTCATGGGGCGATGCATGATTGGGAAGGCAAGCATCCAGGATTTGGACCCACGTGATGTGGCTGATATGCGTTTAGTCAGCAGCCAATATCTCGAGAAGCTTGCAGCCAGAATGAATAGATCAAAGCAAGCTGATAAACAAAACTAGTCTATTGTATCTGTTTCGGTCGTGGACACATAGGCAATCTATGATCCTTGAATAAAGTTCACGGCTTGGGTTGATTTTTGAGTTTATGTTTCTTTCGAAACTTATTAACTTTTGAGTTTCAATTTTTGAAGAAGAGTTTACAAACAACACTTTAGTCGTAAAAAAAATTAAAAACTGTCCCGTTACTCCCAAAAATTGAGTCAGAATTCCGCATCTAACGTGTGTGTTTTAAACTTTTTGAGGGTTGACCTCATAGCAAAAGAATCAACTATGTTTCTATGAATAATTACGCGGAACCGTGGACAAAAATGAAACAAAAATGCAAGTTAATCTCGTAAACTAGAATAATAGTACTTGGGCGCAAGTGCAACGAGTCAACTAGTGCAATAGGGGAACAAAGAGAAAATTTCAACATTAGTCCTCTAACTTTGCCTCGATTCGGAAATCGTCCTATAATTTGGTATCGCATAAATTTGGTCTCCTAACTTGGCATAAAATTCAATTTCCATTCTCTAGCACCGGAAATTACTAAAACATGCTAAATTATAGCATGTGAGTGGTCACATGACTCTAATTAGGAGATTTAGGGCTTGGATCGCCACACGTGCAGTCTCACACCTGTGGTTTGGGGGTGTAAAATCTCAAAACACAATTTTTCTAGGAGTCTTTACAAGTGTGAGATTGCACATGTGGAAACTCCAAGCCCTAAATCCCCATTTTGAGTTTCACGTGTATAATCACGGGCTATAATCCGATGAGTTTTAGTAATTTCCGATGTCAGAGGACCGAAATTGAATTTTATGCCAACTTAGGGGACCAAATTTATGCGCTGCCAAATTATAGGACGATTTCCGAATCGAGGCCAAGTTAGAGGACTAATGTTAAAATTTTCTCATATTTTGGTACTTCAGTTTGGTAATTTTCTCAATTTTGGTACTCCAGTGTCATCGATTTCGAAATCTCGTCGAAATTTGTCACGTGACACTAAATTTGGGAATTTCAACTGCAGTCAGAGTGAGAACTCAATAGAGTCGTCATGTTGGACGCCACGTGGACAGAATAAACAAAATCTTATTCTTAAAAAAAAAAAAAAAAAAAACAAATAGAAGTACAAAAAAAATTATCATTTCAAATTAATATAATCTAATTTAAAATTGTAAAAATTATTACGTTCTCATAATTTTATAAATTTAATATAAAATAAAAAATGAAATATAATTTTTAAAAAATTAATAAGAAATCGAGAAAGTCGTTTTCCTGGATTAAGCGAGCCACCCCCACCCTATTCCATACCTTCGTTGCCACCCACCCCAGCCACCGCCGTCAGAGTGATTTTGTGTGTGTGTATTTGCGATATATTGTCTAATATTGAAATAAGTCAAAAATTGCAAGAATAACAATTCAATAAGTTTAGAATCTATCAGGATTCATGTGTTTGCGTCTATATATTGATTCGTGTACTTATTTTCTGTTGAAATGAAGAGAACTTGCCGAAATCACTCCCAGTTAGTTGAATTGCATCATTTTCCGTTACTTTAAAGAAAAGGTTTAGGGTAATTAATCAAATAGTTTTGGGGATGAACAGAAGAAGGGGAATTGACGGCTGTTGACGGGTGGGTGACTATGAGGATGTTGGGTGGGGTAGCACAGGATCCCAGAATTATTTTTATTTTTTAATTTTTCAGTTTTACTATGTTTCTCAATTATTTATTTAATTTATGAAATTAGAAAAATCTTATTATTTTAAAAATCTTAATTTAGTTTACATTAATTTGAAATGAGATTTTTGTTTTGTAATTTCGTAATATTGCTTTTGTAATTTTAGTGGTTTCTATTGTTTTCTTCTTATTTTTATTTTACGAATTTAACTTTGTTTATTTTTTCCGTGTGGAAACATGGTGATTTTGTTGACTTGTCTCTTTCAGTGCAGTTAATATCCCAAACTTTGCTGCCACATGTAAAATTCACGCCAGATTTTGTAATTGCCAGCAGAAGAGTACGAAAATTGAGAAAATTACGAAATTGTGGTACCAAAATCGTGAGCTGCGACGTTAAGGTATGAAAAAAGAAATGGTGCCAGGTACCAAATGCAATTTTTCGAAAACCATAACTTCTATTCTCTCTAATATTATAACCCATAAATCAATGGTTATCTGAAAATTAATATAAAATAAGCATATGCCAACACAACAAAAACAATATCTTGAAATATTCATGGTAAATTTAGAAACCTCTACTTATAATAAATTGCTTTAATCACACATTCCAGACCAATATATCGTCTCTATATTTATTCAAAAGAGATAAAGCCTCATTAGTTTTTATACCTAACACGACTTTTGGCTTTGTGTATCCGTCCAACGTGATTTCAGAAGCTTTTCACCTAACTCTTCAGAGAGACATCTATAAAACGAGCTCCCTGCCCACAATCATATATTTCCAAAACGCTTACAAACGATATTACAATTATTAAGATAGTTGTATCCTCGCAATTAAGCAGAAATCCTACTACTCCTGGAAACAAATGGCATCTCATAAGGAAGAGCAATGCTCTTACCCAGACACTAATATTAAAACTCCAACAAGTTCAGGATCCACTGATAAAAAGGCCGTTCCCACAGAGCAACAACAGCTTCCTAAACAGGTGTCCTTATAAATCTTGTGCTTAACTTTGGACAACATTTCTTTTTGCAATAATCAAACTTCTTTCAATTTTCTTTCCTATCTATTTTTCAGAATAATAAAGTTCTTTACAAGTAACCGATTCAATTTTTGATGTAATTATTTACAGGAAAATGCATAAATCACCATTACGTTTTCCAAACCCAGCAGTAAATCCCCATATATGTTTTTTATTCCCGCTCAAATCTCCTTGTGGTAATTGGAACTGTGGACTGCACCAAATCTTATCCTTTTTCGTATATCCCTCGGTTTGTTTTAAAAAATTCACCGAATCTCCTCCTTTGTGTTTTTTTTTTCAAAACACTACAGTTCAAATGGGGTTCTTTTTCATTACGGCAGGAAGCAGAAGGATTGACTTTGAAGCAAGCAACCGAATATTCTGATGATGGAACCAAATTTTTTGTGGTGAAGCTAAATTATTGATGAATGTTTCTCAGACTTTAATCAAGATTAATTTATATGATGACTGGTGAATTATTATTCTTTATGTTTTTGGTGTATTTATATTAATTTATTCATTTATTTTCTAATTTAAAAAAGTATCTTCAGTTATGAAATAAAATTTGTGCCACCATATTTGTGTATACTCTTGCCAAAGGAAGTAGAAATTACAAGTAAATAATAATCATATATACTAAAAACCTTAAACTGTTGAACATAGAACAGATTAAATGGTTGCGCGATTCATCTATATACATCTGAGTGATTGTATTATGGCTTCATTTGAGATTAGATTTTCCCAAGTTATTTTATAAGGCTTGAAAAAAAGTGCATTGTTTGGTAATAAGTTATTCAGGGACAAATAATATACTTTTCACTGATAATATATCTTGTTTTAGACATTCAATATATTTATATATATATATATATATATATATATATATATATAATTTTCATATGAGTTACTAAAGCGTAAAACCAATTCCATTAAGTTTTAACTTGTCTCACTAGTTAACTTGATTTGAACAAAAAAAAAAAGAATGCCGAAATTAATGACTTCAACTATTGAAAAAAAAAAAAAATCTGACACAAACTATCTAGGGTTATTTATTTGTTATTAAAAAAAAAAAAAAGCACAACACTATATAATTTTTTTGTTTGTGTTTGACACTGTTTTGGTTGGTCGAAACAAGGTGTTATTTGTATACGATTGAGTTTATGATATTTTTTGAGTACTATAATAATAAAATTCTCATTACATGTATATATTCTCTACAGGTTATAATTTATGTCTGCAATAATATCTTTTTTCTTGTAATGGAGTATTTCATAAGTGAATTGTTAATTATGTTATATACTACATTAAGATTCAATGGACATAATCTACAGATAATTATCAAAATAGTTTAAATTGCAAACTATTTTCTAATTAGTGTGTCACAACTTGAAACTAGTTTGCTGATAAAATCTTATTCTGATATATAAGTTAGAATTACAAATATTTTCATGATCATCTAAAATTTATCAGAGGACCCCTAGTAATTAATTTTTTTGCTACATTACACATTTCCTTATTCTTGTTGTCTTATTAACATGACTATGACTTACAGCAACAACCTTTAACTAACGGACAAACCAGCAAGAGGAAACGCACAACTGAAGTGATGGATGAGAAAATTGTTTTTAAGCTTTTCAAATTTCCAAATGGTAGAGAAGAATATATCCTAAAACCAGAAGAGGTACATATATCTATATCTATATCTATATAGATATATCTATATATATATGTGTGTATATATATCTGTGTGTATGAGTGTGTGTCTATTCGCCAGCCATTTAACTAACCCCACCCACCCACCCACCCCTCACACCACCAACACCACAGTTTCGAATTTGACGATCTTATTATGTGTATTTAGATCACATCTGGTGATGTTAATTCCTATTACGTCAAGCTGGAGGATAAAGGAGGTGAAAAAACGAGTCTGGGAATGCAAACATGACGAGGAAATAGAGCACCCTGAGGACTCAATACAAGAAGATGCCGATCCTCCTATATTCGATACAAGGCATAATTTGCCATTATTAGAGAGACTCAGTGGGTGGACCCTGGAGAAAAGGAAATGAAAGAAAGGCGTCGTAGATAATGTTTGCAATTTCATCTATTTTTTCAATCTATAATAGTTATTGGTTACAATGTTTGTGCAGTTTATGTGGGAAGAAACACCACTGATGTATTTTACTAACATAATGCGTATTGATGTTCTATTTTGAAACAGTTCTATTACCATAAGAACAAACAATATAGATCATTGGTTGAGGTAGCCGGATTCTTACTTTACTCCAGTAAATCGAATAATCTAAAACCTCTAATAAAGATCGTGAGCGTCCTGGTAAGTACATATTCGTTATGGCATAAATAATTCATTTGAAGGTTTTTCATTTTTTTGACAATGGTTCTTTAACTTAGTGATGAATAGCTGGCCTGAATTATACTTTTAGTTATTCACACTGTTTCCCTCTTTCGAGCCAAGAATATTATTTAAAGATTGGTTGCAATGCAGGAAGAAGAAGCAGCTGCAGCACTGCTATTGTTATCAAATGTAAAAGCACACGGTAGTCGTGCATAAAGATCAGAAAATTGATCAAACGCGGAGTATGAAAATGCAAGACTTGGGGGTGACAAAATAGTGAAATAACGTGAAACCCTCAGGCCGAAAATATTAGACATGAATGTAAATTTGAGATTACTTAAAAAGAGGCTTTTTTTTTTCTTTTCAGGATGTGCAATTCTTGTGCATGCATGTGCCGTATTGTTCCTTGTTATGTTAGTGCGTATATGTCCTTGGTACTTTAATATATCACACATCAAACTCCGTACCTCGTGTAAGTCATTTATCTCACATTGTGTTCTCAGACACTAATATTTTTAATATATCACACATCAAACTCCGTACCTCGTGTAAGTCATTTATCTCACATTGTGTTCTCAGACACTAATATTTTTAATTTTGATCGGAAATTGAGCGTTTGACAAGAACATTTCTTTCAGATTGAGGATTTTAACCCACGTTTTCCCCACTAATGACACATGGTGTTAATTTTATAAATATCTTATTAGACCAAATAACATGTGAGAGGTGTCGAATTTTATCAAAATCTCCAAACTTTAAGGTCATATGTCTGTCACATGCTCAATTTATGGAAAAAAAAATTAATGTATCCGGTGTAGGGAAAGCTCAATATGAAGGACATGACCAAGATTGAGAGTGAAGTATGGTTCAAATTAAGGTATGTAAAAAAAATATCGCGCCAAGTTAGGGTACGAAAAATGGGTTTTTGCCTTCACCCTGACCCATCCCCTCCTCCAGCCCGGATGTTGGAAGCATTGGGCATGGCAGCACAGAGTGGTAACCAAATCATCAAACCCCTAACTAAAATCTAAACAAATTTCCCAAATTTCAGTGTCGCGACTTCTCATATTCACCAAATATTCAAACGTATCTACCTTCCTCCTAATTTATTTAGATTTTAGCAAAAAAAAAAATAATTAGCCTTCTACCTCCCATCAAGTATTCTTCCAGAAGTTCTTCAGCTTTATTTTTTTTGTATTTATAAATGGAAAATCTAATAGGAACAAGAGCAAAGCGCTGACGATGCTTGGGTTAGTTTTTAAGATGTTCCGGAAAATTCTTCTAAGACTCATTTAGTTTTCATCACCATTGTCGCAAGTTTTACTGGGAATTTCAAGATAATCAGGCCACATGTCATGTTGGGGGGGGCAGAATTTGCTCACAATCCAATTTGAAGGTCACGTTCTTGTCACATGATAAATTTCCCATCAGAACTAAATGTCTCTAGTGTCATAGTACTCAATATGACGGACATGACTTTGATAGAGTATGAAGTTAATGTTTGAAAAATGAAAGTACGAAAATATATACGGTGCAAAGTTAGCCTATTAAACATTCTTTGTTGTATTGTATACTGGTATATTGCCATATCTTTATCTCACGATTTGAACCACCCGTTAAACCGCCACCCCCCGCAACTCACTAAACTTGCCCAACCCTCGTGCATTTATCATTACTTGATCTGCTCGTGTTGACAAATCGATAATCCAAAAACTATGAGTATGGTCATTTTGTTAATGACAACCTGCTCAGACCAACCCCTCTACACCCCTCAAAGAAATCACAAGCGAAAATTGCAATTTGATTCTTAAACTTGGTACCATATCTTTTTACAGACCTGAACTTGGTAGCTCGATATTTTTGGTACTTCAGTTTGGCAATTTTCTGAATTTTGGTACTTCAGTGTCATCGATTTCAAAATCTCGTCGAAATTTTTCACTTGCACTAAATTTGGGAATTTCAACTGCAGTCAAAGTGACAACTCAACAGAGTCGTCATGTTGGACACCACGTGGAAAGAATAAACCAAATCTTATTCTTAAAATAAAATAAAATAAAACAAATATAAGTACAAAAAAAATTATCATTTCAAATTAATATAATTTTATTTAAAATTGTAAAAATTATTACGTTCTCATAATTTTATAAATTTAATATAAAATAAAATATAAAATATATTTTTTTAAAAATTAATAAAAAATCGAGGAAGTCGTTTTCCGCGATTAACCGCGCCACCCTCACCCTACTCCATACCTACGTCACCATCCACCCCACCCACCACCGCAGATTGATTTTGTGGCTTTGTATTTGCGATATATTGTCTAATGTTGAAATAAGTCAAAAATTGCAAGAATAACAACTCGATAAGTTTAGAATTTATCAGAATTCATGTGTTTGCCTCTATATATTGATTCGTGTACTTATTTTCCATTGAAACATAGAGAACTTGCCGAAATCACTCCCAGTTAGTTGAATTGCATCATTTTCCATTACTTTAAAGAAAAGGGTTTAGGATAATTAATCAAATAGTTTTGGGGATGAACAGAAGAAGGGGAATTGACTGCGGTTGATGGGGTGGGTGACTATGAGGATGTTGGGTGGGGTAGCACGGAGATCCCCGAATTTTTTTAATTTTTTGTTTTCCAATTTTACTATGTTTCTCGATTATTTATTTAATTTATGAAATTAGAAAAATCTTATTATTTTAAAAATCTTAATTTAGTTTACATTAATTTTGAAATGAGACTTTTGTTTTGTAATTTTGTAGTATTGCTTTTGTAATTTTAGTGGTTTCTATTTTTTCATCTTATTTTTATTTTACGAATTTAAGTTATTTAATTTTTTCAGCGTGGAAACATTGTGATTTTGTTGACTTGTCTCTTTCAGTGCAGTTAATATCCCAAACTTTTCTGCCACATGTAAAATTCTCGCCAGATTTTGTAATTGCGAGCAGCAGAGTACAAAAGTTGAGAAAATTACCAAATTGTGGTACCAAAATCGCGAGCTGTGACGTTAAGGTATGAAAAAATAAATGGTGGCAGGTATCAATGCAATTTTTCCGAAACCATAACTTCTATTCTCTCTAATATTATAACTAGGGGTGGCCAAATGGATCCGGATCCATGGATCCAACCGGATCCGTTGTGGATCCATCGGATCCGATCCACCCAGGATCCACCATGGATCCGAAACCAAGTTGATCCGGTGGATCAAAGGTGGACGTAGATCCAATGTGGATCCGTGCGGATCCAAACGTGGATCCGGGTGGATTTGGGTGGATGCGTGAGTGGATCCGGCTGGATCCAATCATGGATCTGGGTGGATCCGTGTGGATCCATCCAAGTCCATGTCTAGATCTAACTCAATTTAAAGCAATTTTTGGCATTTAGCTTTTTATTCGCGCTACTATCTCATTATCTTTATGCATTTGTACACTTTTAAAATAGAACTTTATTTTACTATGAATTTAACTTTTTAATTACGCAAAATAATTTGAAAACGTATAACTATTCATTATGAGAAAAAGATCTCGTGCTTTAATTTGGTAACTATCAATTAAAGTTAAAGATATGTACAATTTATGGTTGATTGGCATTTTTATTCTCATTATTAAGTTTTATAATTTTGTAATCTTTAACCTCAATTTGTAAAGAGACAAAAATTATTCTCAACTTCTCAAGCATATATAAAAAGAATCTAAATAATATTTCTAATCCTTAATCAAAAGCTCGAGAAAGTCTTCCAAATTTCAAAACTAAACTTCATTAAAAACATTACAATAAATAATATTACTTGTGTTATAGAAGTATTCATAATTTCTATATTTTTCTCAAATACATATATATATATATATATATATATGTATATATATATAAATGTTTTATGTGTATACATATATATTTTTAGTAAATACATCTCAAATGAGCATTGCATATTTTAAAATTAAAAGAAAAAGTTAAATTATGAGAAACACTAGCTTGCACATTTATATCGTAATGTAGTGTTAAATTACAATATTTTTTTCTTTCTAAGCGTCCAATATCTTGTTAATTAAAAACTAAGAATAATGATATATATATTATTAAATTTAAGGTGGTGGGATAGATTGGTGGATGGGAAATTGGGTTGAGTAGAGGTTGATTTGGTGGATTAGATGGATCTACCAAGATGGATCCACTTGGATCCGACAATGGATCCACATGGATCCGACTATGGATCCGCGATGGATCCACAAATGGATCCGTTCGGATCTATGATTGGATCCAAAAATAGTACTACTTGGATCCGCGGATCCACATGGATCCGGACCCGGATCCGGTCCAGGTTGAATCCATTTGAGATCCACTCCTATGGATCCGGTTGGATCCAAATCCTAATGGATCGAATCCACATGGATTTAGACTTGGTTCCGGTCCGGTTGATCCATTTGCCACCCCTAATTATAACCCATAAATCAACGATTATCTGACAATTAATATAAAATAAGCATATGCCAACACAACAAAAACAATATCTTGAAATCTTCATGGTAAATTTAGAAACCCCTACATATAATAAATTGCTTTAATCACACATTCCAGACCAATATATCGTCTCTATATTTATTAAAAAGAGATAAAGCCTCATTAATTTTTATACCAAACACGGCTTTTCGCTTCGTGTATCCGTCCAACGTGATTTCAGAAGCTTTTCACCTAACTTTTCAGAGACACGTCTATAAAATGAGCTCCCTGCCCACAAGCATATATTTCCAAAACGCTTACAAACGATATTACAATTATTAAGATAGTTGTATCCTCGCAACCAAGCAGAAATCCTACTACTCCTGGAAACAAATGGCATCTCATATGGAAGAGGAATGCTCTTACCCAGACACTATAATTAAAACTCCAACAAGTTCAGGATCCACTCAGAAAGAGGCCGTTCCCACAGAGCAACAACAGCTTCCTAAACAGGTGTCCTTATATATCTTGTGCTTAACTTTGAACAACATTTCTTTTGCAATAATCAAACTTGTTTTCAATTTTCTTTCCTATCTATTTTTCAGAATATCAAAGTTCATTACAAGTAACCGATTCAATTTTTGATGTAATTATTTAGAGGAAAATGCATAAATCGCCATTACGTTTTTCAAACCCTGCAGTAAATCCCCATATATGTTTTTTATTCCCTCCCAAATCTCCTTGTGGTAATTGGAACTGTGGAGTGCACCAAATATTATCTTTTTTCGTATATCCCTAGGTTTGTTTTAAAACATTCATCGAATCTCCTCCTTTGTGTTTCTTTTGAAAACACTACAGTTCAAATGTCTAATTGTCGGCTTCTTTTTCATTAAGGCATGAAGCAGAAGGATTGGCTTTGAAGCAAGCAACCGAATATTCTGGTGATGGAACCAAAATTTTTGTTGCAAAGCTAAATTATTGATGAATGTTTCCCAGACTTTAATCAAGATTAATTTATATGATGACTGGTGAATTATTATTATATATATATATATATATATATATATATATATATATATATATATATATATATATATATATATATATATATATATATATATAATATTTTCATATGAGACACTAAAGCGTAAAACCAATTCCATTATGTTTTAACTTGTCTCACTAATTAACATGATTTGAACAACAAAAAAAAAAACAATGCCAAAATTATTGACTTCAACTATTGAAAAAAAAAAAAAAAATCTGACACAAACTATCTGGGGTTATTAATTTATTATTTCTTTTAAAAAAAAAGCAGAACACTATACAATTTTTTTGTTTGTGTTTGACACTGTTTTGGTTGGTCGAAACAAGTTGTTACTTGTATACGATTTAGTTTATGATATTTCTTGAGTACTATACAGGTTATAATTTATGTTTGCAATAATATCTTTTTTCTTGTAATGGAGTATTTCATAAGTGACTTGTTAATTATGTTATATACTACACTAAGATTCAATGGACATAATCTACAGATAATTATCAAAATAGTTAAATTGCAAACTATTTTCTAATTAATGTGTCACAACTTGAAACTAGTTTGCTGATAAAATCTTATTCTGATATATAAGTTAGAATTGCAAATATTTTCATGATCATCTAAAATTTATCAGTGGACCCCTAGTAATTAATTTCTTGGCTACATTACACACTTCATATTTCCTTATTCTTGTTGTCTTATTAACATTACTATGACTTACAGCAACAACTTTCAACTAACGGACAAACCAGCAAGAGGAAACGCACAACTGAAGGGATGGATGAGAAAATTGTTTTTAAGCTTTTTAAATTTCCAAATGGTAGAGAGGAATATATCCTAAAAGCAGAAGAGGTATATATATCTATATCTATATCTCTCTCTCTCTCTATATATATATATATATATATATATATATATATATATATATATATATATATATATCGATATATATATATATATATATATGTGTGTGTGTGTGTGTATATATCTGTGTGTGTGTGTGTGTGTCTATTCGCCAGCCATTTAACTAACCCCACCCACCCACCTACCCCCCACACCACCAACACCACGGTTTCGAATTTGACGATCTTATTATGTGTATTTAGATTACATCTGGTGATGTTAATTCCTATTACGTCAAGCTGGAGGATAAAGGAGGTGAAAATCCGAGTCTGGGAATATGCAAACATGACGAGGAAATAGAGCACCCTGAGGACTCAATACAAGAAGATGTCGATCCTCCTATATTCGATAGAAGGCATAATTTGCCATTATTAGAGAGACTCAGTGGGTGGACCCTGGAGAAAAGGAAACGAAAGAAAGGTGTCGTAGATAAGGTTTGCAATTTCATCTATTTTAGTCCAGTAAATCAAAGGATCTAAAACCTCTAATAAAGATCATGAGCGTCCTGGTAAGTACATATTCGTTATGGCACAAATAATTCATTTGAAGGTTTTTCTTTTTTTTAACAATGGTTCTTTAATATAGTGATGAATAGCTGGCTTGAATTACACTTTTAGTTATTCACAGTGGTTCCCTCTTTCGAACCAAGAATATTATTTAAAGATTGTGTTGCAATGCAGGAAGAAGAAGCAGCTGCAGCATTGCTATTGTTATCAAATGTAAAAGCATACGGTACTCGTGCATAAAGATCAGAAAATTGATCAAACTAGGAGTATGAAAACGCAAGCCTTGGGGGTGATGAAATAGTAAAATAACCTGAAACCCTTAGGCCAAAAAAATTAGACATGAATGTAAATTTGAGATTACTTAAAAAGAGGCTCTTTTTTTTTGTCTTTTCAGGATGTGCAATTCTTGTGCATGCATGTGCTGCATTATTCCTTGTTATGTTACTGCGCATATTTCTTTAGTACTTTCATATAGAAGTTCTTCAGCTTTGTCTTTTTTTGTATTTATAGCTGGAAAATCTAATAGGAAAAGAGGCAAGCGCTGACGATGCATGGGTTAGTTTTTATGGACATGACCTTGATTGAGTATGAAGCGAATGTCAGATAAATGAAAGAACGAAAAAGTATATTGTCCAAAGTTAGGGTATTAAACATTCTTTGTTATATTGTATATGATATATTGCTATATTTTTATCTCATGATATGAAGCAACCGTTCGATCGCCACACCCCGCAACCCACTAAACTCGCCCAACCATCGTGCATTTATCATTAGTTGATCCGCTTGTGTTGACAAATCGATAATCCAAAAAATATGAGTATGGTCATTTTGTTAATAACAACCTGCTCAGACCAACCCCTGAACACTCCTCAAGGAAATCACAAGGGAAAATAAAAATAAGAAAAACAAATATGAGTACAAAAAAAAAGTTCTCATTTCAAATTAATGTACACTAAATAAAAATTTGTAAAAATTATTAGGTTCTTATAATTTTATAAATTTAATATAAAATTAAAATAAATCAAATTAAAAAAATTAATAAGAAATCGAGAAAGTCGTTTTCCCAGATTAAGCGAGCCACCCCCACCCTACTCCATACCTTCGTTACCACCCACCCCAGCCACCGCCGTCAGAGTGATTTTGTGTGTGTGTATTTGCGATATATTGTGTAATGTTGAAATAAGTCCAAAATTGCAAGAATAACAATTCAATAAGTTAAGAATCTACCGGAATTTCTGTGTTGGCGTCTATATATTGATTCGTGTACTTATTTGATGTTGAAATGCAGAGAACATGTCTGCTCTTGCCGAAATCACTTCCAGTTAGTTGTATTGCATCATTTTCCGTTATATAATAGAAAAGGGTTTAGGGTAATTAATCAAACGGTTTTGGGGATGAACAAAAGAAGGGGAATCGAGGGCAGTTGGGTGGGTGGATGACTATGAGGGTGAGGGGTGGGGCGGTGATCCTCGAATTTTTTTAATTTTTGGTTTTTAAATTTTACTATGTTTTTTAATTATTTATTTAATTTATGAAATTAGAAAAGTCTTATTTTTCTAACATTTTAATTTCGTTTGCATTAATTTGAAATGAGATTTTTGTTTTGTAATTTTCTAATATTGCTTTTGTAATTTTAGTAGTTTCTATTTTTTTCTTCTTATTTTTATTTTACGAATTTAATTTTGTTTATTTTTTCCCGTGTGGAAACATGGCATTTGTTGTCTTGTCTCAGTGCAGTTAATATCCCAAAATTTGGTGCCACGGGTAAAATTTACGCGAAATTTTGTAATCGCCAGGACTAGAGTACCAAAATTGAGAAAATTACCAAATTGAGGTAGCAAAATCGTGAGCTTCGATGTTAAGGTATGAAAAAAGAAATGGTGCCAGGTATCAAAATTGCAATTTTTTCGAAATCATAACTTCTTTTCTTTCTAATATTATGACCCATAAATCAACGGTTATCTGTAAATTAATATAAACTAAGCATGTGCCAACACAATAAAAACAATATCTTGAAATCTTCATGGTAAATTTAGAAACCTCTACATATAATAAATTGTGTTGATCACACAGTCCAGACCAATAAATCGTCTCTATATTTATTCAAAAGAGATAAAGCCTCATTAATTTTTATACCAAACACGGGTTTTGGCTTTGTGCATCCGTCGAACGTGATTTGAGAAGCTTTTCACCTAACTTTTCAGAGACACATTTATAAAACGAGCTCTCTACCCACAGTCAAATATTTCCAAAACGCTTAGAAACGATACTACAATTATTGAGATAGTTGTATCCTCCCAACCAAGCAGAAACCCTACTACTCCTGGAAGTAAAATGGCATCACATAAGGAAGACCAATGCTCTTACCGAGACACTAAGATTAAAACTCCAACCAGTCCAGGATCCGCTGAGAAAGAGGTCGTTCCCACAGAGCAACAACAGCTTCCTAAACATGTGCCTTGTAAATCTTGTGCTTAACTTTGGACAACATTTCCTTTTGCAACATTTCTTGATTTCAATTTTCTTTCCAATATGTTTTTCAGAAAAGTAAAGTTCATTACAAATAACCGATTTAATTTTTTATGTAATTTTTAAGAGAAAAATGCATAAATCGTCTTTATGGTTTTCAAACCCTGCAGTAAATCCCCATATATGTTTTTTATTCCCTCCCAAATCTCCTTGTGGTAACTTTTTTTCTTTTTGATAGGCACATAAGTTTATTAAGAAGATAAGGTTGAGTATAACCCATACTAAAAAATTACAAAAGAGAAAGACAACCCTCACCATCCTCCAAGACAAATCAATGGTTGTTGATACCAATCTAGAAACGAAAAAAAAAAATCCTTGTTAGAAGCTCTGATCCAACTCCAGGACCTCACTTTGATGAGATCAACAAATTTCTCCATATCGAAAGTCTCTCCTCCAAATACTATATTATTCCTTGCCCTCCAAATTGACCACAAAGTAATAATTTATGTCTATATATTCTCCACAGGCTATAATTTATGTCTGCAAGCATATCTTTTTTCTTGTATTGGAGTATTTCATACTAAATTGGAATTTAGATTTAGCAATAAATTGTTAATGATGTTATATACTACATTAAGATTCAATGGACATAATCTACAGTTAATTATTAAAATAGTTTAAATTGCAAACTATTTTATAATTAGTGTGTTATAGCTTGAAACTAGTTTGCTGATCGAATCTTATTCTGATATATAAATTAGAATTGCAAAAATTTTCATGATCATCTAAAGTTTATCAGTGGGCCCATAGTAATTAATTTTTTTGGCTACATTAGGCACTTCATGTTTCCTTATTCTAGTTGTCTTATTAACATAACTATGACTTACAGCAACAACCTTCAACCAGAGGACAAAACAGAAAGAGAAAACGCACAACTGAAGGGATGGATGAGAAACTGTTTTTATGCTTTTCAAATTTCCAAATGTTAGAAAAGAATATTTCCTATTAGCAGAAGAGGTATATATATATATATATATATATATATATATATATATATATATATATATATATATATGTGTGTGTGTGTATGTGTGTGTGTGTGTGTGTGTGTTTATTCGCCAGCCACTTAACTAGCCCCACCCACGCCCCACACGACCAACACCACGGTTTTTAATTTCACGATCTTATTAGATCACATCTGGTGATATCGATTCCTATTACGTCAAGCTGGAGAATAAAGGTGGTGAACAATGGAGTCTGGGAATATGCAAACATAACTAGGAAATAGAGCACCCTGTCGACTCAATAGAAGAAGATGTCGATCCTCCTATATTACATAGAAGGCATAAGTTGCTATAATATTTAGAGAGACTCAGCCGGTGGACCATGGAGAAAAGTAAACGAAAGAAAGGCTTCGTAGATAATGTTTGCAATTTCTTCTATTTTTGCAATCTATAATACTTACTGGTTACAAGGTTTGTGCAATTCATGTGCGAAGAAAAACCAATGATGTATTTAACTAACATAATGTGTATTGGTGTTCTATTTTGAAACAGTTCTATTACCCTAATAACAGGCAATTAGATCATTAGTCGAAGTAGCAGGATTCTTACTATCTCAAGTAAACCGAAGGATCTAAAACCTCTAATAATGATGGTGACCGTACTGGTAAGTACATATTTGCTATAGCAAAGAAACTTCATTTTAAGGTATTTTTTTTTTTTTTAACATAGTTATGAATAGTTGGCTCGAAATTGACTTTTAGTTATTCATAGTGCTTCCCCCTCTCGATACTCATGCATAAAGATTAGATAATTGATCCATAAAGGAGTATGAAAACGCAAGCATTGGGGGTGAGAAAACGTGAAACCTAACGCCATAAAAATTATACATGAATGTAAATCTGAGATTACTTAAGAAGAGGCTTTTTTTTTTCAGGATGTGCAATTCTTGTGCATGCATGTGCTGTATTATTTCTTGTTAGGTTAGTGCGTATATTTCTTTGGTACTTTAATATCTCACACATAAAACTCCATGCCTCATGTTGGTCATTTCTCTCACATTGAGTACTCGACACTAATATTTCTAATTTTTATCGGAAGAAACGCGTTTGACAAGCACATTTCTTTCAGATTAACGATTTTGACCCACATTTTCCCCACAAATGACACATGGCGTTAATGATATTAAGATCTTATTAGACCACGTGGCATGTGAGGGCTCGAGAATTTTATCAAAATATCCAAATTGAAGGTCATATGTTTGTCACATGCTCAATTTACAGACAAAAAACTTAAAGTTTCCAGCGTAGGGAGAGCTCAATATGAAGGACATGACCAAGATTGAGAATGAAGTATGGTGCGCAACAAAATAAGGTGTGTAAAAAAACATTGTGGAAAGTTAGGGTATGGGAAATGGTTTTTTTTCTCTTCACCCTGACCAATCCCCAACTCCAGCGTGATTGTTTGAAGCATTGGAGGTGGCGGCACAAAGTGGTAACCAAATCATCAAACCCCTAACTTAAATCTAAAAAAATTTCTTGAATTTCAATGTCGCGACTTTTCATATTCACCAAATATTAAAACGTATATACGTTCCCCCTAATTCATTCACATTTAACCGAAAAACAAAAAATGTTTTCTTCTAGCGCCCATCAAGTATTCTTATAGAAGTTCTTCAACTTTGTCGTTTTTTGTATTTATAACTGGAAAATCTAATACGAACAAAAGGAAAGCGCTGACGATGCTTGGGGTAGTTTTTAAGATGTTCACGAAAATACTTCAAGGTGACATTTAGTTTTCATCACCATCGTCGCAAGTTTATTGGGAATTCGAGTACTCAATATGATGGAGGTTAGGTATGAAATTAATGTCTGACAAATAAAAGTACGAAAAAATATATTGTGCGAGGTTAAGGTATTAAACATTCTTTGTTGTATTGTATAATGATATATTGCTATAGTCTTATCTTTGGATTTGAACCACCCGTTCGACGCCACCCCCCCCCCCCCCACCCACTTAACCCGCGTGCATTTATCATTACTTGACCCGCTCGTGTTGACAAATTGATAATTCAAAAAATTGCAATTTGATACCTCACATTGGTACCATTTCTTTTGTCAAACCTGAACTTCGTAGCTCGCGATTTTGGTACTTCAGTTTGGCAATTTTCTCAGTTTTGGTACTCCGGTGTCAGCGATTTCAAAATCTCATCGAAAATTTTCATGTGGCACTAAATTTCAGAATTTCAACTGCAGTCAACGTGACAACTCAACCAAGTCGTCATGTTGGACTCCACATGTAAAGAATAAACAAATTCTAATTCTTAAAATAAAAATAAGAAAAGCAAGTATAATTAACAAAAAGAAATTCTCATTTCAAATTAATGTAAACTAAATTAAAGTTGTAGAAATTATTAGGTTCTCATAATTTTATATATTTAATATAAAATCAAAAACATAATAACATTTTAAAAAAATTAAAAAGAAATCGAGGAAGTCGTTTTCCCAATTAACAGCGCCACCCCAACCTTACTCCATACCCTCGTTGCCACCCACCCACCCATCGCTGTTAGAGTGATTTTTTGTGTGTGTATTTGCGATATACTGTCTAATGTTGAAATAAGTCATAAATTTCAAGAATAACAATTCAATAAGTTTAGAATCTATAAGAATTCATGTGTTAGTCTCTATGTATTGATTCGTGTACTTATTTGCTATTGAAATGTAGAGAACAGGTCTGCTCTAACCGAAATCACTTCCAGTTAGTTGATTGCTTCTGATGTACCATTTTTCGGTATGCCACGTAATAACATTTGAGACAATGCCACGAGCGCATTTACGACTAAGTAATGACACGTCAGCATTGTTATTTTTTAATGCTAAATTACAATTCAACGCAAAACTCAAATCAGGCCCATGGAGGACCAATTTGGAGTTATATCATGGCCAAATTCGAGTTGTCAAGCCAAACTCGATTTGTTTCAGGCCCAATTCGAGTTGTTTCAAGCCCAATTTGAGGTGTTTGATAAGCCTAACTCGAGTTATTTCAATCGCTCTAATTCGACTTATTTCAACTTCTAATCGTACTTTATCTACAATTCTAGCCGAATAAGGACTCCTATTACTATACATATATAGGTCCTAATCATCATTATCAGGTACGCTTTCATAATTTCTAAGCCTTAAGCTTGAGTTATATTGATCGAATTGACCTATTTGTGAGTCTGATCCGACTTGTGAAAATAGCTCTTATTCGACTAATAATATAGTCTGCAGTTCGAGTTAATTGAGTGCCCAATTCGACTTTTTTGGTCACTTAGTTCAACTTGTTCTCATGCTCAATTCGACTATAACTTCTTCACTGGATGTCGGAATCATGATTCGCTTCTCGCGTTAGAAATTAGACATCCATATTGATGACACATACTCTCTCTCATGGTAATCGTACCTGTCCACATGGCCTAATCCTCTAATCCCAGCCTATCTCATGACACCTCTCAGATTCCCGACCCTGGTAAGCATTATAATATAATATCTGCCTCACTCACCCCTCGTTAAATCACCAAGGGGGAGGGGGTCGTATTCTACACGTGCAGGAAAGGCATCCTTAGCCGCTAAGCAAAGGCTACCGCACCCTCTGGCCAACCAGAGCACACAGCTGGCGTCAGCCCCGACGTCATTCTCCACTATCCGAATGCGTTGTCGCCCTCTTGGAGCTCGACCGCCCTTCTTCCCCAATGAAGAGCGAGGGATCGGGGATTATAGTATGTAAACGGAGCACGACATGCACTGAGGGTAACATGCAGGTACCACGTGCCCTACTATACGAAGCCTACTCGGGCATCACGTGCCTATTTCAACAAGACTCTTCAGCACCACGTGCCCTACTCTACGAAGACACGCAAGTACTCTACTACCCTTGAAATCAACATGCATGCCGACACGTGCCCCTGGTAAGTTTATATCTATACCCTCCCCTCGCCTTATAAATAGGAAGCAGGCTGGTCATAAAGGTATCCCCAATCCAAGCAAGCATACAGCTAGAGAGCCACGCCTAGAGAGAGATAAATAGCGAGAGCAAGTGAGCACGATCGAAAGAGAGTGAGCCATAGGAGCAAAGGATCGAAGGGAGATCGTGCGAACAAAGTGCGAACCCCCATGGTTCGCGGAAGAGTTGTAGGAGTCCCCCCAACGAGCTCCCAACGCTCCCTCCTCCAAGAGCTTGCCAGGTCCAGGGTCATCTTAGGTCGGGACCAGCGTGCAGACTGCCTCGGTGACGGGCATGGTGATCCGGGGGCGTCATCAGTGGCGCCATCTATAGGAACGTCATTACAGTCCCTGAAGTAGCCTAAGTATTGAGCCTGGATTCGGTAAGTTCTCATTCTGCAAGTAGTGTTGTTAGCTTTCAATACCCTACCCGTATACTTTCCCAAGTTGTTATGGCCATTTCCCCTCAAAACTCCAGTGAGTCTATTTCCTCCACGCCCGAGGGCCTGAGCCTATGCGATTACGAATCCCCAAATCGGGGGGAAACCCCCGATGAAGGAGCTTCCACCAAAGTTCACCTGACCATGAGCGAGTTGGATCGCTTCTTGAAGACTGCCGCGGAGCGAGGAGCCCGGCAAGTGCGGCAATAGGAGGCCCGCGCTAGAGGAAGATGGGTTCCACCTCCCCCCAACACCGGTGTGCGTACTAATGGAAACATGCGAGCAGGATCTGAACCTCGACGGCCGAGAGCAGAGGCAGAACATACTTGTAGCCGAGGTGAACGACCCTTCCGAAACAACCGCAATGGGACATACCGCCCATTCCCAGGTACGGTTAATAACAATCGGCAATTTATGGATATGATGTCTAAGTTGAAAAGGGAGGTGATAGCCCTGAAAAGAGATCGAGATGGGACTTGGGAAGAAGACGAGAAGGGTAGCCCCTTTGCTACCCACATACTTGCCCTCCAGATCCCGATATCTATGCACCTGTCTAATCCCGTGGTCTATACTGGAGACCGCAATGCCAGAGACCCTCGAGACCATATCAACCAGTTCCTGGCGGTGATGGATATACTGAATACCCCTGATCACGCCCCATGCCGGATCTTCTGATCCACTCTGACGGGGAGGGCGCATGCTTGGTTCTCTCAGTTGCCAAGAGCTGTTTGTGTGACAGTTAGCGTGCAACCGCCGATATTTTTAAAAACTGTCGGGCACCTGATGACAATGATTCGGACTGAAGAAGAAAGCCTCCGGGACTACATGCGATGATTTGCTGATGCGGTAATTGATGTAAGGCACGTAGACCCCTATATCCTCTCCGAATTTGTAGCACAAGTTCCCCGATCTGTAGAGTTTGCCGAATCCCTGGTAAGGCATCCTGCCCGAACCCTGAAGGAACTCATGCAAAGAGCTGTGAGGTATATGCTGCTAGAGGATACGCGGCTAGCGAAGTTGGGATTGCCAGGGCATGGGATTGTTCGAGGAATAGGCAAGCAGATAACGCTCGCAGACGGCAGGACATAGTTAAAAGGTACCTGGAACCTCTCCCCTTGACTCGTTTAAAAATCTCTAACACGGGGTTCTACACGTAATGGGGGGAAACCAAGACGTCTGATTGTCGCCCCATCAGACGAGGGAGGTCCGCTGGGAGCCTCGTCAGCCAGAGGAAGAGGAAATTCGTCAAGGAAACACAACGGGTTAGCCTAAAATATCATCGTCCTTCCTCACGACGACCCCATAGTGATTGAAGCCACTATACATGGGGCAGAAGTAGCTACACTCCTAATTGATACATGATGTTCAGTGGATGTGATGTTTCTGCCCATTTTTCTGGCCTTGGGCTCCAAGTAGAGTAGATAGTGCCGGAAACGACTCCTCTGGTGGGCTTTAATGGCAGTCCGAGTGAGACACTAGGCTCCATACCACTCCTAATGTCACGGGGAGTGGGATATCTGCGGAGAATTGAGGAAGTCAGGTCCTGGATCATAAATGCACTTGCCAAGACTTACAACGTAATTTGCGAATGACCGTCTATCCGCCTGTTCGAAGTGGTACCCTCTGTCCTTCATCTAAAGGTAAAGTTCCCTACTCTGGATGGAATTGGAGAGGTTAAAGGAAACCAGGCTCGAGCATAAGAGTGCCGGTTGAACACCATCGCCACGATCGAAGAAGGAGAAAGCAGCAACAAGAAGAATCCATTCCAACCCCGGTGGATCAAAGCGGGCAAACTTTATCCCGCCGAGGAACTTAAGATGGTTGAGGTTATCCCTGGAGAAGATTGTAAATATGGGAACCAATATCAACCCGCCTATTGAGATGCAGCTCCTCGAGACGCTGCGACGATTCCAACATGTGTTCGCCTGGGAAAAAGAGGACCTCCGGGGTGCATTAGCTCGTACGTATGTCAGCACTGCCTTGATGTACGGCCCGATGCCAAGCCCGTCCAGCAGAAAAAACACAAGATGGGGCCACAAAGGAACAAGGTAATTAAGTCTGATACACAACGACTAATTGGCCTGAACCAAATCAGGGAAGTACAATACCCCGAGTGGCTAGCTAATGTGGTCCTGGTACCAAAATCTGGAGGAAGATGGTGAATGTGCATCGACTTCACTGATCTCAATGATGCTTGCCCGAAGGATTGCTTCCCTTTGCCCAGCATAGACCAGCTTGTTGACTCCAAGGCAGGGTGCGCCTTACTCTCCACCATGGATGGCGACCAAGGTTACAACCAGATTCTGATGGCGGAGAAGGATCAGGAGAGTACTAGCTTTATCACGGAGTTTGGTACGTACTGTTATCTCGTCATGCCGTTTGGTTTAAAGAACGCAGGAGCAACATACAAGAAGCTCATGAACACCATGTTCTCATCGATGACCGGGAACCAACCTCGAAGTATACGTGGACGACATTGTATCAAAAGCAAGGATCCAAGTCAGCATAAGTTCGGTTTAAAGGTGAAAACGCGGAAGTGCTCGCTCGGAATCCAAGGGGGGAAGTTCTTAGGGCTTTTGGTCACCCAACGAAGAATTGAGGTCAACCCAGAAAAGGCAAAATCAATACTGGACTTGCCGCCGCCCCAGACGGTTCGAGACGTGCAGCGACTCACTGGAAGGATGGCTTCACTCAACCAATTCATCTGAAAAGCGACATAAAAGGGACTCCTTTTTTTTAAGGTACTTTGTAATGTTAAAAATTTCAAGTGGACTGACAAATGCCAGAAGGCTTTCGACGATTTAAAAGGATATCTACTTCGCCCACCTCTCCTGGTCAAGCCCCAACAGGGGGAGCAACTCTATGTGTACCTAGTCGTAGGGAAAAAGGTGTGAGTGTAGTATTGGTTTGAGCAGAAGATTCCCATGCTGCTGCAGGTAGGTGGGACATCGTCGCATGCTTCTGACATTGCTCGCATTGCTGGGTGAATGCTTTGGTATCCTTTTGCATCGTAGGCCAGAAGTAACCTTGTCGAAGTATCTTCTGGGCGAGGCTCCTGGTTCACGAGTGATTTCCAAAGCTTCCTCCGTGTACTTCTCGCATTACCTCGATTGCTTCGTCCTCATTCAAACACCGCTGGTAGGGCTGTGAGAACACTTTCTTGTATAACACCCCTTCTTTCAGAAAGAATCGAGCGGATGTTTTTCGTAGCTCACTATCATGCTCATACTTCTCTGGGTTTTTTAGGTATGCCATAACCTCGGTCATCCAACCCTTGCGATCATCTCTCTCTATATTCAGCGCCTTTAAAGCTACATGTCCTTTCTCAGATGAGCTAATGGTGAGGAAGGATATCTGACGGGTGCCAATAGGGTGCATGCCGTCTGCTGTTCTAGATAGCGTGTCCGCTTCTTCGTTCTCTGCTCGGGGAATCTGCTCGAGAGTGAATTCTTTGAAGTTCTCACGTGATTTGCGCAATGCAGTCAAGTATTTTTTCATCCTTTCATCCCGGGCCTTGTACGTGCCTGCCACTTGCTGTACCACCAGCTGTGAAGCATTATGGAAATGGACTCGTGTCATCCTTATTCTTTAGCCAGCCTCATCCCAATAAGTAAGGCCTCGTACTCTGCTTCATTGTTGGACACGAGGAACCCTATCTTCACGGCGAAGGATAACACTTCCTCGGGTTTGTCTCCATGTAGCAATTTAAAGACGACACCAGCTCCTCCGGTACCATTGCTAGGCTCTTCAGTGGGTACTTTGTTGGTCTCTATCATGAAGTCGGCTAACACTTGCGCTTTTATGGCTGGTCTCTGAGCATAGTGGATATCGTACTCTTCGAGCTTTGCCGCCCACTTGATCATCCTCCTTGACACTTGCGGGTGACTCAATATGGCTCGTAAGGGGTGTTGCGTGAGTATAGTGATGACATGGGTTAAGAAGTATGACCTCAGTTTCCGAGCCGTTGTGACGAGGGCGAATGCAAACTTTTCAATGAGGGTGTATCGTGTTTCAGCATCTTTTAGGGTTCGGCCGGTATAATATATCGGGAGGTGATCGGCCATCACATGCCACCATCGTCCTTCTTCATCCACGCTCATCTCTTCAGCACTTCTCGGCTCGGATAGCTGCCCGGTGCTTCTCCTCCGTCACCTCCATCACCACCTTCTCGGGGGGACTCCTCGATTTGTCCGGGAGGAGCAGCGGGAACATTAGCAGTAGCAGCAGGAACAACGGGGGTCGGGGTGTGATCCTGATTGTGGATGGGCTTGACCCTCACTCGACGGGCTTTGTCAAACGATGGGATGTCAAAACCTCGGGGCGCACCAGGCAGATTCTGCACGACGCTTGAGCACATGTCATACCCCATGCTCATAAATTTGCGGACATCCTTGGAAGAGATAGCCTATGTGGGCTTCGCCTTTCTTCCTTCCGCACCACCTCTGCACGAGCCGCAAAAAGCTCGGTCTGCAACTTCTCCTCAAAAACAGCCCGGGCCGAGCCTAGCTCTGCCTGCATCTTGGCCTCAAATTGTGCCCTCGTCATGTGTTCCCTCACCAGAGCCGCTTCTACTTCAGCCACACGAGCCTCAGCCCGCACCAGTTCTTCCCTCAACGGAAGTAACACCCCCTGGGAGATGAAGGGGCCATACCGCTTCCCGAGGAAATAGGGTCGAGAGGGGCCGACGGACTGACATGGTGTCTCTCCAAAGTAGCATTGCCATCGGGTGCAGGAGAGTCATCATCGGAGGAGAACAATTGTGCAGCCTCTGTGGAGGAATTGCCCAGCGCGTGCGTAGCCAACTCAACCCCTGGAAACAAAACGTCAAAGTTAGCACCAAACAAGTAAATACGAACGGAACTACATGATTCAAACAAGGAAGTCAAACTTACCGAAGGAGGTGCCTCTCCCCATATGAACACCAAAGAAACAGAGATAGTTCGGGCCGGCTTGGAGACCTGCCATCACCATGGCAAGAGGGCGCTCTAGGAAAGATACTGCATCGTAAGTCATGGTTGAATGAATCCACATAGTTCAACCCCCACCTGTTGGACACGCCCCACTGCCCATTGTGAGGGCGGATGAAGAAATAGCGGCTCCTCTAGTTGCAGTAGGAGGGGAAGGCAGTTGAAACTCTTGAAAGGAAAAAGTTAACAGACTAACGGGACACCAGTTGGAAGAACGGGTAGCCCTATCTCACCGGGCGTAGGGCGAAGGCCCCGATGAGCAAAGAGGGAGACATGGGGATGTTGAGATAATTGCACACAAGAATATTATCTACCAAACATCGGTAGGAGTGAGGAACTAGCTGGCTCGGACAAATCTGCATGAAGGAAAGCAAGTGGCTCGAAGGGGTTGAAAAAACGACAGAGGCCACTGTGGACCTGCTCCGAGTACACCGCCAGGTAAGCCTACAAGAGGGTTGACGCCACGGTCGGAAGGTGTCGGCACACATACATCCATGCCAACGATGTCGTACTGGTCCAGCAACTCCTGCACGGATTCCGTCGTCTCGGTCGGAGGGGTCGAACCAGCACGACATGACCCAACGGGGTCGAACCACCGTCGGGTCCTCATACGGGTCACGATCCTCGAACGCCGTAGCAATGTGGCCAACAGAGGGGTTAGTAGGTTGAACTTCCCCAGCAGCCACCCTGCGGTTGCGGACAGCAGCACCAAGTTGACTCTCCGTCCTCTAACTAGTACGGGAAGCCACGCCGCGGGAACAACGACGAGTTTGGGAAGTCCCACCATTCGCCTGTTGGGCTGAAGATGGTGGAGTAGGAATATGGCTATCAACCACCGGAATCTCAGGGGAAGACGACAAAGAAGAATCAATGGACAAGGGAGTTTCAGAAGAAGAAGATACAGAAGAAGCCATTGCAAAAGGAAATATATATATAGAGAGAGAGAGAGTAGATCAGATTTGCTGAAGAAGGAAGTGGAAGTGACAAAAAAGGTAAGTAAAAGGTCTATTAATAACCTTAGAAGCGATGCTTCGGTTTAGACAGGAATCAGTGAAACGCCAAATACAAAACTCGTGCAAAAAACCTTTACCGCCCGCGATCACCAATGAGGGGGTGGTAGTGATGGACAAGTGTCGGTTACGTAGAACCATCTATCATCAATGCGCCTTCTCGAGGAACTAACGATGGTTGTGGAATTTCTGCTTGCGAAAGTAAATGAGATCTAGAGTAGTGCGGCAACCGAGAAAGCTGGATGGGACGTATTGGTGATAGGAAACAACAAGCAGTCAGAAGACAAAAAACGAAGAGGCTCCACGAGTCGTTACAACTTCTCAAGGAAGGTTAACAAAGAGGCTTCACGAGCCGTTACAACTTCTCAAGAAAGATTAAAGGCTCCACGGGCCGTTACAACCCCACGAATGAACCATCTAAACCGTCACAACTCCTCCGTTTACTCATGTACCAACACCGGACCGCACTACCAGTGAAGACCTTTAGGAAAAGATTGACCGGTTCGGGTAGCGTTTCGAGGGGTGACTTCGACTGCTCTACGAGGTGTCCCATTATGAACCTTTGAGCCACACACGTAACTTCCAAGGGAAAAAATAACAACTCTCGTCGAATCACGCAACGAGGGGTAAAGGATGCCCTGTTGATCGGCAAAAATCCCTTTAGAAATATCAAGGGTTGACTTGCTCCTTGTAATACGTCTCGAGGGCTTTAGCCAATAGCTCTACGAGGTGTCCCATTATGAACCTTTGAGCCACACATGTAACTTCCGAGGGGAAAAACAACAACTCTAGTCGAATCACGCAAAGAGGGGTGAAGTATACCCTGATGACCGGCAACAGCCCCTTTAGTAGTATCACAAGTTAACTTGCTCCTTGTAATACACCTCGAGGGTCCTAGCCAACTGCTCCAACAAGGTGTCTCATTATGAACCTTAGGAGCCACACGCGTACTTTTGAGGAGTAAAACAACAATCCTCGTAGAACCATGCAACGCGGAGTGATGTGTTCGCATTGTCTCATCCTCAAAATTCTACCCAAACTGGTAATTTAACAAAAAAATCATACAAACACAGGACAGAAAAGAAGACACATATGAAAACCTCCGAAAGTGTTTTATTACTTTCAAATCAGTACAATTACAAGGAAAACAAAAAATACAACACAGGAGGCCTACTACACTACTCCTCAAGAGGGCTGTTTTCCGCCTCTCGCCACCCTTCGACGCTCCTCGAGCATCGGAGCATCAGTCGGAGCATCAGCCGGAGCATAAGCACGAGCATCAGGAGCAACAAGCATGGAAACAACCCGCAAGGAGACGTTTGCATGTCTGGGAGCAGGAGCATCGACAGCACGGGAACTTGAAGGACCGGGACCAGTAACTAGCAGACCTCCAGCCATGATCTCGGAAGCCATGGCCCTTATCCTCCTTGCCCTAGTGTCTGGGGAGGAGCTACGGGAGGTCACCCTAACGGCCTCGGGGATAACGACCTGCGCAGGAGGAAGCTTAGCCCGAAAGTCCTCAAAAATCGACCGTAACTCAGAAGGGCTAGGAGGAGAACCTGGCGGTATCTCCCTCAGAACCTAGATAGCCTGCGGAGAGAGCGTCGTCAGATCAGCCTCGAGTACGATCCAGTTCCTTTCCCGCAGCTGCTGTATGGATCCCTTGTACCTGGTCATAAAGAGAGAGACAAACACCTTCCGGAAATAGCCATGATGGAACGGGGAGCCAATATATCGGATTATACGCTCGAATGCGACCCGTTTAGCCTTCTCGATGATCTTCCCACGAAGCTCCTTGTTGACCCTTACCTCCTGGTTGGCAACCCTTTGGTCTATGGATGCTTGGCAATCCTGCAACTCGTCTCGAAGAGACTCGACAGTCTTTATTGCCTCAGCACACTCCGCCTCTGCCTCCATCTTCAACCGGGATGTCTTCTCTAGAGTATCCCTCAATGCCGCCAGCTCCACGACCGCATCATCCCTTTCTCCCTCAACCACACGAAAACGCTCCAGCGCAAGATCTCGCTCCTTCGCAAGCTCTGTTGCATGTACCTCCCACTCGCAACACCTCTTCACTCGGGCCTCGAAAGCGGCCCGAACCTCCTGTAGTTCAGCCGTCACCCCAGAGTAGTCCAACCTTAATCGTTCAAACTCCTGCGCCAAAGAATTTGGAGCAGAAACCTCCAACTCCGCCACA
This sequence comes from Misopates orontium, assembly GCA_946800315.1. NCBI lineage: Eukaryota > Viridiplantae > Streptophyta > Magnoliopsida > Lamiales > Plantaginaceae > Misopates > Misopates orontium. The sequence continues at coordinate 27,358,156 of OX326950.1, read as the reverse complement.
CGGTCCTCCAAAGTCTAGATATGCTCCAGCAGCAAAAATTGACGGGGGCTACACTGGAAAAGGAAAGAGAGGAGACTAGAAGCATAACAGAGTAGCAAAACAGGAGCAAGGTGAGAACTTACATCGACCGCAGCATAACACGTCGTATCCTTCAACCATTGGAACCCACAATTCTGGAGTGACTCAACCTCGCGAAGATCCACCGTTTGACGCAACTGGGCAAAACCAGAGCCCACACCTTGTAGGTCCTCTACAGGGAGGCTCAACAAAACTAGGACGAACCATCTGGTCCACCGCCACCTGTGAAGAAGTCCCCTCTTCACGAACCTCCACCCAATTATCGGCTCCATCATCCCGAGCCTCGGGAATCTCCTCCAGCCTACTTCCTGCCAGCGACTCTAGCAAAACAACCTCCTCCAGCCTAGGAGCCGCATCCTCTGAAGGACTAGAAGAAACGGCAAGAGAACTCCTGCCCACCTCCCCAGAGGGGCCCTCAGTCAGGTCGGCAAGGCCCTCTCGCAACGTCAGAGAAGAGGGCTTGGATGCATCCGTCTCTTTCTTGCCCTCGATCATAAGAGAAGACCCAGCATCCTTGTCAGCAGGATCGGACTGAACAGGCGAAGAAGAAGTATGAGGGGAAGAAGCGCGAGATATTGAGGCCACCTCATGCACCCGGGAGGGAATGGAGAGATAGCTCAAGTCAAAGGAGATGGGCACGGATTCTCGAATCCAATCAAAACCAGAAAAAGGCTTCGGAACCAAAGAAGTAGGATTGTGGAAAGCCTCGAGATCGTCCTCCTGCAAGCTCTGGAAGTTACCAAAGGATAGCAAGCCCGAGTTGACCTCCAGGGACGGTTCACGCACTGAGTAAGGAGATGGACAAGGCCCCCCACTCGGTTCAGGCGCTGAGTGAGGATATGGAGAAGGCTCCCCACTCCGAGTAGCAACCGCAGATTGAGATGATGTTGCCTTCCCTTGGGTAGATTTGTTCCCCCTGGGCACCTTCGGAGCCACCGTATCCGTCACCACCTCCGCCAGAGGAGACACCAGCGCACCTGAGGAACGTTGGTCAGAATCACAAAAAAAGTGGAGAATACAAAAGGAAGTAAAGAGCAAAGAGTACTTACAGAACTCCGGGTCCTTGTCTAGACGCGGAAAGTGAACAGAACGAGTCCCCTCTTGAAGACCACAGAGCTGGAACAGCCTCGGGATCTTCACTAGTTTCACCACGTTGTACTTCATCTGGAAGTAGCCTTCCTCCTTCATTTGGAGCCGAACTCCCTCGAGATGAGAAGAATCCAACTCCGTTGGCCCACGGGACCAGGTGTTTGTAACCCCCCAGCTCTCGCAGTTACGCCCCGAAGGCATCACAAAGAAGAAGGAAGACTTCCAACTCCCATAGGAAGTAGAGGCGTCGGTGAGAATCCTCGCCCCTGGGTCAGACTCGGAAGAACGAAGGGTCAGGTAGAACAAGGCGCCATGCTTTTCCCCACGTCATATAAGGCCAGCAGACGCTCGGTAGTACAGGGAAGCCCTCGGCTTCAACAGATAAACTCGAACCCAGCCATGATGGAGAAGGCGTTGGGTGTTAACTGACTCAGACAAAGCCTGAGGGCTTTGGCCACCTCCTGGAAGAACGACGGCACAAACACTCGCCATCCCGCTTCGATCTCAGGGAAGAAGACCGTCAAATAGCCTGCAGAGGGCTATTTGCCTAAGTGATTGTATTATGGCTTCATTTGAGATTATATTTCCCAAGTTATTTTATAAGGCTTGAAAAAAAGTGCATTGTTTGGGAATAAGTTATTCAGGGACAAATAATATACTTTTCATTGATAATATATCTTGTTTTAGAAATTCAATATATATATATATATATATATATATATATATAAATACATATATATATATATATATAATTTTCATATATATATATATATATATATATATATAATTTTCAAATGAGACACTAAAGCGTAAAACCAATTCCATTATGTTTTAACTTGTCTCACTAGTTAACTCTTGATTTGAACAAAAAAAAAAAAGAATGCCAAGATTATTGACTTCAACTATTGAAAAAAAAAAAATCTGACACAAACTATCTGGGGTTATTAATTTTTTATTTAAAAAAAGAAGGCACAACACTATACAATTTTTTTTTTGTGTTTGACACTGTTTTGGTTGGTCAAAACAAGGTGTTATATGTATACGATTGAGTTTATGATATTTCTTGAGTACTATAATAAAAAAATTCTCATTACATGTATATATTCTCTACAGGTTATATGTCTGCAGGAATATCTTTTTCCTTGTAGGAGTATTTCATAAGTGAACTGTTAATTATGTTATATACTACATTAAGATTCAATGGACATAATCTACAGATAATTATCAAAATAGTTTAAATTGAAAACTATTTTCTAATTAGTGTGTCGCAACTTGAAACTAGTTTTCTGATAAAATCTTATTCAGATATATAAGTTAGAATTGCAGATATTTTCATGATCATCTAAAATTTATCAGTGGACCCCTAGTAATTAATTTTTTGGCTACATTACACATTTCATATTTGCTTATTCTTGTTGTCTTATTAACTTGACTATGACTTACAGCAACAACCTTCAACTAACGGACAAACCAGCAAGAGAAAACGTACAACTGAAGGGATGGATGAGAAAATTGTTTTTAAGCTTTTCAAATTTTCAAATGGTAGAGAAGAATATATCCTAAAAGCAGAAGAGGTATATATATCTATATCTATATCTATATATAAATATATACGTATATATATATATATATATATATATCTGTGTGTGTGTGTGTCTATTCGCCAGCCATTTAACTAACCCCACCCACCCACCTACCCCCCACACCACCAACACCACGGTTTTGAATTTGACGATCTTATTATGTGTCTTTAGATCACATCTGGTGATGTTAATTCCTATTACGTCACGCTGGAGGATAAACGAGGTGAAAAATCGAGTCTGGGAATATGCAGACATGACGAGGAAATAGAGCACCTGAGGACTCAATACAAGAAGATCTCGATCCTCCTATATCCGATAGAAGGCATAATTTGCCATAATTTGCCATGAACTTGATTTGAACAAAAAAAAAAAAAAAGAATGCGAAGATTATTGACTTCAACTATTGAAAAAAAATAATCTGACACAAACTATCTGGGGTTATTAATTTTTCATTTAAAAAAAGAAGGCACAACACTATACAATTTTTTTTTTTGTGTTTGACACTGTTTTGGTTGGTCGAAACAAGGTGTTATTTGTATACGATTGAGTTTATGAAATTTCTTGAGTACTATAATAAAAAAATTCTCATTACATGTATATATTCTCTACATGTTATATGTCTGCAGTAATATCTTTTTTCTTGTAGGAGTATTTCATAAGTGAACTGTTAATTATGTTATATACTACATTAAGATTCAATGGACATAATCTACAGATAATTATCAAAATAGTTTAAATTGAAAACTATTTTCTAATTAGTGTGTCACAACTTGAAACTAGTTTTCTGATAAAATCTTATTCAGATATATAAGTTAGAATTGCAGATATTTACATGATCATCTAAAATTTATCAGTGGACCCCTAGTAATTAATTTTTTGGCTACCTTACACATTTCATATTTCCTTATTCTTGTTGTCTTATTAACTTGACTATGACTTACAGCAACAACCTTCAACTAACGGACAAACCAGCAAGAGGAAACGTGCAACTGAAGGGATGGATGAGAAAATTGTTTTTAAGCTTTTCAAATTTCCAAATGGTAGAGAAGAATATATCCTAAAAGCAGAAGAGGTATATATATCTATATCTATATCTATATATACATATATACGTATATATATATATATATATATCTGTGTGTGTGTGTGTGTGTCTATTCGCCAGCCATTTAACTAACCCACCCACCCACCTACCCCCCACACCACCAACACCACTGTTTTGAATTTGACGATCTTATTATGTGTCTTTAGAGCACATCTGGTGATGTTAATTCCTATTACGTCAAGCTGGAGGATAAAGGAGGTGAAAATCGAGTCTGGGAATATGCAAACATGACGAGGAAATAGAGCACCTGAGGACTCAATACAAGAAGATCTCGATCCTCCTATATCCGATAGAAGGCATAATTTGCCATTATTAGAGAGACTCAGTGGGTGGACTGTGGAGAAAAGGAAACGAAAGAAAGGCATCGTAGATAAGGTTTGCAATTTTATCTATTTTTTCAATCTATAATAGTTATTGGTTACAAGGTTTGTGCAGTTTATGTGGGAAGAAAGACCACTAATGTATTTAACTAACATAATGTGTATTGATGTTCTATTTTGAAACAGTTCTATTACCATAAGAACAAACAATGTAGACCATTGGTCAAGGTAGCCGGATTCTTACTTTACTCCAGTAAATCGAAGGATCTAAAACCTCTAATAAAGGTCGTGAGCGTCCCGGTAAGTACATATTCGTTATAGCACAAATAATTCATTTGAAGGTTTTTCTTTTTTATAACAATGGTTCTTTAACTTAGTGATGAATAGCTGGCTTGAATTATACTTTTAGTCATTCATAGTGGTTCCCTCTTCTGAACCAAGAATATTATTTAAAGATTGTGTTGCAATGCAGGAAGAAGAAGCAGCTGCAGCACTGCTATTGTTATCAAATGTAAAAGCATACGGTACTCGTGCATAAAGATCAGAAAATTGATCAAACGAGGAGTATGAAAACGCAAGACTTGGGGGTGCGAAACAGTGAAATAACGTGAAACCCTCAGGCCAATGATATTAGACACGAATGTAAATTTGAGATTACTTAAAAAGAGGCTTTTTTTTTTTCTTTTTAGGATGTGCAATTCTTGTGCATGCATGTGCTGCATTGTTCCTTTTTATGTTAGTGCGTATATGTCCTTGGTACTTTAATATATCACACATCAAACTCCGTACCTCGTGTTGGTCATTTATCTCACATTGTGTACTCCGACACTAATATTTTTAATTTTGATCGGAAATTGAGCGTTTGACAAGAACATTTCTTTCAGATTGAGGATTTTGACCCACGTTTTCGCCACAAATGACACATGGTGTTAATTTTATAAATTTCTTATTAGACCAAATAACACGTGAGGGTTGTCGAATTTTATCAACATCTCCAAACTTTAAGGTCATATGTTTGTCACATGCTCAATTTACAGAAAACAAATTAATGTATCGAGCGTAGGGAGAGCTCAGTATGAAGGACATGACCAATATTGAGAGTGAAGTATGGTTCACAACAAATTAAGGTGTGTAAAAAAAATATCGCACCAAGTTAGTGTACGAAAAATGGGTTTTTGCCTTCACTCTGACCCATCCCCTCCTCCAGCCCGGATGTTGGAAGCATTGGGCGTGGCGGCACAGAGTGGTAACTAAATCATCATACCCATAACTAAAATCTAAACAAATTTCCCAAATTTCAGTGTCGCGACTTCTCATATTCACTAAATATTCAAACGTATGTACCTTCCTCCTAATTTATTTATATTTTACCAAAAAAGAGAATAATTAGCCTTCTACCTCCCTTCAAGTATTCCTACAGAAGTTCTTCAGCTTTGTTGTTTTTGTATTTATAAACGGAAAATCTAATAGGAACAAGAGCAAAGCGCTGACGATGCTTGGGTTAGTTTTTAAGATGTTCAGGAAAATTCTTCTAAGTCTCATTTAGTTTTCATCACCATTGTCGCAAGTTTTATTGGGAATTTGAAGATATTATCAGGCCACATGTCATGTGGGGGAGGGGGGGGGAGGGGGGCAGAATTTGCTCACAATCCAATTTGAAGGTCACGTTATTGTCACATGATAAATTTTCCGTCAGAACTAAATGTCTCTAGTGTCATAGTAGTCAATATGATGGACATGAGAGTATGAAGTTAATGTTTGACAAATGAAAGTACGAAAATATATATTGTGCAAAGTTAGCGTATGAAACATTCTTTGTTGTATTGTATACTGGTATATTGCTATATCTTTATCTCACGATTTGAACCACCCGTTCGATCGCCACCCCCCGCAACCCACTAAACTTGCCCAATCCTCGTGCATTTATCATTACTTGATCTGCTCGTGTTGACAAATCGATAATCCAAAAACTATGAGTATGGTCATTTTATTAATAACAACCTGCTCAGACCAGCCCCTCTACACCCCTCAAAGAAATCACAAGCGAAAATTGCAATTTGATTCTTTAACTTGGTACCATCTCTTTTTACAGACCTGAACTTGGTACCTCGATATTTTGGTACTTCAGTTTAGCAATTTTCTCAATTTTGGTACTCCACTGTCATCGATTTCAAAATCTTGTCAAATTTTTTTACGTGGCACTAAATTTTGGAATTTCAACTACAGTCAAAGTGACAACTCAACAGAGTCGTCATGTTGGACGCCACGTGGAAAGAATAAACAAAATCTTATTCTTAGAATAAAAAAATAAAAAAAAGGAAAAAAAATATAAGTACAAAAAAAATTATCATTTCAAATTAATATAATCTAATTTAAAATTGTAAAAATTATTACGTTCTCATAATTTTATAAATTTAATAAAAAATAAAAAAATAAAATATAATTTTTAAAAAATTAATAAGAAATCGAGGAAGTCGTTTTCCCTGATTAACCGCACCACACTCACCCTACTCCATACCTACGTCGCCATCCACCCCACCCACCACCGCAGAGTGATTTTGTGGCTGTGTATTTGTGATATATTGTCTAATGTTGAAATAAGTCAAAAATTGCAAGAAAAACAATTCAATAAGTTTAGAATCTACCAGAATTCATGTGTTTGCGTCTATATATTGATTCGTGTACTTATTTTCTGTTGAAATGTAGAGAACTTGCCGAAATCACTCCTAGTTAGTTGAATTGCATCATTTTCCGTTACTTTAAAGAAAAGGGTTTAGGGTAATTAATCAAATAATTTTGGGGATGAACAGAAGAAGGGGAATTGACGGCGGTTGATGGGGTGGGTGACTATGAGGATGTTGGGTGGGGTAGCGCGGTGATCCCCGAGTTTATTCAATTATTTATTTAATTCAAGAAATTAGAAAAATCTTATTATTTTAAAAATCTTGATTTAGTTTACATTAATTTGAAATGAGATTTTTGTTTTGTAATTTTGTAATATTGCTTTTGTAATTTTAGTGGTTTCTATTTTTTTCTTCTTATTTTTATTTTACGAATTTAACTTTGTTTATTTTTTCCGTGTAGAAACATGGTGATTTTGTTGAATTGTCTCTTTCGGTGCAGTTAATATCCCAAACTTTGCTGCCACATGTAAAATTCACGCCATATTTTGTAATTGCCAGCAGCAGAGTACCAAAATTGTGAAAATTACCAAATTGTGGTACCAAGATCGTGAGCTGCGACGTTAAGGTATGAAAAAAGAAATGGTGCCAGGTACCAAATGCAAATTTTCCGAAACCATAACTTCTATTCTCTCTAATATTATAACCCATAAATCAACGGTTATCTGAAAATAATATAAAATAAGCATATGCCAACACAACAAAAACAATATCTTGAAGTCTTCATGGTAAATTTAGAAACCTCTACATATAATAAATTTCTTTAATCACACATTCCAGACCAATATATTGTCTCTATATTTATTCAAAAGAGATAAAGCCTCATTAATTTGTATACCTAACACATGTTTGGCTTTGTGTATCCGTCCAACGTGATTTCAGAAGCTTTTCACCTAACTTTTCAGAGACACGTCTATAAAACGAGCTTGCTGCCCACAATCATATATTTCCAAAACACTTACAAACGATATTACAATTATTAAGATAGTTGTATCCTCGCAACCAAGCAGAAATCCTACTACTCCTGGAAACAAATGGCATCTCATAAGGAAGAGCAATGCTCTTACCCAGACACTAAGATTAAAACTCCAACAAGTTCAGGATCCACTGAGAAAGAGGCCGTTCCCACAGAGCAACAACAGCTTCCTAAACAGGTGTCCTTATAAATCTTGTGCATAACTTTGGACAACATTTCTTTTTGCAATAATCAAACTTGTTTCAATTTTCTTTCCTATCTATTTTTCAGAATATTAAAGTTCATTACAAGTAACCGATTCAATTTTTGATGTGATTATTTAGAGGAAAATGCATAACGCCGTTACGTTTTTCAAACCCTGCAGTAAATCCCCATATATGTTTTTTATTCCCGCCCAAATCTCCTTGTGGTAATTGGAACTGTGGACTGCACCAAATCTTATCTTTTTTCGTATATCCCTATGTTTGTTTTAAAAAATTCACGGAATCTCCTCCTTTGTTTTTTTTTTCAAAACACTACAGTTCAAATGTCTAATTGTCGGCTTCTTTTTCATTATGGCAGGAAGTAGAAGGATTGACTTTGAAGCAAGCAACCGAATATTCTAATGATGGAACCAATTTTTTTTTGGTAAAGCTAAATTATTGATGAATGTTTCTCACAGTTTAATCAAAATTAATTTATACGATGAATGGTGAATTATTATTCTTTATGTTTTTGGTGTATTTATATTATTAATTTATTTCTAATTTAAAAAAGTATCTTCAGTTGTGAAATAAAATTTATGCCCCCATGTTTGTCTGTATACTATTGCCAAAGGAAGTAGAAATTACAAGTAAATAATAATCAGTATATACTAAAAACCTTAAACTGTTGAACATAGAACAGATTAAATGGTTGCGCCATTCATCTATATACATCTGAGTGATTGTATTATGGCTTCATTTGAGATTAGATTTCCCAAGTTATTTTATAAGGCTTGAAAAAAAGTGCATTGTTTGGGAATAAGTTATTCACGGACAAATACTATACTTTTCAGTGATAATATAGCTTGTTTTAGAAATTCAATATATATATATACATATATATATATAATTGTCATATGAGACACTAAAGCATATAACCAATTCCATTATGTTTTAACTTGTCTAACTAGTTAACTTGATTTGAATAAAAAAAAAGAAAAAAGAATGCCAAAATTATTGACTTCAACTATTGAAAAAAAAAATCTGACACAAACTATCTGGGGTTATTAATCTTTTATTAAAAAGAAAAGCACAACACTATACAACTTTTTTGTTTGTGTTTGACACTGTTTTGGTTGGTCGAAACAAGGTGTTATTTGTATACGATTGAGTTTATGATATTTCTTGAGTACTATAATAAAAAAATTCTCATTACATGTATATATTCTCTACAGGGTATAATTTATGTTTGCAATAATATCTTTTTTCTTGTAATGGAGTATTTCATAAGTGAATTGTTATTTATGTTATATACTACATTAAGATTCAATGGACATAATCTACAAATAATTATCAAAATAGTTTAAATTGCAAACTATTTTCTATTTAGTGTGTCACAACTTCAAACTAGTTTGCTGATAAAATCTTATTCTGATATATAAGTTAGAATTGCAAATATTTCCATGATCATCTAAAATTTATCAGAGGACCCCTAGTTACACATTTCATATTTCCTTATTCTTGTTGTCTTATTAACATGACTATGACTTACAGCAACAACTTCAACTAACGAACAAACCATCAAGAGGAAACACACAACTGAAGGGATGGATGAGAAAATTGTTTTTAAGCTTTTCAAATTTTCAAATGGTAGAGAAGAATATATCCTAAAAGCAGAAGAGGTATATATATCTATATCTATATCTATATCTATAGATATCTATATATATATATATAGATATAGATATATATATATATATATATATATATATATATATATATATATATATATATATATATATATATATATATCTATCTGTGTGTGTGTGTGTCTATTCGCCAGCCATTTAACTATCATATCAGAAGTCTCGAATTAAATGTCTGCGCGAAGGGGATGCTAATTCAAGATTCTATCACAAATGTATCACTGGAAGGAGAAAGAATAATAGGATCGTCGGTTTACGTTTGGGAAACAACTGGATTGTAGGGGTAACGGAGGTTAAAAATCAAGTTAAAGAATTGGGATAAAAGCATTAAACCCCCTGAACTATACTCCCTGTTGCACTTTGCCCCCTGTCCTTTTATTTTTTGCGACTTGCCCCCTGTACTATGGATAAATAAGCACTTTGCCCCCTGAGTCCAAATCCAACGACAAAAAATGTTGACACGTATTCAAATCCAATGGTGAAAAAGTGACTCAGGGGGCAAAGTGCTTATTTATCCATAGTACAGGGGGCAAGTCGCAAAAAATAAAAGGACAGGGGGCAAAGTGCAACAGGGGCAATAGTATAGGGGGTTTAATGCTTTTATCCCTAGAGAATAGGGATAAAAGCATTATTTCAAAATCTTTTTTCTGAACAGCAATGCGAGAGACCAACTCTCAATAATATTGAGTTTAAACAACTCCAGTCTGTGGAAATTGAAAGGCTTACGGAACCTTTTACGGAGGAGGAAATCAAGCGTACGATCTGGGATTGCGATGGAACAAAAAGTCCTGGGCCCAATGGGTTTAATTTGAATTTCATTAAGAGGTGTTGGGAGTTTATGAAGACTGATTTCTGCACTTTTTTTCAGGAATTTCATGATAATGGCAGATTGGTGAAAGGCTTGAACTCGTCATTCATGGTTTTAATCCCAAAGAACGAGAATCCGCAGAGTCTGAAGGAATATAGGCCTATTTCTCTGATACGATGCATCTACAAAGTTTTGGCTAAACTTTTAGCAAACAGAATTAGTCAAGTCATGCCGTCAATCATCTCGGAGGAGCAATCAGCATTTGTGGGAGGAAGAAATATAACTGACAGTATCTTGATTGCTAACGAAATTCTCGACGAGGCAAAAAAAAAGAAGAAAAAGTGCTTTTTGTTCAAAGTCGATTTTGAGAAAGCTTATGACTGCGTGAATTGGAGATTCTTGGAAACAATGATGGAAAAGATGGGATTCCCCGTGACATGGCGCAAATGGATCAAAGAATGTCTTCGGACAGCTTCTGCGTCAATTTTAATTACTGGGAGTCCGACAGAGGAGTTTCAATTGCAACGAGGTTTGAGGCAGGGCGACCCTCTATCGCCGTTTCTTTTCCTTATCGTTGCCGATGTTCTAAGCGGGTTGATTAAGAAAGCTAAGGAAGAAGGTCTGTTCAAAGGAGTAAATGTTGGAACTAATCAGTGCGAAGTGTCACACACGCAATTCGCAGATGACACTTTGATTTTTTGTGAACCTAACGATCGGTCAGTGTGGGCAATCAAATGCATCTTGAGGGTGTTTGAGCTTGCTTCGGGTTTGAAGGTGAATTTCCAAAAAAGCGTGGCTTATGGAATTAATTTAGAAGAGCAGCCATTTCAACATTTTGCAGAGATTCTTAATTGCAAAGTTGGGACAGGTCCGTTCAAGTACCTAGGGATCCCGGTTGGAATTAATCCGAGGAGGGTGCAAGGTTGGGAACCATTAGTGGCCACAATGAAAAAAAGACTTGGTGGATACAGGAGTGAATCCTTGACGTTTGGAGGGCGTATTGTCCTTCTTAAATCTGTTATTACAGGACTCCCTTTGTACTTCTTTTCTTTTTATAAAGCACCACAGAATGTTATTAAAGAACTGATTAAACTTCAAAGGAGATTTTTGTGGGGTGGCAGCGAAGAGAATAAGAAAATAGCGTGGATCAATTTGGGAAAAGGTTTGTACTAGCAAGAAGAACGGGGTCTCAATATCAAGGATCTGCAATCTTTCAATCTTTCTTTGTTAGGAAAACGGAAATGGAAAATCTTGAGTAACGATGAAGGGTTGTGGAAGAAAGTATTAGCTTCAAAATACGGGGACTTAGAAGACATGGTTCAGAGGAGGGAGGAAGGAGGTAATTAACAGAATATTTGAATCTCTGAATTGTATTCTCCTTTCAGAGAATCTTCCATTAAATAGGCAAAACTGTCAGACATAATAAGGAATGGCTAATTACATGTAGTAATTCTAGAAAACTATCTACAGTAATCATAAATCTAGGAAACTAATTACAGAAAGCAATATTCTAGGAACCTATTTGCAGTAAGCAAAATCTCTCTTATTAATGAGAGTATATACAGACAAAATGTAAGACTATATATTGACATCCCCCCTCAAATTGATGCGGGTTATCCACAAGCATCAATTTGTTTGTTAGAAAGTCATGTCGTCGTCGTGTTAAAGCCTTGGTGAAAATATCTGCTCCTTGAAGTTTGCTGGACACATGGGGAAGAGTAATTGTTTGAGCTTCAAAGGCCTCGCGAATGAAGTGGCAATCCACCTCGATATGTTTAGTGCGTTCATGAAAAACAGGGTTACCTGAAATGTGAATCGCACTTGTATTATCAGCATAAAGAGAGGTAGGATTTGGTTTAGGAAAACCAATTTCAGCAAGTAGTCCTTGGAGCCAATGTATCTCATCGCAAGCTTGTGACATAGCCCTATATTCCGACTCAGCAGAAGACTTAGAAACACGATCCTGCTTTTTGCTTTTCCAAGAAATTAGAGCCGAGCCAAGAAACATACACCAGCTTGTAGTAGAACGTCGAGTATCGCTGCATCCAGCATAGTCAGCATCGCTATATGCAACAAGTTCAAGTGATGTTCCAGTATAATAATGAAGTCCTCGCAATTTTGTGCCATGTACATAACGTATGATTCTTCGAACTGCAACCATATGAGGATGGCGAGGAGAGGCCATGAATTGGCTGACTTGTTGAACGGTGTAGCATATGTCGGGTCTGGTGATAGTTAGATAGACCAGACTACCTACAAGAGTACGATAGGCTACCGGGTCTGATAGCAAGTCAGCCTCTTCTTTGTCCAGCAGCCGTGACCAAGTCCTGAGCATACTTATGTTGAGACAAAGAAGTAACTTGTGAATTAAAAGTAATTTCTATGCCAAGAAAGTTTGTGAGTGATCCTAGATCCTTCATGTGAAAAGAGTCTTGAAGATGTTGTTTCAAATGAGAGATCATTATAGAATCACTACCCGTGATGATGATGTCGTCAACATATACCAAGAGAACCACAAGGCCTGTCTCAGTCGTACGAAGAAACAAAGATGCATCATACTGACTTTTGAGAAATGAAAATTTGAGTATTGTAGAAGTAAATTTCTCATACCATGCACGAGGTGCTTGTTTGAGACCATATAAAGAGCGACGCAGTTTGCATACAACAAAAGTAGGAGAGGAAAATAAACCAGCAGGTGGACGCATATAGACATCTTCCTTAAGATCCCCGTGAAGGAAGTTGTCTTCACGTCCATTTGGTGTAATGCCCAATTCCGAGAGGCTGCTATAGCCAAAATAGTGCGAATAGTTGTCATTTTGGCCATTGGCGCAAAAGTCTCCTCGTTATTCACACCATATTCTTGATTATTCCCAAGAGGAACTAACCGGGCCTTATATCTGTCCAGACTACCATCTGACTTCACCTTAATAGAATATACCCACTTACATTCAAGTGGCTTCACCCCCATAGGACAATTCACCATTTCCCAAGTATGATTAGTTTCAAGAGCTTTTAATTCCTCCTCCATAGCCTGCTGCCAGCATTGCTCCTTGACTGCCTGTGAGTAACTAGTAGGAATAGCAATAGAGGATATAGTGGCGGAGAGTGCAGAATTAGGTATACCTGACTGAAATCCATAACGATCAGGAGGTCGAGATGCTCTAGAGGAGCGGCGCAGAGGAACAGATTGCAAGACAGAGGAGGAAGGGGGTAGCACTGAATGTCTCTGTTGATATACCATGCATGGCTTGAATCTTTCAACTTGAGTATTAGGAGCACTAAAAGTTTCATCAAAAGAGGGTATGTGAGAAATAGAAGGCTGGGATAAAATTAGAATTAGACCATTTGATAACAATATCAATGTTTTCATACGGCTTTTGGCTTTGTACATCCGTCTAACGTGTTTTCAGAAGCTTTTTACCTAACTTTTCAGAGACACATCTATAAAACGAGCTCCCTACCCACAATCATATAATTCCAAAACGCTTACAAACAATACTACAATTATTGAGATGTTGTATCCACCCAACCAAGAAGAAACCCTACTACTCTTGAAAGTAAAATGGCATCTCGTAAGGAAGAGCACAATGCTCTTACCCAGAAACTAAGATTAAAACTCCAACCATTCAGGATCCGCTGAGAAAGAGGTCGTTCCCACAGAGCAACAACTTCCTAAACATGTGTCCTTATAAATCTTGTGCTTAACTTTGGACAACATTTCTTTTTGCAATAATCAAACTTGTTTTCAATTTTCTTTCCCTATATGTTTTTCAAGAGGGATAAAAGCGTTAAACTGCCTATACTATGGGGGTGTAGCGATTTGCCCCTGAACCTTTTTTTGGGCAACAAGCCCCCTGTACTATGGAAAAATAAGCCCGTTGCCCCCTCAACTATTGACCGGAAAAAAATATTTCCCCCCTGATCGAATTTCCGGCCAATTTTCGCCGGAATTTGAAACGTGAACATGATGGTTCATAACTATTTAACCTCAGATTCAACAAAATGCCATTTTTTCACTTCGGTTTTTGTCATATTTTTCTGAATTTCCAAGCTCTAAATTTTAATAATTTAAACTATGGTTTGAAAATTAAGGAAATATAACAAAAATCGAAGTGAAAAAAGGGAATTTTATTCAATTTGAGGTTAGATAATAATGAACGCTCATGTTCACGTTTCAAGTTCCGGCAAAAATTGGCTGAAAATTCGATCAAGGGGCAAAAGTTCTTGTTTATCCATAGTACATGGAGCTTGTTGCCAAAAAAAAAGTTTAGGAGGCAAATCGCTACACCCCATATAGTATAGGGGGTTTAATGCTTTTATCCCTTTTCAAAACATTAAAGTTCATTACAAGTAACCAATTGAATTCTTTATGTAACTATTAAGAGGAAATGCATAAATCGCAATTACATTTTTCAAACCCTGCAGTAAATCCCCATATATGTTATTTATTCCTGCCCGAATCTCCTTGGGGTAATTAAATTGTGATCTACACCAAATCTTATCTTTTTTCTTATATCCCTATGCTTGTTTTAAAAATATCACCGAATCTCCTACTTTGTGTTTTTTTTTTCAAAAACACTATAATTCAAATGTCTAATTGTCGGTTTCTTTTTCATTGCGGCAGGAAGCACAAGGATTGACTTCGAAGCAAAACAAGCGAATCTTAGGAATGATGGAACCAAATTTGTTTTGGTAAAGTTAAATTATTTATGAATGTTTCTCATACATTAATCAAGATTCATTTATATTATGGTAGGTGGATTCTTATTCTTTATGTGTTTGGTGTATCGTCAGTTATGAAATAACATTTGTGGCCCTATGTTTGTCTGTATACTAATTGCCAAAGGAAATAGAATTACAAGTAAATAATTATCAGTATATACTAAAAACCTTAAACTATTGAAAATAGAATAGATCAAAATGGTTGCACCATTCATCTCTATATATCTGATTGATTGTATTATAGCTTCATTTTGAGATTAGATTTCCCTAATTATTCTATAATGCTTGAAAAAACAGTACATTGCTTGCAAATAAGGTATTCAAGGACAAATAATATACTTTTCAGTGATAATAGATCTTCTTTTAGAAATTCAATATATATATGTATATAATATTTTCTTATGAGACTCTAAAGCGTAAAACCAATTCCACTATGTTTTAACTTGTCTCACTTGTTAACTTTATTTGAACAAAAACAAAGAATGCCAAAATGATTGACTTGAACTATTGAAAAAAAAAAATCTGACACAAACTATCTCGGGTTATTAATTTAAAAAATAAAAAAAATAACACTATACAATTTTTTCGTTTGTGTTTCACACTGTATTGGTCGGTCGAAATAAGGTGTTATTTGTATACGTTTGAGTTTATGATATGTCTTGAGTACTATAATAAAAAAAAAATCTCATTACATGTACAAATTCTCTACAGGTTATTGTTGGGTTCTAAATAAATCCCAAGAGCTTTCATGTCAAATCATCAAGAATAAATATTAAAAGGATGAACCGAAAGGTGTACCTTAATACACATGATTAATTGTTTGACAAAGTGACGTGGTTGGTGTTCCGTACTCAATTCCATGATCGCTACATCTGCAAGAAGATTGTGGGAACTTTGATCTTCCACAGACTAATCAACATCACTTAGGCTCTGATTGTTTCCAAGGAAAATGAAGAAAAAGGAAAAAAATATTGGAAAGTTTTATTTTTCAAGTGATTGGTACCAAGGAAAATATTGGAAAAGATAGGAAAAGATGGGAAAAGATAGGAAATGATAGGAAAATCTTTTTTGAATCTTTATCTAACATTTTTACAATTCAAAAATTTTGATTTCCCTCCAAAAATTATCTAAAACTTATTCTATCTTTGTGGAAGCAAATGTAATTAAAGAATATCATCCTCAAAAATTTTAATTTCCCTCCAACATAAAATGTGGAAAAATTCCATCATCTTTGAAAAAAATTCTAGTTCTCAAAATTTCATATTCCCACCAATTTGAAATCTATATAAACACTTGTAAGTTCAATATTTTCCACCAATACATCTTCTTCAACTCTCATGTAATACTTCTTTATTTATTTTATATTTTTTGTTCTAGTTATTTATTATCTTTAATAAATTATTATTATTTTAATTTAATCTATAATCTTGTTTAATGTTTTAGTTACTATATTTTGTCTTCTTCAGGGCGTCATTTGAATCATCATATTATTTGAAGGTTCTCTTGATTAAATTTGTTTTGTTTGTGTTGTTTCGTTTCAATATATTAATAGTACTTGCAATTTTTAATTATATTAAATAAACTAACTTTACTCTTTAAGAAGTTATAAAGGATTTTTTAAAATAAAAAAATAAAACATAATATGAGTTTTATCGAAAAAATTAAGTTTTAAAGAATAATAACAGTTTTTACATTGTGTAATATGATGAGTAATCAAATTAAGTATAAAATTTTCCCGGAAAACTAATGGCATGCCAATCACATGGAAAAGAGAGGAAAATTTTATTTTCCATGGAAGTTTTCCTGAAAATCCTCATTTTCCTCAAAAATTTTCCTTTTCCCTCATTTTCCTTGGAAACAATCGGAGCCTTAATGGTTTTCACTCTACTTATGGGAATGGTGGAGAAGAGAATATTATGATTAGGCTTGGGGATCAAGATCCTATAACCCTATATAGTAACCTAGTTAGGACCCCATTAAGCCCTAATTAGATTACTCTCGGAATTACACATTACAAAGCCCATACCTAATAAGATGCTTATTGGGCTCCTGAGTCTGATCACTTGATTAGTCCAATATAAACAACTAGCATAAATTAAATATAATTATCTAAATTTGTTTGCCCACATATTGGGTTATTGAAATAAACCCAACAATCTCCCACTTGGGCTACAAATTAAATCCTGATGACAATACATTTAATAACCTTAGGTGCGCGCAAAAATTTGTTAATTACCGAAGAATCTTCTGTAGTCAATCCGATCCATCTCCTGTACCAACATGGAACCAAAGCGGCCTTTGTTACATTTATCGTAACTCGACCTCAATGATCACACATGCCAAATATATTTAATGACATAGATCAAGTATGGATGTGTAACATGGAAATTACATGCAATGTGATCTTAATCATGCCTATTTCCAATTGGTCCAATTCCTTAGTGAGAATAATCATGTGCCTTTCAAACTTTATGTCAAACCACGATTGAAAGATAAATATTATTCAGAGCTATAATGATAACCATCAACCTTTTCTGCAGAAAACTAAGCATGCATAAAGCAAGGCACTTGTGTCAATGAAAGAGCCAAACACATGAAACAAACTCCCACTAGAACTGGATAACATAAAATAAAACAACATCTATATAAGCAGTAAGCTCATGAAAGACCTTGGGTGTCAGACCTTATTAGTGGGTTTGCTAGCATCAAGTTTGTTTCGATATGCTCAATCGACACTATCTTACTCTGAATTCTTCATTTAACAATCGGACATTTCAATGTCTATGTGGTTAGACTTTGATGAATATCCATTGTTATTCAAACATATAACTACTGAAAAAAAATTGTCACCATTAATCTTGACTGGTCTTTCAATACTTATCCACATCTCGCAGCCTAGTGACAATTTAGCAGTCATACAAGATTTGTTGCCTCATAACAAGCTAAGAACAATGTTGTCACTGTCAAATAAGTTATAAGTGTCTGCTTAACACTTTTTCAGAATATAACTCCTTCAGACAACATGTGAACATAGCTAGAAGTGGATCCTTTGGCAACCCGCCAGATCAAAGTCAAAATACCAAATGATCTCCCAATTTTTGACTTTTGATCGGTGAGTATATAATCTTTTGTTCTCGTAAATACTTTATAACCCGTTTGGCTGCTTCCAAAAATTCATACCAGGGTAACTTAAGTATTTGCCCAACATATCGATAATGTACTCAAAATCCAGATGCGCACACACTTGAGCATACATAAGACTCTTAACAACGTAAGCATAATGAATCTTTTATTGCTCTTTCTTTAAATAGTATGTCGTTAACATAGAGCACGGGGAATAACAATTTACTCCCACTGACCTAGTGATATACAAACTCATCAAATACGTTGACCTCAAAACTCTATGAGATAATGACTTGATTAATTTGTGATACCGTTAATGAGAAGCTTGCTTGAGTGACACTTTCTCTTGAGTGTTGCGTTTGCTGTTCTGGAGTATTCTCTTTATTTTGAGTGAAGGAGTTTCATAAGCAAGTCCCCATTTCTATCTTGAAAAGACAAGACCTTATCTCCCCCAACAAACACAACATCCTCAAGAAATCTTATACTTCTCATTTAAATAATGACTTAGTTTAGCGATCATAAAAGTATGCATACTGTAGTCTTGAGTGTCTCGATCTTATTAGTTGAAGAAATAGTTTTCACATATAGTTTATCTATCAAAGTACCAGTCGCAACCATAATTGAATTAAAAGAGCTAACTTTACTATTTCCATATGAACAAAAATAACCATAGTTGTCCGAAATAGAAATAGACCAAATTCCATCTAAATGACGGAGCTTTTTAGTCTTAATTCAACAAAATGACCAGTTTCCAAAGATAATTTAAAATGACAATTACTTCAACTGAGTTGCATTGCCATCGCCCTTATAGATGGTTCTTTCAACATCACTCGGCAATCAGCTAAAAATACAACCGTTTCCTTGTACGTCAAACAACGTATTAGGCATATTTGAAACATTCCTTATTCACACCCAGATTTCAAGCAGAAGAAACAGGTAAGTTCCGTTATCCTGAGTCTTTTGATTCTTGGGTTGAGAAGTCCCTACTACATTACCCTTATTCTGAGTCTTCTTTAACTTAATGATCTTAGAGGTAGTTCCAAAATGAGCACATTAATCCTTTCACGCTTTAATCAATCCTCTTCTAGCACATGGTGTGAAATGAAGATTAATGATTTCCAAATGCACAAGCAAGTCATCAAAAGATCAAGCTTTGCCTTAAGTTTAAGGCGATGTTAGACATCTCCGTGATGCACTCCTCAATGTTTCCTTTAACTTTATACCTTATTTGGACAAGGTCAGCTAAGAGCTTTCTTCTCACAATCATTTCGTTCTTTACAGAACATTCTTCAATTTCTTAAGGAAACTATCTCATATACCTCATTAACATATTGTCACTGAATACTTCTGGAACACTGCACCTTGACAACATTAGACTTAAGCAATTAGAATGTTTCGCTTCTCAAAGTTCGCTTTTTTACTTAGTGGAACTTTTCTCCGTATGAGAAGTCGAGCGTTCTTTCTCACGCGTAGTCTAAATTCATGCAGTTGAGAACTAACTGAATTTTCTCTTTCCAGCCCTTAGATTTTGTGCAGTTAAGCACAAGAATTTGGTTAATGTTGGCAGCAATATTAATAGCAGAAATATTAACTAACATATTTAGAACAAACAGATTATACAAACTCGCATAACAGAAATTCATGTTAAGACATAAATCTCAATCAACTGAAGTGTGGTGGGCCCATTTGAACAAGATACCTAGCACAACATTGAGGTTTAGTCTTTGGAAAGAAACGTCAATTTGTAAGTGGTACTCTCCGTGCATAAATCAAACACTGATAATAAATCCGATCAAACAACAACCTTCCTTTGGGTCGGTATATTGTTCACATGGAAACTTTATAATTATCACGCATCATTCCCGCATGTGCATCCCTTATTTGGCCAATCAAAGACCTTCCTTTGGGCTGATTATTAATCGCATAAATAAGAAACACACACATCCTGCTATTCCAAAATAAACCAATCTACACAAAAGAGGTTACTTTGGCAACATTTTGTTTCAATCAATTTACTTCAAAATAGAGGACATAGGGTATTAAGCAAATGCCCAATCCAAAATGGTTTACTATATTTTGACCATAAGTAAATATAGTCATGCACTGAATTATACACCTCAATACATAAAAATAACAGGGATTAGGCAGCAAAACGCATAATCATGCATTAATTGAAAACATAAAAATCAATTTGCATGCTTATACACATAGAATATCATTTCATATAATCAATGCAAGAAAGTAAAAAAATTACTTGAATATTTTCCATGCAACCTGATATTAAACATCTCAAGGATTAAAATTATGTGAAACTCAAAGTGAGGTGCATCCTTATGAGATACCAAATGGTACTCTAAAACAAAAGTATAAATATTGATAATATTTTTCTGCCAATAATACACCTTCCTTTGGGGCGATATATTATATGCATGAAACCCTAATTACCACATATTTATTATCTCGATTTAATAATTATTTGACATCAAATTCCTGCCAATAACATGACTTCCTTTAGGCCGAAATATTATATGCATGGATAATACCTAATATGTCAAATATTTATTAATATGTCTATTATCAGGCCAAAAAATTAACTTTCCTTTCGGTTGATTAATTTTCGCATAAATTTTAGACGTAGCACGTAGATCACATAATTTAATCAACTCATTCTCATCGAGATGCCAAAACTAAAAATATTGCATGAGAATAAAATATTCTCATTCCCTTAGACAAATATATTTTCTTAAGGAATTCGGAAGACTTGATATAATTCCATAAAGATTGTAAAACAATTTCCTCTTGCAATCAATCATAAAACTATCACAATTTTGCAATAAACCAAAACTGAAGAATCCCAAATTGCTATAGTACAATCACGATCTAGTTCATAAAACCGAAACTAATTCAAATTGAGAAATCCTGTAATACAATCACCTTATGCAATTTCAGTTAATGAATTTCACTTCAACCCGAATTGTTCTCAAATAGAATTCCACTGGTTAGATCCGTTAATAGGAAACCTTTAATTAACTTGACCGAAAACCAAAATTTTCTTTAACTAAATCACATACCAAATAATATTCCTCTTTCAAAGGAAAAACATGTACATGTACAGTTTCAAGCATACCCAAAAACTGATCCGAAGCATGAAACATTAAGTGTTCTCAAATTGAATTTCACAAATAACCATACGTCATCAATTTTAGAACATCCAATCACACAATTAAATTTCCGGCACATAAGAATCCAGAAAAATAATCACAATATTCTCAAATTTCAATCTTAACAAGAAACACATAATTATGAAATTCGAGAACATCAAACAAATAATCATTGATCAAAAATACTTCTCAATGATTCAACATGAAGTGGCTCTGATACCACTTGTTGGGTTCTAAATATATCCCAAGAGCTTTTATGTCAAATCATCAAGAATAAATATTAAAAGGATGAACCGAAAGGCGTACCTTAATACACATGATTAATTGTTTGACAAATTGACGTGGTTGGTGTTCCGTACTCAATTCCATTAAGGCCTAATTAGATTACTCTGAGAATTACACATTACAAAGCCCATACCCAATAAGATGCTTATTGGACTCCTGAGTCTGATCACTTGATTAGCCCAATATAAATAATTAGCATAAATTAAATATAATTATCTTAATTTGTTTGCCCACATATTGAGTTATTGAAATAAACCCAACAGTTATAATTTATGTCTGCAAGAATATATTTTTTCTTGTAATGGAGTATTTCAGACTAAAATGGAATTTAGATTTAGTAATTAATTGTTAATGATGTTATATACTACATTAAGTTTCAATGGACATAATCTACAGTTAATTATCAAAATAGTTTATGTTGGGAATCACTAACTTTGAATCCATCGAAAATAGATTCCAAATACTCCATGGATTTGATCTTTTATCCGGCTCGATTCCATGACGTGTTGCACCATCTACATGCCCCCCTCTTTGGTCCTAATTCAATCACAATATGGAGAGAGTTCATGTCCACAATCCAAGAACTCTTTTGCATGGTGAAATGTTCCATAAACTCGAGTTTTTAACCCTCCCAAAATGTGCTTGTTTTATGCACGAAAACTACTTCTTATTTTCTGCATTTATCTTGTTCATTCTTAGATTTGTGAGATAATGGGAGGTTTGAGAAGTTTTATCCATAAAAAAACTAATCCCTCTAATTTTCTAATTTAAATTCTAATTTGAATTAAGGTTGGTTGGGTTTAACCCACATGGGCGACCCACCTGCGTAATGCATCATCTCCCACTGGCACATGAGGTCTAGACCCAGTCTATTTCCATTATACCAACATACTCACCAATTTCATACACGCAAATGGATCGTGTGACCAGCGAGTATACTGAGTTGAATTCTATACATCGGTTAAGGATATATAGTAGCTCAACACTTAAGCATCAAACTATCCTCCGGTTAAGGATATATAGCAGCTTAACTTCTACATCACAAGGACAATGTATCTCGTTATACCCCAGACTTCACATACTTGCATTAATCAGAGTATCTCCAATTTCTTTTTATAAAATGAGCACACTCTCTTTTACTTCTATACATTATATTCACAATTACATCACAAACATCAAAGTTGACGTAATTGCACGTTTCGTGGATACAAGATAGGCGCAAGTCTTGGACAATCTTTCTTCTAAACTTTAACCTCTTAACATTATAATGGCTGCTTTCCTAGACATGCACCCCATTACCGAATTGATCATGGCTATTAGTAACATGCTAAAGTAGCAACATCAAAATAAAGTCTCGAGAAAAAGTTAAAAGTCATAAGGGTACACATCGAGGTCTTGAAAACCTCAAAGGTCTCACACAATGAGGAAACAAGGATCAATTCACTCACTACACCAACAGTCACAAAAGCACATGTGGTATGAAACACATGTTATGATGCTATGCATCGTACAGATCCTAGTTCAAGTGTTTCTAACACTTAACTTGAGTTTTCTTCTTGTTAGTCCTCTACAAATGCAAATCACAAGAAAACTCACATTCGGCTATTAAGACAAGTATGATGGATGGTGGGAATCCATATCAATTACTTAACTTTACAATTGTAATCTCATCTTGATTATCGATCAAGGCGACATGTAAGATATGTTTGACTTTGTATACAAACAAGTCATATGTCTCATCTCTACACACTACCCTGTGCCAGAGGCAATTGCTAGTGTGAGAGAGCCTATCATCACTGGTCAGACATACCTTTAGACATTCAATGCATCCAAACAAACAACAGTTTCTTACAAGGAATTCCAGTCTTAATACATAGACATAGCTAATTGGATATCATTTGATCCAATTATATCACTTTCTATGCATAATGTGAGATTTAAAATCCACAAAAACAACTCTAGATTTAGGTTTAGTTGTCAAACTAACCATCACATTGTGCATCGACAAGTATCGCAAAGTTACTTCTAATTTTGCACAGATATCTCTTAAAAAGTCATTATTTTATGATTATGTGTCTAGTTTACCACCTTAAGACGCGTGTGAAAGCAATTGTTGTATGACGCCATAATGCACCGCTACAACTCTCACTTGCCTTTCTGTCTAAAGTGATAAGTTAATCTCTTTAACCAAACACCTTATACTACAAAAAGAGAATATGCTATAAACTCTCATTTAGCATGCACATACACACACTTGTTTTTTCTAGCTATATTCATGAATTGCATCTTCATTTAATGAAGAAGCAAACACGAAGGCTGGTTTACTCCAAGTACAAAACATCTCTCCAACAATTGTAAGTGTAGTCTTTTCAATAACGACAAAGTCCATTATTGAGTTGATACGTATGCAGTATGTATATATAGGAATTCAAAGTCCTATGTTAGCATTGTCCAAATGTCACTCTTAAGAGTTGGACTATACTTACTAACCAGACCTATGGCATGATGATCAGTAGGATAAATAGGCAGCATATAAATCTCAATTCCCACAATGACTGCACAAATAGTGATTTAGACATATTTCTTATCATGGTTTGTATAGATTCTAAGGCTCAAGTTATTCACCATTCTCAAGAGTATTATTTTATCCAAAGTTCATTACAAATCACTCCATATAGTTATATAATCAAGGCGTCAATATGATGGATGATTTATATGAGTTTAGACACTAGAGGTACGTAAACCTCAAGTTTGTTCTTATCATGAAAATAAAAGAATGACCACAGCTTAAATGGTTCAAAACTCGCTCCTTGGAATCATAACCATCAGGACATCATTGCAGTTGAGTTATTTATTTAAATGAACCGCTTAGTAGACAATGATCTAAGTTTTTCATGAATAAACTAGATGAAATAACTCTGTAGTGATCCATTGTGACCTGAGTCGGATTAAAGAAAACGGTCTAACACTTTCGAAAAGAGAGAAAAAAGAGTCCTCTCAACAGTGATTCTCATCAACTATTGTCTAATCCATAATACGATCTGAACTTTTCATCAGAAAGATAGAGATTGGCCCAAATGAACTTTACATATTATCAGCTCTAGATGATTTCAATGTAAGAACACCTCATAGCAAAGCTCTTTTGAGATTACCCTTCAGTGGATGTCATAAAACGTACTAAGACATTGTCTAAGGCCACAAAGTAATGTAAAGTCCTTAGACTCTATTTTCTATACCTTATGAAAAGCTAGAATAAACATAGATTTCTGTAGTCAAATCTCCATCGAGAAATACAATTTCAACGTTGAAATAAAATAATTCAAGAACTCATATCTTTCAAAGAATAGTGATATTATATAGGGGATAAAAGCGTTAAACCCCCTATACAATAGAGGGTGTAGCAAATTGGCCCCTGAACTATTTTTTTTGGCAACAAGCTCCCTGTACTATGGATAAATAAGCACTTTGTCCCCTCAACTATTGACTTGAAAAAATAATTTTCCCCCGATTGAATTTTCGGCCAATTTTCGTCAGAATTTGAAACGTGAACACGAGGGTTCATCACTATTTAACCTCAATTTCAATAAAATGACCCTTTTTCACTTTGATGTTTTGTTATATTTTCTGAATTTCCAAACCTTAAATTTGGATAATTTAAACTACGGTTTGAAAATTAAGAAAATATAACAAGAATCAAAGTGAAAAAGGGCATTTTATTGAATTTGAGGTTAAATAGTAATGAACTCTCATGTTCACGTTTCAAATTCTTGCAATAATTGGCAGGAAATTCAACCAGGGGGCAAAAAGTCTTGTTTATCCATAGTACAGGGGGCTTGTTGCCAAAAAAAAAAATGTTTAAGGGGCAAATCGCTACACCCCCTATAGTATAGTGGGTTTGATGCTTTTATCCCTATTATATAATATCATCTCCAAAAAGTAAATAAGTTTTGTTCAAGACATAACAAATTCGCTTTAGGTGAAAAAGTTATACTTCTCAAAGATTTATAGAATCTTAAGTATAATGATGAGAACACGTTAGTTCTCAAATTTCTGGTGCCTTAATCTAAAGCCAACTGGTGCATGTAATCTATCAGACCTACAGACTCATAAATTTGTCCCAGCTCATTTGTTCGAGTAACTCTTGTAAGACCGGACAAGGTATAGCTTGTTTATTTAATTCTACTTGTCACCTCAAGAAAAAAAGTTTCTCTAATGTTGTCAGAAATATGTTTGAGCATACCTCTACAGTACTCATACTGCATGTAATTCAGCCATAGCATTGATGATTTACCCTACAAGCTTTCACTTAAGCCAAGAAGCATTACACATGCATTGACTTCAAGTGATCAATCAACCATGACTAGAATGAAATTATTATACAAGCTTTTTCAAATCCTTTCTACTAAAGGACCCCATACCTCGAACAATAAGATTCTATGATTTACTCATGGTGAATTTTACTTCACAATGTTCATTAAGAACACAAATTCCTTAGCCCACTTGGTATTATCCCATATAGACACACCTTCAACATTTTGGAACACTTCTTTTCATTCCCCACTAAAAGAGCATGAACACAAGTTCTCTGTTCCGTTGTATAAAGGAAATTATATTGAGCCTTCTACCCAGTCACATCTAATGTGAAGATTAAAACCAATAGTAAGGTAAGTTTACAAAGTACACAGACTCTTAAGGAAATCAATCATATAACTTAAGTCTCTATGAACTACTCATCTGTAACAATGTCTATTCTTTCTCATAGCAACACTGTAACATATAGGTGTCTGAAGAAATTTCAAATTGTTATCCAGTTGTCATTTTCATTACATATTTAGTGCATTCAATCCAATTCGAAAGACCATTATGATCATTTCAACTAGATCTAACTTTACAGCACCTAAGACACTCTTATATCTTAGATCAATTAGCTGTTAAACTGAAAATGCACAATATCGCCCTCAAATGTAATGAAAGTTGGGATTCATGCCATGCCTTCGTATTTGTTAAATCATGGAAACTTAATGCGGTTATCCATATGGAACTTAGTCTAAATCCATCTTCCAGGATGATTTTCGTGTCAAATTTTTCAATAAGAAAATCTGAACAAACGGACAAAACATGAATGTGGATCTCATTTGTCTTTAACATGACCTATGTTTATTTCTGCAAGTGTGACTCAAAAGAGTGTGTCGAGTACACTACATAATTTATTTGTATAACTTCAAAAGTGCATTGATCGTTCTTAACTGTCAATGTAGTAATTAAACCATTTCTCTAGTCACATGTTGACGCATTTAGAAGCAGTCTAATGTCTAACACCAAAATATGCTACACCTAACAAAACAATTCAACTAAGTCATAACCTCGTTCAAGTCAAAAATATTGAGAAAAAAAAAATATTATTTGTCTGAAGTCTAGCTTCCACACCTCACATATGACGTAATGTAGGGAAAAGTTCAGCCTCCTCACAACCTAGTTTATGTCAGCTGACTCTTTCTAGGTACACCATTGCAAATCCTTCTACATCTTATCAACGCTCATATGTGAATCAGACAGACCGATTTCCTTGAGTATGTTCAGTCTCAAGTTTGCATAAATTCAACGTCCACGTAGAACAAGATTTTTACACAACTTTAGAGACAACAAGACTTCTTAGGAAATCTCTTTGAATGTCTTTTACCTAAGTAGCGCAATCAAAACATTTGCAGTTAAAAGGTAACAACAACACAACAACCCGGTAGTGCTTATCCCCAAATACTTACACTTATTCTCTGACTAATAAATAGTCCACTCATTGGCTTATATCCAAGTTCATCATACAACTAAAACTTAAAAGTTCTCTCTAAAAGTTATGATGAACCTGAAACAAGCTTTAAACTCCACAACTTTGAGTCTAACAACACAGATAGTGCTTATCTCAAGTTTAATATTGAACATCATTTGAGACCGTCAATACGAAAGTAATCGACAGTCTAATGAATTGATGATGAGAATGTTAATAGGCTAAGACTTGAACATACTACTCATTTATAAAGACGTGTCAGCTGACCAACACATATCGATCACATTTGACATCAATCAAAGTTGTGCTCAATATTAATTAACAAATGTGTCGTTATGTAGTCAGTTATCTTAAACATGTAGCGGTCGTACATATACATATCTAAGCGTACACCATCTATTAATCAATGAACACACGGCTTCACAGAGTGGCACAGAAACAACGTAAGCTAATCAAGTATGTAAGCCATTTGATCTATTTGCAAATAAAACGAGTAGTGATGACCTATCCGAAGGTCTAAAGTGACTAGGTTGATGTCGTTAAAAGTATCAACTTATCCTATTTCCAATTAAAAATATAAAAACACCTAGTGTCAATACAGTTCAAAATAAGTGCAAACAAAACAAAAATGGGAATCTGTGAATATGACCGAATTAGTTGCCATGGTCTATTAGTTTTTGAGATATATATTCTATGTCCATCTATAATAAAAGTTTGATTTTGTATTTAGCAAATTAACATTCACAACAATTCACCATAAAGTACAGAATCAAAAAAGTCACATAGTGACCCATCATCATCCATATCCTCAAGTTCATTATCATGAACTTAATCTCTAAATCAAAAAATCTATAAAGTTCTAGGTGAGAATTATCTCATACTCTACCAATCATTGAACTCCCACTCAATTATGTGTTCATGTGCATTTATCATGTAATCTCAAAAGACATACATATCAATATAAAATGCACATCAGGAGATACGCACGCATTCTAGATGTCAAATAAAATTAAACATGTATAAAGTTTATATACATGTTGTCATCGTGAGAAAACAGTATACAACATGTCATATCATATAATAAAGCTAAGACGATCATGTTCATGTATACAAACAATTATCTCCTTCAAATAAATAAATTTTAACACAAATCTTAACTCGCATGACTTATAGCTTTTAGATCCCCGATCCAAATAAAAATCTAATCAAGTAACGCTTTTCAATAACCATAATGAACAACGAGCTACCAAGCTCCGAGTTTTCATTTAGAAGACCTCACATTTCTTCGCAACAAAGAAATATGACTAGAGATAGTGTATATACATCTTTATCATGCTTTCAACCAATTAAAATCCCTTAGGATAATATAAAGCCAATGTTACGACACTCCCAACCATAAGTACGCATTTCATGCCCAATTTTGTACCAAGTATTAAGGAAAAAACAAGTTTACATACTTTAGAAAATTAATTATGGTTCATACGGACGTAATTACACTCTCTCTAGGAACAAATGCCTTAGTAGTAATTTTGAGAGTATAAAAAATTTCCCAAAAATTTTTCGAATTCAAAAACATTTTTCCTTACTTTTTCCAACATACAAATAATATAAAAATTACGAAGAATATCTAATCAATCTGAAAATTTAATTTTAATTTACCATCAAATCACAAATTTAATTCTAAGAACAATGGTACAAAATTCGTTAAGTGAAACAACCGTAGAGCACCCAAGCACCAAAGACATAGGAGGTGCGTGTACGGACACGCGCTACTTAGGGTACTGTTGTGGCTACGTAGCAACACACAAGCTAGCCACATGTTTGTTCACTAGGGTGATATGTGTAACAAAATTAATGGTTGTGGGAAGGCCACGTATCACGTCATGATAGGAGACAAAAGTCTCTCTCTTCATAATACGACACTTGTCGCAAAACAGATGGCACAGTAAGCAAATCAATGGAGGTATGACACGTGTCCCCAGACATGACCGGCATCTCGCTGCCATAGTCAGCAAATCTTCCCCCACGTGTCGCCTTCCTGTTCATCGTCTTCGTATTTTCCCAGAAACCCCTAAATTTCGACTGAAATTTCAAATGGCCATAACTACTTCAATTCTTGGCCAAACTTTATGTTCTTTATATGGTTGGAAAGGTACTGAAGAGTACGTTCTAACCATTAAATATCATGTAATAATTCGAAATAATTTATAAACAATAATCAGTCAACATTTTGGGAAAAACTTAAAGATTTGATTATATCTCAAATCCTATTAGGGCAGATGTTATCATCACCATGTAAGTAACATACTGTAATATTTTCAAGGCCTAAATCGAAGAATTCAAAAATTCACCATTGATGACCAAGAAGCGTGCAAAAACGGGTCCATACATTTTATAATATCAATAACATGTGAAGCATGAATAAACACTATAATTCATGCCAAACACATTAGAAGACGAGCCATAAGGCTTTGATATCAATGTTGGGAATTACTAACCTTGATCCATCAAAAATGGATTCCAAATACTCTGTAAAGTTTGAATCAAATTTATCAGTTGAATCTAACCTAATTGAATCACAAAACGAACCATATGAACTACGCACAAGAACACAACAAGAACACAGAAAAATCAGCACACAACACAACAAGATTTTACTTGGTTGAGCACAAAATGAATGTGATCAAGTGCCTACATCCAAGGGAAAAAAGATGATCAGTTTTATTCAGCGCTTTTAGAGAATTTACAGATTGTAATTGCCTCACAACTCTCATGTATCTCTCTTATGAAACAAGAGCTAACAAACTCCTATTTATATACAAGATACTCTGTGAAAACCGAGTAACAAATCAACTCTCAATCTAATAGCTTTTCCCGCACAAAACTGTTATGTTTCTATCTGAAATAACTAACTCTCTTCAGCGTGCTTTTAACATCTTCTGCAACTGTTCCCCTGCAGTGATGATGAACCAACATGCTTCACAATTCTCCACCTTTGTTCATCATCAAAATGGTATACATCATAGTCTCCACAAACCCGTACTCACAGACTTCACCAGCCTGGTTCCCCAAGGCTCCACCAGCGTATTTCATGCTATCTTCCAGTCAAGTTTATGAGTTCCAAGCAGTACTGGAACTTGCTTCTTGGCAATACTTTAGTGATCAGTAGATATTTTCTTGACATTCACAACTCCCTTAGTTATCACATCTCTGACAAAATGGAGCTTGATATCCACATGCTTTGTCCTTTCATGGTACATCTGATTATTGGACAAATGAATGGCACTTTGGTTGTCACGGTAGACTGTGATAACACTTTTCTGTAGTCTAAGCTCCTTAGCTATTCCTTGTAACCAAAGAGCCTCCTTGACTGCTTCTGTCAGAGCAATATATTCAGCTTCAGTAGTAGATAGAGCAACTACCTTTTGTAAGCTTGCCTTCCAACTCGTTGTTCCAAATGCAGTAAACACATATCCTGTCAAGGACTTCCTTGTGTCAAGGCATCCAGCATAGTCAGAATCTACAAATCCCATGATCTCCTCATCATCTTTCTCAACTCCACTTAAGTGCCTTCTAGTGTGTCTTGCAAGGATTAGACTTGAACCTGCTGATTATACTCACTGAGTATGCAAGATCATGTCTTGTGCAAACCATAGCATACATCAGTGATCCAACATCATTTGGATAAGGGATTGTATCCATGAACTCCTTCTCTTCATCATCTTTAGGAGAGTGTTCATTACTTAACTTGAACTGTTGACACATTGGAGTAGTCACTGGTTTAGCAGTTGATATTCCAAACTTTTCAAGGATTTTCGTCAGGTTTTCTTCTTGTGACAGATATAGCACACTATTTGCTCTATCTCTTCTTATTTCCATACCAAGATCTTTGTGGCTGGTCCCAGATCTTTCATCTCAAACTCACTCTTCAGTTGTGATTTTATCTCTGCTACTGACTTCTTGCTGTTGCTGACTAGTAAGATATCATCCACATACAGTAGTAAGATTGCAAAATATTCTTTAGAGCCATACTTGAGGTATACACAATTATCAAACTTGCTTCTTGTGAATTCAATGTGACTCATAAACTCATCAAACCGTTTATTCCATAGCCTTGGTGATTTCTTTAAACCATAGAGTGATTTCTGTAGTTTGCACACAAAATCCTCTCTGTTCTTAACTTCAAATCCTTCTTGTTGTTTCATAAGAATTGTTTCCTCCAATTCTCCATTCAATAAATCAGTCTTAACATCCATTTGCTCTAACTCCATGTCATACATTGCCACCATTGACAGCAAAATGCTTATTGATCTGTGCTTTAGAACAGGAGAGAAAACATCATTGTAGTCTATTCCTTCTCTGTGTGTGAATCCTCTAGCAACTAACCTTTCCTGATATCTGCTCTCTTCAACACCAGGAATACCATGCTTTCTCTTGTAAATCTATTTACAGCTGACAACCTTTGAACCTCCAGGTTTCTCACCAACTCCCATGTATTATTTGAGTGCAGTTAATTCATTTCTTCATTCATTCCCTCCATCCATTTATGCTTATCTTTACTATTTATGGCTGCTTGATAGTGTTTAGTTTCCTCTTCAAGTACTGTACTAGCAGCTCCCAGTGAGTAAGCTAGTAAATCAGCATATCCATACCTCTCTGGAGCTCTAGTTTGCCTTCTGGTTCTATCTCTTGTCAACATATATGATTCTTCTTCTTGTTCCTCAGGTGTATCATGGAGCTCAGGTGTTGTTCTCTGAGTTACTTCTCCTCCTCTTCTTCCAACAACCAATTTCCAGCTTGAGTCTCTTCAGTTTGTTCTGTTGGCTACACCTCAACTTGATACCCCTCTTTAGTCATATCTTCAGAATCAGTTTGATCATTCTTTGTTTCAGCTTTCTTAAAAGCCATTTCTAATTCATTGAAGATTACATCTCTGCTTATCAGGCATATTTTACCCTTTTACTCCACCAGGGTATCCAAGGAACATGCATCTTAGGGCTTTTGGCTCTAATTTGTCCTGCCTTTTGTGTGCATAAGCCACACATCCAAACACCTTTAGTTTGCTTAGATCAGGTGCATGTCTAGACCAAGCTTCTTCTGGTGTTTTCATATCAAAGGCAAGAGATGAACATTTGTTTATTAAGTAAGTTGTTGTACCGACAACTTCTGCCCAGAACACCTTTGGCAAAGTAGCACTATGTAACATGCACCTAACTCTCTCAAGCAAAGTTCTATTGAACCTCTCAACTAGGCCATTTGCTATGGAGTGCCTGCAGATCTATGCCTTAAGATTCCATTCTTTCCACAGAATTCATTGAAGTATTCAACACAGAACTCTAACCCATTTTCTATTATGAGTCTCTTAACTTTCCTTCTTGTGTGATTCTCGGTCAAAGTAATCCAAGTCTTGAAAGTCTCAAAGACATCATCCTTCGACTTCGGAGTATAAACCCATATTTTCCTTGAGAAATCATCCACCAAGCATAGAAAATATCTTGCACCAGAGTGAGATGGGGTCCTTCAGGGACCCCACAAGTCAGCATGAATGTAGTCTAGTGTTTCCTTAGTTTTGTGAACTCCTTTTGTGAACTTTACCCTGCAGGACTTTCCAAGAACACACTCCTTTTAGCTGTTGCTACTGACCCTTCAATGGCATCTCCTTCAAGCGTGTATAAACCATTCTTTTTGAACCCTTTCACTGCAACTGTAGACCCTTTCAATACTTGCAATACACCATTGTTGCAACTGAACTGAAAACCTTTTTCTATCTAATTCACCAAGAGATATCAAATTTTTTTTTAGTTCAGGGACAACCTCACTTCTGTAAGAAGTCTGGTTTTGCCATCATGAATTCTGAATTTGATACAGCCAATTCCTTCTATCCTACATGGTTTATTGTTTCCATGTAGTACAAATCCACCTTTCCTATCAGTGCACTCCTCAAACCAGCTTTTAATAGGTGTCATGTGGAATGAACACCCTGAATCTACCACCCATTCTCTTCAAGATTCCTTTCTGATACCATTAGAATGTTTGTAGATTTATAACCATTTTGAGCAATGGCTGCATCACCTAAATCTTTTGGTTTTTCAGAGTTGTTCTTCTTCTTTTGTCTCTCAAGATAGAATCTCTTCATGTGACCTTGTTTGTGACAATGGTAGCATTTTCTTGGACTTCCTTCTTCTTTATACTGTGTTTTGTCCTTCTTCTTGTCTCTTCTAATCCTTCTTCTGATTCTTCCCTTTTACTATTAATCCTTCACCAGTTGCAGTCAATTTAACATCATTCCTCTCATTCAACTCTGATGAAGTAAATGACCACACCATCAATGATAGAGCAAATAACCGCATCATTAGAAAAAAGAGTGACCGGCGGTTGACACAAAAGAACCCAACACCCGTAGAAGCACTCGACCTTGGGGAGAGGGCTCGAGGATCGAAGCACTCATGGACCGCGACGCATGACCCGACGAGCACCACGTGTGTAGCCCTCTAGAGCTCGTAAGGTAGACACGAAGAACAAGGGTACGAGGGCTGCCACCCTAAGGGGGTTGAATCCCGAACCAGGCCCTCTCCCACTTCCTACACCTACAAGGGTCGTCAGGCTCATTCGCTAAGCGACAAGTATTCATGGCGACATTATCCGAACAATAAATACACAGAAGCGTGAGGCTCCTCACGTGAACCAAACATCATGATACTCAATTAACCTCACATGAAGACGAGAAGGTCGGACTAGCTTAACCGGACATCCATGGGGCTTCTAAAGGCTTTGTCGGGCACGACACCTGTCCTCCTTAAATGCCATGTCAGACGTGACACCTGGGCAAGAAATGACACCTCAGCACGATAATCCCACTATAAATACCCCAACAACGGCTCTTATATAGGTCAAGTTCGAAACCTTGAAAGCAAGTAATAAGCAGGTGATATACCCTAAACTTAGTTATACACGAGGTACGCTACGCACTATGACCTTCGAGTTTAGGAATTAGAGTGATCCCACCCATAAACACAAGAGATCAGGTTCATCAGGACATTTACTTGTCATTACCGAAATAACCTCATCATATTGGCGCTAGAAAGAGGGGCGCTTATGTTCCTTGAGGTGGCCGGGTTAGAAGTAAGGGTATATCGAACCCGTTGAAGAAGCGAGCTATCCTTTGATATTCAACAAAAATGGTGGCAGACAATCCACAAGAGCAAACAGCTCTCATACCAAGAAAGCTCTAGCAGCCGAATCCCAACCACGGTTATCAACATCACATGCTCTGCCTTGGAGAATATCATCAAAAAGGTCGTGGAACAAGGTGCCAGGAAAGCCTGGGAAGAGCAATGGGGCACCAATCGCCAAGAACAGACCCCCCATCCAACCTGACCCCACAGAGCGCGTCTCCACCATCCCTGACAGGGGGCTACCTCTGAGCCCTACTCGTTAACAAAGGCACTGGATCTAGCTTGGGGAGTACAGACAGGACTTGGGAACTAGAGCAGGCCGGGGTCCGCAGTTTGTCGGGGAAGAGAGATGGGATAACTGCCCTTTTCTCGATTTCTGTGCAATCTCATCCCGTGTAGTCCCCCTAGAAGGAATGATGAACGACTTAAAACAACAGTTGCAAGACCAGAGGAATGTGGTGAATCCATCATATGAGCTGGCCATAACCCAGAGCCCTTTTTCACGAGAGGTAGCAGCCTATCAAGTCATGGCCAACTTGAGGCCAACACTTTGCACCAATATTCGAGAGAGAAAAATGGGCAAGACCCCTTGGACCATGTGCGTTAGTTTGTAGACCTCACGACGGTGCCAGGCCCGGTGCTATGTAAGCTCTTTCGTATGACACTAACAAGACGGGCGCAATCTTGGTTTGTGCAATTGCCAGCCGAATCGATATCCAATTTCTCCCAGCTTAGTCAGGCCTTTGTACACCAGTTTGCCTGTAATCGATGATACCCAAAATTGAATATGAGAGTACATGCAAATATTTGCGAAAGCAGTGGGCGAGGCCCCACATGTGTTCCAGAGTCTTTGTTGGACATCCTGACCCATGGCCTAAAAGATTGTGCCTTCGCAGATTCACTCTATGCTGAGCCAGCCAAGAATCTGAACGACCTCATGCATAAGGCTGAAAAGTATATCATACGCGAGGAGGCACAGAAATCTAAGCGAGTCATCCAAATAGAGACAAGAGTCAAGCCTCCACACAATAAGATGGCAGCGGATCGAAGGTTTGAGGATCAAGGACCAGTGGGAGCGAGAAGCGATTTTCGAGGTAGGCTTGTCGACACAAGGCTCACTTTCAGACGCAATTTAAACTGCACACCCCTATCCGTATCACCCACCGAGATCTTGAAGGTAATGACAATAGCCAAGGAGGATCGGATGCTTCAGTTGTCCCGAGCATCCCCGAAGCCGGAACGGTACCTATCTTCAGTGAAGTATTGTCAATTTCATCGCGTATGGGGACACATGACAGCTAATTGTGCCAAACTCAGAGAGGAGATTGAGCGTCTACTAGATTTAGGATACTTACAGGAATAGGTGGGCAAAACAGACCCCCTTGGGACCCTGGTTCCGTCTATGGAAAAATTTCACATCTAGCCCGAGCAGGGTCTAATCGAACCAGGGGTGCCCCCTCGGCCGCATATGTATCTTGATAATGCACCCACTAGACAGAGAATTAATGTGATCGAGGGAGGTGTACTGGCCAACTCCTCGTACAACAAGAGAAAGAGGTTTATCCGCAAGGCTTGAACCCACCCAGCCCGGGCCGAGGTCTTCTCTACCCAAGTGGGAGCTCTGAACTAACAAATAAGCTTTGGGATAGAAGACCTCAAAGGAATCGTACACCCCCACGAAGACCCCATTGTTATAGAGGCGATCATCATGGGTGTGCGCATACAGAGGATCCTCGTGGATACGGGAAGTGCGGTGATGTTATGTTCTATACAACGTATCTTGGACTCGGGATGGACCCTGCACAGAACGAGCCCTCCACCACCCCCTCGTGGGGTTCTTAGGAGAGCATCGCTACACTAGAGGCGCTGCTACCCTGCCTATGTGGTGGGGCGAGGGAAGCACACGAAGAACAGAATTGACGAAGTTTCACCTAGTGGATTCACCGCTCAATAATTATAACGTCATTTGTGGAAGGCCATCCGTTAGAGTGTTCGAAGTAATTCCATCCACAGTCCATCCGAAGGTGAAATTTCCAACAAATACGGGATAGGAAAGGTACGGGGAAGCCAGGTTCAAGCCAGGGAATGTTGAATGAACTTGCTACTAGTTGAGGAAGGGCCGAAGCTACCCCTAACCCCATTGGGGGCTCAAAAAAAAGAAGAAGCATGAGGAAGCCAAAATCTAGGTGGCAGGACAACCCAAGCTTGTGGAGATTGAAGGTGGTGACCAACCCAAGTTGTTGCGGATGGGAACGGAGATGGAGCCAGTAGTAGAGGGGAGGGTCCTTACAGTTCTCCAACACCATGCGGAATGATTCGCCTGGGCAGGAGCAACTCCAGGAAGAATAGACCCCTCTTTATGCTGCCATTAGCTTAATGTTCGGCCAGATGCTAAACCAGTCAAGCAACAGAAAAGGTGCACGGAGGAGGAACGTCGTGTCGTTGTTCGCAACGAGGTTCGAAGATTATTAGCTCTTAAACAACTACTGGAGGTCCATTACCTAGAATGGCTATCAAATTTGGTCCTTGTCTCGAAGACCGAAGGGAGGTGGTGAATGTGCATAGATTTCACAGACCTCAATGACGCTTGCCCAAAGGACTACTACCCTTTGCCCAGCATTCATCTGTTACTGGACTCAACGACGGGCTGTAAGTTATTATCCACAATGGACGGGGACCAAGGATGTAACCAGATCCGGATGATGAAGAAGGACATGGAAAACACCTTTTTTATCACTGAGGTGGGCGTGTTCTGTTACCTGGTGCTCAAAAATGCCGGCGTCACTTACCAACGCCTGGTAAACACGATGTTCGCAGATGACATAGGCACCACCATGAAGGTCTACGTCGATGACATGATCGTTAAAACCAGAAGGGAAGAGGATGAACCGAACGATCTAAATAAAGCTATGGAGATCATGGCCCACTTTGGCATGAAGGTGAACCCACGGAAGTGCTCATTCGAAATACAAGGAGGAAACTTTCTCGGCTACACGGTGACGTAGAAAGGGATCGACGCCAACCCTGAGAAGATAAAGGTCGTGTTGGATATGCCCGAGCGTACAAGCCCAGGTGATGTCCAGAAACTAAACGGAAGGTTGGCGGCCCTCAATCGGTTTATCTTGACATCCGCCGAGCGAGGCTTACCATTTTTCAAAACATTGCAGAATATTAAAGAATTCACATGGAATGATGAGTGCTAGAAGGCGATCGAAGAACTAAAGGAGTACTTGACGAGCCCCCCCTTGAGTACTTGACGAGCCCCCCCTTGCTGGTCAAGCCTGTCGCGAAGGAGCAATTATATGTCTACCTATCCGCGGGAAGAGAATCAGTAAGTGCGGTCCTTGTCAGAGCCAAACAAAGGGAGCATCAACCCATCTATTACACTGGAGAAACCTTACGAGGGGCGGAGACGCGGTACTCCCAAATCGAGAATCTGGCATTCGGTCTAGTCACCACAGCTCGTAAGTTACGACCTTACTTCCTCGCTCACCCCATTAGTGTTCTAACTAAGCATCCCATGCAATCTATCTTACGCCAACCGGAGGTGTCGGGGCGAATGGTAAAGTGGGCAGTGGAGCTGAGGGAATATGATATTACATACACCTCGAGATCGGCGATCACAGCCCAGGTTTTGTCGGACTTCATCACGGAGGTCAATGACGACTCAGACGGGGCTCGCAATGAGGGGGTCTTTCGGATGGTATTCATTGATGGATTGGTCTCTAGCGACGGAGGAGGGGTAGGAGTTGTGATGAAGAACGAGGAGGGAGAGTATTTACTATTTCCCAAAAAGCTCCAATTCAAGGTGTCAAATAACGAGGCAGAGTACGAGGCCCTTCTGACCTCCATGAGGTTAGCAAGGGAGGGTGAAATATTGAGGGTACGGATCCATAGTTATTCACAATTGGTGGTTCAGCAAGTAACGGGAACGTATGAAACACGAGAAGAGAGAATGAAGGAATACGTGAGTAGAGTGGGGAAGATGAAAGAAGAATTTTAGCTATTTGAAATTGTACAAATTCCACAATCAGAGAACGGAGAAGCCGACCTATTGGCCCGAATGGCCGGAACCATGGCCCCTATCACAACGAGAAAGATCGCGTTCCTGGTTTCCGAGCACTCAGAGAAAGAGGTGGGGGTGGACGAAGTGGTGACGCGAGTGGAAGAGGAGGGCCGTAATGGATGACGGAGATCAAGTAGTACATTCACTCCCCCACGGCATGCAAATCGAGAAAGGAAACAACTAGTGTAGAAAGAAGCTTGAGGAGATATTTTATGAAAGACGGGTTGCTCTACAAAAGGGCCTTCTCCCAACTGTTTCTACACTGCCTGGAGCCAAAAGAGGCTGAGTAAGTGATGAAGGAAATACATGAGGGGAGCTGCGGGAACCATTCTGGAGGGATGAGCTTAACATAGAAGGTCCTTCGTCAAGGGTACTATTGGCCTACCATGGTCAAGGATGCCGAGGCCTTCGCAAGAAGGTGTCAACCCTGTCCAAGACATACTAGGACGATTCATGCCCCAGCAGCGGCTTGGGATCCGAATCAGATCCTCGTTCCCTTCGATAAGTGGGGGATCGACATCGTCGGCCCAATAGTACGGGCAAGAGATAGAAGAGGTATTTGCTGGTAGCGGTAGACTATATTACAAAATGGGTGGAGGCTGAACCCCTTGCCCAGATCACAAGTGCAGTAGTTATCAACTTCTTGTGGAGGAATACTCTATGCTAGTCAGTGATAACGGTCTGCAATTCAAGAGTGAACAACTAGAGGCATGGTGCTTAGAATGGGGATTAAAATAAGGTTCACGGCGGTTGGTCACCCCCAAGCAAATGGTCAGGCAGAAGTCACCAACCGAACCCTACTGCAGAATCTTGAGACCAGTATCGAAAAACATCAAACTAAGTGGGTGGAAGAAATCCCAGGGATAATATGGACCTATCGAACAACAACGAGGAGTGCTACGGGGGCAACTCCATTCAGCCTCGCCTACGGGCATGAAGCGGTCATCCCAGCTGAGAATGTACAACACAGCTGGAAGGTTCATGAGTACGATGAAGCGAGCAACGCGGGAAACCTTGCGGTAGAACTTGACTTGCTCGAGGAAAAAATGCACAAGGCTACCGTTCATCAGAGTGTTATAAGACTCAAATGGCGGGATACTGCAATAAGAAGGTTAAGGAGCGTAGATTCCAGGTCAGAGACCTAGTGCTACAAAGGCTCAAGGCTTCTAAGGTAGTGAGAAAGCTGGATGCCAAGTGGGAGGGGCCATTTAAAATACTCCACATAGTAGGCCCTGCAATCTACCAACTACATGATATGGAGGGTCGTAACTACCCTCGGTCATGGAATGTATACAACCTACACAAATACTACCCCTGATCAGTGAAAACCGGTCGAAGAAGGAACGGGAACGAGCGATAATGTGATGTATATATAAAGAACAACTTGTCTTATAGATAGTGCGAGCTATGACTTCTATTGTCAATAACGTGTGTTAAGCCTCATATGTAACATAGTTTTACATGGAGCACGTACGATGCTCAATAAGACATGAGACTTTCTTTGGAAAATCATAGAAGACTTGGCTCTGATGACCCAGGTTCGAAGCCTCGCACCCAATAAGGTGCTCAAACCCTCAGTAAGTCTCGGCTCTGATGATCCGAGTTCGAGGTCCACGCCTCATCCGCAAGGCTCTAATGGATAAGACTTGGTTCTGATTACCTAAGTTTGAAGCCTTGCACCCGATAAGGTGCTCAAACCCTCAATCAATCTTGGTTTTGATGATCCAAGTTCGAAGTTCACACCCTCGTTATAAAGCTCAAAGTAGCTCAACCCTCGTCATTATTGCGGTCGAACAACCCCATGTTCAAAAAACAAAAAACAAAGAAGTATTAACGATAAAGAGGTAACACGAGCCCACGGTTTCAACCCGTCTTGATTTAAAAGAGTAGAATTCGAGGCCCCGTACATCAAATTGTTTAGTTATCATTCAACAACAAAAGATATTATTATTATTAAGCAAGACCGACATCATTGTTATGAGGCGCATAACAATAAAATTTCAAGTGAAATTATGCATAAAGAAATGTTGTTCATAGAGCCTGTTGATCAAAAGAAAAGGCACGAAATCACCATTACAAATAACCATATCCCGAGGAGGATTCAGCAGGCAGCTTCTCCTCCTTGTAAACGCATGACGTGCCTCCAAATCCATCGTTGCAGGGTTGGCCTCGTAGGGTGTGTTGGAGGCTACGGGAATTGGCTCCGTGATCACGAGGCTCCCTTCTACTCGCCGAGCTATCAACCGCGCGCGTGGCTCTGAACCATGAGGAGAAACATTCAGAAGGGGGTTTACAACTGAGGGAGGATCATTTAAGGGTAGATTTTGTACCGAGGAGTTACCAGCAGGTGGCCCGGTAGAAGGGCGCGACCCCGCTGCTTCGGATCCCGCAAGGGTGACAGGAGGGGTATGACCCACCTCCAAAGTAGCCAAGCTAAAGAAGGGCAGCAGAGCATCGAGCTCAACGAGCCGCTTCACGCTGGCGTCGAAGCCTTGCTAAAACTGATCAGCCATTGCTTCCCGATATTCTGATGAACGCTTGAACTCCTCCAGGGCCTCACGACGCGCTACGGCAACACGAGCATTGGCATCGGATGTCAGAGCTCGTCGAGCCTCGAGAAACTGCAGCTCATTTTGGCGACGGAGGCTCATGAGCTTCCCCTCATGGCCCTTAATATCCTACTCCAATTCCTGCCACTGGGTGAAGGCCGAAGCAACAATCTCTTCAGTGTTAGGCAAATTACGGGTCAACTTGCCTCCTCAAGCTCTAAGGTTAAACGAGCCAAGCGGTCATTTACATTGTTTCGTTCAGCGACCAGCGCTTGGATCCTCTCTTCTAACTCAACTGCACGAGGCCCCCCTTTCTCGAGCTGCTCCAGCCGAGCCGTGAGCTCCAAGTTGGTGTTGTGAACAGCCCTGGCCTCGTCCCTAATCCGCTTCCCGCTATCTTAGAGCCTCACCTGTGATGCAAGGCCGCCCTTCTCGAAGTCACGAGGTGCTGGAAGGTACGTACATGCTAAAAACGACGCCTTGGGAGTACCTATTGATGGAAGAGTCAAAAGCAAGCCCCTAAAGTTTTGCATGAATGATAAAGCACCTTTATGACGGTGCCGAGTGGAAGGGCCGTTGCTCAACGGATAAAAGTTACTCTAGGGAAAAGGACGAACGCTTGAACTCCTCCACAACCTTACAACACGCCGCAGAAACCCGAGCATTGGCATCGGATGTCAGAGCTTGTCGAGCCTCGAGAAACTGCAGCTCATTTTGTCGATGCAGGCTCAGGAGGTTCCCCTCGTGGCCCTCGATCTCTTCTCCAATTACTGCCAATTGGTGAAGGCCGTAGCACTGGTCTCTTAAGTGTTGGCCAAACTACGAGTCAATTGAGCGATCTGAGCTCTGGACTCATCAAGCTCTAACGTTAAACGAGCCAAGCGCTCGTCTCCTTCATTTCGTTCGGCGACCAGCGCTTGGACCCTCTCTTCTAACTCAACTGTGCGAGGCCCCCCTTTTTCCAGCTTCTCCAGTCGAGCCGTGAGCTTCAAGTTGGGCTCGTGAACAGCCCTGGCCTCTTCCCTAATCCGCCTCTGGCTATCTTGGAGCCTCGTCCATGATGCAAGGGCTGCCCTTCTCGAAGTCACGAGGTGCGGAAGGTACATACATGCTAAAGAAAAAGGAAAAAACAGATAATTAGAAACCCAAAACATGTTAAGAGAAGAAGAAAAAACATGAGCAGAAGGCTATACCCGAGTGAGATTAACGAAAGACATGTTCTCGAACTCGGATTACGAGATCTGTCCCAGATACTCCTCGTCCTCTAAATCAGCAAAACGGTCAAGTACCTCCTTGCAATGACTGGGTAGCGAGCACCCGTCCAAAAATACGGTTAGCGGTCTAATGGGTAATGATACATCGGCTCTCTCTTAGGAGCTAACTTCGATCGCACCTAAAGCACCCCGCTCCTCATCCGAACCTTCGGCCTCCTGCACTTCTTCCTCCCCAACCTGCGGTTCATTATCACTCTCGGGCCTACTACCCTTAGACTCAGGAACATCACCCGCCTGGGATTCGAGGATCAACGTCAAAGGCGCGGTCGGAACGCGGGGTGCCTCAAGATCAATAACTGGGGCCTGTGGGTCAGCGCAACACGAGTAGTCGAAGCCGAAACGGATATAGGAGGGGCTTGAGCTGAAGTTCTCAACCCCATGGCAACAGCGACAGCAAATGTTCGAGGCTCCACAACACTAACCTCGACCCCCACCCTCAAAGTAAGAGAGGCCTGAAGAGGCAAAGGCAAAGGGATAGGCACAAGAACCCATGCCCTTGCACCCAGGGGGTCGGCGGGGAAGAACCCCCGCGACCCGAGTCCGTGTCCCTCTCATCCTCCTCAGACCCCTCCCTCTCGTCAGAGCCCTTGCCCCAGTAGAAAGAGCGGGGAAATCGTAAGCACGATTGTCCAGAGCCATAACCTTCATCAGCTTACCTGACATGTACGAAACCAATGTTAACAAAAAAAATTGGTATACAATAGACCAAAGAAAAATGACAAATTTAAAAACTTACAAAATTTGGAGCTAAGGTGCAGCCCATCTTGCTGATAGGCCCCCTACTTGGCACCCCGTTGCAAACCCCCCCCCCCCCCTCCCCCCACCATGAATAAGAGGGGCAAGTTGTCCACCAGAGTTGGTGCTATACAACCCCTTAAACAGACCCTCCTTCTCAAGGGTCTATTTCACAATTAGCTCGACTCGCTAGGGTTGAAAGGGCTATCACCCCCTTACCCCACCTTGTGAGTAACCCCCATAACGAGGCGACCCCACCCTTTGGGCGAACCAAAAAGAACTTATCTTTCCACAACCTCGACGAGGAGGGCTGGTTCATGAGGAATTTATCGGAGTGAGGGGTGAAGTAATATAGGGCTAAGTGTTTGGGGTTATAACAAATTTTGAACGCACCAAAAAAATGCCTCGTCGTGCAAGGAAGGCCCAACAACCGCGAGCACAAGTAGAACCCCGTGAGCAACTGATAAGAATTAGGCAATTACTGACTAGGGCACATACAGCAGTGCGTAAGAACTTCACTGCAAAAAGGAGGAAAGAATAACCTTAACCCCGATTTGATTTGAGAGAGGTAGATGGTCACGAACCCCTCGGGGGGCTGGTCGGCTCGATCGGCCGAAGCAGTGACCTTGATCCTCGACCACGACAGGTCCAAGTGATATACCCTCAGAAGGATCTTCACCATATACTTTGTGGCCGTGCTCGCCGCCACACCGACCCCCATCGCCTCGACCCCAGCCACCTCTTGGACCTCGCCCTTCTTCTTGGACTTCTTGGCCTTAGAAGCCCCACCACCCTCTACATCCTCTGCCTTCTTGCATTTACGAGGGGTCGAGCCCTCCACAGCAGCGCTAGAATTACTTGTTGTCGTCTTCTCTTTCTTTGGCACGCACCGCTTTTTGCCGGGGGTGTGCTTCTTAGCGGGCCACGGTGGTGGAATTTCAGTCAATCCCTCGCTAGCAGATAGCCCGCTCCGACTCGTGCTATCACTTCCAGAGTACACGGAGAACGAGATAAGAAAAAGATGGAGCGAAAAAGGAAGAGAAAGGAACACCAAAAGGCGGAGTTAAAGCCGCCCGCAATTCTCTGGAGAAGATGATCGGAAAAGGAGAGGAAGGAGACAAAACTCGCGAAGAAGAAAAGTGGAGAAGAAGAAGAAATCAGGTCTATTTATACCCTAAGCCCTAACCGACACCCTCTCCTCTCGTACGCCCAATCAAAATG
This sequence comes from Misopates orontium, assembly GCA_946800315.1. Lineage (NCBI taxonomy): Eukaryota > Viridiplantae > Streptophyta > Magnoliopsida > Lamiales > Plantaginaceae > Misopates > Misopates orontium. The sequence continues at coordinate 27,313,535 of OX326950.1, read as the reverse complement.
TGCCACCTACCCTCGCCGCTTAAATAGCCAATTCGAACTTGACGTGTGGCACCCCAAGCCTAGCCTCGGTCATATCACGAGCCCCCTACCTCGGGCAGCCAAAACAACAACCAATCAATGACCCCTTTATTGCGGGATTCGCGCCGGCTCGAATTCAAAAATTCAAAATTTTGGAAAAAAATTTCCCCCATTTCCCTCAAGAGGTGGGGGTGACGAAACCCACGAGGGTACAAGCCTGCCCGAGGATCGAGGGCTCATCTTAACACGAAGACCGAGGACTTGAATTAACTTGTGAAGCCAAGGCTCATCACCACATAGCTCGTAGCATGACCTCGAAGGGTGTAGTCATCACTGGATGATCTCTGACCACCAAGAGACTCAAGGCCCCTTCCATAGGCGTCAATATTAATTAAGTCTGCACCAAATTCAAGTTTTCAGCGTAGTCTACAACTACGCTAGAAACTGGGGGACTTATGATGAAGTAAATAACCTCACCATCAATAATAGAGCAAATAACCGCATCATTAGGAAAAAGAGTAACCGGCGCTTGACACGAAAGAACCCAACACCCGTAGAAACACTCAACCTTGGGGAGAGGGCTCAGGGCCGAAGAACTCGTGGACCGCGACGCACGACCCGGAAAGCATGAGGTGTGCAGCCCTCTAGAGCTTGTAAGGCAGACACGAAGAACGAGGGTACGAGGGATGCCACCCTCAGGGTGTCAAATCCCAAACCAGGCCCTCTACCACTTCCTACACTTACAAGAGGCCGTCGGGCTCATTCACTAAGGAACAAGTATTGATGGCGAAGTTTTCCGTACAATAAATACACAGAAGCCTGAGGTACCTCACTTGAACCAAACACCACGATACTCAATGAACCTCACGTGAAGATGAGAAGGTCAAACTAGCTCAACCAGATAGCCCACGGGGCTCTTAAAGGCTTTGTCGGGCACGACACATGTCCTCCTTAAATGCCATGTCGGATGTGACACCTGGGCAAGAAACGACACCTCAGCACGATAATCCCACTATAAATACCTTAACAGCAGCTCTTATAGAGGTCAAGTCTGAACCCCTGAAAGCAAGTAATAAGTAGGTGATATACCCCAAACTTTGTTATACACGAGGTACGCTTTGCGTTATAACCTCCGAGTTCAGGTTTTAGAGTGATCCCACGGCTAAACAAGAGATTAGGTTCATCAGGGCATTTATTCGTCGTTACCGAAATAACCTCATCAAATTCCTTTGAATTTAGAGCAGATTAAACCTCATTCAGGGTTAAAACTTCTGTACCAAATATCAGAGTTTCCATAAAATATGACTTGGGGAGTGAACTTAACAGCATAAGAGCTTGATCTTCATCATCAATTGTGACATCAATGTTCTCAAGATCTAGAATCAACTTGTTAAACACATCCATCTGTTCCTCATTAGGTTTATCTTCATGCATTTTAAAAGAATACAAAGCTTGTTTGAGATATAGTCGGTTTACCAATGATTTGGTCATGTACAAGCTCTCAAGCTTCAGCCAAACACCTGTTGCAGATCTCTCCTTTGACACCTGCCTGAGAACCTTATCACCAACGTTCAATATGACAGCATTGTGAGCCTTCTCAAGCATGATCTTCTTGGCCTTTTCATCCATATCCTTGTCCATGCCCTGCTCATTTAGCGCATCTAATAAGCCTTGTTGAACCAGATGTGCTCTCATCTTCAACCTCCATAATCCAAAATCATTAAGCCCTATAAACTTCTCCACATCAAACTTTGCAGTCGTTGTTACTGAACCACCACGTTCACCGCACCAAGTTGTAAAGGTTGAATCAAATTAATCGGCTGAATCTAACCTAATTGAATCACAAAACAAACCAGATGAACCACGCACAATAACACAACAAGAACACGGAACAATCACCACACAACACAACAAGATTTTACTTGGTTCAGCACAAGATGAATGTGATCCAGTGCCTACATCCAAGGGAGAAAAGATGATCGATTTTATTCAGTGTTTTCAGAGAATTTATTGATTGTAATCACCTCACAACTCTCGTATATCTCTCTAATGAAACAACAGCTAACAAACTCCTATTTACATACAAGATACTCTGAGAAAACGGATTAACAAATCAACTCTCAATCTAACAGCTTTTCCCGCTCAAAACTGTTATGTTTCTAACCGGAATAAATAACTCTGTTCAGCATGCTATTAACATCTTCTGCAACCGTTCCCCTGCACTGATGATGAACCAACATGCTTCACATACTCCATGGATCTGACCTTGGACCCGGCTTGATTCCATGACGTTTGGCTCCATATAGATGCTCCTATTTGGTCCAAGTTCAATCACAAGATGGAGAGAATCCATGTCCACAATCCAAGAATCCTTTTGCATGGTGAAATATTTTATTAATATGAGTTTTTGACCCTCCCAAAATATGCTTCATTATGTGCACAAAAATTGCTTAATTTTCTGCATATTCTCTTTGTGTTTCTTAGATTAGTTTGAGAATGGGAGGTTTGAGTAGTTTTATCCATTCAAAACTATTCCCTCCATTTTGCGAATTCAAATTCTAATTTGAATTAAGTTCGGTCGGGTCTAACTCACATGGGAGACCCACCTTTATAATATTAGTTTAAATTGCAAATTATTTTCTAGTAAGTGTGTTACAGCTTTTTTTTTAAAGCAAATGATTAACTTTAATTAAAGCTCAAAAATTTACAAGGTGGAACTTGCTCCAAAAGTGAGCAAGCCCAAGCATCCAACGACCCCTAAAGTGGGTAAAATAAACCAAGTGTCCAACATATCATAGAAACTAAAAAACTAATCAAACAAAAAAAATTTAACCCAAAACTAACAAAGCAACAAGGCTTTACAATCAAGACCAAATTTAAATCTACAACTGTCCAAATCCTCCATTGTTTCTGTTCGTTGAAGCAAGTGAGCGAACAACTTGTGTGCAATGTCATTCAAATGTTATGTACCATCACTATAGCACCTTTAATCAAACACTTGCTGATCACTTCATGACAAGATCTTATTCTGATATATAAATTAGAATTGCAATATTTTTCATGATCATTTAAAATTTATTAGTGGACCCTTAGTAATTAAATTTTTTAGCTACATTAGCACTTCATGTTTCCTTATTCTAGTTGTCTTATTAACATAACTATGAATTACAGCAACAACTTTCAAGAAAAGGACAAACCACCAAGACAAAACACACAACTGAAGGGCTTGATGAGAAAAATGTTTTCAAGCTTTTCAAATTTCCAAATGGTAGAGAAGAGTATATCCTAAAAGCAGAGAATATATATATATATATATATATATATATATATATATATATATATATATATATATATATATATATATATATATATATATTAATTCGCCAGTCATCTAGCTAACCCCACCCACCCCCTACACCACCCACTCCACGGTTTTTAATAAGACGATCTATTATATTTATTTAGATCACATCTGGTGATGTCAATTCCTATTAACTCAAGCTCGAGAATAAAGGTGATGAAAAATGGAGTATGGGAATATGCAAACATGACGAGGAAATAGAGCACCTTGTCGACTCAACAGAAGAAGATGTCGATCCTCCTATATTCTATAGAAGGCATAATTTTCCATTATTAGAGAGACTCAGTGGGTGAACCCTGGAGAAAGGAAATGAAAGAAAGGCATCGTAGATAAGGTTTGCAATTTCATGTATATTTTCAATCTATAGTAGTTATTGGTTACAGGGTTTGTGCAATGTATATGCAAAGAAAAACAAATGATGTACTTAACTAACATAACGTGTATTGATGTTCTATTTTGAAACAATTATATTACGAGAAGAACAAACAATTTAGATCATTGGTTGAGGTAGCCGGATTCTTACTTTACTCAAGTAAACCAAAGAATCTAAAACCTCTAACAACCAAGGTGAGCGTCCTGGTAAGTACATATTCGTTATGGCACAGAAAAATCATTTTAATGTTTTTCATTTTTTTTTTAACAATGGTTCTTTAACTTAGTTATGAATATCTGGCTTGAATTTGAATTTAGTTATTCACAGTGCTTCCCCCTTTCGAACCAAGAATATTATTAAAGATTTTGTTGCAATTCAGGAAGAAGAAGCAGCTACAACATTGATATTGTTATCAAATGTAAAAGCGTACGGTACTCATGCATAAAGATCAGATCATTGATCAAACAAGGAGTATGAAAATGCAAGCCTTGGGGGTGACGAAATAGTGAAATAACGTGAAACCCTTTGGCAAAAAAAATTGCACATGAATGTAAATTTGAGATTACTTAAGAACAGGAGTTTTTTTTTTTTTTCTTTTCAGGATATGCAATACTTGTGCATGCATGTGTTGCATTATTTCTTGTTCTGTTAGTGCGTATATATCTTTGGTACTTTAATATCTCACACATTAATCTCCGTGCCTCATGTTGGTCATTTCTCTCACATGGAGTACTCCGACACTAATATTTTAAATTTTAATCAAAAATTGAGCGTTTGACAAGCACATTTTTTCAAATGAGGATTTTGACCCACATTTTCCCCAAAAATGACACATGGTGTTAATTTTATAAAGATCTTATTAGACCATGTAACATGAGAGGGGTCTAGAATTTTATCAAAATCTCCGAATTGAAAGTCATATGTTTGTCACATGCTGAATTTACGGACAAAAAAACTTAAAGTTTCTTGGGTAGGGAGAGCTCAATATGAAGGACATGACCAAGATTGAGAATGAAGTATGGTGCGCAACAAATTAAGGTGTGTACAAAAATATCGAGCCAACTTAGGGTACGAGAAATGGTTTTTTCCCTTCACCCTGACCCATCCCCTCTTCCAGCCTGGATGTTGGAAGCATTGGAGGTGGTGGCAAAAAGTGGTAACCAAATCATCAAACCCCTAACTAAAATCTAAACAAATTTCCCGAATTTCAATATCGCAACTTCTCATATTCACCAGATATTCTTTTTAGGAAATAAGAAAAGAGACTTTCAAAAGAAAGAAAAGAGGAGCTCATCAATAAAATCTTCTATTTTTAAGGAGAAGATAGAGTAATTACAAATTAACCATTATTCAGAGCAATAGGAGGAGTTTCTGATATTTGCAAATTTGCATATCTTAGAGAATGAAGAGTTTTAAGAATTTGGAAACTTGCCACTAAAGGAAGGGCTCTAATAACTTGCAGTAATATTTTGAAAAATAGAAAAACAGATATTTAGTCTAAGTAGTGGAATACAGACGAGACAAAGTTTTAGATGAACACCCAACTTGGATGTAGCAATATTTGGGTAAGTGGACCCAAACAACCACGAGTCGCATAATTGTTGATTTATTCAAATTTTAGAAAGAAATTTAACTCTTTATTGAACTCACACGATGTTTATCCTCCAGCCAACGAGCTTCGAATCGGAGAACCTATGATGTCCCATGGTTTACATATGAGTCGTATGACATCTGAAAATAGCTGATTGTACAACGTCGTATCTAAGGAGCCAGAGTTTGAACAACTACTATATTTAAAGAGTTCCTCAATTTAGGTGGCAACTAACTGATGACGTGATCAACTTATTACAAGATTAATGAGCCAACCCAATAATCAAACCCATAGTTAGCCCAATACAGACACTAAATTACTTCCTTATAGTTCATGTCAAGTAAGTTTTTATATACATTTTTGCGTTAGAATTGAGTTATTTGGCAGCTGACGTTAACGTTATCTCAATCGTCACATTGAGTGAGTCTCAGCTTGTTCAAAAATTAGTCCCAACTTACTTAAGCATTAGAGAGCATAAACTGAATCAGCCACCGGCTTTGCTCACAATCAATATTTGAGTGCAGGGTCCACTATTAAAGCTGATTTGAGACTCTAAGTGACTTGCATCAGTGTAAATTGGTGTGCGCAGTCAGCATACCAAGATAATCCCATCACAATCATATGAAATAATTTTGTTCAACTAACTTGAAAAAAGAGTGAGAAAGGGAGAAGGTTAAAGAAAAGAGCCTGGAAAAAGAATAATATATGCTTAATAGAAAAAAGAAAACAAATACATTGAGAAATAATATTGAAAATATATATATAAAAAAAAAGGAAAAAAGAATTAAATATACGAAAATATGACAAAAGAGTAGATATTATAAACTAGTGAATTTTCTAGCTCTGTGAGTTCATATCTTTCATTTCTCAGGCTCATATCCTACATCACAATAGAAGCTTAGAAAGACATACTAAATTTTGATGAATCTCATCTACAAAAGTGGAGAGACGGTGTGAAATTTAGGCATGTGAAGTATGCTGATCGAATTTAGAGTACTTGTTCTCATAAACAAATCCAAGAAGCTTATCTCACTTTGCACGATAAATTATTCACACCACATTCACCATGGAGACTTGCATTCAATAAGTCGATTAACCATCGAGTTGAAACTATGAACTTCATTGCTTATTCCATCAATTGTTCAGTTATTGCTTGCACTTATATAAGGATGAATCAGTTGGTTAAATAAAGAAGCAAAGTGAACTTGTTTTTTATTTAGTTTGTCTAGTTATTTTAGTTTTCTTTTTTCTCGATGGTAAGAGAACATACAATTTTGAAGGTTGATGCACCATATTTCGGTACCACCACGTCATAATATCCGATACAGTACCATGAGCGTATTTCGGGACATATTATGCCACGTCAGCATCATTATTTTTTAATGTAAAAGTACAATTCAAGGCAAAACTCAAAACAGGCCCAGGCAGGCCCATTTCCAGCTATTTCACGCACAATTCGAGTTGTTTGAGGCCCATTTCGAGCTATTTGAGCCCCATTTCGACTTATTTGGGGAACCATTTCGAGCTATTCCAAAATAACTCTATTCCGAGTTATTTTGAAGCATAGTTCTACTTGGACTGGACTTCTAGCTGAATAAGGACTCTTAATAGTATATAAGGGGGCCCCATACCTGTTTTGTGCCATTTCAACTTGTTTATTTTTGACCTATAAGATACGTTTCAACATATTATTTTGACTTGTTGCCTCGCACAACAAGATCTCACATTTCGCCCGATCTGACTTGAGCGTCGGAGTGCAGTGTTGAGTGTAGGATCCCGAACTCAAAAGCTGGTTTAAAGATCCAGCAGGGACTGAAGTAGTCTAACGTGGAGTGTTGACGAGTGGACACATATCCAGACAAAAATACCCCACATCAGTGGCGCCGTCACTGGGAACCACTATACGCACTTAGTAACAAACACTATCATTGATTTAATAGCTCACCGAAGAGTCACGGAGAAGAACGGAGTAGCCACCAGGACTAGATCACAGAGGGAGGACGAGAACAGGGTTACTGATGCCTCTGAACACACATCAGTAGCAGCACCCAACGCTCCCTTGGATCCATCACGCCTTGCAGCGGATCAACCTGCAATGCCTCCCCCACAACAACAACTCTTGAATCCTGCTCAATTGGATCAAATCATGATAGCTTTTCAACGGACCATGGTATCGATGATTGTGCAACAATTGGCTAACACTGCCTTGCAGCAGAGCGCTGCAGCACCAACTGCGCAACAAACATCGGCAAAATGAACAAGGTCTCATCAGACGCAACGTCGTGCTAATTCGAGACAACACACTAATTCAAGGATGACTAGACCTACTCGGAGGGAACCATCGCCTTCATCGGAACGCAGGAATCCTCGTTCAGTGAGGACTGCAGGGAACAGAGCTCCAAGTCAAGCAAACATTAGAGATGGAGAAGTTAACTCAAGGCAGAGGGGTCGTGAAGTCCATCATGCTACAAGTCATACACCAGAAAGGAATAGGGATCTGCCAGAAAGAGTTATACCAAGGCCAGAACCGATTGTTGCTGAACATATCCCACCAATGGAGAAGCCAACTCCATTCTATGATGCAATCTAGATTGACACTGAAGGAAGGAACTATTCTTCCTGAAATGAAGAAGTATGATGGAACAACTGATCCTGTAACGCATTTCGGTGACTTGGATGCGGAACTGTAGATTCTGGGATACGGCAAGGACTTAAGAGAAAAGATGATTTCGCTTAGCATGACGGAACAACCAAAGAATGGTTCATGAACTTGTTGCCGCGCACAATTGAATCATCTGAACAGTTTAGAAGATGTTTGTCAATAAGTTTGACACTTATCGCCTGAAGAAGAGATCTCTAAGCTGTCTGTTCAATATTCATAGAAAACCTGATGAAACTTTGGGGAAATACATAGAGCGACTTAATGTGGAGATTGGTCGAGTGCAATCTCCAACTGTAGACATAGTTATTTTTGTATTACAAAATCGATGCCAGAGCAAAAATCCAGTGGAAGTAATAACTTGGGAGGCACCAACTACTATTGAGCAAATCATGATCTGGCTCGGAGAGTTATTGACATAGAAGAGGCCACTCCGAACCAGGGCCTAATTGATTTGCCTGAATCCTACAGAGGGAAGGAGAATAGAAACTGGAGGAAGGACCGAGGCAAAGATCGTGATCGAAATCGGCCACCTTTAAAGAGGTTCGATAACTACACTCCCTTAAGAAAGGATATTGCTGAAATCTTTGCTAAGCCAAAGGATCGTGGGATATTCAAAACACCTACAACGTTTAAGGAAACTTATGAGATGAAGGAGTCAAGGAAATATTGCAAGTATCACATGCAGCATGGTCATTATACTAATGAATGCAAGGCCTTAAGGAACGAAATTGAACGACTCATTCAAGACGGGAAACTCATCGAATATGTCCTTGAGAATAGAGAGATGCAAGACGACAAGTCCTCAGGCGGTAGAAAGAGGAGTCGATCTCCACATGAGAAGAAGGATGAACCTAGGGGTAAGAAGACTAACGCTAATGACGCCGATGAAAACGGGATCAACGTGATATCAGGAGGACCGACTGGTGTCGATTCGGCGAAAAGCAGAAAGCAAATTTCTCGTGACATATACAATGAACGTCTGAAATGACTGGAGACTGATCTTGTCTTTGCAGTTGACAAGCTAGACATGAGGATCACATTTGACGATGAAGATTATGTGAATCTATCCTCACAAGCTAAGGAAGCTCAATACTTGAATTGCCCTATGGTAGTTTCAGCTCTAAATGCAAATCATCCTGTCAAGAGGATCATGATAAACAATGGCTACTCAGTTAATATCATATCCATGGATGCATTGCAACAAATGACGTTAGGGAAGTATGAGATTACGAAAGTGAATTCTCCTCTAATGGGATTTGGTGGAGGCAAAGTGAGACCTATTGGCAAGGTTTTGCTGCTAACTTCTCTTGGTGAAAATCCACAAAGGAGGACTTTGAATGTGGAATATCTCATTGTTGAAATACCTTTCGCGTACAATGTGTTGGTTTAGAGGCCTGAAATCGCCGCATTCACTATGATCATATCACCGGCACATCAAAAGATCAAATTTCCCACTCCTGGGGGAATAGCATAGATTACTACAAATTATCGTGACTCTTGGAGTTGTTATGTTACATCAACGAAACCAATCAAGGCAAAGACAAATCCCCACGTTGCAATGATTAGGGTTCATATCTCTGAAACGCCTAAACTAGTTGAACATATGGAAACAAAAATGGTGCTCGCGACACAGGAGGATTATATAACGGAGCCAGACACTCCTGACCCATCGAACGAGAAGCTCATGACTGAGAAAACTAAAGAGGAGAAGGAGGACAAGACTACCTTGCGTTACAAGAAACAAATGGAGATTGAACGCATGAAACCATCTGGAGAATTCAAGGAGGTGATACTGGTGAATAATGAACTTGACCAGGTCATTAAGATCGGTAGCGGGTTACCATCCGAGATTGAGAAGGCATTATTGGAGTGATTAAGAAGGAACTTTGATGTATTTTCATGAACGGACTTGGACTTGAAGGGAATTGACCCTCGAGTGGCAGTACATGACTTGAATGTAAACCCAAATGCCAAGCCTCTTCGACAGAAGAAGAGACATTTCAGTGACGAAAAGAACAAGGCTGCAGAGTTGGAGGTACAAACAAAGTTAGCTGCGGGTCACATATTTGAAGTAGGCTACTCTGAATGGCTCAGCAATGTTCTACTTGTACCAAGGAAGCCAACCGTATGGCGTATGTGTGTGGATTACACTGAGCTAAACAAACATTGTCAACGAGATTCTTTTTCGTTGCCCAGTATCGATCTAGTGGTTGATTCCACTGCAGGATGCGCATTACTAAGTCTCTGCGATGCACAGAGCGGATTTCATCAAATACTAATGGTAGTAAAGGACCAACATAAAACGGCTTTTATCACTGACAGAGGCATATCTGCTATAGAGTAATGCCGTTTGGTTTGAAGAACGCAGGAGCAACCTTTCAGAGGTTAGTGGCTAAGATGTTCTCCCATCAAATTGGCAAAACTATGGAGGTCTACATTGACGACATGCTTATCAAAAGGCTAAAGGCAGATGATCATGTTAAACATCTTGATGAGGCTTTTGGTATCATGAAACAATATGGGATGAAGCTGAATCCAAAGAAGTGTACATTTGGAGTTAAGGCAGGTAAATTTTTGGGTTTTATGGTGAACGAGCGAGATATCGAAGCTAACCCAGATAAGATCAAGGCTATAATGGATCTACCTTCCCCCAAGTCTGTTCGTAAGATGCAACGCTTGGTAGGAAGAATCACGACACTAAGTCGTTTTATTTCACATTCTGCGGAGAAGAGTTTACCTTTCTTTAAGAAACTTCGATAGACACCTAAGTTTGTCTGGACGGAAGATTGTGAAGAAGCCTTTTGCCTAGCTCAAGGTCTATCTCACAACACCACCATTATTATCTAAGCCCAAGGATAACGATATGCTATATCTCTACTTGGCCATAACAAATATTTCACTGAGTATAGTACTTGTACGCGAAGAAGATAGAAAGCATCTGCCAATCTTTTACGTGAGCAAAGTGTTGAGTGGGGCAGAACTAAACTATCTGGAAATCAAAAAGCTAGCATACACACTCATGATAACAGCTTGGACGCTGAGGCCATATTTTCAATCACATTCAGTGACTGTCTTAACTAATCAACCATTGAAGCAAGTTATGGCAAAACCGGAAACATCAGGCAGACTAGTGAAGTGGGCGATTGAGTTGGGGGAGTATGGTCTGGAATATCTACCTAAGACTGCTATTAAGGCGCAAAGGTTAGCATACTTTGTGGCAGAAACTATATTGGAAGCGGAACAATCACCGGATGTTGCTATGGTGACAAAGGAAGTTAAGGGAGATACACCCGGGATAGCAAAGGAGACATGGACCATGCACGTAGACGGATAATCCACAGTTCATGCTGGTAGAGCTGGAGTCTACTTAAGGTCGACGGATGGAAAAAATTTGACTATGCAATAAGATTGAACTTTCAACTTACTAATAATCAAGCACAATATGAGGCTATGATAGCTGGCATTCAATGGAGAAATCATTGGGGATAACCAAACTTGTGGAATTCACTGATTCAAAATTTATTGCAAATCAGTTTGAAGGGAGGTATGAAGCTAAGGAGGCTGCGATACTCAAGTATCTTAATAAGCTCAAGGAAGCCACTTCGAATTTTGAAACATTTACTATTTCGCAAATACCCAGGCATAGAATGAGCTTGCCGACTCTTTGTCTCGATTTGCAAGTACTGCTGAAGTTTTTGTTGAAAGGGGAGTTACATTACTGGCTGCAGATCAACCCTCGATTGGCAAAGGGGCGAATCATATCCATCACAAGCGTTGGAGTACGCTCTGCCACTGGAGGTTGAGAAATGTTGGAAGGGTGAAATCATTGACTAATTACAAAACGGGACTCTGCTGACTGATCCACAAGCAGTCAGAAGATTGAAATACAAATCAGCAAGATTCACAATGTTCAATGGAGAACTTTACAAAAGATCGTTCGAAGGACCACTCTTAAGATGTCTGTCACCAACACAGGCTAAACATGTCTTAAGAGAAATACATGACGGAAGCTGCGGAAATCATTCAGGAGGATGATCCTTAGCACAGAAAATACTGTGTCAATGACATTTCTGGCCAACTATTATGAAAGACTCGATGGATTATACAAGGAAGTGTAGAAGCTGTCAACTACATTCAAAAATCATTCATACGCCTGCACAACCTATGACAACTGTGAGCTATGGATGTGCTTTCGATCAGTGGGGCATAGATACCATTGGACCCATGCCAATAGCATCTCGAGGCAGAAAGTGGTTATTGGTAGCAGTGCAATATTACACCAAGTGGGTAGCGACTGAAGCACTGGTGTCGATAATAGATGCTAATGTGAAGCAATTCATATGGAAGAATATCGTATGTCGATTTGGGATTCCAAGGGTCTTAATTTCTGACAACGGAAGGCAGTTTCAGGGGTTTAAGATTCAAGACTGGTGCAAGGACATGAAGATTGAGCAACGTTTCACATTCATCACGCACCCTGAAGCAAATGGACAAGTTGAGGCTACAAACAATACATTGGTGAAGAGCTTGGAGAAAAGGTTGGAAGGAGAAGGACCAAACTGGCAGAGGAGTCGCCGGGTATACTATGGGCTTATCGCACTACGCCTCGAACGTCTACTGGAGAGACTCCATATTTGCTAACATATGGTTCTAAAGCAGTGATACCTGCCGAAATTGGAATGCCGACTTACCGTATTCTCACATACGATGAGGAGCAAGCTCTAAGGGCAAGATAAATGGACCTCGAACTGATAGGAGCCACGAGAGAAGAAGCATACCAACGTACTCAAGTGTACAAATCAATGATGGCTAAGGCATACGAAAATAAGGTTCGGTTTCGGAACTTCCAAGCGGGGGACTTGGTCTTGAGGAAAGTTGAAGCTACTAAGCATGTTGGGAAGTTGAAGCCAAACTGGGAAGGACTGTACAGAGTTGTGAAAGCGAGCGCCAAAGGATACTACTATTTGCAAGGGTTGGGTGGAAGGATTCTATCATGCCCCTGGAACGTCAAGAACTTGAGAAGGTTTTATAGTTAGGACACTAGCATTCTAACAGCCTTGTGGCATAGTATTACCGATAGTTTCAATGTTATTATTCCTTATTCTTTCACAAATTACGAGTCTCCGCATGTGGACCTCGATTGTAATACTTAGCACTGAACTACGGGGACTTGATTCCTGACCACCTATATACGGCAGGATACGTAGGCAACTCGGAAGTTACTCGAGCCCAGTCCCAAAACTTATAAACTTTCTTATTTTATTCAAGTTTGCTTCTTTGCCTACATCATACATACACATTGTCGAGCACAAGCACTCGTAAATTGAGCACAAGCACTCAAAAGTTTAAGTACAAATACTTACACAATGAGCACAAACACTCGTGAATTGAGCACAAGCTCTCAAAAGTTTAAGTACAAACACTTACACAAAGAGCACAAGTGACAATAATCTAAAAGTATACAACTATGAGAGACGCATGCATATCATTAGCAGGTAAAGCAATAAAACAAGCATCAAACAAAGCGCACAACACAAGAGACATTGAGCAATGTTGAAAGTTAATATGTACTAAAACGAGGGATAAGAGCAATTAAGGCGCAAAATCAACAACAATGTACTATGTTAAAATATTGTACGAATGAAAATGTACTAACTATTCAAAAAGTAAAGGCACAAACGCCAACAATAACGGCACGCAGGCCAGAAACAAAGAAAATCATGAGCGGAGATTCAACCCGAGGGACTCAACACCACCATGGCTCTGCTCCTGGAGATCTGCATATGACTCATTCAGAGAGCTAGTGTCATTGACTGGGGAGATCCACCGCGGCACAGGAGCTGTAGCAGGCGCATCAGCCATAGTGATATCCGTCTCCAGAGGAGTGTCCAACACTTGAGGGTCGAAAGCCAACTCACCCTCCTCTAGACCTGGGGCAGGCGGAGCAATAGTGGAAGGCTGGGCTGATCGGCCAAATGATCCTTCAGCCACACCTGCTACAATGGATGAACAGAGGCAAAAGGATTATGCTTCGGCGAGCCAGCATCCTCGTCAGGTGCAAGGTCAGTAGGGGCACCCGACGTCTCTCCAGCATCAGCATCGCCCTCATTCAGGCATGCGAAGATGTCGAAATCCTCTTTCTTGAACCCGACTACTAGCACGCCTCTCTTCTCAACATCGTCTAAGGCCATGTTGTAGCCCTTCGCCATGTCATAGCCACCCTTGATGGTCGCAATCTCCTCCCAAGTCTCTAAGCGGAAGAACTCCATGGCCACCGCCACTTTGTTGTCATCAGAAAGCTCCTATAGAAAGATACAATCATAAGTCAAGTCATAACAAGATAAGTGAAATGCATTATTAAAGAAAAATATATCGAAATCACCTCGCCCACCTTGCTCATGGCCCTATCATAGCCAGCCTGCTCAGCAGTAACTAGCGCGGCCTTCACAGCGGCAAGCTCGGCCTCCAGCTTTGCACGCATCTTCTCTGTAGTCGAGGCACTGTTCTTGTAACTCAGGATAGTAGCATTGCGATCGTCAATCTCCTTGTTCGCATGCACTAGATCATGAGTCAACTGCGCAGCATGCGTCTTGTACTCCTCAGTCTCATGCCTTGGCTCAGCAGTCGCCATGTGAGCTGCCTCTAACTCTATAGTAGAGCTCTCCAACTCTCCAACTACAGCTTGCGGGTCCTTCTCCGCCTTGGCAGCCTCGTCCTTGGCCCGTTTCTCTAGATTCTGTTCCTGAATTGCAGCACTGCGATGCCTCTCTAGAGTAGCTACATACTAGCTCGAGCGTCCATCACTATGTCAAAGTTCTCTGACATAGTTTGTGCGTTGATAAAGAACTGCATGAAAGAAAGACTAAGTTAGCACAACAAATGAAAACAAAGTACAAGTACAAGAGAGGTAAGGCACACTCACCTCACACATCAAAAGAGCCATCAGGCTAATCAGCTTATCGTGGCCCAACTCCTCGAAGTACCTCTTCCGGTCAAAAGCAGCAGTATCGGGCAAAGGGCAGTAGTATTGGTCATCTTGAACTGACCAGCATCGGGCGAAGGGCAGCAGTATCGGTCGAAGGGCAGCAGTATCGGTCATCTTGAACTGACCAGCATTGATGGAAGCCTGACTATCTCCTCCATGTCGATATCCAAATCGCCAGGCTCATAAGTGTTCGACGTGTCATGAGCGGGTCGCTTGCCACAGCGATGATCCTCTGAAGTGGAAGGCCTCTTCCGTGCATTGGGGTCAAAACCCATCTCATTTCCTCTCCTGACAGTGTCCACGACAGGAGATATCCCCACTCTCTCAGTCAACGAAGCGGGAGGAGGATTAGTCTCTGGCACGAACGGCTCCACATTGACCCGGGAAGAAGCGGGAGTAGTAGTCAAAGCCAAGGGTGTAGGAACGGCAAAAAGAGCTGTCGAAGCACTCCTACTACGACTCGATCCCCTAGTCGAGCCAGTGGCAGCAGTAGGAGAAATAGGGGCAACTAGAGCCTTGGAGCTAGTACCGGCACCTGCAGTCTTCGCACCTCGGTGGCTCATCTTATCAGGGATTACCGCTTCAAAAAGAGGAGCATTGGCGTTCCTCTTCGCAGCAGCCAACCTCTTCATGGTCTTGTCCATCACTATCTTTTCTGCAAAAAAAAAATAATTAGAAGTTATAAGACATACATAGAACAAGGAAGCACAAAGTAATGAAGTAATAACAAACATGCACGACAATATACCAAAAAGTGAGAACTCGACAGCGGGATAATGAGTAAATCCACCGGCCCGCAAAACCTTGGAATTCGTCAACTCAAAGGCATCGAACTTATGCTCTTTGAGCATATCAATTACTGCCTGAGTGTAGACAGTAGCCGGACAAGGTGAAGAACGACGAGCGTCGGCCCAGAGTCTCTTGAACCTGAACTCGTGAGGTTTGGACTCTTTCACAAAGAACCACTTCTTCTTCCAGAGCACACCGAAGCTCGACTGCAAGTCAGAAAGAAAGCATTTGTTCTTCCGCGAACTCAGATAGTAAAAGCCCGTGTCATCACCCTTGTTAAGGAATTTGATGAGGAAAAGTTTCCAAAAACTGTTCAAGGAGCATGGTAAGTTGAAGACATGGGTCAAAATGACATAGGCATCTATGATGCACGGATACTTGAAAAAATTACAAAATGCAGTGTCGGATATGTATCAAATACGATACACGCCCGATACGCGCCCAATACGTATCGGATACGCCATGTGGCGTATCCAATTTTTTATTTAATTTTAATAATTTGGATACGCGTATTGGATACGCCTTGGCGCGTATCTGATACGCGTATCCGTGTTTTAAGGGGCAATTTGTCAGTTTTTTAAAATCTATTGGGGTTATTTTGTAACATTAAGTAACTAGAACTTAATTTTGTAAATATCACTAAAAGTTAAAGGAAGAAAAGGTTATGGCTTCACTTCAATTGAAGAACAAACATACAGATTGAAAAATGTATCTTGAGTTTTTTAAATTTACATTTCGGTACTTTGAGTGTATATGGATTATGGATCTTTTTATGTTTGTTTGCATAATTTTGTTGCGTTTGAAATTGAATATGTAGATATATTTATTTGTAAGTGAAGTTAAATTATTAATGACAGTCATTTTATTATTATGTTGTTATATAATTGAATTCTTAGTATAAAACGTATCCTGCACGTATCGTATCCTGTAATTTTCAAAAAATCCGTGTCCCCGTGTCCGTATCTATCGTATCTGAGTCCCGTATCCGTATCCGTGCAACATAGATAGGCATACATCTGAGTATAGGTGTTTGGTGTGAAGTGAGAAGGGCAAGATATTTAGGGAGTTCATTATTTGGGAGACCACGGGATCAATGGGAAACCTAAGGCCACATTGTAAGTATCCATTGAAAACGGTGATAAGTATCAGGGACTTCGAAGGTTTCACGATAATAAGTTATGTCATGAGGTAGAACAGAAGGATGCAAATCGAAATTTAGCCTATTATGGACCGGACTAGGGGCATGAGACTCTAGGTTAGCACCCTTAGCGGCTAGTTCCTGAAAAGTCTCTTCTACTATGTCAGGATTAATAGAGGAAGTGTCGGCAGTAGGTAAGGTGGTAGCGCTATCAGAAGACGAATTCACGACAGGCACAATGCTATTCCTAACAGAAATAACATAATTATCATCGTCTTCACCTAAAACGTCTACCTCTCTATCTGAGGCTTTATCTGTGCTAGTCGATGAGTTTTTAGAAGAATCACCACTACTCGACTCAACTTCCCTCGACCTATTTGACCTAGTGCTTTCACGGCTACTATCACTAGTCGACTCTCTATCGATTATATGCACCATTTAAATGTTCGAGCTATGTAATTACCAGAATGGGGGTTGAGGTCCACAAAGTACTCTTTGCTTGGATCACGCCGTTCGTACGACCTTTCAGCAGGAACAAATAGCTTTGGAGCACCAGGAAGGCGGATCTTCGCAGGTTGCGTTTGTCGAGGTCGGTAAGGTGATGTTGGACGCCTCGAGTTCGAATGTCAATGATTGCTGTGATAGTTTTGATATGAACGTGATGACAATGGACGTGATTGATCCCGAGAGTTGTAATGCGGACGTGATCGAGACTATGATGAAGGAATGGATGGACGTCTAGGGGATCGATTTCGGCATAGGCGAGCCGTTGTAGCAAAATATGCACAATAAGATTACGTTAAGTTGACACGAAAAAAAATTTCATACTGAAATATTTTTGAAAAAATGTACAAGTGTGATAAGTCAAAATATTTAAGTCTTTCGACCTATTATTTCGAGTTATCTAGGCTATCTCGACTTACGAAGGGTAAAACTGTCAATTCATAGGCTTTTCGATCTATTTCGAGCTATTAATCACTATTCAGACAGAGGCTAATTCGATCTATCTATTTCGATCTATTTTTAAAGCTCTCTGGGCTACAGCGCTTGCGGAAAATGAAAAAAATGAGGATTAGCGCGGAGTATTTATAGACGAAATGATCCGGAAATTACTAAATTGCCATTATTTTGAGTTATATCTTATTTCGACCTATCTGAGTCCTTTCAACCTACCCTATTTCGAGTTACAACTTTGGGAATGTATTTCGATCTATACATTTTGACTTACCAAAAATAGCAAACTTCGACCTATGTATAGTTTGGGTTATTTTTGCCAAAAATTTTGGTTTTTACACCAAGGCCGCTTTCGTTGCACAATTCTCGGTCAATTGACATCCTTTATAGTTTGTATGACCAACGTTTCTACACATTAGTCTTACAAACTCGGGGACTCCATGATGTGCCATATTTCGGTACCGCCACGTCATAATATCCGATATAGTACCACGAGAGTATTGCGGGACATATTATGCCACGTCAGCACCATTATTTCTTAATAGCACCATTATTTCTTAATGTAAAGTACAATTCAAGGCAAAACTCAAAACAGGCCCAGGCAGACCTATTTTGAGCTATTTCAGGCCCAATTCGAGTTGTTTGAGGCCCATTTTGAGCTATTTGAGGCCCATTTCAACATATTTGGGGAACCATTTTGAGCTATTCCAAAATAACTCTATTTCGAGTTATTTTGAAGCATAGTTCTACTTGGAGTGGACTTCTAGCTGAATAAGGACTCTTAATAGTTAATAAGTGGGGGCCCATACCTCATTATAAGGTACGTTTTTCATATTTCAAGCATTCATTTCGAACAATATAAGTCAAATTCAAGTTGTTTGGCATTCATTTCGAATTGTTCAAAATAGCTCTTATTCGAGTTATCTTGAGAGCATTTCAAGTTGTTCGAAGTCTTCATTTCGATCTATATGAAAACCTTCATTTCGACTTGTTTTGTGCCATTTCGACTTGTTTGTTTTCGATCTAGAAGATACATTTCGACCTATTATTTTGACTTGTTGCCTCGCACAACAAGATCTCACATTCCGACCCATCTGACTTGAGCGTCGGAGTGCCTTGGCCGGGAAGGCACCGGCTTAGTTTACGTGTAGTGTTGAGTGCAGGTTGCAAACTCAAAAGCTGCTTAAGGATCCAGTAGGGACTGAAGCAGTCTGACGTGGAGTGTTGACGAGTGGACACATATCCAGACAAAAATACCCCACATCAAAGGTATTGATAATCGTATAAAAGAAAAAAAATCCCGCTTATTTACGTACTTTTCTATCTCTGTTATTGCATTTATATTACTTTCTATGCATGTTTCATGTTTTGCTCGTTTAGAATAAAGGTTGACAAAAACAAGTAAATTTGTATGTATTACGTTTTGAGTGAGAGAGTTATGGAGAAACAAAACCTCGTTGGATTTATGGAGAGACAAATTTCTACATTTTCTACTCACCTTAGATGTCATTTGGATTGCGGAACACCATTTTTGTCTATTTGTAAATAGAATTAGACCTATTAGGACTACACGTTCTACTCACCTTAAATGTCATCTGGATTGGTTAGGCGCCAAAAATAAGTTGTAGAAGGTATTATGGAACGAGTCGTGTGAAAGATCAAATACAACAATGCTGAATAAATTATCTATTTAATACGAATTAACGGTTAGTTACTTTTTCATCTGTGAATTACAAAATATTATTAGTTAGAGGATCAAAATTGTCAATGTTCAGTAGTTGGGGACTAAAGCTGCATCCTCATACAGTTGTGATATGCCATATTTTGGTATTAAACATGGCGTTACACAATTAAGATACATCATCAGTATGGAATGCACGTGAATGAAGAGTTGTCAATTGATTTGACATCAACGCGTCATAAATGACGCGCTACCCAATTAAGACTTGTGATCAGTATGCAATGCACCTGAATGATGAGTTGTCAACGGACCTGACACCTACGCGTCATAAATGACGTTGATGCCTATAAATCAGTCGTTTGACGCCGAAAGTCTGTCATCATAAATCTCAAAGATTTGCTCAAGATTTGATCCTTATATTCAGGAGATAATCAAGGAACCAATTTGCCTATGAATACCCCCTCATAAATCATAACAAGGTACGCCATTTTTACTCTTCAGAGTTACTGAAGTTGATCAGCGTCATAAATGACGCTGAACGTACTGTCTAATTTGACAGCTAACACCGTCATAAACGACGGGTTGAGCTGCTACTCTTAATCTCTACTGACTTAGGCATCGGAGGGTCTACACCGGGTCAACCCTCGGCTTAGCTCACGTGCAGTGTTTGAGTGCAGGTTACCCGAACTCGAAGTTGATTCAGAAGCTGGATCAGTCTGACGCAGAGTATCCAGTAAGAAAAATCCCCACATCAGTGGCGCCGTCTGTGGGAAACCATATAACGTACTCAAGAAGAAACACTATGGCTAAGTCAAAAAGAGCAGCTGCTCTATCACAAGAAAATGAACATGAATCTCCACCTGAAATGGAGACACAGTTACCTTCAGGTGGTGATACCGTTACCTCTAGCAGCTGAAGATGAATCACCACCCGAAGTCCAGATACTGTTACCTTCAGTAGCTGCTCTATCAGAAGTGACTGAGCATCAAGATGAAGCTCCACCTGAAGGGGAGACATTGTTACCCCTAGCAGTTGAGGATGAATCTCCACCTGAAGTGGAGATACTGTTACCTTTAGTAGCTGCTCTATCACAAGTGAATGAGCATCAAGATGAATCTCCACCTGAAGTGGAGACATTGTTACCTCTAGCAGCAGCTCAATCATATGTAAATGAACATCAAGATGAATCTCCACCTGAAGTAAAGACAATGTTACCTCTAGCAGCTGAGGATGAATCTCCACCCGAAGTCGAGATACTGTTACCTTCATTAGTTGCTCTATCAGAAGTGACTGAGCATCAAGATGAAGCTCCGCCTGAAGTGGAGACACTATTACCTCCAGCAGCTGCTCTACCACAAGTCAATGAACTTCAAGTTAAATCTCCACCTGAAGTGGAGACGTTCTTACCTCCAGCACCACCCCTAGTTGTTAATGAAAAACAATAACCAAGGGTGCATCGTTACTCCACTTCCTCCAGAGCACTTAGCACGCATTATTGCTATTGTGAAAGCAGTACTTGATGTGAAACAGTACTCATTTACCTGGGCATATGCCCAAGCAAACTTATCGACCTGTAACAGACGAGGATCTTCCTCAAAGTTCAAGTGCTAGTCACCCATCCCGGCAATAACTTGCCAAGAAACCCCCTAACAAAACTGACCAGGTTCGTGCTTGAGCAAGAGTTGATGACCGTCCTAGAAGGCCAGTAGCATGCAACAAAAATACAACCATGAAGTAAACTCTTATGGTGGGGCCAACACGGCTCATCCTGAAAAAAAAAAAACAAAAAAAGAGATTACAACAATCGAATGCGGAAATCAAAGAGGTGTCTGACAAAATAAGACACCTTCACTGCCAGCTAGAACAAACCAAAGAAAAGTTGCAGAAGCAACTGAGGAATATATACCGTCACCCTTTTGTGGCACTATAGAGGGTGAGGTATTAACAAAGGGGAAGAAAATTCCTCCTATGCCAACATATGTTGGAACGACTGATCGAGTCATCCACTTGTATAGCTTGGACATGGTACTGGTTATGCACAGCAACAACAAGAATTTGTAAGCAAAAATATTTGCCGTAACTCTAAGAGGAGTGGCCCAAAAATGGTTTTTGAGAATTCCAGAAAAAACTATTGAATCGTATGACCAGCTAAGGAATAAATTCAAGAATAAATTTCCAGCCAGAAGAAATTCAAGCTGTAACAGAGTTACATGTTTTCAATACATCAAGGAGACCAAGAGGACCTGCGTATCTTCATGGCCAGATTCAATTCTGAGCTGTTGAAGGTGGATGAGCCACCTGGTGAATTTGTGCGAACCGTTCTATTCGCATATTTGTGGAACGAGAGTTTCTCTGACTCTTTACTTAAGAAAGAGCCGATACGATAAACCGTATCAATGAGTTATCACAAAGAGAAATGATCCTAGAGAAGTTGAATCAAATGTGGGGAAAAGATGATTTCATAAAGACAGAATCTACCGTACCAACAGGATACAAGAACAAGGATAAGCCTTGGTAGAAAGAAAATAATGATAGAAGAAGAGAAAGATCACCCCCACGACACTACAATTTTTTCATACTATTGAACATGGATGTAGCGACAATTTATTCGGTGATCGGATCAAAGGGATGATTGAAAGAACCAATAAAAATGAAAGCAACTGAGGCGATTCAGGCGTCCCTACGATACTGACAATCGAGAAAAGAATTTTGGAAGTTATGGGCGAAGATCTCGATCATGTTCACCCCATGATAAAGACAAGCGATCCATGGAGTCGGACGACTTACCGATGAAAGGAGAAACCAATATGATAGCAGGTGGACAAGCTGGAGCCACACTAAAAATTGTCGTAAATAGATATCTAGGGATATCTTGCATAAAATCTTTAAGGGTTCAACAAGTTTGTGGGGGCAACTATTGCAAAGGTTGTCTGCTCAGGCAAATGAGGCATGCCACTTGACCTATTCGCTGGTTGTAACCTTGGATATGGCCAACTACACTGTGAAGAAAATCTTAATTGATAATAGGAGCTCTGCAAACATAATCTTTCTCGGAACCTTGCAGCAAATGCATTTCAGGGATTATAACATCAAGAGTGTAAGCACCCCGCTCCATGATTTTGGAGGAGGTGATATGGTTCCCTAAGGAACAGTGGTCCTTTCTACTTCTTTTGGAACGCACCCACGAAGATAAACATTGAACTTGGACTTTATGGTGGTGGATGTCCATTTCACATACAATGTGATAATTGGACATCCTGTATCGTATAAGTATATGGCGTTAAATTTTGCTTATACCCAACAGGTAATATTCCCAACTGCAGCTGGAGTTGGAGAAATTGTGAGGGATCACAAGGAAGCTTGGCATTGTTACATGGCATCAATGAAGCCGTGAAGGCATCTAGCAGAGTCAATGGTGGCAAGTATTGAGTAGTCAATCATGGAGGTTGCACCCCATGAACAAAAAAAAAGGCAAGGTGATCATCAACACTAATCTGGAGAATGAGCAGTCTAAAGAAGAAGAAAATGATGACAATAGAATAAGACCCAAAGTTTTTCAAGTCGGAGACTTGGTGCTAAAAAAGGTAGAAGCCAACAAGCAAGTTCAAAAATTGAAGGCAAACTAGGATGGACTATTTAGAGTGGTCCAAGCAGGAGCCAAAGGATATTACTACGTAAAAAATATGAAGCGGAAAGCACTGCTATCTAAACAATAACAAAGCATAAGTGATAATGAACCCATGATATCGCAAATAATGAATTCGTGAGAAAGTATTCGTGATGAATATGGGCATAGACTGGAAATACCATAAAATGGTGTCAAGGTCGATAGGTTAAGATAAAGACAAGGTGCCAACAGTGATCAATGGTTGCAACACAACACATGCGCCCTCAGAAGATTGAGACTTATTGCTAGAAGTTGGCCTAGATGATGAGGTAGCTACCTCAGAATCATTTTCAGTCGAAGAACCACCTCAAGACGTGGATGATGAAGAGCTACTCAAAGTTTCATGGTCACTTGACATCTAAAGAAATCAAGAGGATGACGCAAATAAAAGTGGAAAGGATGAACTTGCCTACATGGAAGATCAGGGTAGTCCACAGACATAAATCTCCGTGAACCTGTCGACTTAACACATGAAAGAAGTTAAGCAAGGTGAGTATCAGTACATATGAGACGAAACTTGTAATTCAACAAGTACACATGCTCAAGTATTGGGGAAGTTAAAAGCAACATGCAAAAAGCATTGAAGTGGCCCAAAGCCGAAGCTTCTGCAACTTTCTTGATTTACTGGCACTTTTGTGAAATTACCTAGCAATTGTACCCTATACCAGTAGACAGCCATGGGTGTCTAGTTTCAAACACAAAAAACAGTTTGTGATTCCAAGGATTATAGAAAAAGTTGTGCTCAAAATGGTAAGGTGACGCAAAGCTGAAATTTGCGAGGCTTTTGAAAATTTTGGGGTGTTTTGGAAATGTTTTAAAGAAATTTGGGGTCTAACTGATATAACCCGATATTTTGGGATTTCAATGAAATTCCTAGAGTTTTTGGGCATATTTACGCAATTTTCAGCGGTCAAATGTCGTTTTTGGAATTTGTACAATGAAGTTAGCAACTCAATAAATAAAGGCTAAGTGATAAAATAGCATAGATGCTCTTTAGTGCACTTGGCAACAAGCTTGTTTAGCATAATCAAGGTCGTGAGTTCAACCCCCAATTGAGTCCCTTTTGTTATTCTTCACTTGCACAGACTAAACTTTAAACAAATAGCAACTGTTGTCTAAGTTTAGCAGTTGCACGGCTTGCCCAAGTGGTTTGATTGAGGTTTGATCCTCAAGAGGTGAGGAGTTCAAAGGTTTGATTCTCAAGAGGTGAGGAGTTCAAATCCCAGCTGATGTAGCAACTTTAAATTTTTTTTCGGGTTAATTTGACGGTCCAACAACCCTACGGGCCGAATTCGATGGCCCAGCATCCCAACGGGTCGAATTCGATGGCCCACATTCTGATTCCAGCGGGTCGAACTTGACGAAACAGGTCTAATTTAACTACCCACGAAATCAACTCCCATGGGCTGGGCACTGATGGCCCATCACTCGCTTCAGCAAGTGGGGCGTAAGGCCCAATATGCCTGAAATCAGGCTAGTCCACCTGGGCCCTTGTGGAGATGGACCAGCGAGCTGGGCTCTCTCGAGTAGAGCCCAACGATCCTTTAGCACCTCAAGGGATGGGCTTGTCTACAATAGCCGGCAGCACAAATGACCTAGCACCTGCTAGGTCATAAGCAGGCAGCAGTGGCGGCCCAGCGGCGGCGGTCCGACAGAAAATTGCCGATGTCATGGCGGATCCGATTTCGAGATCCAAAAACGTTGATAAATGCCAAAAACAACTCAAAACTTGTTTTCCAACTCCCAAAAATTCATGAAGAATGCCCAATTACTCCAAATTTCGTTGCGAAAAACAACGATTAATTAATTATCTTCAAAAACGGATATCGCTCGGATAAACTTTTCTTCAAACCAATGAAGAAATCTAATTAAGTTCAACAAAAGACACAAGCAAAAGTGAATATGGAGATGTGAAATCAACAATTACCTTGAAACAGAGATTGTCGTAACGGATCGACTGAACAAGAAAACTTCTCATCAGGTTTGAGTATCTCAAACTTTTGTAAAACCTACTACAAGAAAATAAGCAAAAGAAAGAAGAGTTTATTATAATTCTTCTATTTAAAGGATGAGGATAAATTCAGAAGACCTCTACAAAATAATATTTAAAGTAAGTTCTCAAAATTCGACGAGTCTAAGGTATCGACAGTAAAATACCGACATGTCTCAGGAATCGACTCGGCAATGAAATATCGACATGTCTAAGGTATCGACACGATAATGAAATACAGATATGTCTAAGGTATCGACTCGATATGGAAATAAAGTCTCGATATTTGGACACTTCAACCATCAAACTATATGACAAAATTACCCTCCGAAAAAAAAAAAAAGTGAGATATCAATGGAATCTCATATTTTCGACAGAATTCGACGTGCATTTAGCTTGCAGCAAGTCCACTACAAATTTGGGGACTACTACTATGTCATAGTTTGGTATTATTACACAACGCCAATTCAGATGAGATTCAAATCTCAGATATTGTACAAAATATTGAGTGTTCTATGCAATTCGCAGCGTATTTATCCTACAGCTAAATCCACTACGAATTGGGGGACTACTGATATACCATATTTTGGTATTACACGTGGCGTTACACAATTAAGACACATCATCAGTATGGAATGCACTTGAATGATGAGTTGTCAATTGATTTGACACCTATGCCTCATAAATGACGCGCTACCCAATCAAGACATGCCATGAGTATGCAATGCACCTGAATGATGAGTTGTCAACTGACTTGACACCTACGCATCATAAATGACGTTGATGCCTATAAATCACACGTTTGACGCCGAGAGTCCGTCATCATAAATCTCAAAGATTTGGTCAAGATTTGATCCTTATAAATAGGAGATAATCAAGGAACCAATTTTCCTATAAATACCCCCTCATAAATCATAACAAGGTACGCCATTTTTACTTTTCAAAGTTACTGAAGTTGATCAGCGTCACAAATGACGCTGACCGTACTGTTTGACAGCACACCGTCATAAACGACGGGTTGAGCTGCTACTCTTAATCTCTACTTACTTAGGCATCAGAGGGTCTATGCCCGGTCAACCCCCGGCTTAGCTCACGTGCTGCAGTGTTTGAGTGCAGGTTACCCGAACTCGAAGCTGATTCAGGAGTTGGATCAGTCGGACGCGAAATATCCAGTAAGCATACGAAAATCCCCGCATCAAGTTGAATGACCAATTCTACCACATTCCATTTTCGTAGGACTAGTTTTACATTTTGCCTTATTTTTTCTCAATATCAAAGTCAAACTGCATATTGAAAAGCTAAAATGCGTAACTATGACGATAACTGGATTGAAAATTGTAATACACAAACACGATTTCACGAATTCAATCACTGATTTGAAATGACCATACATGTTCATCAAAATCATTTTTCAAATTATTTTCTATACTTACGTTAAATCAAACGAAACAAAACCGCCCAATTTTATTATTATGTTGATGAAAACAAACCGCCTATTAATCATCCGTGACAAGGATAATGGTCTCGATGAAAATATTTCTGAATGCTTTAATTGACTCAAATTCATGTGTTACCTTTTTTTTTCTTTCTGGTACGGCGCCGAAGTTGTATCATTCAAATCTAATTAGGCTGTACCAAATCTTATGCTATCCCAATAAGTGGTTATAGTTTTGGTGTTGAAAGGGTTTTCTAGTTATTTGGTTTTCTATTTCTAACCTCAAATTTAGACCAAGTAATTAAATGGTATAGAGATGTGATGTGCCATATTCCTACCACAAAATCATCTATACATTAGGCACTCGTACAAATTAAAAACCGCCACGAATCACGTTGGAAAGCTCCTGATGTGGAAATTTAACTTTATCAAATTAAAAAAAAAATATGGACCCCACCACCTCAATATAAGAATCAAATTGGAAGGATTCTTATCTAAAGAACTATGGGCCAGGCCGACTCGCCATGAATCGCCGTGTAGTTCGACCCAAGGCCTGACCCAACCTGACTATGACCTGGGCCCACCGACGCCTCTTTTAGGCGCAAGCAATTTTGTAAATGCTATTTTTTATTGGAGCTTCTCTTT
Source organism: Misopates orontium (assembly GCA_946800315.1). Lineage (NCBI taxonomy): Eukaryota > Viridiplantae > Streptophyta > Magnoliopsida > Lamiales > Plantaginaceae > Misopates > Misopates orontium. Next base: position 27,286,246 of record OX326950.1, on the reverse strand, counting down.
CCTGTTAGATGCGGATTATGTTTAATAACCAGAATGTGTTGCACACTAAAGTTTTGTAATATACTACACAGTTATCAAGATTTGATATTTGTTGTAGCACTTACTTAAATATTAAATTTAAAGACTAAACCATGCTTGACGTGACTGAGTTATTTCCTAAAATGTTTTGTTGCTTTTAGTCTACTTCTTGATCATGGGATTCACTAAGGGCAAAAAGTGTTTTATGAAATCCGTGATTTTGTTAGCATAAAGTAATAATATTTAAGTGGTATTTACGGACTCTTAAAAATAGTTATCTTATAATTATTGCTTGAATATGTAATTCCGGGTGTTAAGCTAGTACAACATTTTCTATCAAAATAATTTATGAAAGCTAAAAACCTCCATAATCGTAATGCGATCAATTCTTTCTTTTATTTTAGTCTATTTGACTGAAATAAGTTTTGCTTTTAGTACTAGCTAGTCCATTGTATAAGGTGGTGTTTGCAAACTCTTAAAAAAAGCTATAATCAGCTTTTTATTTTAAATAATCACTTTTAGGGTGTTTGGTTAACAAGCTAAAATCACACAAGCACTTTTTTTAAGCTAAAAATGCCCACAATCTAGAAGTTGCTATTCCCCAGCTTTTAGCTTGTGGTGGTTATTTTCAATAAATATAATTATTATTTTACCAAATTTTTAGGAGCTTTTAGATTTTTTCTCAAACACCCTCCACTTATGGTGAGCTTTTAGATTATTTTACAAACATCCTCAACTTATGACTTAAAATTTCAGCTTCTAAATTGTTGTACCGACATGCTACACTTCTTAATTACTCTATTTAGAAGTTAATTTAAACTATAAAATTTTACTTTTTGAGTAGAGTTTGTAATTGGGCCGTGCTTATCTCACAGCCGGCTGTGAGATTTTGTCTTACAGCTGGTATTTAAAAAATATGGAACCATTATTTTGTTCAATTTTGTGATAATTACCAATCCAGTAAATACTAATTACCAGTATTAATGATCAAATGAAACGCCAAATGAAATTATTGGTTAAAATATCACCTTTTTCTTATATATATATATATATATATATATATATATATATATATATATATATATATATGTAGGTCTTTATAAATTTTAGTCATTTTTGTTTAAAATGAATAAACTTACCATTGTATTATTCCTAAGTGGCATATTCACTATTCTGTAAGTTTTATTAGTAAGCACCCCAATAAAATAAAATAAAAATAGCAAAATTAGCACCCCTAAACTTCTTTTCGATGGTTGACTTAATTGACAATTAATAGAATTTTAATATTTGAACACGATCTTTAGTATTTATGTAACAGAATTCAATTTCAATGGCATTTTCAGTTTCAATGGTTGATATTGTCGTGTTTTTTCTTAAAGAAACAATACATATTAGTCCACTGTTTTAGTTGAAAAATATAAATGGACTTTAATTGACAATGTTATCATGTGATTATTCATATAAGACAATACAATAAAACTTAATTTCATAATTAGTGTAAGAATAAGTAAATCAGCGTGAGATTGTAGGAGTAAATTATATAGACACAGATAGATAACTACAAAAATATCAGAGAGATGCATTAAACTAGGAGTGGTTTTATTAATTTACGAGTGAAATATCATTTACGTAATTTAATTAAACCTTATCAATTATCCTAATTTTTGGTTTTCATTATAATAAATTGATTAACTTCAGTAAACTGGTCCTACAAGTTTCCGGTGATATTTTAGATAATTGTCTGTTAGTGTACAGTCTGTGAGTTACGCATTTTCCTTTGTAATTTCTGTTAACTTTTCCTAAATGTTAGGATTAACTTGAATCAAATTATCTCAGTGAGATTTTTATTCTTATTCTTTTTTTATTTGGCTTCAGTGGTTAACGTTTGGTTAAAATAAGTATCGGTCCTATTTTCAACATCGCATCATGCATGGACTTGAGCCGTATTCAAGAATTGTTTGGACGTTTTTCTTGAGTTCCATGTTATCACAAATAAATGAATAATATATATTAAAAATATAATCGGACGAGGAATAATGACCAACCAAGAAGTAATATTATATTGCCACATTTTAGACCAACTAGCGAAAAACGTTTCCTAATTGAGACCACGTAAATTAAACTATTCCTCTAACTAGACCGACAAAATCAACGAGTTACGTGCTAGAAGCTAAAGACATTCTACGCGAAAGATATCGAGTAAAACAATTACACTAAATTTTGCTAAGCCGATCCAACAGTTAACGGGAAGGAGAATATAGTAACAGTAGTTGGAGGAAAGTAGGTTAGAAATTATTCTTGAAATTGCAGTTTTCACTTTCCTTCATCGTTGCAAATTAAAATGCCGTTTTGGTGTTTCAAAGCGCATTACAAGTGATTTGTATTTTTACGGTACTAAGTTGAACTAACTCCTTTTTAGTATAGGGAGAATTACACAAATTATCTTTAAACTATATGTAAATTACACACTCCCTCATCATTGAGAAATTACACATACTACCTCTATAGTTATCTTTTGTTAAAAAATTTCATCACTGCCCTTGCTATTAAAAAATAAAATACCTTTTCTCCGACTAAAAAAATTTAAAAAAGAAGAAAAATAAAATAAATGCTAAAGTAGTGAAACCAAGCCCCGCCCACCCCCTCCACTGCTGCCCATATTTCTACCAACAATGCTCCGAGTTGTCGCGACGTGATTGCTGCGAAGCTCTGACTGCTGCGCGAACTATTTAGGTTATCGCGGCCTGAGGTGGGACCATCCCGTGGCCGGGCCGCTGCGCAATCTGGTACTACTGGCAAGGAATTCATCGGGAACACGACTTCCCCATTTCAATTTTTTGTTTCCTTTTCGTTTTTGTAGTTAAATTTAAATACATTAAAATAAAATAAGAAACTGGTAAAAAAAATTCAAAAATTTATACAAAGTTAAAATAATTTGAGTAATAAATTAAAAATATTGATTTGATAAATTTTATAATTTTAATATGGAAAAACATTTTGAAAATAAAAGAAGAAATTTTCAAGGGTGATTTTAGAATTTCAAGTAAACTTTCTGATGATCTTATCTTTTTTATGTTAGTTTTAACACCGCAGGGGTGATTTTGATGCCAAATTTGAAATAAGGTTAGTTTGCGTAATTTTTCTAGAAGAGCGCTGGTTTGTGTAATTTCTCCATAGTTCAAAGGTAGTTTAGATAATTCTCCCTTTAATATATTTCTTGTTTAATCTGTTAAGAAATTTTCAAATAACTAAACCAGCCGGTAATTGGCATAAAATTCAATAATCTAAACAATTTAAAAAGACATTACACAGAATTTTCAAGTGACAACTTAAAGCGTTTGCGGGTATCGAGCGTGTGGAGTGTTTCTTCTTGTGCTATTTGTAAACACGATTAAGGTAAATAGTGGAAGGGAATTTAAGACACGTGATGAAATAACATAACGTAACGTGTGGTATGGCCGCAGTTAAGGGGCAAATGAGTATATATATATATATATGTTCAAATGAAAGAGACGATTCTTTTCTTCTTCAGCATTATGATAAGTTGACAATCTGATACCCTAAAATAAAATACAAAATGAAAAAATTGACAATAAGATAAAGTTCCTTGGTCGGAAAGGTAAGTAGCTACAAATATATTCACTGTTTTCCTCCGTCCTTTTCTTTTATCATAAAAAAAATACATATGATGAAAAACATTATTTTATTGGCATCCGTGAGTGGTATTTGCTTCGTAAACTTAGTTGACTAATTATTATTAGAAAGTTTACGCACTGCAATTATTTTTTTTTCTTCTTAAAACAATCCATTACGTAGAATTAGATGATATTGCGGAATGTATATTTTTCTTTAAAAAAGCTTATTCTTAGGGTTTTAGGCAAAACACCTTATTTAGAAGATAATAATTTACTTATGCTAATATTTCAGAATCTCAATATCAAATATGTAGAACAGAACAGAACAAAGAAGTTTTAGATGATTTTTACACAATCTCGAATAATAATCGTTCTCACTATTAGTTACTTAACTATTATTTATGAGGCTTCTGGTTTTATGAATTTTCTTAGGCCAAAAGCAAAAGCACTATTTGGAAATTCTTATCCAATGTTGTTCATCAATAAGACTGGGTGGTGTTTGCAAATGCTTATAAAAGGAGTTTGTTCATTATTTTTGATTAAAGCCATTTTAATGACTTTTAATAAAAAGTCGAGAGTGCTTGCAAATCTTTTTAAAAAGCTACTTAAATCATTAATTAGGTGTTTGCAAAAATTAAGAAGTAACTTTTCTATTTAAATACTTTTCAAAAATAACATAATTATAAATGCAGTTGGGGAAGCACCACTGGGCATGCCTTTGCGGCTTGTGCTTTTTCTGACTTTTTTTAAGACAAGCAGAAGCAAAAGTCAGCATTCCAAACATTAAAAACGTGCTTTAGCGGCTGCAAAAGCCAACAAACTCCTTTTATAAGCATTTGCAAACACCACCATATCAACACACTTTATACAAATCAGGGTTTTTGGCAATTTATCCCTTGTGTTTTCTCAAATTACCCCCATGTGAAAAAGATAGACAAATTATCCCCTTATGATTTTAAAAATTGGCACACCACCTCCGTCTAACTTTTGTACTGTATTTTTTATATTTAATGACCAAATACCCTTGTTACTTCTAATATTTTTTTTTTTGTAATTTCAAATTTGATTTTAATCTTTCTTTAAAAAATTATAAGTAAAAGTATAAATTACTATAAAACATAATTCTGAAATCATAATTTATTTTGAATTTTTAATTCAGGTTTATTTCATTTTTTTAACAAGTTAAAGAATTAAACCAAATATGTACATATTTGTTTTAGAAAAAAAGATATAATTATCTTTTTTGTCAAAAAACTATCCCTACTCTCAAGTTTGACCGAGTGACCTTCACCTTCCTATATAGGTGTGTAATTTGTCAATTTTTAAAATCAAGAGGTGTAATATACCTATTTATTTTTCACATGGAGGTGATTTGCTAATTTAACATAACACGAGGTAAATTACCAAAACCTGTACACATCATATTACTTTAAATATATATATGAGACGGTCCAGAATTGCGTACAAGTTCATACATTATGTAGAGGATAAGTGTGAATTATTAGTTTAAATATCTAAGGCATGATATATGATGTGGGGTATTTTCGTCTGGATACGTGTCCGTTCTCCAACACTCCACGTCAGACTGCTTTAGTTTCTGGTGGATGCTCAAGCAGCTTTTGAGTTCAGAACCTGCACTCAACACCACACGTAAACTAAGCCGGTGCCTTCTCTGACGAAGGCACTCCGACGCTCAAGTCAGATAGGTCGGGATGTGAGGTATTGTCGACGGAGACAATAGCTCGAAATTATAGGTCGAATTAGCTCAAATAGGTCGAATTTGAGCCGTATAGGTCGAATTAGCACACCTCGAAATGGTATTGAGAACCGTGATGAGGAAACCCGAATAGGTCGAATTACCCTCAAATAGCTCGAAATACACTCTATATAGATCGAACAAGAGCTATTGCAATATAACTCGAATTATCGCTCTATAGCTCGAATTCGATGTATATAGCTTGAAATTAAATGCTAGAAAATAAAAACGTACCTTAGAATGAGGCATGGGACCCCCTTATATAGTAATAAGAGTCCTTATTCAGCTAGAAGTGCAATCCAAATCGAATTATAAGTCAAAATAGGTCGAATTAGAGCTATTTTGAAATAGCTCAAATTGGGCCTTCAAATAGGTCAAATTTGGGCCCATATAGCTCTTACTGGACTCCTGGGCCTCAAATATATCGAATTTGAGCCCATATAGCTCGAATTGGGCTTTTGGGCCTCAAATAGATCGAATTTGAGCCCATATAGCTCGGATTGGGCTTGATATAACTCGAATCGGGCCTTTTCAGGCCCAAATAGATCTCGCTTGGGCTCAATTTGGGCCTACTTGGGCCCATTTCTGAGTTTTGCCTTGAACTGCAATTTTGCATTAAAAAATAATGGTGCTGACGTGGCATAATATGTCCCAAAATACGTTCGTGTATTGTATCGGATATTATGACGTGGTGGTACCGAAATATGGTACATCATGGAGTCCCCCAGTTCGTAAGAGTAATGTGTACAAACATTGGTCATACGAATTAAAAAAAAGTCACATAACCGAGTATCGTGTCTCACTGTATTCAGTAGTTATCTCCATTGTGGTTTACGGTTTCCCATCTTCCCTGTTGTCTCAGAAATCATGGCCTCTCTTAATTCTTCTCCTTCACATTTTACCCCCCAACGCATACACACAGATGTATGCTTATGCGATGCTAACCCGCGTCTTCGACCTCCCGTGTTCTGTAGCCGGTTTTTGGCAATTATTCATAGTGAAATTCCGTAACAGAGGTGTAGACGTCGGGTTTTACTATTTGAGCTCCCGAAAGAAGCAATGCTTCCTGTCTGATCTACAAACGAGCTTCAGGGCTCACTGGAAGAGACAATGGTTCTTCATCAAGGAATCCAAGCCTCAGGAATTCCGATTCAAACGGCTTTGGACTGACGCCCGTCCATCGCCGAGACGTCCCGATCCTCCTATCTATAACATGACAATGGTTAAGAACTTGAAAGAGCATCAGTTTGATGCTTTTGAGTTGACCACCACCCCAGTGTTGCGGGCCGGCGGTTATACTTATCGTGCAGGCGTTGAGCCTTCTGTCTTTGGTATAACATTATGCATGTTTTTGTTCTTTTTACTTGTTGATTTTACGTCTTCCTTTATTGTCTTCTAACCTTTGCATTTTTTGCGATTTTCAGAGCGCATCGTTATGGACAAGACGAAGAAAAGGTTGGCCGCTGTCAAACGTGGCGCGAACGCTCCTCAATCCTCAATGCCCATTCCTAAGAAGACCAGTCGTCGTGGTGCGAAGACGGCTGGCACTAGTTTGAGGGGCGGCAGTGCTCCTACTCCTTCCACCGCTGCTGTCTCGACTCGAGGGTCGGGACGTGGTAGGGGTTCTGCTCCTATTCCTGTGCCTTCTCCTGCTTCTTCGCAGTCGACCGCTGAGGCTGCTCCTGGATCACCACCTATCGGTTCTGAGCCGATCATTCCGGAGCTTTCTCCTTCACCAACACCTTCAACTGGAAGAGTGCATCTACCTTCTGTTGCTGAAGCGGCTCGTCGCTTCAACGAGGCTAACCCAGAGCAAGCGACCAGGAAGAGGTCTGCGACTGCTGAAGAAATTCGACGGGATAAGCGCGTCGCGCAGGAAAGAACTTATGACGGTGACGAGGTCGACATCGACGTAGAGGAGATAGTGCGAGCTTCGGTCGAATCAGGACAGTTCACACTGAAGGACACTACTGCCCTTCGACTCATCAAGGGATTTATGCCTGACTTCGACCGTCAGCTTTATTACCAGGCGATGGGGCACGAGAAGCTAGTTAGCCGTACTGCCTTGTCTCTGTGCGAGGTTTGTGTACTTGTAAACTTTCATGGAATTCCGTTTTGTATTTGTTTTAGAATATCACTGACTATTTCCATCTTTTGTAGTTCTTCGTTAACTTTCAGACCATGGCGGAGAATTTCAACATGGTCATGACGACTCAGGATTAGCAGAGAGCGCTGATGGACATGCACCTCTCTTCAGCCTTGCAAGCTCAACGACTGGAGAAACAAGCCAAGGAAGCTAAGGCTGAAGTCGAGAAGCATCTAATCGTAGTTGTCGACGAACTGTAGGCAGTGCAGGCCGAGCTGGAAGCCCTGAAAGCAGCTAAAGCTGTCGTTGACAAGGAGCACATCGAGGAGAAGCGCCTATCTAGTCAGCTCACCACTGACTGCCAGCATGCCACGTCCCTTGTTGATGACCACGTTGACACTATCAGGACGATGCAGGATGCCGCTGCTGCTGCTGAGGCAGAAACGTGTGAGACTCGAGGCTGAGCTAGCTGATGTCAAAGCTCGCCTTGCGACTGCTGAGGAGGATGGCTACAACAGGGCCATGAATGAGGTAGTCCTATTTTACTTGACTTTATTTCTCTTTTCTTGATCTCTTATGTTTTGTACTTACTTTCTCTTTACTTGGTTCGCAGGAGCTCCCTGATGAGGACAACGTGATGGTAGCCATCGAGTTCTTCCGCTCGGCTACATGGGAGCAGATTGCTATGGAGAGGGGCGGATTTGACACGACCAAGGGCTACAACATGGCCCTTGATGACATCGTCGCCCGAGGTGCCCTCGCTCCTGGGTTCAAGAAGGAGGATTTCAATGTCCTCAACTGTCTGAACGAGGACGACACAGAGGTTGGTGAATCCTCATGTGCTGCTGCTGCCGATCCTTCTCTTTCTGATCCGCCTACTGAGCCTGCTCCTACTGCGGACGCTGACGAGGCCAAGCATGATCCATTCACCTCCTTCTATCCTCTCCGTCAGGTATGGCTCTCTGACTTTGCTGATGAGCAGCCATCCACGTCTACTGCTGCTGCTGCTGCTCCAGATGAGCCGTTGGGGAAGGGTGAGATGGGTTTCGACCCTCAGGTCTTGGATCATCCTGCTGAGGGCGATCAGCCTATGCCCGATGCTACTGTTGCTGCTCCTGTTCCTCGTCAGATCTCTCCCGTTAATGACACCGGGCCCCTGAACGAGTCGTTTGCAGATATTCAAGAGCAGAGCGAGGGTGCCGTGAAGTCTCTTGGGCTGAATTTTCTGCCGTGATCACTCAGAGTGGCCTACGTGTCCTTATTTTTGGCGTATGTGCCTTATCTTTAGTATTGTTGAACATCTTTTCATTCCGTACAATATATTCACATTTGTACATTCTTTCCGTACAGTATATCTGGTTGACTTGTGCGCGATTTTAGCACTTATCCATTGCTAGTACAGTTTGACTTGAAAAATCTTTTAATTGTTGTTACTTTGTCTTGTTAAATCTTCACTCATATGTGTCTACTTTTTAAGTTTATATTTGTCACTTGCTAAAATACTTAAGTTTTATAAACAAGTATTTGTGAGAGTGCGAGAACTTGTGCTCGACTCTACGAGGTTTGTGCTCGTTGTGCGAAGCTAATGTTCGCGCTTGCGAAGCTATGTTCGCGGGAATACGAGAACTTGTGCTCGATTCCACGAGCCTTGTGCTCATTTGCGCTTGCGAAGCTATGTTCGCAGGAGTACGAGGACTTGTGCTCGACTCCACGAGGCTTGTGCTCGTTGTGCAAAGCTATGTTTGCGCTTGCAAAGCTATGTTCGCGGGAGTACGAGGACTTGTGCTCGACTCCACGAGGCTTGTGCTCGTTGTGCAAAGCTATGTTTGCGCTTGCGAAGCTATGTTCGCGGGAGTGCAAGGACTTGTGCTTGACTCCACGAGGCTAGTGCTTGTTGTACGAAGCTAAGTTCGTTCTGATTAAGTTTTTAAATTTAAAGTTTGTAGGCAGTATGAGTTTAACTTCATGTATCCTGATAGATTGTAATCTTGCGGGTAAAGAGTAAGCAACGGCTAAACTTGAATAAAATAAGAGATTTTATTAGTTTTGGGCCTGAGCTCGAGTAACTTCCGAGTTGCCTACGTATCCCGCCGTATATAGGTTGGCTAGGAATCAAGTCCCCGTAGTTCGCTGCTAACTATTACAATGAGAATCCGCGTAAAGGGACTTGTAATTCGTAAAAGAATAAGCGAATGAAGTATTGAAACTACGGTCCTATCATCCCACAAGGCCATTAGAAAACTAGTGTTCTAACTATAAAACCTTCGTAAGTTCTTGACGTTCCAGGGGCGTGGCAAAGTCCTTCCACCCAATTCTTGTAAGTAGTAATATCCTTTTGAGCTCGCTTTCTCCACTCTGTAAGGTCCTTCCCAGTTCGGCTTCAACTTTCCAACATGCTTGGTAGCTTCAACTTTTCTAAGTACCAAGTCCCCCACTTGAAAGTTCCTGAAACGAACTTTGTTGTCATATGCTTTTGCAATCATAGATTTATACGCTTGAGTACATTGGTATGCTGCTTTCCTTGTTGCTCCGATCAACTCCAAATCCATTTGTCTTGCCCTTAATGCCTGCTCCTCATCATATGTAACAATACGATAAGGTTGCATTCCAATCTCAGCCGGTATGACTGCTTCAGATCCATACGTCAATAAGTATGGAGTTTCTCCCGTAGAGGTACGAGGAGTTGTGCGATATGCCCATAATATTCCTGGTAGCTCGTCCGCCCAGTTTCCTCCTTCTCCTTCCAGCCTTTTCTCCAAACTCTTCACTAATGTGTTGTTAGTGGCCTCCACTTGCCCATTTTCTTCAGGATGCGTAACGGATGTAAAACGTTGCTCAATTTTCATGTCTCTGCACTAGTCTTGAATCTTAAAAACTTGGAACTGCCTTCCATTGTCGGAAATTAAGACCCTTGGGATTCCAAATCGACAGACGATGTTCTTACAGATGAATTGTTTCACATTAGCCTCAGTAATGTTTACAAGTGCTCCGGCTTCAACCCACTTAGTGTAATACTCAACTGCCACCAATAACCAATTTCTACCTCTAGTAGCCTTTGGCATTGGTCCATCGATATCTATTCCCCATTGATCAAATGGACATCCATAACTCACTGTTGTCATAGGTTGTGCAGGTGTATGAATGATCTTCGCATGCAATTGACAGCTTCTGCACTTCCTAGAGTAATCCATAGCATCTCTCATAATAGTTGGCCAGAAATATCTCCTTTCGGAGTATTTTCTGGGCCAAAGATAGTCCTCCTGATTGATTTCCGCAACTTCCTTCATGAATTTCTCGTAAAACTTGTTTTGCCTGTGACGGAGATAGGCATCTTAAGAGTGGTCCCTCGAAAGACCGTTTGTACAGCTCTCCATTGAACATGGTAAATCTTGTAGATTTGTACTTGAGCCTTCTGATCGCTTGAGGATCAGTAGGTAAGTTCCCGTTCTGTAGATAATCAATGATCTCGTCCTTCCAACATACCTCAATCTCTACCAGCAGAGCAGAGTCCAATGCTTGCGTCGGTTTCGACTCAACTCCTTTGCCAATAGAGGGCTGCTCTGGAGCCAAAAGAGTTACTCGCCTTTCAACAAACACTTCGGCGGTACTTGCAAATCGTGACAAAGAGTCAACGCGTTCATTCTCCGTTCGAGGGATCTGCGAGATAGAGAAAGTATCGAAGTTTGAGGTCGCCTCCTTCAGTTTTTCGAGATACTTTACTATTGTAGCCTCTTTGGCCTCATATCTTCCTTCGAATTGATTAGCAATCAATTGTGAATCCGTGAATGCAACCAGCTTCGTTATCCCCAACGATTTTGCCATTTGGATGCCAGCTAGCATAGCCTCATATTTCGCTTGATTGTTCGTCACTTGAAAATTTAGCCTTATTGCATAGTCGAATTCTCTACCATCCGCCGAATTTAGGTAAATTCCTGCACCACCAGCATCGTTTGTAGACGATCCATCTACATGCAAAGTCCAAGTTCCCCTCGCAACTACAGGTTTGTCCCTTTTGACCTCTTCCGTCACCATTGCTACATCAGGCGCTTGCTCCGCTTCTATGATAGTTTCAGCTACAAAGTCCGCTAGTCTTTTTGCTTTGATCGTCGTTTTTGGCATATACTCCAGGCCATATTCTCCTAACTTGATTGCCCATTTCACCAGTCTCCCAGATGTTTCTGGTTTTGCCATAACTTGTTTCAGTGGTTGATTAGTTAAGACAGTAACCGGATGTGATTGAAAGTATGGTCTTAACTTTCGTGCAGTTATCACAAGTGCGTATGCTAGCTTTTCGATCTCCAGATAATTCACCTCTGCCCCATTCAACACTTTGCTTACGTAATAGATAGGCAAATATTTCTTGTCTTCTTCGCGTACGAGCACTGTGCTTAATGAATTCTTCGTTATGGCCAAGTAAAGATATAGCATCTCATTGTCCTTGGGCTTAGATAGTAGTGGTGGTGTCGTAAGATACACCTTCAATTGGCGAAAAGCCTCTTCACAATCATCAGTCCAGAGAAACTTAGGTGTCTTACGTAACTTTTTGAAAAAAGGTAAACTCTCTTCTGCAGAATGCGATATAAATCGACTAAGTGCCGTGATCCTCCCCACCAAGCGTTGCACCTCTCGAACAGACTTGGGGGACGGTAGATCCATTATAGCTTTAATCTTGTCAGGGTTAGCTTCGATTCCTCTCTCATTGACCATGTACCCCAGAAATTTTCCAGCCTTAACACCAAAGGTGCACTTCTTGGGATTTAGCTTCATCCCGTATTGTTTCATGATACCAAAAGCCTCTTCCAAATATTTTACGTGATCTTCCGCCTTTAGACTTTTGATAAGCATGTCATCAATGTAAACCTCCATAGTCTTGCCGATTTGATGGTAAAACATCTTTGCTACCAACCTCTGAAAGGTTGCTCGTGCGTTCTTCAAACCAAACGGCATCACCTTGTAACAATATATTCCTCTATAAGTGATAAAGGCCGTTTTATGTTGATCCTTTACTGCCATTAGTATTTGGTGAAAACCGCTCTGCGCATCACAAAGACTTAGCAGCGCACACCCTGCTGTAGAGTCAACTACGAGATCAATCCTGGGCAAAGGGAAAGGATCTCATGGGCAATGTTTGTTCAAGTCAGTGTAATCCACGCACATCCTCCATACAGTCGGCTTCTTTGGAACAAGTACAACGTTGCTTAGCCATTCAGAGTATCGCACTTCGAATATATGGCCTGCAGCAAGCTTTGTTTGTACTTCCAACTCCGCAACCTTGTTCTTTTCATCACTAAAGTGTCTCTTCTTCTGTAGGATAGGTTTAGCATTTGGGTTAACATTCAGGTGATGTACCCCAACTCGAGGATCTATTCCCTTTAAGTCCGAGTCCGTCCATGCGAATACATCAAAGTTTCTTCGTAGACATTCCTATAACGCCTTCTCAATCTCCGGGGTCAACTCGCGTCCAATTTTAATGACCTTGTCAGGCTCATTATCCAACAGAATCACCTCCTTAAACTCTCCAGAAGGCTTCAAACGCTCAATCTCCATCTTCTTTTTATAGCGCAAAGTAGTTTTGTCTTCCTTTTCTTCCTCCACTTTCTTCGAAGCTCATCAACATTGGGAGGAGTAGGATCCTCCTGCATCACCTCTTGGTCCACTTGCGTAGCAAGCACCATCTCCGTATCAACTTGTTTTCCTATTTCAGGCGTCTCCACAGGATGTATGTCAATCATCGCAACATTTGGATCCGTTCTGGCCTTGATAGGTTTAGTTGATGTAACATAGCAACTCCAAGAATCACGATAGTTTGTAGTGAGTTCAGAAACTCCGCCGGGCGTTGGGAATTTGACCTTTTGATGCACCGTAGAGATGATCATAGCAAAGGCCGTTATCCCAGGCCTTCCAATCAGCACGTTATATGCAAAAGGTATGTCGACAATGAGATATTCCACATTCAGTGTTCTTCTCTTCGGATTCACGCCAAAGGATGTTGGCAACATGATCCTCCCAACAGGTTTAACTTCACTTCCACCAAATCCCACTAGTGGTGAGTTAACATCAGTGATCTCGTATTGTCAAAACTTCATTTGTTGTAATGCATCCATGAAGATGATGTTGGACGAGCATCCATTATCAATCATTATCCTCTTTATCCCGTGATTCGCAATCACCGCGGAAACCACCATAGGGCAATTCAAGTATTGCGCTTCCTTAGCTTGTGAAGATAAGCTGTCAAAATCGCTATCGTCGAATGTGATTCTTGTATCCAACTTGTCCACTGCAAAGACAAGGTCTATCTCAGGGCGCTTCAGTCGTTCATTGTATATGTCTCGTGAGATGCGTTTTCTACTTTTGGCTGAGTCTGCGCCAGTTGGTCCGCCAGCAATCACATTGACTCCATTCTCAATATCATCATTCCCATTACCCCTTTTACGCTTTGGTTCATCCTTCTTCTCATGCGGAGATCTATCGCGCTTGCGTCCAGACGACGCCTTCTCTTGACGTGACTCTCTATTCTCAAGGACGTACTCAACGAGTTTCTCCTCTTGAATGAGTTGTTCAATCTCGTTCTTCAGGGCCTTGCATTCGTTAGTAAAATGCCCATTCTGCCTGTGGAACTTGCAATATTTCTTCGACACCTTGGTCTCCTCCGTTTCTCGGAACGGTTTTGGAGTTCTCAGCAACCCACTATCTTTCTCAATGGCGTAGATTTCGCTAATTTGTTTCCTCAGTGGAGTATAATTGTCAAATTTCTTAAAGGGTTGTCGATTGCGATCACGATCTTTGCCCCTTAACTCCTTCCTCCAATCTTTATCTTTATTCTCCTTGCCCCCATGAATCCCCGGCGAATTCATCAACCCTTGATTCATGGTCGCCTCCTCAACTTCAATGACCTTACTAGCGAGGTCCATCACTTGCTCAATGGAATCAGGTATGTTCCATGTTATTACTTCTATCAGCTTCTTGCTCCGGCATCGATGCTCCAACACAGAGATGACCAAGTCAACATTGGGAGCATTCACTCTACCAGTCTCCAGATTCAGACGCTCAATATACCTTCCCAAAGGTTCATCAGGTCCTCTATAGATATTAAACAGCGTGCTTGGAGATTTCTTCTTTATCCGATAAGTAGCAAACTTCTTTACGAACATGGTTCTAAATTGTTCAGATGATTCAATTGAACGCGAGCGCAAGTTTTTGAACCATTCCTTCGCAGGGCATCTCAGACTGAGCAAAATAAGTTTCGCCCTCATATTCTCTGCATACCCCAAGACCTGCAAATCTCCATCTAAGTCATCATAATGTGCTAATGGATCGGTATTTCCATCATACTTCTTCAAGACAGGAAGATTAGTTCCTTCCTTCAAAAGGGGTTTGGCCTCTCCCTTAGTGGAATATGTTCTGCAACAACAGGTTCCAGTCTTGGCACAACTCTCTCAGGCAAATCCCTATCTCTTCCGGCAGTTCGACTCGCCGCGGGTCGATGATCAGGAACTCTCTGCCTAGAATTCACCTCTCCGTCCCTCACTTCTCTATCTCGACCAGTTGCTTGACTTGGAGCTCTGTTATCATTAGTCCTTATTGAACGAGGATTCCTCCTTTCAGGCGAGGGAGATGGATCCCTTGGCCTTGTCATCCTAGTCTGCGTATAATGCCTCGACTCATCATGACCCTGGGTCTGATGAGTCCTTCTTTGCTGCAGTGCTGCAGGCTGTGCTGCTGGTTTTTGCGCTATTGGAGCCTGAACATTCTGTAGAACAGAAGTGTTAGCCAATTGCTGCACAATCATTAGAACCATAGTCCTTGGGAATGCTACCATAATTTGATCCAATTGAGCGGAATTCAATAGCTGTTGTTCCGTGGGAGGAACTTCAGGTTGATTCCCTGTGTGAGTTGGAGGATCAAGGGGAGTGCTGGGCGCTGCCACTGATGTTCGCTCAGAAGCATCAGGTGCCCGATTATCATCCTCCCTCTGTGATCTAGTCCTTCCTGCCATTCCATTCTTCTCCGTTGCTCTCCGTTGACCCATTGAGTGTCAGTGTTTGTTACTAAGTGCGTATAGAGGTTCCCACAGACGGCGCCACTGATGTGGGGTATTTTTGTCTGGATACGTGTCCGTTCTCCAACACTCCACGTCAGACTGCTTTAGTTCCTGCTGGATGCTTAAGCAGCTTTTGAGTTCAAAACCAGCACTCAACACCACACGTAAACTAAGCCGGTGCCTCCTCCGGCGAAGGCACTCCGATGCTCAAGTCAGATAGGTCGGAATGTGAGGTATTGTCGGCGGAGACAATAGCTCGAAATTATAGGTCGAATTAGCTCAAATAGGTCGAATTTGAGCCGTATAGGTCGAATTAGCACACCTCGAAATGGTATTGAGAACCGTGATGAGGAAACCCGAATAGGTCGAATTACCCTCAAATAGCTCGAAATACACTCTATATAGATCGAACAAGAGCTATTGCAATATAGCTCGAATTATTGCTCTATAGCTCGAATTCGATGTATATAGCTCGAAATTAAATGCTAGAAAATAAAAACGTACCTTAGAATGAGGCATGTGACCCCCTTATATAGTAATAAGAGTCCTTATTCGGCTAGAAGTGCAATCCAAGTCGAACTATAAGTCAAAATAGGTCGAATTAGAGCTATTTTGGAATAGCTTGAATTGGGCCTTCAAATAGGTCGAACTGGGCCTCAAATAGGTCGAATTTGGGCTCATATAGCTCTTACTGGACTCCTGGGCCTCAAATAGATCGAATTTGAGCCCATATAGCTCGAATTGGGCTTTTGGGCCTCAAATAGATCAAATTTGAGCCCATATAGCTCGGATTGGGCTTGATATAACTCGAATCGGGCCTTTTCGGCCCAAATAGATCTCGCTTGGGCTCAATTTGGGCCTACTTGGGCCGATTTCCGAGTTTTGCCTTAAACTGCAATTTTGCATTAAAAAATAATGGTGCTGACGTGGCATAATATGTCCCGAAATACGTTCGTGTATTATATCGGATATTATGACGTGGCGGTATCGAAATATGGTACATCAATATATATTTAAATTGTTGATTAATTATAATCGCTAAAGTAGTGTTGAAACCCAGGATCAACCTAAAACTAGTGTTTTTAAAATCGGACCGGACCGGCCGGTCGAACCGGTTCAAACGGTGACCGGACCTCTCCAAGGTCCGGTTAGCGATGTAAAACCAGTCCTACAAAAAAACCGGTATGGACCGGTCAAAACCGGTAACCAGTGAACCGGTTTGGCCGGTTCGACCCAACTGCCAATTTTTTTAAAAAAAAGGCCTAATTCTGATTTTGAGAGAGTGGTGCCACTACAAGAATGTAATGCAATGGCTACAAAAATATGGTGAGTGATTTTAATCTGTAGCCATGTGGCTTCAGAATTTAAATCAATGGTGTCAAAAATATTTGTTGGCAGCAATAGTGAGAAAAAATTCACTCACCAAGCATGGGGTGAAAATATTCACTCACCATTAAACACAATGGTGACAAATTATTTTGTAGCCATGCAAAATAAAACAAAAAAAAAACGAAAATAGGCAATGGCTACAAAAAATATGGATGCCACATGGTGTCAGAAAAATCTGACACCATGTGAGCATCCAAAAAATTTGTAGCCATAGTTTAAAGGACCAGATCATGCCGTGTGGCATGATCTGGTCCATCAAAGCGTGGTGTCCAATTTTTTGGACACCACGCTTTCCAATTAGTTTTTTTTTTGTTTTATAAACCGTGGTGTCCAATTTTTCGGACACCACGGTTTCCTGTTTTATTTATTTATTTTTTTAAACTGTGGTGTCCGAAAAATCGGACACCACGGTTTTCGTTTTTTTTTTGTTTGTTTTTAAATCGTGGTGTCCGATTTTTTGGACACCACAGTTTAAATGTTATTTTTTTCCATTTTTTAATCTTTACAAACCTTAACACGATTTTTTTATTTTTTTCCCTTTGTTGACAATTATAGTTGATGTGGGGTATTTTCGTCTGGATACGTGTCCGCTCTCCAACACTCCACGTCAGACTGCTTTAATTCCTGCTGGATGCTTAAGCAGCTTTTGAGTTCGGAACCTGCACTCAACACCACACGTAAACTAAGCCGGTGCCTCCTCCGGCGAAGGCACTCCGACGCTCAAGTCAGATAGGTCGGAATTTGAGGTATTGTCGTCAGAGACAATAGCTCGAATTTATAGCTCGAAATAGGTCGAATATATAGGTCGAAATATGCCCAAATAGGTCGAATTTAGGCTCTATAGGTCAAATTAGCACACCTCGAAATGGTATTGTGAACCGTGATGAGAAAACCCGAATAGATCGAATTACTCTCAAATAGCTCGAAATACACTCTATATAGATCGAACAAGAGCTATTGCAATATAGCTCGAATTATTGCTCTATAGCTCGAATTCGATGTATATAGCTCGAAATTAAATGCTAGAAAATAAAAACGTACCTTAGAATGAGGCATGGGACCCCCTTATATAGTAATAAGAGTCCTTATTCGTCTAAAAGTGCAATCCAAGTAGAACTATGACTCAAAATAGGTCGAATTAGAGCTATTTTGCAATAGCTCGAATTGGGCCTTCAAATAGGTCGAATTGGGCCTCAAATAGGTCGAATTTGGGCCCATATAGCTCGAACTAGACTCCTGGGCCTCAAATAGATCGGACTTTAACCCATGTAGCTCGAATTGGGCTTCTGGCCCTTCAAATAGATCTTATTTGAGCCCATATAGCTCGGATTGGGCTTGTATAGCTCGAATCGGGCCTTTTCGGGCCCAAATTGATCTCGCTTGGGCTCAATTTGGGCCTACTTGGGCCAATTTCTGAGTTTTGCCTTGAATTGTAATTTTGCATTAAAAAATAATGGTGCTGACGTGGCATAATATGTCCCGAAATACGTTTGTGTATTGTATCGGATATTATGACGTGGCGGTACCGAAATATGGTACATCATGGAGTCCCCCAGTTCGTAAGAGTAATGTGTACAAACATTGGTCATACGAACTAAAAAGAAGTCACATAACCGAGAATCGTGCAACGAGATTAGCGTCGGCGTAAAAAACCAAGAATTTGACCAAAAATAGCAAAATTCAAAAATAGATCGAATTTACTATTTTTGGTAACGCGAATTGGTATAGGTCGAATTTATCTTGGAAAAAGACAACTCGGATGCCAGAAATTGTTTTACGTAAAATAGCTCGAATTTTCCGTAAAATAGCTCGAATTTCATATTGGTCGAAATTGCCCTCCAAAAAGATACCTCGAAATTGCCGGAAAATTTTTCTGAAAATAGGTCGAATTTAGGGGCATTTTGGTAATTCCCGCATCATTTTGCCTATAACTACCCAACTCCCAGCTTCATTTCCTAATTTCGCGCCTAAGCATTCCTCCAGAGCTCTCGAAAAATAGCTCGAATTATTAGGTCGAAATTACTAAATATAGTAAGTGTGCTGTGATAGCTCGAAATTGATCCCAAATTAGTAAGTCTTGCAAAATAGCTCGAAAAAACTCCATATAGCTCGAAAAAACCCCCAAATAGATCGAAAATTGACTGAATAGCTCGAAAAATCTCCTGCTTATTATATCCTTCGGTGAGTTTCTGATAGCTCGAAAATATAGCTCGAATTTCCTGATGAAATTCGAGCTATAACACTTAGAAAATTTTTCAATTCTTTGAAAAATTTTGAAAAATGCTAATATTCAAATCTTTTGCGCAGATTTGTTCACGACGGTGTGACTTCGACGTAACCGGTCTCCACGTCGTCCATCACCACCACGATCGCACCAACGGGCCTACTATAACGCACGCAATCCATCACGAGATTCGTCATATCGGAATCCTCGTGAATCAAACACAAGGCGTCCATCATCCCCAATTCGTCCTCGGCAATCGGAACCTGCCCGAGTCCGATTACCTGGCGCTCCAAAGTTATTTGCCCCTGCGCAGAGATCTTATGAGCAAATTCACCCAAACGAAGAAGTTTCTGTAGATCTAGACCCTCGTGCCGGTAATCTTCCAACCTAAACCTCTTTATGACGCGAGTTATTAATCTTGAGTCTCCAGTAGTAGTAGTAGTAATGAGTCGTCTAAGTCATCTAAGGCTAGAGATAACGCGTCGACTAGCGGCAATAGAGAAATAGCAACGATAGGGCGTCTGATATGGAGGTAGACGTAGACATCCTAGGAGATGATGAGGCTGAATCGAACCCTCTCCCCATCGTGCCTTATTTACCTCCTGCTGACCATGTTCCCATACCTGCCGCTAACTCTCCCGAACAACTTGCTCCACCCAACTTGATCAATTTTGATCAGTTTCCTTCTTCCTTGCCTCACGACATAGCTTATTATCGTGATACCTATGACATCCCTGATACTTATGAGATTATCGTGCCTGGGCCAGATGATAGCATAAACAACCCGCCAGAAGGGTGTCTCACTATATTTAGTAGCTACCTTCACTGTGGTTTACGTTTTCCCATTTTCCCTATCGTCTCACAAATCATGTCCTCTCTCAATTCTTCTCCTTCACACTTTACCCCCAACGCATACACACAGATGTATGCTTATGCGATGCTAACCCGCATCTTTGATCTCCCTTGCTCTGTAGCCGGTTTTTGGCAATTATTCATAGTGAAATTCAGCAACAGAGGTGTAGACGCCGGGTTCTACTATTTGAGCTCGCGAAAGAAACAATGCTTCCTATCAGATCTGCAGACGAGCTTCGGGACTCACTGGAAGAAACAGTGGTTTTTTATCAAGGAATCCAAGCCTCAGGAATTCCGATTCAAGCGGCTTTGGACGGATGCCCGTCCATCGCCGAGACGCCCCGATCCTCCTATCTACACCCTGACGGTGGTAAAAAACTTGAAAGAGCATCAATTTGATGCTTTTGAGTTGACCACTACCCCAGTGTTGCGGGCCGGCGGTTATACTTATCATGCAGGCGTTGAGCCTTCTGTCTTTGGTATAACATTATGCATGTTTTTGTTCTTTTTACTTGTTGATTTTTAGGCTTCCTTTGTTGTCTTCTAACCTTTGCATTGTTTACGATTTTCAGAGCGAATCGTTATGGACAAGACGAAGAAGAGGCTGGCCGCTATGAAGCGTGGCGCAAATGCTCCTCAGTCCTCAGTGCCCATTCCTGAGAAGACCAGTCATCGTGGTGCGAAGACGGCTGGTACCAGTTCGAGAGGCGCCAGTGCTCCTACTCCTTCCACTGCTGCTGTCTCGACTCGAGGGTAAGGACGTGGTAGGGGTTCGGCTCCTGCCCCTGTTCCTGCTCCAGCTCCAGTGCCTGAGACTGTTCCTTCTCAGGCGACTGCTAAGGCCGCTCCTGGATCACCACCTGGCGGTTCGGAGCCGATCCTTCCGGATCTTTCTCCTTCATCAGCACCTTCGACTGGAAGAGTGAATCTTCCCTCCGTTGCTGAAGCGGCTCGTCGCTTCAATGAGGCCAACCCTGAGGCAGCAACTAGGAAGAGGTCTACTGCTACTGCTGAGGAGATCCGACGGGGTAAGCGCGTCGCGCAAGACCGAGCCTATGATGGTGACGATCTCGACATTGACGTGGAGGAGATCGTACGAGCTTCGGTCGAATCGGGGCAGTTCACACTGAAAGACACTACTGCCCTTCGACTTGACAAAGGATTCATGCCTGACTTTGACCATCAGCTCTATTACCAGGCGATGGGCCATGAGAAACTAGTCAGTCGCACTGCCTTGTCTTTGTGCGAGGTATGTGCATTTATAAGCTTTCCTTGATCTTTGTTTTATACATGTACTTGAATATCACTAACTTTTTCTCTCTTTTGTCGTTCTTCGTCAATATTCAGACCATGGCGGAAAATTTCAATATGGTGATGACGACTCAAGATCAGTAGAGGGCTCTGATGGATAGGCACCACTCTTCAGCCTTGCAGGCTCAGCGACTGGAGAAACAAGCTAAGGAGGCGAAGGCTGAAGTGGAGAAGCATCTTGTCGCCGCTGTTGACGAATTGAAGGCCGTGCAGGCTGAGCTGGAAGCCCTGAAAGTTGCTAAAGCAGCCGTTGATAAGGAGCTCGTCGAGGAGAAGCGACTGTCCAACCAGCTCACCACCGACTGCCAGCATGCTACTGCCCTTGTTGACGATCACGTTGATACCATCCGGACGATGAAGGATGCCACTGCTGCTGCTGAGGCAGAACATTTGAGGCTCGAGGCCGAGCTAGCTGATGCACAAGCTCGCCTCGCGACTGCTGAAGAGGATGGCTACAACAGGGCCATGACTGAGGTATTCCTATTGTATTTGATTTTATTTCTTTTTCCTTGAGGTTTTTGTGTTACGTACTTACTTGTTTTCTACTTGGTTCGTAGGAGCTCCCCGATGAAGACAAGGTTATGGTGGCCATCGAGTTCTTCCGCTCGGCCACATGGGAGCAGATCGCTATGGAGAGGGGCGGTTTTGATACGACGAAGGGCTACAACATGGCCCTTGATGACATCGTCGCTCGCGGTGCCCTTGCTCCTGGGTTCAAGAGGGAGGATTTCAATGTCCTCAACTGCTTGAATGAGGATGTCACGGAGGTCGGCGAATCCTCTGGTGCTGCTGTTGTAGATCCTGCTGTTGCCGATCCGCCTTCCGTTGATCCCGCTGCGACCGTGGATGATGATGAGCCGAAGCATGATCCCTTCACCTCCTTCTATCCTCTCCGGCAGGTATGGCTCTCTGACTTTGCTGATGAGCTGTCATCCATGTCCATGGCTGCTGCTGCTGCCGATGCTGCTCCAGATGAGCCCCTGGAGGAGGGTGAGATGGGTTTTGACCCTCAGGTCTTGGATCAGCCTGCTGACGGCGATCAGCCTATGCCTGACGCTACTGTTGCTGCTCCTGCTCCTCGTCAGATTTCTCCTATCGATGATAATGGGCCTCTGAACGAGTCTTTTGCTGATATCCAAGAGCAGAGCGAGGGTGCCGTGAAGTCTCTTGGGCTGAACCTGCTGCCTTGATCTCTTAGAGTGGCCTGCGTGCCCTTACTTTTGGCGTCTGTTCCTTGTTTTTAATATTTCTGAACATCTTTTCTTTCTATTCATAACATTAGCTTTAATACATTCTTTCCGTACAGTATATGTTGCTAACATTTGCGCGATTTTAGCGCTTTATCGCTTGCTAGTACAGTTTTGACTTGAAAAGTCTTTTGAAATGTCTTTACTTTGTCTCGTTACATCTTCGCTCATATGTGTATACTTTTTAAGTTTAAATTTGTTACTTGCCAAAACACTTAAGTTTTATGAACAAGTTTGTGTGAGAGTGCGAGAGCTTGTGCTCGACTCTACGAGGCTTGTGCTCGTTGTGCGAAGCTAATGTTCGCGCTTGCGAAACTAAGTTTGCGGGAATACGAGAACTTGTGCTCGATTCCACGAGGCTTGTGCTCGTTGTGCAAAGCTGTGTTTGCGCTTGCGAAGCTATGTTCGCGGGAGTACGAGGACTTATGCTCGACTCCACGAGGCTTGTGCTTTTTGTGCAAAGCTATGTTTGCGCTTACGAAGCTATGTTCGCGAGAGTGCAAGGACTTGTGCTTGACTCCACGAGGCTTGTGCTCGTTGTGCAAAGCTATGTTTGCGCTTGCGAAGCTATGTTCGCGGGAGTTCAAGGACTAGTGCTTGACTCCACAAGGCTAGTGCTCGTTATACGAAGCTAACATTCGTTTTTGTTAAATTTTTAAACTTAAAGTTTGTAGACAGTATGAGTTTATCTTCATGTTTCTTGATAGATTGTAATCTTGCGGATAAATAGTAGGCAACGGCTAAACTTGAATAAAATATGAGATTTTATTAGTTTTGGGACTGAGCTCGAGTAACTTCCGAGTTGCCTACGTATCCCGCTCTATATAGGTTGGCTAGGAATCAAGTCCTCGTAGTTCGCTGCTAACTATTACAATGAGAATCCACGTAGAGGGACTCGTAATTCGTAAAAGAATAAGCAAATGAAGTATTGAAACTACGATCCTATTGTGCCACAAGGCCATTAGAAAACTAGTGTTCTAACTATAAAACCTTCGTAAGTTCTTGACGTTCCAGGGGCGTGACAAAGTCCTTCCACCCAATTCTTGTAAGTAATAATATCCTTTTGAGCTTGCTTTCTCCACTCTGTAAGGTCCTTCCCAGTTCGGCTTCAATTTTCCAACATGCTTAGTAGCTTCAACTTTCCTGAGTACCAAGTCCCCCACTTGAAAGTTCCTGAAACGGACTTTGTTGTCATATGCTTTTGCCATCATAGATTTGTACGCTTGAGTACGTTGGTATGCTGCTTCCCTAGTTGCTCCGATCAATTCCAAATCCATTTGTCTTGCCCTTAATGCTTGCTCCTCATCATAAGTAACAATTCGATAAGTTGGCATTCCAATCTCAGCGGGTATCACTACTTCAGATCCATATGTTAATAAGTATGGAGTTTCTCCTGTAGAGGTACGAGGAGTTGTGCGATATGCCCATAATATCCCTGGTAACTCATCCGCCCAATTTCCTCCTTCTCCCTCCAGCCTTTTCTCCAAACTCTTCACTAATGTATTGTTAGTGGCCTCCACTTGTCCATTTGCTTCGGGATGCGTAACAGATGTAAAACGTTGCTCAATTTTCATGTCTTTACACCAATCTTGAATCTTAAAACCTTGGAATTGCCTTCCGTTGTCGGAAATTAAGACTCTTGGTATTCCAAATCGACAAACGATGTTCTTCCAAATGAATTGTTTCACATTAGCCTCCGTAATGTTTACAAGTGCTTCAGCTTCAACCCACTTCGTATAGTACTCGACTGCCACCAATAACCATTTTCTACCTCCCGTAGCCTTAGGCATTGGTCCAACTATATCTATTCCCCATTGATAAAATGGACATCCATAACTCACAGTTGTCATAGGTTGTGCAGGTGTATGAATGATCTTCGCATGCAGTTGACAACTTCTACACTTCCTTGAGTAATCCATAGCATCTCTCATAACAGTTGGCCAAAAATATCCTTGTCGGAGTATTTTCTGGGCCAAAGACCGTCCTCCTGAATGATTTCCACAACTCCCTTCATGAATTTCTCGTAAGACTTGTTTTGCCTGCGTGGGAGATAAGCATCTCAGGAGTGGTCCCTCGAATGACCGTTTATAAAGTTCGCCATTGAACATAGTAAATCTTGCAGATTTGTACTTAATCCTTCTGATCGCTTGAGGATCATTGGGTAAGTTCCCGTTCTGAAGATAATCGATAATCTCATCCTTCCAACATGCCTCTATTTCTACTGGCAGAATGTAGTCCAATGCTTGCGTTGGTTTTGACTCAACTACCTTGCCGATGGAGGGTTGTTCTGAAGCCAAAAGAGTTACCCGCCTTTCAACAAACACTTCGGCGGTACTAGCAAATCGTGACAAGGAGTCAGCGCGTTCATTCTCTGATCGAGGGATCTGCGAGATAGAGAAAGTATCGAAATTTGATGTCACTTCCTTCAGTTTTTCGAGATACTTTACTATTGCAGCCTCTTTCGCCTCATATCTTCCTTCAAATTGGTTAGCAATCAACTGTGAATCCGTGAATGCTACAAGGTTCGGTATACCCAACGATTTTGCCATTTGTATGCCAGCAAGCATAGCCTCATACTCCGCTTGATTGTTGGTCACTTGAAAATTTAGCCTTATTGCATAGTCAAATTCTCTACCGTCCGCCGATATTAGGTAAATTCCTGCACCTCCAGCGTCATTCGTGGACGATCCATCCACATGCAGAGTCCAAGTTCCCCTTGCAAATATAGGTTTGTCCCTTTTGTCCTCTTCCGTCACCATTGCTACATCAAGCGCTTGCTCTGCCTCTGAGATAGTTTCAGCCACGAAGTCCGCTAATCTTTGTGCTTTGATCGCTGTTTTGGCATATACTCCAAGCCATATTCTCCTAACTCTATTGCCCACTTCACTAATCTCCCAGACGTCTCCGGTTTTGCCATGACTTGTTTCAGTGGTTGGCTAGTTAAGACAGTAACCGGGTGTGATTGAAAGTATGGTCTTAACTTTTGTGCAGTTATTACAAGTGCGTATGCTAACTTCTCGATCTCCAGGTAATTCACCTCTGCCCCATTCAGCACTTTGCTAACATAGTAGATAGGTAAATGTTTCTTGTCTTCCTCGCGCACCAATACTGTGCTTAATGAATTCTTCGTTATGGCCAAGTAAAGATATAGCATCTCATTGTCCTTGGGCTTAGATAGTAATGGTGGTGTCGTAAGGTACACCTTCAATTGGCGAAAAGCCTCTTCACAATCATCAGTCCAGACGAACTTAGGTGTCTTGCATAACTTCTTGAAAAAAGGTAAACTCTTTTCAGCAGAGTGCGATATGAATCGACTAAGTGCCGTTATCCTCCCCACCAATCGTTGCACCTCTCGAACGGATTTGGGGGATGGTAAATCCATTATAGCTTTGATTTTGTCAGGGTTAGCTTCGATTCCTCTCTCATTGACCATGAACCCCAGAAATTTTCTGGCCTTAACAACAAAAGTGCACTTCTTAGGATTTAGCTTCATCCCATATTGTTTCATGATACCAAAAGCCTCTTCCAAATGTTTCACGTGATCTTCCGCCTTCAGGCTCTTGATGAGCATGTCGTCAATGTAAACTTCCATTGTCTTGCCGATTTGATGATAAAACATCTTGGCAACTAACCTCTGAAAGGTTGCTCCTGCATTCTTTAGACCAAACGGCATCACTTTGTAACAGTAAATCCCTCTGTCAGTGATAAAGGCCGTTTTATGTTGATCCTTTACTGCCATTAGTATTTGGTGGAACCCGCTCTGTGCATCACAAAGACTCAGCAACGCACAGCCTGCTGTAGAGTCAACTACGAGATCGATCCTGGGCAACGGGAAAGGATCTCGTGGGCAATGTTTGTTCAGGTCGGTGTAGTCCACGCACATCCTCCATACGGTCGGCTTCTTTGGGACAAGTACAACGTTGCTTAACCATTCAGAGTATCGAACTTCAAATATATGGCCTGCAGCAAGCTTTGTTTGTACTTCCAACTCCGCAGCCTTGTTCTTTTCATCACTAAAGTGTCTCTTCTTTTGTCGGATGGGTTTAGCATTTGGGTTAACATTCAGGTGATGTACCGCAACTCGAGGATCTATCCTCTTCAAGTCCGAGTCCGTCCATGCGAATACATCAAAGTTTCTTCGCAAGCATTCCAACAATGCCTTCTCAACCTCCGAAGTCAACTCGCTACCAATTTTAATTATCTTGTCAGGCTCATCTTTTGACAAAATCACCTCCTTAAACTCTCCCGAAGGTTTCAGACGCTCCATTTCCATCTTCTTTTTATAGCGCAATGTCGTTTTGTCTTCTTTTTCTTCTTCCAATTTCTTCAAGGAGTCATCAATACTGGAAGGGGTATGATCCTCCTGCAACATCTCTTGGTCCACTTGGGCAGCAAGCACCATCTCTGTATCAACTTGTTTTCCTATTTCAGGCGTCTCCCCTGGATGTATGTCAACTATCGCGACATTTGGATCCGTTTTTGCCTTGATAGGTTTAGTTGATGTAACATAACAACTCCACGAATCACGATAGTTCGTAGTGAGTTCAGCAATTCCACCAGGCGTTGGAAATTTGACCTTCTGATGCACCGTATAGATGATCATAGCAAATGCCGTTATTCCTGGCCTTCCAATCAATACGTTGTATGCAAATGGTATGTCAACGATAAGATATTCCACATTCAGTGTTCTCCTCTTCGGATTCACGCCAAAGGACGTTGGTAACAAGATCCTTCCAATGGGTTTTACTTCACTTCCACCAAATCCCACTAGTGGTGAGTTAACATCCGTGATCTCGTATTGTCCGAGTTTCATTTGTTGTAAAGCATCCATGAAGATTATGTTGGACGAACATCCATTATCAATCATTATCCTCTTTACCCCATGATTTGCAATCACCGCGGAAACCACCATAGGGCAATTCAAGTATTGCGCTTCCTTAGCTTGTGGAGACAAGCTATCGAAATCGCTATCATCGAATGTGATTCTTGTATCCAAATTGTCCACCGCAAAGACAAGATCTATCTCAGCACGCTTCAGTCGTTCATTGTATATGTCTCGTGAGATGCGTTTTCTACTTTTGGCTGAGTCTGCGCCAGTAGGTCCGCCAGCAATCACATTGATTCCATTCTCGATATCATCATTCCCATTTCCCCGTTTACGCTTTGGTTCTTCCTTCTTCTCGTGTGGGGATCTATCTCGCTTGCGTCCAGATGACGCCTTCTCTTCACGTGACTCTCTATTCTCAAGGATGTACTCGATGAGTTTCCCCCCTTGAATGAGTCGTTCGATCTCGTTCTTTAGAGCCTTGCATTCGTTAGTAAAATGCCCATTCTGCCTGTGGAATTTACAATATTTCTTCGATCCCTTAGTCTCCTCAGTCTCTCGGAACGGTTTAGGAGTTCTCAGCAACCCGCTATCTTTCTCTACGGCGTAGATTTCACCAATTTGTTTCCTCAGCGGAGTATAAGGGTTGTCGATTGCGATCTCGATCTTTTCCCCTTTGCTCCTTCCTCCAATCTCTATCTTTATTCTCTTTGCCCCCATGAATTCTCGGCGAGTCCATCAACCCTTGATTCATGGTTGCCTCCTCTACTTCAATGACCTTACTAGCTAGGTCCATTACTTGCTCAATGGAATCAGGTGTGTTCCATGTTATCACTTCTATAAGCTTTTTACTCTGACAACGATGCTCCAATACAGATATGACCAGGTCGACATTGGGAGCATTCACTCTACCAATCTCCAGATTCAAACGCTCGATATACCTCCCCAAAGGTTCATCAGGTCCTCTATAGATATTAAACAACGTGCTTGGAGATTTCTTCTTTACGCGATAAGTAGCAAACTTCTTTACGAACATGGTCCTAAATTGTTCAGATGATTCAATTGATCCCGAACGTAAGTTTTTGAACCATTCCTTTGCTGGACCTCTCAGACTGAGCGAAATAAGTTTCGCCCTCATATTCTCTGCATATCCCAAAACCTGCAAATCTCCATCTAATTCATCATAATGTGCAACTGGATCAGTATTTCCATCATACTTCTTCAGAACAGGAAGATTAGTTCCTTCCTTCAACGTCAATTTACTGATCGCCTCACAAAAGGGGTTTGACCTCTCCCTTAGTGGAATATGTTCTGCTACAACAGGTTCCAATCTTGGTGCGACTCTCTCAGGCAAGTCCCTATCTCTTCCGGCAGTTCGACTTGCTGCAGGTCGATGATCAGGACCTCTTTGCCTAGAATTTACCTCTCCATCCCTTCCTTCTCTATCTCGACCAGTTGCCCGACTGGGAGCTCGGTTAGCATTGGTCCTCACTGAACGAGGGTTCCTCCTTTCAGGCGAGGGAGATGGATCCCTTTGCCTTGTCATCCTAGTTTGCGTATACTGCCTCGAATCACGACGCTAGGTCGGATGAGTCCTTCCTTGCTGCGGTGTCGTAGGCTGTGTTGCTGGTTGTTGTGCTATTGGAGCTTGAACATTCTGTAAAACAGAAGTGTTAGTCAATTGTTGCACGATCATTGGGACCATAGTCCTTTGGAATGCCGCCATGATTTGATCCAACTGAGCGGAATTCAATAGCTGTTGTTCCGTGGGAGGAACTTCAGGTTGATTCGCTATGTGAGTTGGAGGATCAAGGGGAGTGCTGGGCGCTGCCACCGATGTTCGCTCAGAAGCATCATGTGCCCGATTATCATCCTCCCTCTGTGATCTAGTCCTTCCTGCCATTCCATTCTTCTCCGTTGCTCTCCGTTGAGCCATTGAGTGTCAGTGTTTGTTACTAAGTGCGTGTAGAAGGTTCCCACAGACGGCGCCATTGATGTGGGGTATTTTCGTCCGGATACGTGTCCGCTCTCCAACACTCCACGTCAGACTGCTTTAATTCCTGCTGGATGCTTAAGCAGCTTTTGAGTTCGGAACCTGCACTCAACACCACACGTAAACTAAGCCGGTGCCTCCTCCGGCGAAGGCACTCCGACGCTTAAGTCAGATAGGTCGGAATTTGAGGTATTGTCGTCAGAGACAATAGCTCGAATTTATAGCTCGAAATAGGTCGAATATATAGGTCGAAATATGCCCAAATAGGTCGAATTTAGGCTCTATAGGTCGAATTAGCACACCTCGAAATGGTATTGTGAACCGTGATGAGAAAACCCGAATAGATCGAATTACTCTCAAATAGCTCGAAATACACTCTATATAGATCGAACAAGAGCTATTGCAATATAGCTCGAATTATTGCTCTATAGCTCGAATTCGATGTATATAGCTCGAAATTAAATGCTAGAAAATAAAAACGTACCTTAGAATGAGGCATGGGACACCCTTATATAGTAATAAGAGTCCTTATTCGTCTAAAAGTGCAATCCAAGTAGAACTATGACTCAAAATAGGTCGAATTAGAGCTATTTTGCAATAGCTCGAATTGGGCCTTCAAATAGGTCGAATTGGGCCTCAAATAGGTCGAATTTGGGCCCATATAGCTCGAACTGGACTCCTGGGCCTCAAATAGATCGGACTTTAACCCATATAGCTCGAATTGGGCTTCTGGCCCTTCAAATAGATCTTATTTGAGCCCATATAGCTCGGATTGGGCTTGTATAGCTCGAATCCGGCCTTTTTGGGCCCAAATTGATCTCGCTTGGGCTCAATTTGGGCCAAGTTGGGCCAATTTCTGAGTTTTGCCTTGAATTGTAATTTTGCATTAAAAAATAATGGTGCTGACGTGGCATAATATGTCCCAAAATACGTTCGTGTATTGTATCGGATATTATGACGTGGCGGTACCGAAATATGGTACATCAATAGTATAATTAGTAATTAAACTATAAATTTCGTAGTAATTTGAGTAAAATTAATTAGTAATTAAGTTTAGCTAGGTAAATCATGATTATATATGTGTACTCATTCTATAATTAGTAGTAATTAGGAGAATTGTATTTTAATTAGGGTAGTTTTAGTAAAAGTGTTGGATTTGTTTTAAAAATTAGAAAAAGTTAAGAAATATTATGGAATTTAAGATAAAACTAAAATTTAGGATAACATAGGAAAATTAGATTTATAGTTTAATAAAATGCCATAATTATATTAGTAATAACACTTTGAAGACAATTATTGTGTAATTAGTAATTAAACTGTAAATTTCATAGTAATTTGAGTAAATTAATTAGTAATTAAGCTTAGTTAGGTAAATCATGATTATATATGTGTACTCATTCTATAATTAATAGTAATTAGGAGAACTTCATTTTAATTAGGATAGTTTTACTAAAAAGTGTTGGATTTTATTTAAAAATTAGGAAAAGTTAGGAAATATTATGGAATTTAGGATAAAACTAAAATTTAGGATAACATAGGAAAATTAGATTTGTAGTTAAATTAAATGGCATGATTACATTAGTAATTAACACTTTGATGACAATTATTGTACAATTAGTAATTAAACTATAAATTTCATAGTAATTTGAGTAAAATTAATTAGTAATTAAGTTTAGCAAGGTAAATCATGATTATATATGTGTACTCATTCTATAATTAGTAGTAATTAGGAAAATTCGTTTTAATTAGGATAGTTTTAGTAAAATTCATAGATTTTGTTTACAAAATTAGGAAAAGTTAAGAAATATTATGGAATTTAGGATAAAACTAAAATTTAGGATAATATAGGAAAATTAGATTTGTAGTTTAATAAAATTAAACGAATGTATTAGTAATTAACACTTTGATGATAATTATTGTATAATTAGTAATTAAACTATAAATTTCATAGTAATCTGAGTAAAATTCAACACTTGTACTAAAACTATGAAATTTATAGTTTAATTACTACTTATACAATATTTGTCATCAAAGTGTTAATTACTATATAGTCATGGCATTTTATTAAACTACAGATCTAATTTTACTATGTTATCCTAAATTTTAGTTTTATCAAGATTAAAATGAAATTCTCCTAATTACAACTAATTATAGAATGAGTACACATATATAATCATGATTTACCTAGCTAAACTTAATTACTAATTGATTTTACTCAAACTACTATGAAATTTATAGTTTAATTACTAATTATACTATAATTGTCATCAAAGTGTTATTACTAATATAATTATGGCATTTTATTAAACTACAAATCTAATTTTCCTATGTTATCCTAAATTTTATTTTTATCCTAAATTCCATAATATTTCTTAACTTTTCCTAATTTATAAAACAAGTCCAACACTTTTACAAAAACTATCCTAATTAAAATAAAATTCTCCTAATTACTACTAATTATAGAATGAGTACACATATATAATCATGATTTACCCAGCTAAACTTAATTACTAATTAATTTTACTCAAATTACTATGAAATTTATAGTTTAATTACTAATTATACTATAATTGTCATCAAAGGGAAAAAATAAAAAAATCGTGTTAAGGTTTGTAAAGATTAAAAAAGGGAAAAAAAATAACATTTAAACCGTGGTGTCCAAAAAATCGGACACCACGATTTAAAAACAAAAAAAAAAAAAAACAAAAACCGTGGTGTCCGATTTTTCCGACACCATAGTTTAAAAAAAAAACAGGAAACCGTGGTGTCCAAAAAATCGAACACCACGGTTTATAAAACAAAAAAAAAAAAAAAAAAAACCGATTGGAAAGCGTGGTGTCCAATTTTTTGGACACCATGCTTTGATGGACCAGATCATGCCACATGGCATGATATAGTCCTTTAAACTATGGCTACAAATTTTTTGGATGCTCACATGGTGTCAGATTTTTCTGACACCATGTGGCATCCATATTTTTTGTAGCCATTGCCTATTTTCGTTTTTTTTTTTTTGTTTTTATTGTTTTAGTATAATTAGTAATTAAACTATAAATTTCATAGTAATTTGAGTAAATTAATTAGTAATTAAGTTTAGCTAGGTAAATCATGATTATATATGTGTACTCATTCTATAATTAGTAGTAATTAGGAGAATTTTATTTCAATTAGGATAGTTTTAGTAAAAGTGAAGGATTTGTTTTAAAAATTAGGAAAAGTTAAGAAATATTATGGAATTTAGGATAAAACTAAAATTTAGGATAACATAGAAAAATTAGATTTGTGGTTTAATAAAATGCCATAATTATATTAGTAATAACACTTTGATGACAATTATTGTGTAATTGGTAATTAAACTATAAATTTCATAGTAGTTTGAGTAAAATTAATTAGTAATTAAGTTTAGCTAGGTAAATCATGATTATATATGTGTACTCATTCTATAATTCGTTGTAATTAGGAGAATTTCATTTTAATTAGGATAAAACTAAAATTTAGGATCACATAGGAAAATTAGATTTGTAGTTTAATAAAATGCCATGATTATATTAGTAATTAACACTTTGATGACAAATGTTGTATAACTAGTAATTAAACTATAAATTTTATAGTTTTAGTAAAAGTGGTTAATTTTACTCAAATTTCTGTGAAATTTATAGGTTAATTACTAATTATACAATAATCGTCATCAAAGTGTTAATTACTAATATAATCATAATATTTTATTAAACTACAAATCTAATTTTCCTATGTTATCCTAAATTTTAGTTTTATCCTAATTAAAATGAAATTCTCCTAATTAATAAAATGCCATGTTTTATCCATGTGAAAGCAATGGTGAGTGATTTTTTGGACCCCACAAAAGCACAATTCAGATGAAAGCAATGGTGAGTGATTTATTTGACCCACCAGTAGCACAATCCATGTGAAAGCAATGGTGAGTGATTTATTTGACCCCACCAGTAGCACAATCCATGTGAAAGCAATGGCTACAAAAAAATCTGTTACCCCATTTTCCTTTATCTATAAATATACCCCATTTTTCACAAATTTCATCTCTTCATTTCTCTCCCTCAAAAAATCCGAAAATCCTCCCAATACCCTCAAAAAATCCGAAAATCATCCCCTCTCCCTCAAAAAATCCGAAAATCATCCCATCTCCCTCAAAAAATCCGAAAATCATCCCCTCTCCCTCAAAAATTTCGAAAATCATCCCCTCTTCCTCAAAAATGTCGAAAATCACCTCTTTTTCCTTCAAAAATATGAAAATATCACTCTAAAACAAAAAATCCTCTTCTTTATCACTTTTTTTTTGGTGTTATATTAATTATGTATTGTTTGTTGTTTATAATATATATATATATATATATATATATATATATATATATATATATATATATATATATATTGATTTGTGTGTTTATATATATATATATATATAGATATATTTTACACACTACATAACATATAAATATATATATACATAAGTTATATAAATATATTTTAAAACACATATATATATATATACACTATATATTCACGTTTTTATATATACCCCCAAAAATGAAAATTTTGAATTTTGGGCAAAAAAGTGGCGGTAAATCCGCCACTAATTTTTTTTTTTTTTTTTATTTTCGGAATGTGGTGAGTGAATAATCACTCACCACGGTTTTTCTGAAAAACAAAATTAAAAACATGGTGAGTGATTATTTACTCACCACGGTACAATGAATTTTTTTAAAAAAAAAAATAAAATACCGTGGCGTCCGATTATTTGGACGCCACGGTACAGCATTAAAAAAAAAAAAACAAATAGCGTGGTGTCCAGTTAATCGGACGCCACGCTATAAAAAAAGAAAAAGAAAAAAGGCATGGCGTCCAGAAAGTTGGACGCCATGCCTTTTTTTTATTTTTGTTTTTCTTTTGAATTAAATGTGTGGCTACAAATTAATCTGACACCACATTGGGGCTACGAATTATTATGACACCACGTGGTGAGTGATTTTCTTGACACCACTGTTGGTAACAAATTAATTTGTAGCCATTGGTGACATAACTTTATGCCTACAAGGCCAATAGTTACAAAGGCTGGCTACAAATTTTTTTGTAGCCATTGATCAATGCTCACTGAAAATATAGCAATGGTGAGTAATTTTTTTGACACCATTGCCACATTTTCTTGTAGTGTGCCTCTTCTTCAACGGTCAATTCCTCTTCTCAGCCTTGATTTCCACCGCGCCTAAGCCTCCTTTTCGCTGGGGAAACTGTATAATCCGTCACGGCCATAGTCAGATTTCTTCATTGCTTATCTCTCTTGTTAGGGTTTTGATGTTAAGATTTTCTTTCTTTGTGGGTTGTAGGGAGAGTAGATATGGGGTCATATGAACTTGGAGAGTGATTGCAGACTTGCAGTAATGGGTACAAACCCATTTCAAGGTCAAGCAATAAAATATATGGTACAGCTAAAGTATGCCAAATACGCTGGATGTGAAAGTTATTTGCACAAACCGTCCTTATAATTTGTAAAATTAATCAAATTATTATTTATTTACAGTAATTTGAAATCAAAAATTAAACAAGTTACTCTAATATATCAAATTTGCAAGTACACTATCTCATCTCACTAAATAAAATTAATTTAAATATTCACAAATATTGTTGGTATATATTTATATATATGTGTGTGCGCGTGTGTGTGTGTTTATAATTGTTTCTTTCTTACTATTACACTCATGTATAGGTACGTTAGTGTCTTTGCTTGTTTTTTTTATATGAATTTTTTATATTTCATGAAAGATTGTACTTGACCTTCCTCTGTTTTTGTCCAAGTTTTTCTTTTTTTTTTTGGGCAATAGCGAGTTTAATTCCAATTGACTAAAGTTGAAATGTATGTAAAATAATTTGAAATTGTAAATTGAAGTCCTTGATTAGGTCAAAAAATTGTTTCCTTAATATGTTGAAGTTTTGTTGCACAATTAATCTTGTGGCTGTGATTATGTGATGCACGATTGTCTTTAGATTTAGGGATTAAATAGTTATATCTCACTATAAAGTTTGTATTATGAATATTATATAATATGATATTAAATGTTAAGTTTTGTGAACTAGGATGACACATATTTTTTTGTATGAAATTATACATAGTACAATTGTTGACTATATTTGTTGGTCGTTGACTTTTTAGACCGGTTCGACCAGTGGTTAGACCGGTTCGACCAGTAACCAGTAAGCTTGTCGGTTCAGTGACCGGTCCGGTTTTGAGAACACTGCCTAAAACCTCATGTGATTTGGAAAACTTGCAAAATCACGAAGTTTGTAAATTGTCTTAAACACTTTTTGTGCTTTCGTCAATTATTTACTAAGCGACGAAATTTCCTTCACTTCATTATTTTAAATATGTATTTTTAAATTACTCAAAAAATATGTTATTTAAAAATATAAATCGAACAAAAGATGTTTCTGATTTTTAAGAGAACAATAAAAGTAATATTTATATATATACATATATATATATATATAGATATTTGTTTAATAAATAAATTATGGATTTTTCAAACAACATCTGGGTTATGTGTAGTGTTCAAACCATAAGGGAGTTTTATAGCAAAGTTCTGAAGGATATAATTGAGTTTTTAAAGAGAAAAAAGTATACATAGCCACATACACTCTGATATGGAACGAGTCTACACGACTCTTTTGACTGAGTTAGAAGAAAAAGGGATTATGTACAGGATTTCTAAACTAACAACAGGTTTTGTGTAGAGTTTTTGAAATTACAAGGGTGTTCTAGACAATATCAAACTAAAAGAGAGTTTCGTGCCAGCTTTTAAAACCGCAGGGGGTTTATGTAGCTTCCCCGTTGAAATCCATAAGATCAAGTACCAGATTTATTTTTTCTTTCTAATTAATCACCTTGCTTATTCTTTTCCCCCAAGAGGAGAAACCATAAGTCAAGATGAAATTATAGTATTTATTTGGTTGGGAAATTAAAGTAATTGTATAGAGAAAATTTTAACATTAGTCCTCTAACTTGGCCTCGATTCGGAAATCGTCCTATAACTTGGCATCGCATAAATTTGGTCCTCTAACTTGGCATAAAATTCAATTTCAGTCATCTGACATCCAAAATTACTAAAACTCGCCCGATTATAGCACATGAGTGTGCATGTGAACCCCAATTTGAAGATTAAGGGCTTGGAGTTGTCACATGTGCAATCTCACACTTGTAGATACTCCTAGAAAAATTGTGTTTTGAGACTTTACACCCCAAACCACACGTGTGAGACTGCACATGCGGCAATCCAAGCCCTAAATCTCCTAATTAGAGTCACGTGCTATAATCTGGCATGTTTTAGTAATTTTCGGTGCCGGACGACGGAAATTGAATTTTATGCCAAGTTAGGAGACCGAATTTATGCGATGCCAAATTATAAGACGATTTCCTAATTGAGTTCAAGTTAGAGGACTAATGTTGAAATTTTCTCTAATTGTTTATGTCTTTGAATTCTGATTGAGTTATACAGCTTTAAGTAGTTATTGAGTTATACAGCTTTAAGTAGTTAATAGTAGAGTTAGCTAATTAATTAGCAATTATATGGGAGCGCTTATGGAAATGAAGGATAAGATCTAGTGTCTTATTTTATTGACTATTGAAACACTTTAATGCTTCAATTTAAGTACTAAAAAGAAAATCTGACTGCCAACTGGGAACTTAAGATTGCACCCCTGGCAACTGAGTTGGTTTTGATGCACTTTGATCTATACACGTGGGTCCCGCGAATTTTGTGAGAGCTAAGTCATAGTACCTTCTTCACCTTTTATATGCCATTATTTAAATAAAAAATAATGAATAAAGCAACTACAATTTCTTAGCAATTTTAGACCCACGTGATAACTCATGGCGTGTTTCGATGAGATTGCGTGGAATTTCACAAATGGAATAGGAAATTTGGAAAACCTATTGTAAGAACTTCAAACTCTTAGAGAAACAGTGATGAACTTTTCGATTTGGATTGTCTCCTACAAAATTCTAGTACATTTATATGAGATATGAATATAATCTCAAACTTCGTTACACTTTGTTTGTTTCTTACTTTAATTCTTCTTATTAAATTATTATGTCAAACTTAGAAATTATATACTACCAAATAAATATTTTGTTTCCAAATTTTGCAACAGTACATCCTCAATCTATTAAAGTAAGAGATTTTCAGTACAAACTTAATAACTGTTTCTTTCAAATTCAATTTAACATGAACTTATACGGTTGAAAATTGAAATGGACCACAACACATTACATAAATTCTATTTTAGTTTTAATACACACACACACACACACACACACACACACACACACACACATATATATATATATATATATATATATATATACACACATATATAAATGGAACTAAAACAGAATTTGAATAGAAAATAATTATGTCAAATAGAATATGTAACATTATGGACCACAACACATTACATAAATTCTATTGTAGTTTTAACACACACACACACACATATATATACATATATTAATGGAACTAAAACAGAATTTGGATAGAAAATAATTATGTCAAATAGAATATATAACATTAAACTACTGCTAGTTTTAAATAATTTTGGATACAACTAAAATGTGAAGAAATTAATAGAAAATATTATATCTTAATAGAAAATGATTAACATGTAACTAAAAATTACTCACTCATCTTAATAAAAAAATGATTTACTATGAAACACTTAACTACAATGCAATTTAGATTTTTTTTTTGTTTCCTTTTAGAAAAAGCACTCTTGGTTTTTTGTTCCTACTACTAGAAATGGGGGCACGCGGAACCGCGCACACATTAATTTTTCATATTGTAAAGTACTATATGTTCACGTTCAAGTGTGAAGAAAAAATTAAATCTGGAAGAAAAAAATATGCAAGAAAAAAGATTTGCCTATGGAAAGAGTTAGAATTAATGGGCGAGTGAATCATCATACCTGGACTAGAATAGATAGAAGAATAATTTCTATTGAAAGAATAAGAATTATAGGAAAACTAAATCATCCTTCTTAGTAAATGGTATAATTATATTCATCTAACCTAACTTGTAGGGTTAAATTGGAAAATTAATAATGAGATGCTATAGTGGAACATAAGTTATAAGGTTAAACTTGAAAATCAAAAGTTTGATGTCACAAATACCGCTTCCTTGATATATTAATATAGATAGGAATGTGTTTTATACGTCCCACATGATAAAATTAGCTTGTCAATAATTATGTATTTTGTCATATCTGAGCAACATAATGCATGGGTGTCAATGATGTGGAACATTCATAATTAATAATTACTAGTATTTGAAGATTTTGGCTCACAAATTTAGATCTGTTAAATTACTTTTATAATTACTTATAAGAATGGATTTGTAAAAGATCTCTTTGATTGAGAGTGAACGTGGTGCTGCAATAATTTGGAAAGTAAATCTTTTCCTAGCCGTAAGAACACTTAAAGATATTAAAATTGAAGGCCTTAACTCAAAACAAACAGAGTATTAAATTATGTAGACATGTCGTGCATTTGAACAATGTAGTAGGAGATGTAGTGTACTTTTTTTAGGAGAAGGTCCAAGCAGTGAACTTTTACCTCCAATCTAACCCATAACTAATTTCAAAGGAAAATGATTTGCTCACAGTCTGTAAGCATACAGACTGATTTGAGCCGCTAAATTATTCCATCTAGTAAGGCAACTGGAGCAGCCGGTTGCTAGAATTTATTAGGAATTAGAAATAGCCCAAAGTTTCTTATAATTATATTTTAGCCCCAAATTTTAGCCCACAATTTCTTATAATAATAATTTAGTCCCAATTTTTGTGTGAACGTAAGAGAATCGGGTGACATTAAAAATAAAAGAGCATCACTGAACATCATTCATCATCATTAAATCTAAAAATTCTAAAACATAAAAGGAAAAGCATCCCTGAACATCATTCATCATCATTAAATCTAAAAATTCTAAAACTTAAAAGGGAAAAAGCTAATATCCAAACATTAAAATTATTTCAACAATAACAGAAATATCAGTCTCGACGTTTTCCATATGAACAAAAAAAGTACAAATTTTGAGTTAAAAATCAACTTATTAACTAAATAAATCATAAACACAAAGAAAAAAAATCTTTTCACTTCTTGTCTGCATGCCGCGTGTTCCTAACATGATTATGTACTTCAATTAAATTTTGAAGAAGATACAATCTATAAAATATAGCAATTGTTCAAAAATCAAAGAATCAATAAGTTATACACAAGAAACAGAAAACAAATATAAGTTTTAATTGTTTGATTCTTACTCTTTTTTGCAAAGGTCTTCCAAGAAATACACATTTTTGCAAAATCAAAAAGAAAAGGAAGAAAAAGACTAACTCTGTTTTTTTTTTTTTTGGCAGGACTCCGACGTTAAGGGATTGCATCAATTCTTTGAAGATTTGGTTGAGAATTTGAGATTTACTCTATCTCTATTTCCTTCCTTAAATAGTGGGGCTTTTTAATAGAATTTAAGAATAAAAGGGCAATTAAAAGGAAACTCAGATTTACAAGAGACCTAATTGCAATAAAACACCTAAAATTGTTGGCGTCTGTATCACAGACACATATTCATGTCTGTGAGATTAGCATCTCTGAATTTCAAAATATGTTCAAAGCCTACCCAACGACACGTTAATAATATATCACGTTTAAACCTTGTATACCAACATCGATAATTATTTCTCTACGTCATTGCTAAATTTATGACACGTGTTCAATGGCGTTTTTATGTATGGGCTTGGGAGCGATAGCCCCCCACTTTTTGAAGCCACTTACATATATTAGTTTATTAATCGAGCCTTCATATATGGCTTAATTTATGTATGTGTGTGTATATATATATATATATATATATATATATATATATATATATATATATATAATATTAATAATAATAATAATAATAATAATAATTCATTAACTTTATGTAAGAAAGCAACTAACCAACTAAAATTGCTAAAAACAAATATATAAATTTCATATGTTCACTTAAAACTGTTCCTAACCTTGAGCATCTGAAAGCAAATTGAATTGCGATAAACAAATCAAAATATTGAATTGACGGTTGAGAGAGATGAAAAACTCTCTGTAGTGTTTACAACTGAAGAACAGAAGCGAATGCACGAAAATACAGATCAATCCAACAATTTATACTAATCAATTAACAAAACTAACGGTCCTTTCCAATAATGGAAGGTAGTTAATAATTTCAATCACTTGCTAAATAAGGAAAGTAAAATGAAAATATGAATTCTATATTTAATAGCATCTCATTCATTTTTTGTAAAATATAACTAATTCATGCTAATTACAGCCACAAAACCTTCTTAGTTTAGAGAAAGAAAAGGAGACCAATAGAACAATCTCTACAGAAACGATGGTATTTGGCAACCCGAATTTTCAGTCATTTTGTGGTGTTGTTGAGTGATTATTAAAAATTTACTATCTATTACTATTTGAAATCATATTATTGTCAAATATGACTTTTATATAAATACTAAATATGACATATTATAATGAAACCTATTAAGACTTAATTTACAGTATTTAATTACAAGTGAATTATAATTAAAATTCTTTAGTGTCATATATGTTGTTTACATGTCAAAATAATTTTATAGTTCGTCATTAAATATTTGCTTCTTACTTTTAAAATTTTAATACTTATCTTTGCTTTTATTAACAATATAATTTAGCCTAGTGCAGATTCAATTTCTGAATACATAATTGCACGTAAATATTACATATATGTGATATTAATGCACAGTACTGGATGGTTAGATATAACTTAATTGGCTCTTTGCCTTTTGTTGTCCATGACACAAATCTATGGTAGTTTGGCGAGTGATACCGAAATTTCGTATACAAATTTTAGATGAATTTTGACTATTTTATATGCTCCATTATGTGCTCGGCACCTTTTAATGATACCCCATGTGGCATGCGTATTTCATGTATATCTTACATATATTTTAACGTATTTTTGTGTATGAAGAATATTTAACATTGTAAAATATGAATATTCGTAAATTTACATGAGAAGATGGATACTATTATATGATAACTGATAATGGGACTTGAACACGAAGCGTTAAATTTTCTCGAGCCAATTTCTTGCATAAAGTGCACAAACAAGTAAGAAACGGACGATGCAAGTGGCTGAAATCAGTGAGAAAACAAACTAGGAAAGGAAAGTCAGTCGCACTTACTTTCTCTCAAAGCCAACTGAAAATATACAAATGATTACTTTATGATACTTAATTTAGGGCAAGTTGGTTACCACAACCTTTTTCGTTAGAAATCATAATGATATATTTTTCAATTGTAAAAATATTAGAACATATCACCCTACGAATGAATATATACTCATGATTATTTGCTTTCTGATACTAGCTTGAATCCCTTAATTCTAACAAATCTACTATACTTCTTGAAAACTTTAAAGTATCAGAATTTGACAAAAATGAAAACATAAATTAAAATTTATGTTTGCCTGAAAATCGTATGTTTGTTTTATTGTCTTATTTGCATGCACCAATTTCCCCCATGCGTTTCTTAGAGAATGACGCGGACGCCAAGTTGTTTGTTTGTTATTTATTTTCCTTTCCTTTTTGGGTGATTT
Organism: Misopates orontium; assembly: GCA_946800315.1. NCBI lineage: Eukaryota > Viridiplantae > Streptophyta > Magnoliopsida > Lamiales > Plantaginaceae > Misopates > Misopates orontium. The sequence continues at coordinate 27,244,177 of OX326950.1, read as the reverse complement.
TATAATTCAAGAAGCACTACAAAAAAACTGGTCTAATGCAACGTACATACTGCAACGGATTTTGAATCCGTTGCAGGAAATTAGCTGTACCAACGTCCAGCGACGTTGGTACAGCTAAAGTAAAAAAAAAAAAATACCTGCCAACGTCAATGGACGTTGGCAGGAGGCTGTCAGAACGCAATTCAAGCAGCAACGTCCTATGAACGTTGCTGCTGCTGTTTTTTTGTTATTTTTTTTTTTATGTTTTAAATGTTACCAACGTCTGAAAAGGACGTTGGTAACTGTTTTCGTAGTTTTTTTTTTAATTTTTTTTTTTACTGCAGCAACGTCTATGTAGACGTTGCTGCCAGCTGAAAGAAAGGCACCAACGTCCTGGAGACGTTGGTGCCATATGCATGCCAGCTGCTGCTGCAGCTTTGTGTCTGCTGCAGACACAAAGCTGCAGCAGCATTAATCGATACGGCACCAACGTCTCCAGGACGTTGTCTGCTGCGAATTTGCCATTGCTGCTTCATAAAAAAAAAAAAAAAATTCACTCGTTTTAAATCCAATTCACACAATTTCAGCTCCAAATCTCTTCTTTTTTTAAGGTATGTGTTCAATGTCTTCAAAATTACGATTATACATATTTTTTTTTTTAGTTTAATCGGTTAGATTTTTATTATTTTGCATAAATATGATTTGTTTAGTTGATTTGATGATGTATTTGTGTTAATTATGTATGATTAATTAAGATATTAGTCGATTTGATGAAGTAATTTTGACGATCTATGTGTATTATGTTTTTTTTTTAAAATTAATGGTTAGATTTGTGTAATTAGATTATTTGTGATGTAATTGTTGATTTTAGGCATATTAGTGTTAATTATTTATGCTTAATTAAGGTATTAGAGGTAATTATGTGGCGATCTATGTGTATTATGTTTGTTTTTTTAAATTAATGGTTAGATTTGTGTAATTAGATTATTTGTGATATAATTGTTGATTTTAGGCATATTTGTGTTAATTATTTATGCTTAATTAATGTATTAATTAATTAGAGGTAATTATGTGACGATCTACGTATATTAATGTTTATTTTTAATAAATTTGTTAGATTTGTGTAATATTATAGCATCATAGTGTTGCATTTGTTAGATTTGTGTAATTATGTATGATTAATTAAGATATTAGAAGTAATTTTGAACGATCTATGTGTATTATTAATTTTTTTTAAATTAATGGTTAGATTTGTGTAATTAGTATTTGTGATGTAATTGTTGATTAGATAGTGTATTTATATATGTTAATTATTTATACTTAATTAAGGTAGTAGAGGTAATTAATTATGTGACGATCTATATATGTATATTAAGGTTTAATTTAATTAATCGGTTAGATTTGTGTAATATTATCGCATAATAGTGATGTATTTGTTGATTCGAGTGTATTAGTACTGTTAATTATATATATATATATATATATATATATATATATATATATATATATATATATATATATATATATATATATATATGCTTAATTAATTAATATTAGATTTGTGATTATGACAATATAGCTACGTATTTTTTTTTTTGTAGAATTTAATCGATTAACTTTGTATTATATAACATATATAATTGTGTTTATGTTAGAACGTATTTATGTTAATTAGATATGCTAAAAAGGTTAGTAGCATTGAGAAATTATATATTTGTAATAAAAATATGGGAAATATATTTTGGTTAAACTTGTTTATATGAACATGCTATGGTGTAATTATTGATGCTTGATATAGATAGAGATATATGTAGAAGATGTAGTTATTTTGTGACACGTCCGTACGTGATTAATTGTTGAATACTTTAATTTAATAGTATATATATCACAATGAGTATTGAGCTTACTTAATTGTAATACATTGATTAGAAAAATTAGCGGAGATTTGTATAATTTAGACGTAACAGATGTATATATACTTAATTAGTCAATTTAGTAAATGAATAGATAGTATATATTGTCGTGTATCCCTTTTATATTAATTTGACCATTCTAAATATTTATTTTTCAGATGGCCGGTTCGTCAGATCAGGGTAAGGGGAAAGGAAAAAAGAAGGTGTCGAAGAACCAGGTGCCATACCCGGAAGGGGTACCTCGAGGATCATTCTCTTCGCAGCCTGATCTTGGTTCGATGGGATCACTTTCAGCGGTGATGCCGATGTTTCCCGGAGGATCAAATGACGCAGGAGCCCGCGCTAGTGGGCCGTTTACCAATCAATTGATGGGAGTAGGATCGACAATGGGGGGTGTATATGTTGGGGGTGGTTATGGTGGTGGTGGATTCGGTGGGGCTCTATAGCGGGGTTGGTTATGGTGGGGGTGGTTATGGTGGGCCTGGATTGGGTGGGCCTGGATTTGGTGGGCCTGGATATGGGAGTGGAGCTGGGTTTGGTGGGCCTGGATATGGGAGTGGAGCTGGGTTTGGTGGGCCTGGATATGGGAGTGGAGCTGGATTTGGTGTGCCTGGTTTTGGCAGTGGAGCTGGATTTGGTATGCCACAAACACAGCTAACGAGGCCACAGCTACAGGTTCAGGGGACGGGAAGTACTGCTGGGCCATCATCATCGGGCTCACGGGGTTCAGGCTCACGTGGTTCAAGCACACGAGCTTCAGGCACACGAGCTTCAGGCTCACGTGCTCATGGCGTTTCTGAGGAGTTAGACGAGGATGAGGGGGGTAACAATGATTCAGGAGACGATGGTGGTATTACTAGGGTTGCAATGCGAGGACAATCTAAACCTCGCGAGCCCCCGGCAAATCCGGATGACAGGGAGGTACTTGAATTATTCTTTGATGGCTCAATAGAGAACCCTTCTGCCGTGACCACGATTGGTACAAATTTGAGAAACATGATGCAAGGGGCATACTTCACGTACGGCATGTGGCCAGAGGACGAGAAGGAAATGTGTTGGAACAGATTTAAGGTAAGGAATTAGCTTGACTTCTATATTTATTAAATATTTACAAATATTTGTTCATTATTATTCATTTATGTGACCAACTTTTCTTTATGTCTGTATTAAATGCAGCACACTTATCAGTGGGATCCTGCCATAGAAAATGCAGTGAGGGAATGGTACGATAGGGTCGCTACTGCGAGATTTGCAGGTTCAGTAAACCACGCCAAGAAATGGTGGTTGCGCTGCAAAGTTGACCCCACCTATGGTATGAGTCACAGTTGTTGGATTCACGAAGATTTTCGGCAGGCCTTTTATGATTATTGGGAGCTCGAGCCCACGAAGGGTCGTTCGGAGCAGAACGCTAAAAATCGAGATAAGGGGAAAACGGTAAACTATAGGGGTGGGTCTCGCAGCACGAACAAGCATAGGATAGATCTGGTAAGTAGAAAAATATGATTGGTTATTTTTCAAATATCATCATTGATTTAATAATGTGATCTATATTTGCTTTAATGAATTTTCATATTATGACAGGCAAAGGAAATGAATACAACGCCCGACAAGGTGCCGTTTCAGGATGTCTTTATAAAGACTCGTGCAAAAAAACATGACGACGGAACGGTTGAGTGGCCAAACCCTGAGGACAAGGCTAATTACGTGAGTATAATATTTTCTTTCATTAAAGTGGTGTAATCGTCAATAATTGTTGTTGTCGTAATTATACTTAAGTTTGTTACAAAAAATATTTTGAATCATAATATGTTATACGTAGGATGCCTATGTGGAACACTGCCTACGAGAACATGGGCCAGATATGAGCAAGTGGCCGGTCTGGGACGTGAGACCGTGGGTGGAAATTGCCGCAGCCGGACGTGTAAAGAAGAATGGGGTGGTGGGTCTGGCGAGTTATGGTGAGCCTGAGCGCGTAGGATTCAAGGCTCGAAGACATTCTAGGTTCGTTGAGACTGGCTCTAGTAGCGTGGAGCCGCTTCGATCAGAATGTCAGGCACTGCGGGCCGAAACAGCTTCTCAGCGGGAGGAAATCACCGGTTTAAAGAATGTGCTCAAATACTTTATGTCACAGTTTAATATGCCGGTGCCCGAGGAGTTGTGGGGGTCAGGGCAACAACAACAGGGGCAACCACAACAGTTAACAACTTCCCGGCAGTTTTCCACCAACCATTGCAACCAACGAACACGAGTGTCGGCAGCGGGCGGGTATCAGGGGATCCACTCTATCGACCACGGTCACATTCTGCCGATCAGGAGGACGAAGGGGACCAGGAAAGAAGTTCGGGTGGCGGTGCTAACGACACTACTGGCTTGGGTGATATGTAATTTGACGAGGATACTCAAATTTAGACTATTGTTTGCTGCTTTTATTTGTATTTGTATAATTATGAACAAACGAGGTTTGTTTTAGCTTGTTTTTATTTATGTTTGCACCTTATATATATTTATGTTTTTATTTATGTTTTTATTTATATTTATAATTTACACTAGTTTTATATATATATATATATATATATATATATATATATATATATATATATAAACGTTACAATTCAAACAACTCAAATATTACATCGCAAGCTTACATATTGCAAATAAACCACTGTTTAAGTTCACGAATTCTTACTACATAGGCATACATATTGCTTAGAACATACATTACGTATAATCAGGGTCATCGTCGTCACCATCATCATGATCTTCATCCACGTCATCGTCGGCGGATGTGTCGTTATCATCGACTTCCACAATATCATCGTCTGCAAGCCTGATAGGTGTATTGTCGATATTGTTGATATCATCCAATCTTAACTGAGGTGCGGTGCTATCTTGGTAAATGTCGAGATTAGCCACTGCAGTTGTGTCAACGAGGTATCTCGCTCTTGTCGTGCATACCGCCCACCATCCTCTCCTACTGATATTTTTTTGTGAAGGATACAGACTGTAATAGACTTGTTGCGCCTGACTTGCTAAGATAAACGGTTCAGACGCTCCTGTACCGAGGCGCATTGTTGGATTAATGTCAACAAGGCCATAAATCGGATGAGTTGTTATTCCATTATACACGTCGTACCAATCACATTTGAACATAACAATTTGTTCCAAGTTTCCACTGCCCCAGTAATCAAGCTGTATAATCTCTTGAAGCATTCCATAGAAATTACGTGCGTCTGGGTCGCTAGTGTCGCCCTTCACATAAACGCCACTGTTCATTGTTTGCCCACCAGCCCCATATGCTTCTGTATGAAACTTAAATCCGTTAACCGTATAACCATTATAAGTTTTTGCTTTCAAAACAGGACCCCGAGCAAGACCGTGTAATCTAGGATCCACACTGTAACTACCAGACACAACAACTTGTTTGAACCAGTCGACAAAATAAGTGTTACGTATCTGATCTTTATTAGCTTGCGGATATCCTGCGCACATCTGTTCATCAAACATACTATCACAGAAAGAAGCCGTTTAAAACATCAATTGATATATTAGCAAGAATACATTGTATGGAAATTAGTAATCTTACCTTAACCAACACTCGACCTCTGGGCAATTCAACAAGACATATAGATGAGCCGCTTTGCACTCTGCGAGAGACAAATTTCTGTAATTGACACAACGGCCCATTGTTTTCCCTTTACTCTGGAATACTGATAATTGGTCGTTGGGGTCAATAAATATTGGAACTTCGTTCCTGTTCAAACGGGTTGCTCTAGTTTCAATATTGCTGTCAAAGTAGAGTGAGGAGAAATTTGCAATTTCTGCGTAAATGTACGCCTCAACAATCGACCCTTCTATGTGTGCCTTGTTACCCCTTGGTCTCTTAAAATCAAACATCCGTCTAACAAAGAAAAAAAAATTAACTAGTCATATTTTGAACATTGTATAGTTAACAATATAACAGTAACTGGTATTTACCTCTCAAATGGGTACATACACCTGTATTGTACGGGCCCACCGACTTTTGCCTCCCAGGGAAGGTGTATCGCTAAATGCTCCATGGAATCAAAGAACGATGGAGGAAAGAATTTTTCCAACTTGCACATAGTCACCACAATCGAACGTTCTAATAAATCCATGTCACTATATCGGATGTCAGTAGCTGTCAAAGCTCTGAAAAAATTACTGATCTCCACGAGCGGCCCCCAGACATTCTCTGGCAAGAAGTCACGAAATGCTATCGGAACCAACCTTTGCAAAAAAACGTGACAATCGTGACTTTTCATTCCCACTAGATGCAACTGTGGCATTTGAACACAACGTGAAATGTTTGACGCGTATCCATCTGGAAATTTGAGATTGCAAAACCACTCACACACTTTAACCTTTTCGTCCTTAATGAGACAGTACGATGCTCTACGTTTGTATAACCTACCTCCCGGTCCAGTCTGTAGAAACAAAGATCTTCTGCCCGTCAGTATTTGTAAATCTTTGCGAGAGTTCATATTGTCTTTGGTTTTCTCAGGGTCATCCATCACAGTGTTCTTGATATTGTCGAAGAAGTTCTTTTCACAATGCATGAAATCTAGGTTGTGGCGGATCAGATTATGCTTCCAATACGGAAGTTCCCAAAATATACTTCTACGACACCAATTGTGATCCAAACCAAAGCCCTGAACAAATTCTCCGCATATACCAAATCCGACTGGTGGAAGACGTTCAACGTGTCTCAACATGTCTATCCCTGATCTTCTTGGTAGAGGTTGATCAGTCTCTATTCTACCTTTCGTGAAGTCAGTTGTGTTTAGTCTCCATGGATGGTCCAGAGGCAAGAATCGACGATGACAGTCAAAGAAAGAAGTCTTTCGACCGTGCTTAAGTTGGAAACTCTTGGTTTCTTCCATACAGTACGGGCAAGATAAACGACCATGTGTGCTCCACTGTGATAGCATGTCATACCCTGGATAGTCACTAATCGTCCATAGCAATGAAGCTCGCATTTGGAAATTTTGTTTCCGAAAACTATCGTATGTTGGCACACCCGAATCCCGCAGTGACTTAAGTTCATCAATTAGGGTTCTGAGTAATACGTCAATGTTCTTGCCAGGACTCTTCGGGCCAGATATCATTAAACTTAGGAAAATATATTCTTGCCGCATGCACAGGTCAGGAGGGAGGTTATAAGGGGTCACAAGTACTGGCCAACACGAGTAAGGAGCTGAGGAGTTCCCGAAAGGATTAAAACCATCGGTGCAAAGTCCAAGTCTAACGTTTCTCGGTTCGGCAGCAAAATCTGGAAATGTCCTGTCGAAAGATTTCCAGGCCAAACTTGAAGCAGGGTGAATCATTTGATCAGTATCTGCCTGACACTTCAAGTGCCATGTCATGTGCTCCGATATTTTGCGTGATGTGTAAAGCCTCTGCAATCGAGGCGTCACTGGCAAGTACCACAGCTTCTTACGTGGAACAAGCTTCTTCTTATTGGTGCATTCCTCGTACCTAGCTTCTCCACAATAGGGGCACTAGGTCCAGCTCTTACTTTCATACTCCCCGTAATAAAGGATACAAACATTAACATAGACATCATATGTTTTGTACCCAAGTCCTAAACCTTTGATGAATTCCTTGACTCCGTAACAAATTTCAGGCAATCTATGACGATCTGCAGGACTCATTAATCTGCGGGCCGCTTGTAATTGATTGTCAGCAGAGGCGTTTGTTGTGCCATGACGAACCTTGTCGGCAATAAATGATGTTAACCACTGCAATGGTGTTGTTTCCACATCTACGCGTATTGGCACCTCGGCTTCCCGTAGCATTTCAAAAAAGTCTCGTGCCTCACGGTTTGGCTCTTCTTCTATATTTTGATTATAGTGCATGCCTTCAAACTGACCTCTGTATGCATCATTGACCATATCTACGTGACCACTTTCGACATTATCATTATGAGTAGATGACTCTCCTGCGTATGTGTAATTGCCAGGAAAGTTGTTCCTTTCTCCGTGTGCCTCCCATACGTAATAATGAGGAACAAAACCGTACTTCAATAGGTGTTCCTGAATCACATCCCTCTTTTTGCTTTTGCTAAAACCACACCGAGTGCACGGACACTTAACTCTTCGATGACCTTGAGAAAATGCAAATTCTAGGAATCTGTTGACGCCATCTACGAAATAAGGATTGATATACCCCTCATCAACGTTTCCTCGATCGTACATCCAACTCCGATCTTCGTTGTTATACATTTTTTATCTAATTAAAATCAAATTAACAATGCATCAGCACGAGAACTGACTATTTAATCACGAAAGTAAGGCTAATTAAAACTTATCATCAAATACTAACAATGTGAACAACTAATTACACACAGACATATAAATAGCATACTACTAATCAAATCATGCTTAGATCTCAGTTATTCTAAATATGATGAATAACAAGTATTAATATTACAAAAATCACTAAATTAAGCAACAACATCAACAATATATATATAAAATTAAGCAACGAATTACGATAATACTGAAATAGATACCTCTCGTGGAGTGAGCTTTGCTGAGAATTACGTACGCTTTGCAAAAAAATCACAGGGAAGAAATGAAATTTTGCTGAAAAATAGAGAAGAGAGGGGGAAGAAATGCAGTAGATTTTGGGGAAGAAACGCAGGTTATGGATAATGAAATGTGAGGAGGAGAGGATATAAAGCTGATAAATCTATTGCAAGGTCCAAATCCCTTGCTGCTGTAAAAACAGCTTTTCTGACACAGTTGCAAGGGAAAAAGGCCCTTGTAGTAGCCTTTCAGCTTCAGCAACCTCCTCTTCCCTTGCAGGTTTTGTTTTACTTATTTTTTAATATAATAAAGCTGCATTCTTCATTCTTTATATATATATATATATTTAACAAAAATAAAGAGTAGTTTTCCTTGTACGTAGTTTAATTCGTATGTAATTAGGAGTTGTGCATTCAAATAACATCTATTCATAACAAAAATCAAGATTGAATCTAAGTAATTTAGTTCTTATATGTAATATTTGTTTAAGTTAAACCAATTTGACAAAAGTCAAGATTAGTTATATTTAGTTGATTCTTATATGTGTAATTAATTATCATCAATTTTAATGTAATTATATGTTGAGTTATAAATTACATTCTTAATTAATTCAACAAAAATAAAGAGTTGTATTCCTTGTACGTAGTTCAATTCTTATGTAATAACACTATTCATAATAAAATCAATGTTATTAAATCTAAGTAATTTAGTTCTTATTTAATATTTGTTCAATCGAGTTAAACTAATTTGACAAAAGTCAATGTTAGTTATATTTAGTTGATGCTTATATATTTGTAGTTAATTAGGAGTTGTCCATTCAAACAAGTTCAATTAATTTATTAAAATTTAATTAAGATTAGTTTTGTTTAATTAGTTTAATTCTAATGTAATGTTGAGTTATCAATTATATTCTTAATTAATTCAACAAAAATAAACAGTAAGTTTTCCTGTACGTAGTTGATCAATTCTTATGTAGTATAAATATTATTCATTCATATAATTTCAGTTTATTTAATGAAAATCAAGAATCGTATTTGCGGTCAATCATAAATTTTTCAAAAGGGGAAGGACTAAATTGTAACTTTTCAAATCTTTTGGGGTCAAAATCATATTTTCAAAAAGAGTTGTATTCCTTGTACGTAGTTCAATTCTTATGTAATAACACTATTCATAATAAAATCAATGTTATTAAATCTAAGTAATTTAGTTCTTATTTAATATTTGTTCAATTGAGTTAAACTAATTTGACAAAAGTCAATGTTAGTTATATTTAGTTGATGCTTATATATTTGTAGTTAATTAGGAGTTGTCCATTCAAACAAGTTCAATTAATTTATTAAAATTTAATTAAGATTAGTTTTGTTTAATTAGTTCAATTCTAATGTAATGTTGAGTTATCAATTATATTCTTAATTAATTCAACAAAAATAAACAGTAAGTTTTCCCGTACGTAGTTGATCAATTCTTATGTAGTATAAATATTATTCATTCATATAATTTCAGTTTATTTAATGAAAATCAAGAATCGTATGTTTAGTTTGATTATTATTATTTAATGAGAAGTTATTGATTCTAATAACTTTAATTAATTTTACAATACAAGATTAATTCTAATTAGTCTAGTTGTCATATGTTATTAGGATCTTATTCATTCAAATAAGTTCACATATATATATATATATATATATATATATATATATATATAGCTATAAATATCAAGATTAGTTCTATTTTCTTATGTAATTAATAATTATTCAATCAAATAAGTTTTATTAATTAATTAATTTAACCAAGATCAAGATTAGTTCTATATATTTAGTTCAAGTCTCATGTAATTATGATTTACAAGTCATAATTATATATGGATCTAATTAAATGAGTGAATGAGGGAATATATATAATTAAAACATTTTTCTAATAAAGCTATTGCAAGGTCCAAATCCCTTGCTATTGCTACTTTTCTGACACAGTAGCAAGGGATCCCAATTTCCCTTGCAACAGCTTTCTGACAATAACCTGTTGCAAGGGATTTGGACCTTGCTACAAAATTTCAGAATGAAATTTTTGGCGGAAATTTCAAATTTCCCAAAAAATTTCATTCCCTCCCACTAGACTACTATAAATACCACACTATATCACTCATTCATCCCACTTCTCCCTCTCATATTATTATCATCTTCTTCTCCCCTTCTCTCCTTCACTTTATTTTTTTCCTTAATTTATTTTGCATCATGATCAACTTATATATATATATATATATATATATATATATTATATATGCATACATGCATCTTATACTATATATATATACATATATATTGTATAATTATAATTAGTGAGATTATTTTATAATTATACATTGTAAAGTTTAGTGTGTGTATGTATATATATATCATTATAATTTTTAAAATGTTATCTAACATTTCTTAATACTATATATATATATATATATATATATATATATATATGTGCGTGTGTTTGTGTGTGTGTGTGTGTGTATCTTATAATTTAGTTATTAGTATTATATTTTTTAACACATACTATTACATATATAATATTGAGGTTTGAATTAATGTATAATGTGAGTGTGTGTGTATATATATATATATATGTATATATATATTAAAAAACATTTTATTACAAACCGCCCCTTTTTTTTATAAAAAAATATTTATCTACAGCAACGTCCTTGGACGTTGCTGCCAAATTTGAAAAAAAAAAAATAGGACACTATAGCAACGTCCCTGGACGTTGCTGCCAAATTTGAAAAAAAATTGTCCGGACACTATAGCAACGTCCGTGGACGTTGCTGCCAAATTTGAAAAATAAAAAGTGTCCGGACACTATAGCAACGTCCGTAGACGTTGCTGTGTTTCGTCGAAAAAAAATAATGAACAAAAATAAAATTTAAAAAAAAAACGTGCGTAAATCAATTGCAAGGTCAAAAGACGTTGCAATTGAGTCTTGTGTCAGAATGCATAGCAACGTCTAAGGACGTTGCAATTGACTTTTGTGTCAGAATAAATAGCAACGTTTATGGACGTTGCTGTCAATTGTGTGTGTCAGCACACTACAGCAAGGGAAATGGACCTTGCTACAGGTGTGTGTCAGAACAGCAATAGCAAGGTCCATTTCCCTTGCAACATGCAAAATACCTGCACCAACGCCACCTATAGCAAGGGATGCTACCAACGTCCACATCCCTTGCAATAGGTCAATAGCAAGGGAATTTGAACCTATAGCATGGTTTTTGGACCTTGCTATAGGCCACATTTCTTGTAATGAAGGTAAAGAGTAATATTGTAATTTTAATTTGAAATAACTCAAAAGTGTCATCCTTGATGTGGTTGTAGCCTCATATTCACTGCAGTTATTACTTCAAGATTAATTCACAAGTCCTACATGCACATTTCTTATGTAAGTTCTGATCAATCCATATACTCGAAATTCGATATACTAGCAAATGATATTGAATTGTAACTTATTGGAGCGAATCGAAACAAAACTAGAGAAGCTAGACTAAAAACCAAAAAACATTTTATATAAGGGAGATAGCAATTAGAAGAATCTTAATAAACCTTTCATGACGATAATTAGTATAAGTTGTTTGTGGGACAACAGTAACATTCGTTTGATGCGGTGCAATCTGTAAAAGATTCTCTAACTATATTTTGTTATAGAAAAATTTAAAGCATCATACATGTGCCCTGCATGACATGTGCTTGGTGCGCATTTAAATTTTCAGGCATGGTATTAATATCATGACTTCCTAAGCCATTTAATATGAAAAAGCCAAATTGAGATGACATATATACCGCTAGACTCTAAGATACATAGTTCGTCGATATTATTAATTTAGGGTACATAACTACATACACAATATATATTACCACGAATTGGCTGACTTATTAATGGGATACTGAATTATATGGACAAATTAAAAAAGAAATGAACCAAACACAGATTTTGTGAACGCTAGTGTTTGTGGTAATATATGTATGAACCTGAGTTGTATGTAGAACTCTAGCTAATTCTCCTGCAGTAAGAATTTTACACCTGTTTATACTGAAAATTTACAATATTTATACAAGGGTGACCAGAAACTCCAATCCATATATAAAAGTATTATCGTCATAAAATAAAGGAAGTAATTCCTCCGAGAATTGTAACATTGAACCCATGCACCGGCCAAATCTTTAGGAATTATATATTATAAAATTAAAGAACCAAAAAAGTATAATAATCTAAAATTGATGAATCTTGTGTTCTCTTACGAACCCTAACATTAAAGCCACCAGCCATGTAAGCTGTGAGCAGCGGAACAAAAGCTGGTTTGTGGGTAGAAACAGGCAGCAACTGAAATTGAGTGAGAACAGAAGCCAACACATACTTCATCTGAATGAAAGCCATTTCTTTTCCAAGACACACTCTTGGACCAGCCTGAAACACTGGAAACTTGTAAGGGCTCACCATCTTCATGATCAAACCATTCTCTTCATCATCAAACCATCTCTCCGGCTTAAACTCGAGCCGGTCCTCACCCCACAACTCCTTCATCCTCCCCATTCCATACTGAAAATAGGTCACTCGGTTTCCTCGATATACCGGAGTTCCATCCGGTAGTATGTCATCTTTTGCCGCGTACTTGGAGTCCCACACCACCGGCGGATAAAGTCTCATCGACTCACACAAACACGCCTTTGTATAATTCATCTCTTTCAAATCATCAAAAGACATTATTTTCATCCCTTTTTTGATCGAGACTATTTCGTCCACCGCTTGTTTTTCGATGTTCGGGTGTTCGTTCAGCAGCCAGAAAAGCCATGTCAAGGCGGAGGAGGTCGTATCTCTTCCCGCCATGAGAAAGCTAATGACCATGTCTCTAACCATTTCATCATCACCCAACCCCGCTTCTAAAAACCTCGATAGAAGATCGAGACTAGTAGTAGTACTCGTCGTGCCTCGGTTTTCTTTCTTTGATCGGATTATTTCATCAACGCAGCCATGCACAACCTTCACCGCTTCCTTGAGATCCCTCTCTGAACCCAAATTCAACGCTCTCTTAACTTTCCAGACCGCGGTAATCGGTGCTGCACCACGCATGGCGCAACCCTTGGAAGCGGCGTCGAATGCCAGCGCTAGAGGCGGTGGGGGTCGGGAAAGGTCCAAGCAATTAGGGTCCATTCCTAATGACACCTTGCAGATAGTGTCAAATGCAAACCTCCTCAGCACCTCTTGCATGTCCAATATCGTGTCGTTTTGCGCCGCTTTCTCCAGGATCGGAATCAGCCTCGTTTGCACCTCTTCATCGAGAACTTTCACCACGAATCCTCTCAAAGACTTAGCGCTGAACTCGTGGCTAGCTAACTTGCGCTGGGTGCTCCATTTCTCACCATCAACGTTGAAAATCCCTAAGCCCAAAAAGTCTCCCAACAACTCTGTAAATGGTTTGCCCTTTGGAAAGTTGACGAAGTTCGTTTTCAGAATATACTCCACGTTTGAGGGATTAGCTGTGACGATCGTTCTTCGCGCACCGAGTCGGTGCAACACGATCGTTTGAGTTATGGATTGGGATAGAAGCTCCGTGTACCAATTCAACAAGTTGTGACGATTCTTGTAGAATGAAACGAGGCATTGGATGCTTGGAAAAGATTTGGGCATGATGAATAATTTTCTAATGAGTTTACAATATGGTTTTGTACGGCGAAATGACATGGAGCAAGAAAAGAGAAGAAGCCCAAAGATAAAGAGCAAGAAAAGAATATGAAAAACCGCCATGCCTGCGTTGAAACTAAACTTAGAAGTGTTAATATCAGAATTATAAGAGAGGTTTTAATGTTGATGTAAGTGGGATTTGTCAAGCCAATATATATATACACAAAAATCTTTGACTCGAGAGGTATTAATTGGTCACATGTTCAACGAGCGTATTACAAAATTTAATATTGTTGGCGGGGGCACGAACGACATTTCGTTGACCGAAATGGTGATGTTGATGCGCGTATTCCCTCCCATCTCTTCTTTAAAAAAGCGGCTGCGGTTGCGGCGGGCTGATTTAATAATATTTTATGATTGAGCGGTGAAGTTCTTACTAATTATCACTCGGTTGACTATTACAAAAATTAGTGAGTTTTTTTTTATAATTATTACGAATTACTCTTAAAGTGATTATATAAGAAGCTATTGGCTCGAAAAGGCATTGTTTTTAAATTCAAAGTGAAAATAGAAATAAAAGGCTAAATGATTATCAATTTGGAAGGATATATGTCAAGTTTTTTTTTTTGGATCAAGCAAAATTCGTAGAAGCACAAGAAGCGCAAAGAATGTAACTGAGTACAAAAAAACTTCAAAAACAAAATAGAAGCTAAACTAAACAATACAAAGAGTGGGAATGGAACTCCATTCAAAGAAAGAGTAGATGAATTCCTCAATGTTTGCCTTGCACCATAGCCAGGTTCTTGTTTTAGCTCCAACGTCTTCTTAACGCATGGTGGCTCAAAATAGATCGAAGATTATTCCACCACAACGAACACCTTGTTCTCTCAAACATAGCCCTGACCAAGTCTGACTCCCCGTAGTCGTTTTCGTATTTTGCCTTTATCAATTTTAGCCAAGGACCACTCCTATCCTCTAAGATTCTCCAATGCCACTTCCCAAGTAATGCTAAATTAAACTTTTCTAAGCACTTCACGCCAAGTCCTCCTTCTTCTTTGCTCAAACAAATAGTATCCCAGTTGATCCACGCAAACTTGTTAACTTCATTCTTACTTCCCTACAAAAATTGTCTGAGAATGCTCTTCAATTTCTCAATGACTTTTTTAGGGGCTTTGTAGATCAAAAAATAATAAGACGGAATGTGTCAAAACTGACTTGATCAAGACGATTCTTCCTCCGAAAGAGAGGCTACTTGCCTTCCTGTTAGAAAGACTCTTCTGCATATTTTCTATCACGGGCTGCCAACTTTGATATCTCCGAGGATTTGAGCCCACTAAAACTTCAAGGTATTTGAAAGGAACTCACTCGACTTTGTAGCTTAGGTGGTTTGCCCATTTATTCACCCGAATTTCCTCGACATTAATGCCAATAAGCTTAATTTTTTGGAAATTTACCTTAAGGCCTGATAGAAGTTCAAAATTCAGGAGAATACATTTATTAGCCCAAACATTTTGCTCCTCCGGTTTACAGAAAAATAATGTGTCATCAGCGAATTGTGTGTGCGTGAATTTCGCCCCCGATTTCCAACCTCAAAGCCTGAAAACAAGTTGCATGAGGATGCCTTCTTTATCATGCTTCCAAGAGCCTTCGCAACCACAAGAAAAAGAAAAGGCAGGGGTCCCCTTGTCTTAACCCCCGTTTCAAGCTAAACTCGTCCGACGGGCTGCCATTAACTATAACGGATGTAGTGGTCGTTCACGAACAACATCCAACCCATCCTCTCCAACGTTCATTAAATCCCATCTTTTCGAGCATGAAATCGACGAAATCCCAATTCACTTTGTCATAAGCCTTCTCGAAATCAACTTTAAAAGAAGGCACGATCTCTTATTTCCCCTTGCTTCATCAATGATCTCATTTGTCAAGACTATACTATCTCCAATGATTCTTCCTCCGACAAAGGCAACTTGTTCTTCTGAAACGATCGAGCTCATGCACTTACTCATTCTTTTAGCAAGCAATTTAGCAAGAATTTTATACAGGCTGCTAATCAAAGAGATTGGCCTATAATCTTTGGGGATTGTGGGCTATCAACTTTCGGCACGAGAGCAATAAATGATGTATTGAAACCTCTGACAAACCTTCCATTGTCATAAAACTCCGATGTTAAAATACTAAGGTCTGACTTTATAACATCCGAACATGCCTTGAAATAATTAAGATTGAAACCGTCCAGGCCCGGACTCTTCGACCCATCACATGACCAAATAGCGGATTTAATTTCCTCTTTTGAAAAAGGAGCCGTCAAAAGATCAATTTCTTATTTCCTCCCTGGATAATTGATTGAAATCCAAATTAGCAAGAATTGGTCTTCTCCATTCAACTTCACTGTTAATTTCTTGAAAGAAATTTTTGATTTCATTCTTGACATCTTTAACCTCTTCAATCCATCTGTTGTTGATTTTGATACCACATATCTCATTTGATAATCGATGACATTTGATACAATTTTGAAAGTAGCGTGTGTTGAGATCTCCTTCCTTAATCCATCTGCACCTCGCCTTTTGCGCTAACAAACTCTCTTTTGAGCGCATAAACTGCCATAAGTTGCCTGTTTCATCCTTTCTTTCTTTCACCTCTTCTTCAGACAACCCTCTCTCTCCCCTTTCTCATCAAGACATTGAATACTCCTTTCACAGTCCTCAATTCGTTTATCGATCATTCCAAACACTTCCTTATTCCAATTTTTTGAGTTTTCCCTTCAAGGATTTCAGCTTCCCTTAGCAATTAAAGACATCCATCCCGTAAAAGTCTCCCTTTCCCAATGCTCTTTCACCGTAGGCAGAAAATCTTTATGAGATAGCCAACAATCAAGTGATTTAAAAGGCTTTGGCCCCCAGTTGACATCCACGTCATAGAGAATGATGGGACAATGATCAGAAACTGATCTCTTGAGGCCTTTTTGAGTAAGGTTTCTCCAGTTCTCAATCCATTCCTGCGAAATTAAGAATCTATCGAGTCTACTCATGGCATTGTCATACAACCTATACCAACTGAACTTTCTTCCTGATAGGGGGAGATCGAATAATTCCATATCATAAATAAATTTCTCAAACGCCTCTATTTCTCCCGATTACTATAGACATCCATTCCCCTTTCTTTCGTGTTGACTCGTCACGACATTAAAATCCCCCGCCACACACCAAGCTCCAAGCGTCGACTGTCGTCTATGAGTCAGGATTTTGCTCCACATATCTTTTTTACCCCTCAATGAACATGGTGAATAAACATTAAATAGAGTAGTTGTAAAATGAGAATCAACCCAGTTCCCCGTGATTAAAACGAAATCATCCTCAGCAATGGCTACTTGAAGATAAAAAACATCATTCCTCCATATGGAAAGCAGACCCCCCGAGCTCCCGTTAGCTCCTTCCCACACCCATTCACAGTTCTCACTTCCCCACAAAGCATAGCATAATCTGTTTTCAATCATTTTCTTTATTGTTTCTTGTAAAAAAATCATATCTAATTTATTTACTCTTATCAACTTCCTAACTGCCTTTATCTTAACTCTACTACCAAAACCACCTTTCACCCCAATCTCCACCTCATCTCTTTTAACGCTATTCGTCTCTTCACGACCACATAGCTCCTTCAATTTATTTACAATCTCTGAGTCATTTCCCCTACCCACAATACCATTTTTTTTTCGAATTCCTTCATCTCCTTTGCTTCCCACTCAAAATTCTTCCTTTTCAAAAGGTTATCACTCAATTTACTGGGCGTTGTCATACCTTGTTTTATAGGATTCTCATCATGTTGCACTCCTCTCTTTTCCTGGACTCATTTGATCTTCTTCTTATTTTCTTCATTTATCCCGCTTTTTTGACCTTTGTTTGACTGTCGACACTTATTTTTAACCCTCTTGTTGTCCATCAAAACTATATCAGCATTATCGGACTCAAGACCAGCTGCAAAAGATTTCCATTTCACCCTCCGCAATTGTTGACGTCTGCGATGATTTTCTTTTTCTTCTTCAATTTTGTTATTGAGGTTTTGAGAATTATTCACAACTTATTTCCACTGGATTTGGTCCGGAAGTTGAATAAGCAGGCTTTTCAGTAATTCTCTTACTTTTTACCAACCCAGGCTCCTCCTCCGGCCCAACGTTATGCTCATCTACAGCTTTAGCATTCAAAACATCCTCTAAAAGTCCAAGAGATACTTGGGCCGTCT
Source organism: Misopates orontium (assembly GCA_946800315.1). Classification (NCBI taxonomy): domain Eukaryota; kingdom Viridiplantae; phylum Streptophyta; class Magnoliopsida; order Lamiales; family Plantaginaceae; genus Misopates; species Misopates orontium. Next base: position 27,225,846 of record OX326950.1, on the reverse strand, counting down.
CAACCACATATAAATCCGGTCCTTTGAGCGATGAATCATGCAGGAATCACTCTGACATCCGATTTCATTGGCCATCTCCTCAATTAATTCTTTTTCGTTTCCCATGCACAACTTGAGCATTCCCAGGTCCGTCTCTTCCGCTTCGTCTTCCTCAAGGTCATCGCCGTCCATCGGGAGATACCCCAAAAAGTCCGATTCCAATGACTCGTCTCATTCCATGCATGGATGGGCAGCCCATAGCAATCCACCCAAACAAATCTCTCTTTTGCTTTTGTTTCTTGACTCCAAGGAACCACTTCGTAAAACCAACTTTGCCACAAATCTTTATCATACCCAAATGATTCCACAGTTTGATCCTTTCTCTAGCTCTGATTAGCATCCTGTTGTCTTCCATAGGTGACTGCAAAGTAGCAGCTTCTCTGAACCTTTCAATAACCAAATCTTTGTCTTCAATATTTCTCAGGTTCCCAACAAATGCTTCGTTCAACCACTCCATGTCCTCATTCCTAATATAAAACTCCAGTTGTTTGCTTTCCTCAATCGCATCAGACCTCTCCTTCTGACTATCCACCATCTCTGATTGTTGAGGTTGAAGGTTCTTTTCTGTAAAGATCTCCGCGTAACTCCTTACCCCTCTAATACCTTTTCCTGTTGTCCACCTTGTGTTATTTGTTCCTGATTTTGCTACTGGCTTCCTCGTTCCCCTTACATACTTAGAACGATTAGTCACCATCTTGTATTCACCTATCCAAATTGATTCCAATTGTCTATCCATCCTTCTCCCATGTCTTGAAAACGAACAAAACCAAACCTCTGACCCTTGATGTTCCTTTTAACACTTTCCCACATCGGTTGAAAAGTTCCCATAGATCCTTTGTTTTCCAATCTTCAGGAAAATTTGTGAAGAAGAAACTCGAAAGATCTACCATTGTTCAACTCAATATTAAGTGTTCATTTGGACTGGCAAATCAACGAGTTTTGTAAGTAGGACTTCTATGTAGGATTAAGTATGACAGAAGCTTATGTGGACTTCCTCGTTCATATTTATTATTTTCTATTAGAATCAGATACGATAAACAAAGCAACTTTGTGTTCATTGAAGGAAAACGGGATGTCAAGTTTAATTGTTGATTCATTGAAGGAAAACGGGATTATAGTAGCTTAAACACTCTTATTGAAAAGAAAAATAGTCGTTTATTAATTGATCAAATTTACATCAACAATATTTCCATGTTTAAACCAAATTAAGTATACGAATTTAAATCAAAATTATCCTTCGTGATTTCACCTTTTTTGGAAATCACCGACCCATTTCACAAATGTGACAGGACCCTTGGTAAAATGCAAGATCCTATGATAGAGCATAATAAATTATGACATTCCTTTTAGTGGTACATGCAATTAAGTTGTAACCAAAGACCTTTATGATACATGCAATTATAACATTCATGAGTTCCCTATAAACACCAATGTAACAATCTTGTGTAAACTACCGAAAAATATATTGTTCTCTACATTGTATTATCTTCTCTCTGACCCGAGACATTTGTCTCCAACCTTATCTCGAATAATCTTGTCCACCGTTGACGCTATATTCCCTCTCTCGCCATGATAGTTGAGCCAAACTTCTTGGTCCATCTCTTCTTCAGTAATCTCTCAACTGGACCAGTCCTTGGTCCTCATGAAACGGCGAAACAAGTACTTGCAGTTAATCTGAATCGATGGGAATTCCTCTCTTGGCAACTTCAAATTTCGAAGGCTTTATATTTCAAAAACTGCTTATAAACACTTCAAAACACTAGGATCAACCCCTCTTTAGTCTCCTGTCGGGACTCTAGATCTTGATGTTGTTGCCATGATCAGTTGCACCAACAATGTCAACAATGCCTTTGATACTCTTGTCTATATATTTGACTCCTACCGGGGTCACATCAAGCAAATCAAGACGCAACTCAAACACTTGATAAAATGTACCAAATCAATCTTTGAATACACCATTTGACGAACCTGCATTTTTGGGTAAGCCTATGGACCACAGAGATTTCATTGACTCTGTTTGCGATAGCTGGAATGACCAATACGAATGCATTATTGAAAATGTCAAACGTTGCAACACTCTTGTCACATTTATTGCTCTCTATGAATTTCTTCTCAATCGTGATCTCAAACTTCTTACTACTCAATTAAGCATTCTTATACTTTTTGATACTGCTCATGTGGCTGATCATGGATGCTCTCCTCCTCGTTGTGGTCATGGGGATCGATCCTCACCATTTAAATTAATTGTTCCACACACAAATAGCAACGCATAATCATCACAACATAATCGCCTCACGATATGCGACAGATTTAGCTACTTATACTTAGAGTAAAATTACAGGAACATATAAAATTAAACAATGTCAACATAAAAATAAGTAAAAATGAGATTCTTGTCCAAAACAAAGAAATAAGTACGAAATAGAAATAATTAAGAATATCCTAAACATAAGCTAGATACTAAAAGTACGAATTAACAAAAAGTCGGTCGCAACTCTTGTTCTTGTTCTTCTCGTACCTCTAAAGATCTCCAAAATATCCGACGGTTCTCCAAAATGGTCTAAACACCGAAAAGTTCCAAAAGGCACACTTTCACGAATCTCTTGTCTTCTATTTCCCCTGGTCTTAGAAAGTATTAAACTTTGATTGGGCATCAAAAACCTAATTTTTGAGTCTATGTGATCGCATATGATCACATGTTTCTTTTGCATGCGGCGGCTAAGTTTCTAGGGCTACGCCATCTTCAAATTATGGAACATATGCGATCGATTTCTTCATCTTTGTAATGTGATAGCAGGATTCGATACAATTTATTCGCTTTGTATCCATTCGCTTCCCTGCTCGCATGTTTTGCCCATAACTCCATTGACCTCTTTTTGTCTCTTTTCACCAGAATGACTCATAAACAACAAAATAATGGAAAACGAGTAAAAAAGACTCAAAACAATCAAGAATCAAGCTCAGAATTAGTCTTTCTGGTGCATAAAAGATGAGTACAAAAAGGATTCATCACTCTATTTTGTGGACGACTAAAACAGTTTATAACAATGGTCACTTTTTGTGTGTGCTCTGGTAGCCACCTCACATTCTATATCAATTGTCCTTAATATAAATGGTCCCTTTTAGTTTCTAGAAATTAAGACATAAGTGATTCACACAGATAAATGCGCTTGGAGGAACAACATACACAGAGTACTATACCAATATACAGAGTTGAGATGCCATTATTACAAAAACACTTTAAATACATCTCACACATGAATTGAGCATAATTAATCACAGTAATGGTGTGTATATGAACCTTAGATATGTAATATCTAGGAAACCTAGTTCGTACGACACCTTGTTCATTTATTGAGTAGAGTTTAGATAAGTTATTTTTTAGTTAGTTTCGATAAAATCCAAAATACCCCTAGTTATTATTTTATTGTTTGTGAGTCAGGAGTCTAAAAGGTTACAACTTTACATTCACTAGTTTTGTTTAAGATACAAGTCGATAAATTTAGTAAAGGTAAAACATAAATCTCTCTATGGGATCAATACTTGGGGTCGTAATCCTACTTCCCTTTATTAAATGGATTTTGGGCGATCCGGTACTAATCATACCATAAAAGTTGATTCACATTCCACGTGCAACTCCATTGTGCTCCTTAATATCCTGCAAAACCTATCCTTATGATACCTTCTTCATTTATTGAGTTAAGTATAGAACATAAGTTATATTTAGTTACTTTCGATTAAATCCAAAATTCCCATAGTTATTCTTTAATTATTTGTGAGTCGGGAGTGTAAAAGGTGATAGCTTTTTATTCATAGGTTTTGTTTAAAACGTAAATCTCCCTGTAAGATCGATATTAGGGGTCGTAATTCCACATCCCTTTATTACTTGAACTTTGGGTGATCAGGTACTAAACCTAAATAAAAATTTATTTCTTGTCAACGTGCTATTCCATCGTGCTTAGTGATGTGGAGCGTTTTCTAATGCGAATCGAAGTGGTTTCTTGATTGTGTTTACAAAGATAAGTTTTCTCCAAAATTGACCACCTTACCTACTCGTGTGATTTTCATACTTGTTATCCTCTGTTGTGGAAGAGTTGCACCAAATATCATGTGAGGACCGCGTCCCATGATTCACAATTCGATCCGAGTTGCTCCGGTGTTGCCCACCTAACAAACCCAATTCAGACCGAATTGCATCCAGAGGAAGGGGTCTCACTGACAAGGACCAAAACCATAGCATTATAGTAAAATAATTTTACTTTAAATACAGTGGAAGTCTTTGGAATACAAATACATTTTATAATTTTAAAATGATGTAAATACAAAGTCAAAGATTTAACAATTTTTGCAAAGTTTCCAAAAAGCGGACTTGTCGATCATTCGTTCCATCCGTGCTGCTATACCAATCTTACTCTAAGAAAGGGACATATAGAACAAAAGAGGAGTAAGTCTATAATGACATAGTGAGATTCTTAGAACATGACAATAATCAAACAATAAATCAGAACAAAACGAACAAGAATGACCATAATAGTTACATCTGCATCATTAAACTGAAATTATCAATTTTTCACGATAATACTGAAATATTCAGAAGAACGAGAAAATGTACTTGTGCAATTACATATAACAGATCCAATCTTAACTCCCAAATTCAACCGTATACCTCCCTACGAGGAGCTACCTCGCAACAGAACAGAAGACATGCTCGAGTACATGTCAATCTAACACGCGTGTTACAGCCAACTCCTGGCTGCGAGCGGAGCTTCGACAAAATGGGTATTAATCAGAATTACTTAAACTGACAGCCCTTTGCTGCCCAGTAGTAAATCCTTTCAATCCCTGGGCCCAACTTCTCAAAGGCGTCCCAATGGGTGAAACAGAAATATCAGATGAGCTAGTAAGCCGGATAATATCCGTTGCTCGTTTTTTAGCTACATAGGCCAAACATAGTTCGTTGCTCGTTGCACAATTCAAGAATTGATTTGGTGATCATGATATCAGGTTACTTATGGTTATGAAGAAATGTGTGATTATGAATCAAATGATCGGTTTAGCTTAACAATAGGTAAGAAAGCTGATTTGTAAAGAATTAACGAATATGAATATGAACGCATTGTAATGGCGATAAAATGTTGCTCATGATTCGAAATAAAATATCACAATTATTATGTCCAAGTTTCTCATGGCCAGGTGCCAAATGGGGCTTGAACAAATCAGAAATCAAACCTCACCTTTTACCGTATGGGAAATTCTTGATTAACGTCGATAATTCCAGAACCTTAAATAAATCAAAGAGATATAATCAATTGTTTGCTTACAACAATAAACATATATTTCCAATATTTATCATATTTAAAGAAGATCAATCAAATATCTAATTATTGTTAATTTTGGATAAATCCCTTATTTCTATCAAATATCTAATTATTGTTAATTAGAAGATCAATCAAATATCTAAAGAAGATCAATCAAATATCTAATTATTGTTAATTTTGGATAAATCCCTTATTTCTATTTTAACTTTAACTATGACGTAAAAATATAAATAATGAGATTTACCATTTCAAAGTAACAAGTTGAAGACTAAATCAGTTACAAATTTGTATTAAATTCTCCGTTTCTAATATATTAACAACACATTTCATATTAGTAAACATATATATTTTCAATGCATATTTAAATTTTTAAAACAATATTTCTTAACAAAATTCTAGTAATTACTTATTACATAATAATATCAAATCAAAAGTTTTACCATGATCTTAACATTGAATAAATACTCCAGTAAGCCCTTGAATAAAATTATATCACATATATAACTTTGGTAAAAACTATTTTTCTTATAGTTATTAATAAAAATTACACAATACTGCATATATCACTAATAACAATTAAAATAAATTGTAAACATGTAGATCTAATTAAAATTAACAGTTCTAGAAAACTAATCATGCTAATAAACTATATTAGATGGTTAGATCACAAGATAAACACAATGTTTCACTTAAAGTTATAGAAAGTGAAAGATCAACCGTAAAACAAACTACATGTCATCTAAATATTGCAAAATCCCTGAAAAATAGTAAACACAATTCTAAGTTTTGATCAACTGATCCAAAATCATTATTAGTATGTAATGAGTCCATATCAATGATCAATTTCATGATTTGGATAGCTTTTGCAACATAAATTGGTTAAACAAAAGGTTTATGCAAATTTGAGGTTAAAACTGTAGCAGTCTTGGATTTACCTTCAATCAGACTTTCAAACGATATGATAATCTGAAATTGGTTATAGGGTTTAATCTTAAACATCATGGAGAGTATGTAGCTTCAACATTAGATCAAGAGGACAAGCTTTGGTATTTAAAATAGATCATGAAAGCTAGGAACTGTATTCGGATTTCCTGGACAGTGGTACGTATTTCTAACCTTTAGACACCTCAAACGACTTTGATTGAAGAACGTTTTAGAACATGAAAGTTAGCTAACACAATAATAAATATGTGCTAAAAAGTTCAGAGAAAGATTCAAAGTTTTGATATGGTTTTAGGACTTCTAAGTGTTCTGTACCAAAACTCATTGTTTTGACCCAACTCGGTTTTGAGGATTTTTAAGGATTATACAGAAGGCTTAAAGGACTGAAATAATTTTTCTAGAAATCTAAACATTAAGAGGAAGAACTTTGAAGAAGGAAACAAGATCAAATTTGGAGAGGAGAGGTGTGTGAAAATTGTTGAAGAGAGCCTCCCTTTTATAGGTGAAAATGGGAGACAAAGAATTAATTACAATACCCTACTCATTTTTATTTTAATCCAAGCTTGGCCACCCTAACTATGATGAATTTTCCAGAACTCTTATCTCTTATCTCTGATTTTATTTTTATAATATTAAATATCAGAAATATCTAGCATAAAAGACAAAGCAAATTTACCTTTTCTCAAATGTAAATGTAAATACGTCAAGATCTACCATTATCAATGAATGTTTGGATATTTTAAAACTACAAGGGACTAATTTGAAAGTTTTGATAACTCATTTGGTCTTAGAAAATATTTTTGGACAATCATAAATTTTCAAAAGGGGAAGGACTAAATTGTAACTTTTCAAATCTTTAGGGGTCAAAATTGTATTTTCAAAAAGTTCAAGGACTAAAATAAAAACTTGAAAATACTTTTACTTTCTTCCGAATTTCAGGGTCGTTACAATCCTCCCTCCTTAAAAGAATCTGGTCCCCAGATTCATACCTGAATTATTTAGAAGGAAAAATAAGAAATGCTTCCACCTTCCATAACCCGACTCCAATGTAATATTCTCAAACTTGTGATCCAGCTAAAACATGTTCATAATCAAAACCTTTTGATTTTCAACTCTCGAAATCATTGATCAATAACATCTTAGTATCTTATGAAACCCAAAAATATCACCTCCACCTTTTCAATCATACTACTAATTCGATCCCAAAATAATCAATTTTCACCACATCCCAAAATAATCAATTTTTCATCTCAAATGATTCAAAAGTAAATAACAATTTCTTCTGCAGTTTTGTAAAACTATTTTCTCGAAACTCGTAAAATATTCTTCAATCATCGTTATCATTCTTTTTCTTTTAACCTTCATTCCACTAGTACGAATATCCATAATTTACTTGAATACTAAATCCCAAATATATCGACATGTCAAGGAATGGAGTGACCCAAATTTTAGAGCATTATTCTAAAGCCCAAAGTCTTTTATCAAATTTGTTTTCCCAAAATTCCAATCCTCATATTTGTTTCTAAAACCCAAATATATCTTAAATGTCTTTTCTCAAATTGAAGCCCAATATCAACTTCTTAAACCTAATAACCTTTATATGAGGTTGAATAGTCCATCAATGATCTAATATGACTATCTCTTTTTAATCCACCTAAAATCGATCTTTTAAGCCCAAACAAAACTCACGTACCTATAAGAGAAATATTTCAATCTATTCCTTCAAATTAAATTTCATCCGTCAAGATTAATACTTAAGTAAGATCGTAAAGCCCTTTCGTTGGAAGAAGAAAATTAATACCTTTAACGGTTTAGAAGAAAACATATGCAAGCCCGAAACATGATTGACATCATGAGTACAAAGTATAAAAACGTCAATTGATGTTGAGTGTGTTGGAGTCGAACTTTTCAATCTTTAAACACGAAAATAACATAAAATACAAACATAATTTAAAATAAGACGATTGTTATTCAAAGTGCATTATTACAATTTTATCTAAAGCAATGCCAAATTCAATGCGAGAACAAAAAGCAGAATGGGTGTTACTAATCTCGTAAATACAATAGCAACTATGTTTGGTGTTTCTTCATCCTTTAGCAAAAAAATAAAATTGCAAATAACTAAAATTACAACAATAAATAGGTAAACCAAAGAAAATCTCATTATTTTTGGTAGAGAGGGATAAGAAAAAGGATGAGTGTGAGTTTTGTGGGGTAAAATTTTCACTTTATGGAAGAGTATTTGGCCAATATAGCCGTTGGAAGTGGGGAAAAAATTTAAATTTTGATTAATTTATTTTTGAACTGTATGGTGAACCGAAAAAAATGCGATATTTAATGAGAAAATTATTTATTCATGCATGAAAGCATTTATCTTATGAAAATGCAGTTTCTTGTTTTCAAATAATAATATGTCATAAATAGTTAAGAAAATCTATTTTATGCAAAATTTTGAAATAATCGAGAGACGGCTTAAAACTATATACTAAGGCATTTGCAGCATTGAATGGTTACACGGATTTTTTAAATTCGATATTTGAATCAATATATAATTAATCAAAACTATAAATCGAGATGGAAAATATGCGATGAAAATTATATAATTTCATTTGAAGATCCTTTTTAAAATAAAATATGAAGAATAATCATATAAGCGAAAATTTCCACTTTTCATTTCTAAACTTGATGAAATAATTTTCGAAAACTATGCACAATATCTTCAAAAGAAATTTATGAGTGTAGACATAAATTTTATTTATCAAAGTTTAAGATGGTTATTACATGATCAAATAAAAATGAAGTGAATCATTTCCCTTAGTTCAGAAAATAAGATTCAGACACGAAATATCTGCAATAGATAAATTTCAAGAATGAAGGATAGATTGCTAAAGTGCCATTTAATAGTTTATTACTTTAAGGCTCCGATTGTTTCCAAGGAAAATGAGGGAAAAGGAAATTTTTTTTTGGAAAATGAGGATTTTCTGGAAAACTTTCATGGAAAATAAAATTTTCCTCTCTTTTCCATGTGATTGGCAGGCCATTAGTTTTCCGGGAAAATTTTATACTTAATTTTCTTACTCATCATATTAAACAATGTAAAAACTATTATTATTCTTTAAAACCTAATTTTTTTAATAAAACTCATATTAAGTTTATATTTTTTCTTAAAATTAATTTTTTTTTAATTCTAAAAAATCCTTTATAACTTCTTGAAGAGTAATGTTAGTTAATTTTAATATAATAAAAATTTGCAATTACTATTAATATATTTGAAACGAAAAAACACAAAGAAAACAAATTTAATCAAGAGAACCTTCAAATAATATTATTATTCAAATGACACCCTGAAGAAGACAAAATATAGTACCTAAAACATTAAACAAGATTATAAATTAAATTAAAATAATAATAATTTATTAGAGATGATAAATAACTAGAATAAAAAATAAAAAAAAAATAAATAAAGAAGTATTACCTCAGAGTTGAAGAAGATGTGTTGGTGGGAAACATTTATTTTACAAGTGTTTATTTAGATTCTAAATTGGTGGGAATATGAAATTTTGAGAACTAGAAATTTTTTCAAAGAGGAATGAATTTTCACACCTTTTGTATTGGAGGGAAATCTGAAAATTTTGAGGATGATATTCTTTAATTACATTTGCTTCCACAAAGAAATCCGTACAATGAATTGGAATAAGTTTTAGATGATTTTTGGAGGGAAATCAAAGTTTCTGAATTGTAAAAATGTTAGATAAAGATTCAAAAAATATTTTCCTCTCTTTTCCTATCTTTTCCCCTCTTTTTCTATCTTTTCCCCTCTTTTTCTATCTTTTCCGAAATTTTCCTTGGTACCATTCAGATGGAAAATAAAAATTTCCAATATTTTCCGTTTCCCTCATTTTCCTTAGAAACAATCGGAGCCTAAAAGAAAATCATCGTTCTAAAGCTTTCTCGGTACGCTAGCTTTCTCGACACGCTTACTTAAATTTTCATATAAATAGTATTTACATACCAGCAAGATCACAACAAAACACAAGCACAAATAGACATACAATATTAGGAGGAAGAAAAGAAATCGAGATGGAGAAATCATCAAGCCGAAGATTTCAGACCATTTGTGTCTTTGGGGGCTCATGTTTTGGAAAAGATCCAGAGTTTGTAAGGGAAGCTTGCAGTCTTGTAAAATTGCTAGCCACCAAGAAAATCAAATTGGTGTATGGGGAGAGTTCAGGGTTAATGGAGTGTGTGGTGAGGACTGCACTTATGATTCAAGGTAAGGTCTTAGGGATCATACCAAAGATTTTAGTTGACGTGAATCCCAGGGGTCCAACTTTAGGTGATGAAATTAAGGTACCTAGCATGCAGGAGACAATGGCTGCTATGGTCTACAATGCCGATGCTTTCATAGCACTACCTGGAGGTTTAAAAAAAATTGAAGGAATTTTTCCTTAAGTTCATGACTCAGTTAAACATACATCAGAAACCCGTCGGATTGTTAAACGTAAAGAGTTTTTATGATAAGATACATATGTTCTTACAAGATTGTTATAGTCCGGGGTTTGTCAAGCCGATGGCTCATGCACTTATAGTTGCAGATAAAAGTACTAAAGAGTTAATAGACAAAATGGAAGATACTGTACCTTTTTCAGATCTGACATTATCAAAGCAGGAAGGCGGTGCTAGCAGCAGTGGAAAAGATGAAGTTGATACGACACTCAAGTTCTTCTTTTCATTTTAGAAATAAATCGTCAATAAAAAATCCTTTTATGTAATAAATTGTTTGTTTATCAATAAAGTGGTTTAGTAAGATCCTTTTCTTTTGTAAATATTTGTTTTAATTCTAAGCCCAAAGCTATACCATACTGTGAGGACCGCACCCCACGAGTCACAATCCGATCCGAGTTTGTCTGGTGTAAGCAGCCTAACAAACCCAATTCAGACCAAACTGTATCTCATAGGAGGGGTCTCACTGACCAAGATCAAAACTATAGCACTATAATAAAATAATTTTTACTTTAAATACAGCGGAAGTCTTTGGAATACAAATAAATTTTACAATTTTAAAATGATGTAAATACAAAATCAAACACTTAACAATTTTCGCAAAGTTTTCAAAAAGCGGACTTGTCGATCATTCGTTCCATCCGTGCTGCTATACTAATCTTACTCTGAGAAAAGGACATATAGAACAAAAGAGGAGTAAGTCTTTAATGACTTAGTGAGATTCTTAGAACATTACAATAATCAAACAGTAAATCAGAACAAAACGAACAAGAATGACCAGAATAGTTACATCTGCATCATTGAACTGAAATTATCGATTTTTAACGATAATACTGAAATATTCAAAAGAACGAGAAGATGAACTTGTGCAATTACATATAACAGATTCAACCTTAACTCCCAAATTCAACCGTATACCTCCCTACAAGGAGCTACCTCGCAACAGAACAGAAGACATGCTCGAGTACAAGTCAATCTAACACGCGGGTTACAGCCAACTCCTGGCTGCAAGCGGCGCCTAGACAAAATAGATATTAATCAGAATTACTTAAACCGACAGCCCTTTGCTGCCCAGCAGCAAATCCTTTCAATCCCTGGGCCCAACTTCCCGTAGGCGTCCCAATGGGTGAAATAGAAATATCAGACGAGCTAGTAAGCCGGATAATATCCGTTGCTCGTTTTGAGCTACGTAGGCCGAACATAGCTCGTTGCTCATTGCACAATTCAAGAATTGATTTGGTGATCATGATATCAGGTTAATTATGGTTATGAAGAAATGTGTGATTATGAATCAAATGATCGGTTTAACTTAACAATAGGTAAGAAAGCTGATTTGTAAAGAATTAACGAATATGAATATGAACGCATTGTAATGGTGATAAAATGTTGCTCGTGATTCGAAATAAAATATCACAATTATTATGTCCAAGTTTCTCAGGCCCAGGTGCCAAACGGGGCTTGAACAAATCAGAAATCAAACCTCACCTTTTATCGTAACCTTTTATCGTATGGGAAATTCTTGATTAACGTCGATAATTGCAGAACCTTAAATAAATAAAAGAGATATAATCAATTGCTTGCTTATAACAATAAACATATATTTCCAATATTTATCATATTTAAAGAAGATCAATCAAATATCTAATTATTGTTAATTTTGGATAAATCCCTTATTTCTATTTTTACTTTAACTATGACGTAAAAACATAAATAATGAGATTTACCATTTCAATGTAACAAGTTGAAGACTAAATCAGTTACAAAATTAGTATTAAAGTCTCCATTTCTAATATATTAACAATACAGTTCATATTAGTAAACATATATATAATCAATGCATATTTAAACCTTTTTAAAACAATATTTCTTAACAAAATTCTAGTAAATTACTTATTACATAATAATATCAAATCAAAAGTTTGACCATGATCTTAACATTGAATAAATACTCCAGTAAGCCCTTGACTAAAATTATATTACAGATATAACTTTTGTAAAAACTATTTTTCTTATAGTTATTAATATAAAATTACACAATATTGCATATATCACTAATAACAATTAAAATAAATTGTAAACATGTAGATCTAATTAAAGTTAACAGTTATAGAATACTAATCATGCTAATAAACTATATTAGATGGTTAGATCACAAGATAAACACAATACTTCACTTAAAGTTAAAGAAAGTGAAAGATCAACCGTAAAACAAACTACATGTCATCTAAATATTGCAAAATCCATGAAAAATAGTAAACACAATTCTAAATTATGATCAAGTGATCCAAAATCATTATTAGTATGTAATGAGTCCATATCAATGATCAATTTCATGATTTGGATAGCTTTTGCAACATAAATTGGTTAAACAAAAGGTTTATGCAAATTTGAGGTTAAAACTGTAGCAGTCTCGGATTTACCTTCAATCGGACTTTCAAACGATATGATAATCTGAAATTGGTTAAGAGGTTTAATCTTAAACATCATGGAGAGTTTGTATCTTCAAAATCAGATCAAAAGGACAAGGTTTGGTCTTTCAAATAAATCATGAAAGCTAGGAACTGTTTTCGGATTTCCTGGACAGTGGTACGTATTTCTCAACTTTAGACCCCTCAAACGACTTTGTCTTAAGAAGGTTTCTGAATATGAAAGTTAGCTGACACAATGTGAAATATGTGGTAAAAGTTTCAGAGAAAGACTCGAATTTTGGATATGGTTTTAGGACTTCCAAATTTTCTGTACCAAAACTAGTAGTTTTGACCGAACTCTATTTTGAGGGTTTTTAAGGACTATAAAGAATGCTGAAAGGACTGAAACAATTTTTCTAGAAATCTAAACATCAAGAGGAAGAACGTTGCAGAAGAAAATAAGATCAAATTCGCAGGTGAGAGGTGTGTGAAAATTATTGAAGAGAGCCTCCCTTTTATAGGTGAAAATGGGAGACAAAGAATTACTTACCATACGCTACTCATTTTTATTTTAATCCAAGCTAGGTCACCCTAATTATGATGAATTTTACAGAAATCTTATCTCTTATCTCTGATTTTATTTTTATAATATTAAATATCAGAAATATCTTCTATAAAAGACAAAGCAAAGTTACATTTTCTCAAATGTAAATGTAAATATGTCAAGATTTACCATTGTCAATGAATGTTTGGATATTTTAAAACTACAAGGGACTATTTTGAAAGTATTGATAACTCATTTGATCTTAAAGAAAATATTTTTGGTCAATCATAAATTTTCTGAAGGGAAGGCCTAAATTGTAACTTTTCAAATCTTTAGAGGTCAAAATTGTATTTCAAAAAGTTAACGCACTAAAATGAAAATTCAAAAATACTTTTACGTTCTTCCAAATTTCAGGGGCGTTACAATCCTCCCTCCTTAAAAGAATCTGGTCCCCAAATTCATACCTGAATTATTTCGAAGGAAAAATAAGAAATGCTTCCACCTTCCATAACCCGACTCTAATGTAATATTCTCAAACTTGGGATCCACCTAAAACATGTTCATAATCGAAACCTTTTTATTTTCAACTCTCGAAATCATTGATCAATAACATCTTAGTATTTTATGAAACCCAAAAATATCACCTCCACCTTTTCAAACTTACTACTAATTCGATTCCAAAATAATCAATTTTCACCTCAAATGATTCAAAAGTATATCACAATTTCTTCTGCAGTTTCGTAAAATTATTTTCTCAAAACTCGCAAAACATTCTTCAATTCATCGTTATCATTCTTTTTCTTTTAACCTTCATTCCACTAGTACTAATATCCATAATTTGCTTAAATACTAAATCCCAAATATATCGACATGTCAAGGAATGGAATGACCCAAATTTTAGAGCATTATTCTAAAGCCCAAAGTCTTTTATCAAATTTGTTTTCCCAAAATTCCAATCCTCATATTTGTTTCTAAAACCCAAATATATCTTAAATGTCTTTTCGCAAATTGAAGCCCAATATCAACTTCTTAAACCTAATAACCTTTATATGAGGTTGAATAGTCCATCAATGATCCAATATGACTATCTATTTGTAATCCACGTAAAATCGATCTTTTAAGCCGAAACAAAACTCACGTACTAATAAGAGAAATATTTCCAACTACTCCCTCAAATTAAATTTCATCCGTCAAGATTAATACTTAAGTAAGATCGTAAAGCCCTCTCGTTGGAAGAAGAAAATTAATACTTTTAACGGTTTAGAAGAAAACATATGCAAGCCCAAAACGCGATTGACATAATGAGTACAAAGTATAAAAACGTCAATTGATGTTGAGTGTGTTGGAGTCGAACTTTTCTATCTTTAAATACGAAAATAACACAAAATACAAACATAATTTAAAATAAGACGATTGTTATTCAAAGTGCATTATTATAACTTTATCTAAAGTAATGCCATATACAATGCGAGAACAAAAAGCAGAATGGGTGTTACTAATCCCGTAAATACAATAGCAACTATGTTTGGTGTTTCTTCATCCTCTAGCAAAAAATTAAAATTGTAAATAACTAAAATTACAACAATAAATAGGTAAACCAAAGAAAATCTCATTATTTTTGGTAGAGAGGGATAAGAAAAAAGGATGAGTGTGAGTTTTGTTGGGTAAAATTTTCAATTTATAGAAGAGTGTTTGGTCAAATATAGCCGTCCGAAGTGGGGAAAAAACTTTAAATTTTGATTTTTTTTGAACGGTATGGTGAACCGAAAAAAATGCGATTTTTAATGCGAAAATTATTTATTCATGCATTAAAGCATTTATCTTATGAAAATGCAATTTCTTGTTTTCAAATACTAATATGACGTAAATAGGTAAGGAAATCTATTTGTGTGCAAAACTTTGAAATAATCGAGAGACGGCTTAAAACTTTATACTAAGGCATTTGCACCATTGAATGGTTACACGGATTTTTAAATTTGATATTTGAATCAATTATATAATTAATCAAAAATATAAATCGAGATGGAAAATATGCGATTAAAATTATATATTTTCATTTGAAGATCCTTTTGAAAATAAAATATGAAGAATAATCATATAAGCGAAGATTTCCACTTTTCATTTCTAAACTTGATGAAATAATTTTCGAAAACTATGCACAATATTTTCAAAAGAAATTTATGAGCGTAGACATAAATTTTATTTATCAAGGTTTAAGATGGTTATTACATGATCAAGTAAAAATGACGTGAATTATTTCCCTTAGTTCAGAAAATAAGATTCAGACACGAAATATCTGCAATATATAAATTTTAAGAATGAAGGATAGATTGCTAAATTATCCATTTAATAGTTTATTACTTTAAAAGAAAATCATCGTCCAAAGCTTTCTCGGTACCCTAGCTTTCTTGACACGCTTACTTAAATTTTCTTATAAATAGTATTTACATACCAGCAAGATCACAACAAAACACAAGCACAAATACACATACAATATTAGGAGGAAGAAAAGAAATCGAGATGGAGAAATCATCAAGCCGAAGATTTCAGACCATTTGTGTCTTTGGGGGCTCAAGTTTTGGAAAAGATCCAAAGTTTGTTAGGGAAACGTGCAGTCTTGGAAAATTTCTAGCCACCAAGAAAACCAAATTGGTGTATGGGAGAGTTCAGGGTTAATGGAGTGTGTGATGAGGACTGCACTTATGACTCAAGGTAAGGGCTTAGGGATCATACCAAAGAATTTAGTTGACGTTAATCGCAGGGGTCCAACTTTAGGTGATAAAATTAAGGTATCTAGCATGCATGAGCAAATGGCTGCTATGGTTTACAATGCCAATGCTTTCATAACACTACTTGGAGGTTTAAAAACACTTGAAGGAATTTTTCGATAAGTTCATGGGCTCAGTTAAACATACATCAGAAACCCGTCGGATTGTTAAACGTAAAGAGTTTTTATGATAAGCTACATATGTTCTTACAAGATTGTTATAGTCAGGGGTTTGTCAAGCCGATGGCTCAGGCACTTATAGTTGCAGATAAAAGTGCTAAAGAGTTAATAGACAAAATGGAAGATTGTGTACCTTTTTCAGATCTGACATTATCAAAACAAGAAGGTGGTGCTAGCAGTAGTGGAAAAGATGAAGTTGATATGACACTCAAGTTGTTCTTTTAATTTTAGAAATAAATCATCAATCAAAAATTATTTTATGTAATAAATTGTTTGTTTCTCAATAAAGTGATTTAGTAAAATCTTTTCTTTTGTAAATATTTGTTTTAATTCTAAGCCCAAAGCTCTGATACCATACTATGAGGACCGCCACGAGTCACAATCCGATCCGAGTTGGTCCGGTGTTGGCCACCTAACAAACCCAATTCAGAAGAACTGTATCTCATAGGAAGGGGTGTCACTAACCAGGATCAAAACCATAGCATTATAATAAAATAATTTTACCTTAAATACAGCGAAAGTCTTTGGAATACAAATACATATTACAATTTTAGAATGATGTAAATACAAAATCATACACTTAACAATTTTTGCAAAGTTTCCAAAAAGCGGACTTATCGATCATTCGTTCCATCCGTGCTGCTATACCAATCTTACCCTGAGAAAGGGACATATAGAACAAAAGAGGAGTAAGTACTTAATGACTTAGTGAGATTCTTAGAACATGACAATAATCAACAATAAATGAGAACAAAACGAACAAGAATGACCAGAATAGTTATATCTGCATCATTGAACTGTAATTATCGATTTTTAACGATAATACTGAAATATTCAAAAGAACGAGAAAATGAACTTGTGCAATTACATATAACAGATCCAACCTTAACTCCAAAATTCAAAGTATACCTCCCAACGGGGAGCTACCTCGCAACAGAACATAAGACATGCTCGAGTACATGTCAATCTAACACGCGGGTTACAGCCAACTCCTGGCTGCAAGCTGCGCTTAGACAAAATGGGTATTAATCAGAATTACTTAAACAGATAGCCCTTTGCTGCCCAGCAACAAATCCTTTCAATCCATGGGCCCAACTTCCCAAAGGCGTCCCAATTGGTGAAACAGAAATATCAGATGAGCTAGTAAGCAGGATAATATCCGTTGCTCGTTTTTGAGCTACATAAGCCGAACATAGTTCGTTGCTCGTTGCACATATCAAGAATTGATTTGGTGATCATGATATCAGGTTAATTATGGTTATGAATAAATGTGTGATTATGAATAAAATTATCGGTTTAACTTAACAATACGTAAGAAAACTGATTTGTAAAGAATTAACGAATATGAATATGAAGGCATTGTAATGGCGATAAAATGTTGCTCGTGATTCGAAATAAAGTATCACAATTATTATGTCCAACTTTCTTAGGATCAGGTGCCAAACAGGGCTTGAACAAATCAGAAATCAAACCTCACCTTTTACCGTATGGAAAATTCTTGATTAAGGTCGATAATTGTAGAACCTTAAATAAATCAAAGTGATATAATCAATTGTTTGCTTACAACAATAAACATATATTTTCAAATTTATCATATTTAAAGAAGATCAATCAAATATCTAATTATTGTTAATTTTGGATAAATCCCTTATTTCTACTTTAACTTTAACTATGACGTAAAAACATAAATAATGAGATTTACCATTTCAAAGTTACAAGTTGAAGACTAAATTAGTTACAAAATTAGTATTAAAGTCTCCATTTCTAATATATGAACAACACATTTCATATTAGTAAACATATATATTTTCAATGCATATTTAAACCTTCTTAAAACAATATTTCTTAACAAAATTCTTGTAAATTACTTATAACATAATAATCTCAAATCAAAAGTTTTACCATGATCTTAAAATTGAATAGATACTCCAGTAAGCCCTTGAATAAAATTATATCACATATATAACTTTGGTAAAAACTATTTTTCTTATAGTTATTAATATAAAATTACACAATATTGCATATATCACTAATAACAATTAAAATAAATTGTAAACATGTAGGTCTAATTAAAATTAACAGTTCCAGAATAGTAATCATGCTAATAAACTATATTATATGGTTAGATCACAAGATAAGCACAATACTTCATTTAAAGTTATAGAAAGTGAAAGATCAACCGTAAAAAAAAACTACATGTCATCTAAATATTGCAAAATCCCTGAAAAATAGTAAACACAATTCAAAATTATGATCAACTGATCTGAAATCATTATTAGTATGTAATGAGTTCATATCAATGATCAATTTCATGATTTCGATAGCTTTTGCAACATAAATTGGTTAAACAAAAGGTTTATGCAAATTTGAGGTTAAAACTGTAGCAGTCTCGGATTTACCATCAATCAGACTTTCAAACGATATGATAATCTGAAATTGGTTAAGGAGTTTAATCGTACATATCATGGAGAGTATGTATCTTAAAAGTAAGATCAAGAGGACCAGGTTTGGTATTTTAAATAAATCATGAAAGCTAGGAACTGTTTTTAGATTTTCTGGACAGTGGTACGTATTTCTCAACTTTAAGCCCCTCAAACGACTTTGGTTTAATAAGGTTTGTAACCATGAAAGTTAGCTAACACAATAATAAATATGTGGTAAAAGTTTCAGAGAAATATTCGAAGTTCTTATATGGTTTTAAGACTTCCAAAGTTTTGTACCAAAACTGGCAGTTTTGACCAAACTCGGTTCTGAGGATTTTTAAGGACTATAAAGAATGCTTAAAGGACTGAAACAAATTTTTCTAGAAATCTTAACATCAATACGAAGAACTTTGAAGAAGAAAAGAAGATCAAATTCGGAGAGGAGAGGTGTGTGAAATTTTTTGAAGAGAACCTCCCTTTTATAGGTAAAAATGGGAGACAAAGAATTAATTATCATACCCTACTCATTTTTATTTTAATCCAAGCTTGGCCACCCTAACTATGATGAATTTTCCAGAACTCTTATCTCTTATCTCTGATTTTATTTTTATAATATTAAATATCAGAAATATCTAGCATAAAAGACAAAGCAAAGTTACCTTTTCTCAAATGTAAATGTAAATATGTCAAGATTTACCATTGTCAATGAATGTTTGGATATTTTAAAACTACAAGGGACTAATTTGAAAGTTTTGAGAACTCATTTGGTCTTAAAGAAAATATTTTTGGTCAATCATAAATTTTCAAAAGGGGAAGGACTAAATTATAACTTTTCAAATCTTTAGAGGTCAAAATTGTATTTTCAAAAAGTTCAAGGACTAAAATTAAAATTCGAAAATACTTTTATTTTCTTTAAATTTCAGGGGCGTTACAGATCACTTTGGACTTTTTTAGCTTGTAATGTTAGGCTAGGCTGTTGGCTCAAAAAAGGATAAAAGGTAAGAAAAACTATGATATAGAAAGTCTCGTTCATGCACGGGCTTAACTCTTTCCTCTTATTTCCTCCTTCACAATCATTAATCCGCCTTGCCTATAGATTCCGTTTCTTAAAATAATCTTATGACCCCTTCTTCTCTTCAATTGAATACTCCATAGATTATGAGATTCAGATTTTGAAAGTACATAAATCTCAGGAAAGGGTAGGATAAAGTGTATGTCGATGATGTATGATAGGTAGATGGGATAAAACAAATCAGTTCAGTTCACTAATAAACGACTTTCTTCATACGATTTTTTTTCACGCTCACCCTTGTTTTTCTTAAGTTGCAACCCAGGCTAAGACTTTTTGATAGGCTCGGTGCACTTAAACTATCCACCTTTCCACACTTTGGCCTTTTTGTTTATCTTAAGAACATGACCTTTTGTGTCATCAACTTTGTCACCTTCCTCCGCTTCTCATATTTTTAAATATTTTTTGTTCGTGCACAGTGAATCCATAAATAAAAATCATATTATGGCTAATATGGTAGAAGATTGGCCTAATTAATAAAAACGACTTAATATCAAAAGGCTTCAGTGTGGTGCATGTGATTATTTTATTGCTAGAGGTTTTGAGATTCAAAGGCTCAACCAAAAAGTCAAAAGATGGCCCCGATCACTTCCTTGGTGGTTCTCTACGTAGAATTTTATCTCTATTGGTGCTCAATTAGTTTCACGACATTAGTAGTCTCAAAGAAATACTACCGTCTCTCTACCCATTTGTCAATAATGTACAAAAAACCAAGTGCGATAATTGAAAAAATAGTGGATATGGTCAAGTGCATCATCAAAATGAATCAAATAACACGTAAATCATATCCCGTTATTCATGCTCGTAAGTATCATACTTTCAATTTTTCATGAATATAAACTGATCAGGTCCCAACCACTTTCATCCAGTGACGTGAATGACTCTAAAAAATCAAAGATGAAAAAGAAAAGACTCTTTTTAGTATTTAAAGACACTAAATATAACAGGTAAAGACTCAACAATAATGGTGACATAAGACTAAAGAATTCAAAAGAACTTAATTTTTTTAACAAGCTATTAGAAAACGTGATGTAGAGGTAAATATGATGAAGAAACGCCACCCACAAACTTTTAAAATAATCTATGTCCCTAGTGCGTGAAAATAAAAGATAAGAATAAGAGGACTCCTCCAGCGAGCTGAAGCTGGGTTTTGTGATGGTGCGTTTGGTGCCAATGATGCGGATAGCAAATGCCCCAAAGAATACAAGAGTTTCGGTGCTGGTAAGGCTTGTATTTCTCTCCACATGTCGGCTACCTCTTTATCAACTTTGTCTGTAGGCTTCCAACTGTTTCCTCAGATATTAACCAAAAGATTGCCGGCCCACTTGTTCTTGTTGCCTTCACTAGCCTTTGCTTCAAGTTCCTCGGGGTTGTCGCTAGGTTTATCAGTTCTTTACCAAATGTGCCCTTGGTCTTGTATTTACAGCATTGACAGCTGAAAAAGACTTGGAAATTGATTTAGGAGAAGATTCCTTAATTTTTGTATCGCACACACCGGATTTAATGAATTAGGGCTTCACTTCTTAAATCTGTGTGATTCTGTGCGATCACACACCTTCACATACCACCTTGTGCAATTTGAGATTTCCGCACGCCTTCTCACACTTCATGCGGAACGTCAATATTTGGCCTCTTTACATCTTTTTTCACCAAGATGACTCCTAAACCTAGAAACAAAAAAAAAAAAAAAAACAACTAAGTAGACAAGAAAAACTCGAGAAATGAGCTTAGTATTTATCATTTTGGCATATAGAAATGAGTATATTAGATACTCATCAAACACCCACAAGCTTACCCTTTGATCGTCCTTGAGCAAATAAAACACAAACACCATAATTAAGACGTAAAACGTGAAAAGACTCGATAAAGATTCGACACTTCACCTCACTTTCTGATCATGGAGGAATCCCTCTTTAGAAGGTTCTACAATTCCATAACAAAGTGACAGATAAAAGCAATCAGGGGTACTCATGAGTGTAGTATACACATCTTTTATGTGCTAAAAAGACTAATCTGAGCGTTTTTCTGGAGAATTTTGAGTGTATCTACTTTTTTCCCTCATTTTCATGTTTAGGAGTAGATTTTTTAAAAAGGGAAACGAGGTTAGAGAACAGTGTTCTGAGAAAAAAAATGCGAGCCTCCATGCAAAAGAGCCAAATCGCATAAGTCACATAGGAAAAGATGCGAAGCACAGTGCGGCTGCACATATAACATAACTTGAAGATGACGCAACCCTAATTATTTATCCTCCGCATGTGAAGGAAGTATGTAATAGCATGTGATTGCATAGACGCAAAATTAGGTTTTTGAAGTTGACTTAATGTCTAAAACTTTTCAAGCCTAGGGAAATGAAAATACAAGACCATAAACTCGTTAAAAAAGGATTTTGAAGCACTTTTGGACTAAAGAGAGAGCCAATAACAAGATTTGGAGATCGAATTGATGTGTTTGCGTATTTTAGTTTATTGCGATATTAGTTTATGTTTCAGGACTATTGGTATTTAGTTCTTTATTTTTTTTTTGACACGGATTTGATTCTTAATTATTTAATAGAGGACAATGTTTATTTTAGTTCTTCTATTATTACTTAAATTATGTGTAGCTAATTTATTCGTGTATTGTGAGGACATGGAAGTAGTTGATTATAGTTGATTGTGTTGTGATTGTTTTGTAATGATTTTTGTGTGTGGAATAATTGATTTGATTTCGTAAACTTGTTTTCAATGCTTTATGTGCTAGATCACCACATAGATGATTTTATTTCTTATAAGACGTAAGTGATTCACAGAGATAAATGCGTTTGGCGTAACAACGTAGATAAAGTAAGTAGCTGGATAGTTGATTATGTTGTGATTGTTTTGTAATGATTATTGTGAGTAGAATAATTGATTTGATTTCGTAAACTTGCTTTCAAAGATTTTTGTGCTAGATCACCACATAGATGATTATATTTCTTATAAGACATAAGTGATTCATAGAGGTAAATGCGTTTGGAGTAACAACGTATACAAAGTACTGTGAGGCCATGGAAGTAGCTGGATAGTTGATTATGTTGTGATTGTTTTGTAATGATTATTGTGTGTGGAATAATTGATTTGATTTCGTAAACTTGTTTACAGTACCTTGTGTGCTAGATCACCACATAGATGATTATATTTCTTGTAAGACATACGTGATTCACAGAGGTAAATGCGTTTGGAGTAACAACGTACACAAAGTACTACTATTATATACAAACTGCAGATCTCATTATTACAAGAACACCTCCTAGATCAATACATCTCACACATGAATTGAGCATAATTAATCACAACAATGGTGTGTCTATGAACCTTAGATCTGTAATATCTAGTGAAACCTAGTCAGTATGACACCTCATTCATTCATTGCGTTAAGTTTAGAATTTAAGTTATTAATCTAACTTAGTGCTAACCTAAACTTTACTAAGTATTTTCATTAATACTAACTTACTAAAACTTATAATATAACCCAAATAGCACTCTTTTATCCTATCATCTCTGCTCCTACCACAAAATTTAAGAATAAATATGTTAATAATCATATAACCATGAAATAACACTTTTTTTTATGATTAAGTTACTTAATGAGGTGATTAAGTTATCTTAGTACTTATGATAGCCGAATTGAGTTAATAATCAAACATAAAAATATGAAAATTTGCAGAAACATGAACAAAAAGCATTATAAAGGCGTCCTAGTTAATAAATCCTACTTAAACTAGCAACTAAAACTCGACCCTTTATCTTGTTTTTAAGGATGATTGGTTTTCGTTAATGGCCTCTATACTCGTAGGAGATTACTTGGTTAACATTTTATAGAAAAATATGAAGCGATATACTGGTCTTCAAACTCACTGCACCCAAAATTAACAGATTTTGTAAAACAAGGTTTTAGTAATTTTGAAAGATGAAACAAGAGGGTTCAAGGTATGAGATAATTTTTTCCATTATCAGAATCAAAGTAGAGAAATGTTTAGACAAATGAGAGCTTGACTCAGACTACAATTGCGAGTAGAAATTGAAGAAGAAGCCCTGGTCTTATAGGCAGATTTTTCCACTATTCTGAATAGTGAAATTACTAGTTTTAAATTTATTTTGGTCTACTTTATTTTTTTATTTTAGTTAATTAACTACATTCAGAGTATTCTCACATTGTTGTCTGAAAATTCTATTTTATTTTGAGTTGTTGTTAACGGGTTAATGTCTACAATCAAATGAAAATCAAGCTTAGTTTAAGTTTTAACTTCTACTTAACTCTTCTAGAAATTTCTAAATCATCATGAAATCATGAAATAAATGTGATATAGATAAAGAAACAGCTATGGAATTTAATATTAATCTATTCAAACGCTGAACTAGAAGAAATTACATATAGATCTAAGGAAGTCTCTATTGCGGATAAAGGTGAATGGCATAATCAAACTTGGACATGGATTTGGCGATGGAGGAGGGACCTCTTTGTTTGGGAACAAGATCTTTTTTCTGATCTTTTGAGGGTTTTAGAAGGGTTCAACCCCAATCCCGCGGAGAAGGATACTTGGAAATGGATTTGGGATTCTTCAGGCTCATATACAGTTCGTTCAGCTTATTCTCGAATTATTTTCGATAACAACAATGTCAAAGATCCTCTGATGATCAAGCTGTGGACTGTAAAAGTTCCACTCAAGGTTGTTTCTTTTGCATGGAAAGCGATTTACGACAGAATTCCAACAAAAGTTAATTTGCTCAAGAGGGGGGTTACCTCGATAGGTAACAATTACAACTGTGTTTTTTGTGACTCAACGCAGGAAAATTTAGAACATCTCTTCTTCGAGTGCCCTTTTGCATATCAGGTTTGGATGGATATTTACAACTGGTTTGGTTTCTCTACCGTTATTGTTCGAGGAATGCGGCTGCACTTCACGCAAAATTTGTACCTTTGGCCGAATAGAAAAGGAAGAGACGAATGGGGAGGCATTTGGTTCGCGAATATATGGATTCTGTGGAAAACTAGAAATAAAAAGATATTCAACGACACTAAACCTGACATCACGAAGCTTATTGATCAGGTTAATTGGGTTTCTTGGTCCTGGATTAAGGCTAGAAGACACTCGTTTTCTTACTCATTAGTCGAGTGGTCATGTTCTCCCAAAGAATGTTTGTCTTAATTGTTAACCTTGGAGGTGGGTAGTCCTTTTCTTTTGGGACTTTTGTGGAATTCTGTTCAGCCATTTTCTTGGCTCGTTTGAGAGTATCCCTTGTACTCTTGTTCTCGTTTTAATAAATCCTTTTGTTTGCTGATCAAAAAAAAATATTGATCTAAGGAATACAGTAAAGTCATATTAAGTCAAAATTACGATAGCTGTACTTACACTACAAGAATTGTGGGCTATAGCAAGGTCCAAAAACCTTGCTATAGGTTCAAATTCCCTTGCTATTGATCTACAACAAGGGAAAAAGACGTTGGTAGCATCCCTTGCTATAGGTGGCGTTGATAAAGGTATTTTGCATGTTGCAAGGGAAATGGACCTTGCTATTGCTTTTCTGACACACACCTATAGCAAGGTCCATTTCCCTTGCTGGAGTTTTCTGACACACACAATTGACAGCAACGTCCTTGGACGTTGCTATGTATTCTGACACAAAAGTCAATTGCAACGTCTTTTGACCTTGTAATTGATTTACGCACGTTTTTTTTTTAAATTTCATTTTTTTTCGATGAAACACAGCAACATCTATGGACGTTGCTATAATGTCCTGACACTCTTTTTTTTTCAAATTTGGCAGCAACGTCCACGGACGTTGCTGTAGATAAATATATTTTTTAAAAAAAGTGGCGGTAAAAACCGCCACATTGTAATAAAATGATTTTTAATATATATATATATATACATATATATATATACACACACATTATACATTAATTGAAACCTCAATATTATATATGTATAGTATGTGTTAAAAAATATAATACTAATAACAAATTATAAGATACACACACACACACACACACACACACACACACATATATATAGTATTAAGAAATTTTAGATAACATTTTAAAAATTATAATGATATATATACATACACACACTAAACTTTACAATGTATAATTATAAAATAATCTCACTAATTATAATTATACAATATATATGTATATATATATATATAGTATAAGATGCATTTATGCATATATGATATATATATATAAGTTGATCATGATGCAAAATAAATTAAGGAAAAAAATAAAGTGAAGGAGAGAAGGGGAGAAGAAGATGATAATAATATGAGAGGGAGAATGTAGTGGGATGGATGAGTGATATAGTTTGGTATTTATAGTAGTAGTGGGAGGGAAGGAAAATTTTTGGGAAATTTGAAATTTCCGCCAAAAATTTCTTTCTGAAAATTTTTAGCAAGGTCCAAATCCCTTGCAATAGGCTATTGTCAGAAAGTTGTTGCAAGGGAAATTGGATTCCCTTGCTACTGTGTCAGAAAAGCAGCAATAGCAAGGGATTTGGACTAGGCCTGTCAAAGTCCGGGTAAGACCCGGACCGGGACCCGTTCTATATCAACGGGTCCGGGTCCGGGTCTGCGTTAACGGGTCCGGGTCCGGGTCTTGGACCCGGACCCGCCTAAAGCACATGAACGGGTCCGGTCCGGGTCCAGATCCGCATATACGGGTCCGAACCCGGACCCGTTCGTAAATTTTTTTTTTTTTTTTAAAGGTCTAACTATTAACTAATTTAAAAGGACTAAAATGCAAAAAAATAATTTAGGAAATAGAAAACAGACGTAATGTTTAAACCGTAAGCGCTTTATTTTATCATAATTTTTACACCTAATGTTAATTACGTATAAGATTTGTCATTGAATTTGATACTCATACTCACGTATAGTTTTCGACAACGGAAAAAAAGACACAATAATTTTTATAAGCGTCAATTAATAATTTTATGCAAGTAATTGAATACAAAAAATCTGAATCGGAATTCTTAAATTGAGAATCTTAGCTAAAGGAGAAAAACGAAAAAAAAAAAAAAAAAATTTTATGGGCCGGGTTGAACACGACCCATGACTGCGGGTCCGGGTCCGGATCCGGGTCTCGCGAGCGGGTCCACGAACGGGTCCGGGTCCGGACCCGGACCCGGACCCGTTGCAATTATCAAGCGGGTGCTGGGCGGGTCCGGGTCCGGGTCTTACCCGGACTTTGACAGGCCTAATTTGGACCTTGCAATAGCTTTATTAGAAAAATGTTTTATATATATTCACTCCTTCAGATCCATATATAATTATGACATGTAAATCATAATTACATGAGATTTGAACTAAATATATAGAACTAATCTTGATCTTGGTTAAATTAATTAATTAATAAAACTTATTTGATTGAATAATTATTAATTACTTAAGAAAATAGAACTAATCTTGATATTTATAGCTATATATGTGAACTTATTTGAATGAATAAGATCCTAATAACATATGAGAACTGAACTAATTAGAATTAATCTTGATTTTGTAAAATTAATTAAATTTATTAGAATCAATAACTTCTCATTACATAATAATCTAACTAAACATAACGATTCTTGATTTTCATTAAATAAACTGAAATTATATGAATGAATAATACTTAACTACATAAGAATTGAACTACGTACATGGAAAACTTACTGTTTATTTTTGTTGAATTAATTATGAATATAATTGATAACTCAACATTACATTAGAATTGAACTAACTAATCTTAAATTTTAATAAATTAATTGAACTTGTTTGAATGGACAACTCCTAATTAATTACAAATATAAGCATCAACTAAATATAACTAATCTTGACTTTTGTCAAATTAGTTTAACTTAATTGAACAAATATTACATAAGAACTAAATTACTTAGATTTAATATTGATTTTATTATGAATAGTGTTATTTGTGCATAACACCTAATTACATAAGAATTGAACTACGTACAAGGAATACAACTCTTTTTTTTTTTGTTGAATTAATTAAGAATGGAATTTATAACTCAACATAATTACATTAGAATTGAACTAATTAAACTAAAATAATCTTAAATTTTAATAAATTAATTGAACTTGTTTGAATGGACAACTCCTAATTAATTACACATATAAGAATCAACTAAATATAACTAATCTTGACTTTTGTCAAATTGGTTTAACTTAAACAAATATTACATTAGAACTAAATTACTTAGATTGAATCTTGATTTTTATTATGAATAGATGTTATTTGAATGCATAACTTCTAATTACATAAGAATTGAACTACGTACAAGGAAAACAACTCTTTTTTTTTTGTTGAATTAATAAAGAATGGAATTTATAACTCAACATTACATTAGAATTGAACTAACTAATCTTAAATTTTAATAAATTAATTGAACTTGTTTGAATGGACAACTCCTAATTAATTACACATATAAGAATCAACTAAATATAACTAATCTTGACTTTTGTCAAATTGGTTTAACTTAAACAAATATTACATAAGAACTAAATTACTTAGATTGAATCTTGACTTTTATTATGAATAGATGTTATTTGAATGCATAACTTCTAATTACATAAGAATTGAAATACGTACAAGGAAAACTACTCTTTATTTTTGTTGAATTAATTTAGAATATATTTTATAACTCATCATAATTATCTTAGAATTGAACTAATTAAACAAAACTAATCTTAAATTTTAATACATCAATTGAACTTGTTTGAATGGACAACTCTTAATTAATTACACATATAAGAATCAACCAAATATAACTAATCTTGACTTTTGTCAAATTAGTTTAACTTAATTGAACGAATAATATTACATAAGAACTAAATTACTTAGATTTAATCTTGATTTTTACTATGAATAGATGTTATTTGAATTCATAACTCCTAATTACATAAGAATTGAACTACGTACAAAGAAAACTACTCTTTATTTTTGTTGAATTAATTAAAAATAGAATGGATAACTCAACATATAATTACATTAGAATTGAACTAATTAAACAAAACTAATCTTAATTTTTAACAAATTAATTGAACTTGTTTGAATGGACAACTCCTAATTAATTATTACATATAAGAATCAACTAAATATAACTAATCTTGACTTTTGTCAAATTAGTTTAACTTAATTGAATGAATATTACATAAGAACTAAATTACTTAGATTCAATCTTGATTTTTGCTATGAATAGATGTTATTTGAATGCACAACTCCTAATTACATAAAAATTAAACTACGTACAAGGAAAACTACTATTTATTTTTGTTAAATTAATCAAGAATAGAATTAATAACTCAACATTACATTAGAATTGAACTAATTAAGTAAACCTAATCTTAATTTTTAATAAGTTAATTGAACTTGTTTGAATGGACAACTCCTAATGAATTACATATATAAGAATCAACTAAATATAACTAATCTTGACTTTTGTCAAATTAGTTTAACTTAATTAATTGAACAAATATTATTACACAAGAACTAAATTACTTAGATTTAATCTAGATTGTTATTATGAATAGATTTTATATGAATGAATAAAATCTTAATTACATAAGAATTGAACTACGTACAAGGAAAACTACTCTTTATTTTCGTTGAATTAATTAAAAATAGAATTGATAACTCAACATTACATTATAATTGAACTAATTAAATAAAACTAATCTTCTTTTTTTATAAATTAATTGAAATTGTTGAATGGACAACTCCTAATTAATTAATTAATTAATTAATTATATATATATATATATATATATATATATATATATATATATATATATATATATATATATATATATATATATAAGAATCAACTAAATATAACTAATCTTAACTTTGTCAAATTAATCTAACTTAATTGAACAAATATTACATAAAAACTAAATTACTTAGACGTAATTTTAATTTTTATCATGAATAGATGTTATTTAAATACATAACTCCTCACTTGATTTTTGCATTTATATATATATATATATATATATATATATATATATATATATATATATATATATATATATATATATATATATATATATATATATATATATATATAAGAATCAACTAAATATAACTAATCTTAACTTTGTCAAATTAATCTAACTTAATTGAACAAATATTACATAAAAACTAAATTACTTAGACGTAATTTTAATTTTTATCATGAATAGATGTTATTTAAATACATAACTCCTGACTTGATTTTTGCATTTATATATATATATATATATATATATATATATATATATATATATATATATATATATATATATATAAAGAATGCAGCTTTTTTATTATTGAAAAAAAGTAAAACAAAACCTGCAGCAACGTTATTAACGTTGCTGCTTTATTACTTAAAAAAAAAAAAAAATACAAACAGATGCAGCGTTCAGTCTTGAGCAGCTTTTGACACAAAGCTGCTCATGACAGCTGCAGCTGTTCAATAGTGAACAGCAGGAACGTCTTGAAGACGTTCCGGCTGTTCATTTAAAAAAAAAATTAAAAGAAAAAAGAGCTAGCAACGTCTGTGACTTTGGTGCTTGTTGGTCTTTTTTTTTTTTTTGTGCTGCCAACGTCAAAAAACGTTGGTAGTTGATTTTATTTTTACTTTTCAAGTACCAACGTCCATAGACGTTGGTACATAATATTACTGCAACGGATTTAAAATTCGTTGCAGTATTTACGTTGCAATTGCTAATATTTCTTGTAGTGTTATCTGAGCTTTACAAAATATTTTCCAAAGGAATAAAGTGTTAATAAAATATTTGGGTTAATTTAAAACTGTTTGGCCTAAATTGAAAGTTTTCTAAACTATGTTGATGTCAAAAAGAGATGTTCAAAACTACAAGGACTAAAGTGAGAAGTATGAAAATACTTTTATTTTCTTCTAAATTTCTGGGACGTTACAAAAATGGTCTGCTAACTTGCAAAAAATCCAATTTCAGTCATCCATCGTTGAAAATCAATCAATTTGGCCGGATTCGAGCACGTACCACCCACATCTCCTCAATTTGGGATTTAGGGTTCGCAACTTATATGAAGATCATAATTCCACAGTACTTAATTAATTAAGTGGTACTATTAATTAGTTTTTTATTAAGTAAATGTTTGATCGATAATTATATCAATCACTTGTCGGTTGATTTTGTTATATTAGTTAATCTTAAATATCACGATTCTTTCCTCATACAGTTTATATAATGATTGTTTAGTTTCATGACTCAGTTTTCAAATGTAATGAAACAATATATGAACTATGAAGTCATATGGATGTGATAATAATTATTACTATGTCAACAATTTCAATCAATAAATGAAAGTTCATTTCGGATGATCTAGTGAAAACCCTTCCATTTAAAACTAATTATCATTTGCACTAGTGGCTTTGCCAACATCTTTAAGTCTTCTTCCCGAAAAGCTTGATTGATACCCCGAATATTAGACCCTTTCTAGCACATCACAAAGGTTTTCAAGAATTTATTTCTTGTGTTTTATCATAATCTCCAACTGGACTTCGATTTGGTGGAGTTGCTGGTCAACACGATATTGATGGTTACCATCCTTCTGTAAGGTTTTCTTGATCTCAATATTATCATTACAACTTATATAATTATAGGGCTCGAGATAGAAAACTTTTTGGAGTTTAAATCTCAATTCGTCAGATCCTTCGAGATAGTTCGATACTATATGTTTTAGGTTTCAATTTCTATGGATATTAAGTGTAAAAAAAACATTATGAACTATTGTTTGGAATCTATTTTCTAAAATTCTCCTCTTATAGGGCGGTTTACTATACAAATAAATTTCCACTATAAAGATAACAAAATCTCTTATACGATTTCTTTTGGCATGATAATGTGTGGTTGTTATTAGAATACTTTCCAAACCTTGTGGATATGGTAGTTAAATCATTTTCTATATGGACACGTTTCACAATCCAAATGATGGGGGTGCGGTGGTACTCCCCCTTGCATAGAGAATTACAAACTCAACCATGCATCGCCTAAAGTTTCACATTAAAAGCACAAACGTACGTACTGCTTTCACAGTCCATGACAAATAACAAGAAAGTAAAGCTATTTTATTTTTCCAGCCAAATCTTCAGATAACATTGAAAAACAGCCCTTCCATGATCCTTCATGGAGACTTATTCAATCCTGCAAAATAATAATACAACAAGATTTAGAAGTAAAATAGGGGCTAGTACTGAAAACATATAAAAGATCAAGTGAGATAACACTACATGATTAATGGTTGCCATTGAAACTGGTCCAAGAAAACCTACGTAGACACAGAAACACCGATCAAATGAGGCGTAAATTATGTAACTCATTCGTATGACATGAGGCTTCTTCTAGATTATTACCCTGGGAATACCCTGGTTCCATCTGAATCAGAAATGATTGAGCAGCTTGTGTTGGCCGCTTGAATTTCATGTAGCTTGATCTCAAACAAGTGAAAATTAATATTTGTAGTTCAGATATATAAGTGATTTAGACAAAAACAAGGCACAATATTAAGTGCCAATCTTGATTAAAATCCTCACCCTCTTTTGGAGATTGTTGTTCTCTTCTTGAAGGTCTTTATGCTGCAATAGCATATATACACTCATTGTTTAGGAACTGTTTTTCATATTTCTAATGTCTAATATGAAAATATGAATTTGAGAAACTTACCCTTTTCTTCAGATAAGTTATGTGTTCTGTGATGATACGCCTCTGCAGGTGACCAGATAGATAGATATTTTCGTTATAATCACCGACGAACACAAAAATATAATTAAGGAGAAATACCTTTTTAGAGCGAATACGTTCCACCCCAATTCTTATCTGGCGTTCTAACTGTTTGAGGTCTTTCATGCCTAATCCTGATAAGTTTTCTCCAGAAAAATGCCTGTCAAAAGTAATAGACGTTAGAAGGCAACATATAAACTAGTCGTGAAAAATGTAAATATTCTGGCATGAACACACACATATCTCTCGCTTCCAGGGCATCGACAGTTCTTTTCAAGTCATCAATTTCATTTCTCCAGACCTGCACAATTAAAATTGACAGGTGTTTATGTCAATTCACATGGACAAAGCTCTTTTTTCTTCAACGTCGACATATATGTTGATAATATTCGCATTGCATCGACTGAATACCTCCATTGATGTGATTCCTTGGTCACCAGGTTTGGCTAATCCAACTTCACTTTTATACCTTGCAATTGTCCTATGCGTGCTGTTATACGTACCATAATTAAACATAAATTGAGTATAAGTACACGTCGCGTAAATATTAGTCTCTGTCACAAGGTACATCTAACTTCCAAAAGAAAGAGAAACGAACAAGGAATAAGATCGATCATAACTGAATGAACGCATAGTTAATATCAATAATTGTGTTTACTTACTCATGACTTGCATACTGATATGCCTTTCCTGAGGGAGAGAAGATAAGAACAGCAACCTCCGCATCACAAAGTACAGACAGTTCAAAAGCTTTTTTTAGCAAACCATTTCTTCTCTTTGAAAACGTCACTTGTCGGTTTGTCGGATTCTCAATTCTCTTAAGCTCTACTTTGCCTCTTCCCATGGACAAAAACTGGAGCTGTAAGTAACAAAAAATCTGAAAAACTGTCTCAAGGGATTAAGAAGAAGAGAAGCAAGAAAAAGCATATATTTATATTGAAAGGATTCTTGGGGTCTCCTACTTATAAGAAGCCCATGGACTAACTGATCTCACCCGTGATATAATCCCACCATGAGAAACTTTTTGGTTTTCTGAGATGACATGGCTGCCCCAATCCTGTCTCAGTGCTACTACGTTATATGCTCAACTTTTGGGTGGGAGATATACTCTTATTTTTGTACTGTCACGTTGGAAGTCTTCATTTAGTATTTCTTCAATCATAGTAAGACCCGGGCTCACCCAATTCCAGAGGAACTATTTGATGATAATCGCTTTAGATAATGAGATGCTATATAAAAGCATCAAACCCTCAATACTATACCTTCTATACCCTATAATGCTCTTTGTTTCTTATACTTTTTTTTTTTGTTTGCAACTTGCCTCGTGTTTGCCACTTGGTCGGATTTTCGATGAATTTTCGCTTGAGTTTGAAACGTGAATATGGGGTCATCACGTTTTACCCTCAAGTTAAATATAATGGTATCTTTTTCCTTCAATTTCTTGCACATTTTCTTCATTTTCAAACCCTAGTTTAATTATCAAAATTTAGGGTTTGAAAACTAAGAAATTAAAAAAAAAAGTATGGCGTGAAAAGACGGCATTTTATTGAGCTTGAGGTTAAATTATGATGAACCCATGTTCACGTTTTAAATTCCGGCAAAAATTGCCAAATATCTGGTCAAGGAGAGAAAAGAATTTTTCAGTCAATAGATCTCGTCCAATGGGCTTATTTACCCATAGTACAACGGGTAAGTCGCAAAAAAAGAAGAATAAGGGAAAAAGTGCAACATGGGGTATCGTATAGGGGTTGATACTTTTATCTCGTCAAGTGAGCAGAAGACCCGACGCGACTGACAGATGATCCGACGTTAACAGCAGGTCTATATCTGAATTCACTTTGTCTGCCAAGCTCCCAGAAATGTATCAAATCTTCCTTAGAGCGGGGGAGAAAAGGACAACTCCCACTTTAATAATATATAATAGGACCAAATGATGTTTTCTAAAGTTTAGAAAATATCGCATTGTTACTGACTTTGTGCACCACGTTATTGTGTAGTGAGTACGTGAATCTCTTATTTATGGTCAGCCCGCCTACTACAAGAAAAACGCTTATTAGAAAAACCACCTTTTTCAAACGGGCAAAAATTCGTTTGTAAAAGTCGGTTATTACAAACGGATTTTCCGTTTGTATAAGTCGAAAAACTTATACAAACGGATACTCCATTTGTAAAAGTCAAAAAACTATTAGAAACAGAAAATCCGTTTCTAAAAGTACATTTACAAACGGATTTTCTGCTTGTAATTATTAGTGACGGAATTTCCGTCACTAAAAGTTTGGGCGCCAAAAAAAAATTTTGGCGCCCAGCTGACTGGCGGGCACCTGAAACGGGCTGCCCATTTCTGGTGCACGCCAATTACTAGTGACGGCAATCCGTCACTAGTAACGGCAATAGTGACGGATTGCCCGTCACTATTGCATGGCGTTATTACTAACGAAATATCCGTTAGTAATAACCTTACTAGAAATGGAATATCCGTTTCTAGTAAGCTGCCATTATATAAACAGAGAAAATCCGTTTCTGGCCATTTTAAAAACGAAAAAATTTGCCAAAATTGCGATTTCTCTCCCCAAAAACGCGATTTCCCCCCTATAAACGCGATTTCTCTCGAGAATTCTTAAGGTACATAATTTTCACCAATTAAATTGTGTTATTTACGTTTTTTACCGTTCGTATTATGTATTTATCGCGTTCTCGAGTTATTTTCATCGATTAAATTGTGTTATTTACGTTTTTTACCGTTCGTATTATGTATTTATCGCGTTTTTGAGTTATTTTTTCTGTTTGATTAAGGTTTTTGTGATTATATTGTTGTAGTATAGCCGTTAAATCGTGTTGATGTTGTTTGTGTAGCGTATATTATCGTTTTAATTGTGTGTTATCGGTTGTTTATGTAATTATTCGTTTATATTGCATGTTACGACATTAATGCTATGTAAATAAATGGATCATAAGTCACATATGTTGTTTGTTTTGTAATTTATCGTTTATATTGAGTTTATGATGTTATTTAATTACTACGTGCAATCGAAATTTTATTGTCTAAATATGGTGTTCTTCATTTTGAGTTGGTTTGTTCGGTGTTTTAGAGCGAGTTTTTGTTGTAATTAAATTGGAGAGACAATTATTTTTGTCGTTTTGATAATTATTGAATCTATTGCTAGCTACTGTAATTGATTAACATTGTATGTGAATGTTACAGACGGCAGATCAGCAGCCACCGCGTGAGTCAGGTTTAGCTGGAGAGAAGAGGAAACTGAAGATCACGGCTCGTAGACGACAGTCTACTAATCCTCGTGGGGCAAATGGACATATACCGAGCGATGCAGCAGGACAGGCTGCCCCTGGAGCAGCACCTCGTAGTCGGTCTTCGCCTAGTGATGACCAGCCAGGTTCTGCGTCATCTGTGGCCACCTCGCGCTACCGGACACTGACCGGGTCGACACTTCCATTGCGACCGGCCATTGTACCCAGTCCGCCTTCCAGCGTACCTTTTGGGACGGTGTCCGCCCCTCAGCCACATCGTTCAGGTGTTCCATCTCCTGGTGGGTCAGCAGGAGGATCCGTTGGGGCACCTGCAGGAGGATCGGTTGGCACACCTGCAGGGTCTCGTATATCCCATGGTCTCCATCGGGCCGATCTGGTGGGATCTCTGACAGCATCACAGGGAGCTGCTTGTGTACCACGTCCAGGTGTTCCTACTGCATCTACAAGCCCACCACCGATTGTCCCCCCTCACCTCAGGCGACCCCTGATGCAGCTGGCCCATCACTGGCACGCCCCGCAGGTGCAGCTGGCCCTAGTCGTCCCAGATGACCCGTACGGGGTATGGCTGTAACCGTTTATAATTGTTTTTGCAGTCCATCTATCAGTGGATCCCAGCCAGACTGATATGATTTTCAGAGGATTCACTGCGATTGCACGCAACCCTTTTAAGGGCGAGGTCAACAGGGCGAAGACGTGCTATTACAGTAGATTGGGCAATCCGTGTTTCCTGGATAACCTCTGTTGGATTCCCCACCGTATTCTTCCTTGGTTCATTGTCCACTGGGACAAGGTTGAGACGAAAGAAATGTCGGAGAAGGCGAGGGCGAACAAGAAGAAGGAAAACGATTACAATTATCGTGGGGGCTCTGTCAGCACGTAGGATCATCACAGGAGACAGGTACGTTTGCGTTTATAATTGTCTTAATTAAGCAAATATGATTATGATTTAGATTGTGAATATGAATATGGTGTTGATTAGGAATATGAATATGATTATGAATATGACTATGTTTTTCATTATAAACATGATTATGAATATGATTATGATTTTGATTTTGATTATGAATATGATTATGATTGTTACTCGGATTTTGCATTTGGATTTATGATAATAATTAGGGACTTCATCGTTGACATTGTGATGATGATATATGGTGATTATATTGTTTTTGGGATATGAATGAGTATATTTCTATTGGTTTTGTTATTAACAACAAGCAGCTACCCCGGACACACCCATTTCGTACCTGGAGTCGTGGCTGGCGACGAGGACCACGAGAAATGCTGATGGGTCGCTTCATTTCATCAACGATCAAAACCGAGTCATTTACGTGAGTTTCTCATTTACAGTTAGTAGTTAATATGCATAATACATATTACTTACGATAGTTTTCTTTTTTGTTATAGGAGAACTATATCCGACACTACCTACAGGTGCACGGTACTGACAGGTCGAAATGGCCCCAGTTTGACGTGGCGGTTTGGGCGGATGCACAAGGAGGGCCGTACAAGAACAGGTTGAGGGGACTGGGCTACGACTTGGATCTTGAGGGTTTTGGTGTTCCCCTTCGCAAGGAGTCGGCGAAGGGCAAGAGCATTGTGAAGGAGGTTATGCGAGAGAATACTCAGCTGAAGGCCCAATTTTCTGAGATGCAGAGGAAGTTCACTCAGATGCAGGAGCAGTGGAGCCAGATGTATCAGTAGTGGAGTCAGTTTGCATCGGGCCAGGGCCCTTCTGCTCAGCCAGGCCCATCTACTCCGCCTGGTCCATCTACTCAGCCAGGTCCATCGACTTCTCATGGACCTGAGGTTGACTTAGGAGCCACTCAGGAATTTCCCGACTATGGTACAAAGTTCACCATGGACCAGTTGTTGAGCTCATAGGATGGTGTAGGTGACCGGGTGACTGCGTATTTAGGGACTGTACCATCTGGACCTTTGCCCGCGAGTCTCGACGCCGAAGATTTGCGTCTGGACGATGAGGATGATTATGATGAGGAGGAGGAGGAGTAGATGTATCTCGGTCTCCACAGTAGTTTCTTTTGTTTCGCTTGCATTTCCTTCCAGCAGTGCAGTAGTGTCAATGATATATCTCGCTCTGGTTGTGCACACTACCCACCATCCCCTACCAGCTGCAAAATGGCTTGCAGATGGGTATGGTGTGTAGTAGACCAGTTGAGACTGATTGGCGAATATGAATGGCCGTTGGTTTGTAGACGTGATTGAGGATTGATGTCGACTAGTCGGTAACGGGAGTTAAACGGGTTCGATTGGGGAATATCATACCAATCGCACTTGAAGTACACAATGGTTTGCTGTCTCTCGTAACCCCAGAAATCAACTTCCAATATATCTTGGATCATGCCCTAGAAATTAGTGTCCTCTTCTGATCCCAGACTTGCCTTCACACACACACCACTGTCCATTGTTGCACTCCCAATACTGTGCGACTCCGTATGAAATCTAAACCCATTGACTTTATACCCTTTGTATGTCTTGGCCATAGCTGATGGTCCCTGAATCAATGCATTTAGGCGTGTGTTAACTTTGCAGTAACCCGATCCCACCTTGTTCTTGAACCACTCGACGAACAGAGCATTCCGTTTAGTTTGAGTTTGTTGCTCATTGAGGCCCTGACACGTTTGCTGTTGAAACAATCTGTAAAAATATAATTATGAAAGAGTTATATTTGGAAACAAGTAGTTACCATGCGCGAGGGAATGAAATATATAAATTTAATTAACTCTTACATGACCCAGCCGTCCACTTCTGGGCAGTTCAATAATGTATACAACTCAATTAGATTGAATTCCGATTCTGTTAGGTATCGGCGCTGCTGAACGGATCCAATTAGTTTGCCTTGCTTATGAAAGATTGAGAGTTGTCCAGCATAGTCATCGATCAATGCAGTCTCATTTCTATTAAGTCGATTGTATCTAGTTTCGACTCCATCACCAAAATATTGAGAAACAATGTGTGTCATTTTGGACAACAAATACACGTGGCAGATGGAACCTTCCACCCGGGCTTTATTACCTGCTGATCTTTTCAACTCAAACATTCGCCTGCAGTTAAACAATTTACAGTTAACACTCTAGAACACTAAAATAACACAAACAATAATTTAATTCAATTAAATTTAGGTATTACCTCTCAAATGGATACATCCATCGGTATTGTATGCGACCTCCAACTTTCGCCTCGTATGGGAGGTGAATGGCTAAGTGCTCTATTTAATCAAAAAATGTGGGTGGAAATATCTTCTCCAGCTTGTTGTTTCTACAATCGAGCTCTCTAGTCTTTCCATATTAGACCTTCTGATCTCCGACTAACATAGAGTTTTGAAGAATAGACTGATTTCAGCTAGTGGACCCCAAACAGCATCAGGGAGAAAATCTCGAAATGGAATTGGTATTAGCCGTTGCATGAACACGTGACAATCGTGGCTCTTCATCTGGGTGAGTTTGAGTTGCGGCATTTGAACACACCTTGAGATGTTGGAAGCATACCCATCTGGAAAACGAAGACCTTTCAACCACTCTAGAACTAGCCTTTCTTGATCTCTGTTGAGACGGTATGTTGCCTTCTGCTTATAGACTTTCCCATATGCACCTTCCTTCAAGAACAACTCTTTTCGTCTCGTCAGGATTTCTAAGTCTCGTCTTGCATTAAAGTTATCCTTTGACTTATCAGAGTCATCCATCACAGTGTTCTTGATGTTGTCAAAAAAACTCTTCTCACAGTGCATGACATCAAGGTTATGGCGAATTAAGTTAATTTCCAATACGGAAGGTCCCAGAAAACGCTTCTACCACACCAATTATGGGATACCCCATAACTCGGAATGTGATATCTAGGATCCATGTCCTCTGGAAGATCATCAACAATAGCTCTCATCTCAATACCTGACCTCCTATGAGCAGGCTCACTAAACTCTTGTCTTCCCTTGATGATATCTTTTTTGTTTCTCCTCCAAACATGATCTGGAGGTAGAAATCGACGATGACAGTCAATGAAACACGTCTTTCTCCCATGCTTCAACTGGAAGGACTATGTATTTTTCATGCAATATGGACCAGACAATCGACTTGCAGTGCTCCACTACGACAACATGGCATATGTCGGATAATCACTAATTGTCCATATTAGCGCGACAAATAGTCGAAAGTTCTGCTTCAGATGCCTGTCATACGTGTCTACACCATTAACCCATAACTCCCTCAAGTCATCAACTAACGGGCGAAGCAACACGTTAATGTTCTTTCCTGGGCTTTTTGGTCCTGATATAATCAAACTCAAAAATATATACTCCTGACACATGCAAAAATTTGGAGGTAGATTATAAGGAGTAACGAACACGGGCTAACAAGAATAGGGGACTGATGAACTACCGAATGGAGTAAATTCATCGCTATAGAGTCCTAGACGCATGTTTTGAGCTTCAGAAGCAAACTCCGGATGAACACTGTCAAATATGTCCAGGCTTCTCTGCATGCTGGATGAATCATTTGTTCATTCGAACCACTACATTTCGTATGCCAAGTCATATGCTTAGCAATAGTCGGAGACATGTGCAGACGCTGAAGGCGAGGAATTATAGGAAAGTACCGCAACTTTTTACGAGTGATTGGTTTCTTCTTACCCATGGCATATCTAGACTCACCGCATTCGGGACATTCTGTATAGTCGCTATTTTCAAAGTCTCCGTAGTACAAAAAACAATTGTTCACACAGACGTCATATGTTTTGTACCGAAGACCCAAACCGGACATCATCCTCTTCAACCCGTATACATTATCAGGCAACCGACTATCATCTACAGGAGGGAGGTTGTCCTTGGCTAGATGTAAAAATTTATTGCACGCAGCAACGGGAATATTATGAAAATTATGCACGGCAAGAAATTCTGCACTGCAGCACAGTTTTATCTTTATCACTTTGCAAGCGCTCCTCTGATTGCCTTAGCAATTCTTAGAACTTTCTAGCCTCAGGGTTTGGTTCCTCTTCTACTGAATCTCTGTGTGCTTGAAATGCATCATATACCAACTCACTAAAAGGATTTTGTTCTTCATCACCCTCAATATCATCTACTATGGTTTCGTCTGAGGTCTGTCCTACCCCGGCAGTCGATGGGTGAAAGACAGGACTAGTTTCACCATGTGCCCAAGTATAGTACTAAGGGACGAAACCCCATCGACATAAGTGAATTGAAATCTGATCGGGATTCAAGAAGTTCCTATTGTCGCATTTTCTACAGGGACATCTAGGATCATTTTGCAAATCAAGATAATTTATTTGGCATAAAGCAAACTCCAGAAATTTTTGCACACCGTATGTGAAACTATCCTTCAACTCACCATTATCGTATTTCATATCATACATCCAACTTTTATTATCATGCGAATACATTGTGTTTATATGCTACGAAATTGGATAAATTAAATAACCGGGTATATATATGATCACATGTAGGACATACCGGAAATTGGTGAAGGTATTTCAACTCACAGGCTCCTCATCGCGATGACATAGTGACTTGGATCTAAGTAATAAACAAGATAATTTAAATAATTAGAACATTTCATATATATAGCAAATATTGATAAAAAAATGAATAATCACAATTACGAAATAGTATTAATTTGTAACGCACCTGGACAATAAGATGTAAGTGATTGTGAACGAGGTTGAAGCTGTTATTTATAGATGCAGATATGGGATTTTACCAACGGATATTCCGTTTGTAATAATGCAAAAAGGTTCAGGGGTTGAATAGTAGAAATTTAAGAGATAATATCAAAAGAAACGAAATTTCCGTCTTTAAAAATGGTTTTAGTAACGGAAAATCCGTTTGTACTAAACGAAAACGTTTTACAAACGGAATTTTCGTTACTAAAAATCACAAATAATGCTTTTAGAAACGAAATTTCCGTTTCTAGAAAGTAAAGAACTATTAGTAACGAAAATTCCGTTTGTAAAAAGTACTACAAATAAAAATAAAAAACAAATTTTATTTATAAATACAAGCGGGTTTTAAAAAAAAAATACTTTTACAAACAGAAAGTCTGTTTGTAAAGGTTAAGGCGGGATTTTTCAAATTTCTGAAAATTTTTACAAACGGAGATTCCGTTTGCAAAAGTCAAGGCGCAAAAAATGAAATTTTCGAAAATTTTACCAACGGGAAATCCATCTATAAAAGTTGAGGCGGGAGTTTTAATTTTTTGAAAATTTTTGGTAACCAAAATTCAATTTCTAAAAGTTTATTAGAAACGGAATTTCCGTTTGTAATAATTTAGATCCATCTATATATAGTTCCACCCTCTTCATTTTCTTCAATATCATCTACTCTTCTTGTTATATATATATATATATATATATGAATACACTATTGTTAATTAAATTAGTTTTACGTTTATAGTTATATAATTATAGTTATATAATATATAGTTTATAGATCTTCTAGTAATTAATATAATTTTGCCATGTTATAATTGTGGGTTAAAAAAAAGTTCGACAAGAGTGATTTAAAGAAATTTGTTATTAATAAACATTAATAGATTATAACCAAATATTTAAAAATTGGCAGATTTTTCTGCATATTTTTTTTTTAAATTTTCGTAACGCGTTAGTGACGGAATTTCCGTTACTAATAATCCATGGTTTATTAGTAACGGATTTTCCGTCACTAATGGTTTTTATTTTTACAAACTAAACGTCTGTTTTTAATAGTTTTCAACCTTTACAAACGGAATTTTCATTGCTAAAAAGTCTCAGTAATTTTATTTTTTCAAAAATTTATTTCGAAATATTTATTTTTAAAAACCGATTTTCCGTCTCTATAAGTCTGCAATTTTTCGAAATTTTTTGTTATTACAAACAAATTTTCCGTTTCTAAAGCTGAAGGGTACTTTCGGTATTTTAGATTTTACAGACGGAAAATCCATTTGTAATACGCCCTAGTTTATAGAAACGGATTTTCCATTTCTAACAATGTAGGTGTATTACAGACGGAAAATCCGTTTGTAAAAGTTTTCGACCTTTACAAACGGACCATCTCTCACTAAAAGTGGAAACAGATTCGGTTTTCCGTTTCTAAAAGTCATTAGTGACGAAACCAGTAGTGACGACTTTTAGGGACCAAAAATCCGTTTCTTCTGGTCTTTAGTGACGGATTTTTGGGCTTTACAAACGGGTTCGTCCGTTTGTAAAACTCATTTTTCTTGTAGTTCCCTCAGCGAACCTGACCCAAAATTTTAATCAGATAGCTTATACACTTGATTCTTAATGAATTTTACATTCTCACTCTCTCTTTGGGACAATGTGAGGAATTTTTTTTCATATTGTACCACTATTAACTTAAGAAAGTTATGTAGAAAATAAATATTTAAAGAGAAAGTGCCAAAGGTGTAAGTTTGAATGAGAAATATCCTTTACTTAGAAAAAAATAATACAACTACGTACCATTAAGCAAAATGAGTATATACTATTAAAGTTGGGCTCTACAATTTCGGTATCGCCACGTCATAATATTCGATATAATACCACGAGCGTATTTCGGACTATTATGCCACGACAACACCATTATCTTTTAATGCAAAATTACAATTTATGGCAAAACTCAAAATTAGGGCCATGCAGGCCCAATTTCGAGTTATCAGGGCCCAATTCTGATTGCACAAGCCCAATTCGAGTTGTTCAAGGCCCAGTTCGAGCTGTTTCAAGGCCATTCGAGCTATTTTCCTTGCAGGTCATTCGAGCTATTTTTCAAGTCATTCGAGTTATTCTGAAATAGCTCTAATTCGACTTATTCAACTCATAGTCCTACTTGGACTGCACTTCTAGCTGAATAAGGACTCTTATGCCTATATAAAGGGGTCCCATTCCTCATTCCAAGGTACGGTTTCATTATTCTTAAGCCCTAAGTTCGAGTTATATAAGTCGACCTCAACCTATTCACTAAGCTCATTCGAGTTGTTCTCCAATAGCTCGAGTTCGACCTATTTTGCACTCATACGAGTTATTTTGGACTGCCTCATTCGACTTGGTTGGTTCAGTTCATTCGACTTGTTTGCTGCTTTCATTCAACTTATTGCTTGTGCACTATTTCGACCTATTTTGACCAGTTCATTCGACTTGTTGCCTTGCACAACAAGATCTCATATTCCAACCCATCTGACTTGAGCGTCGGAGTGCCTTCGCCAGAGAATGCACCAACTTAGTTTACGTGTGGTGTTGAGTGCAGGTTCCGACTCAAAAGCTTCTAAGCATCCAAGCGGAAACTGAAGCAGTCTCACGTGAAGTGTTGACAAGTGGACACGTATCCAGACGAAAATACCCCACATCAGTGGCACCGTCTGTGGGAACCACTAAACGCACTTATGAACAAACACCATCACTGATTCAATGGCTCATCGCAGAGCCGCGGAGAAGAACGGAATAGCCGCAAGAACGAGATCCCAGAGGGAGGACGA
The DNA here is from genome assembly GCA_946800315.1 of Misopates orontium. Lineage (NCBI taxonomy): Eukaryota > Viridiplantae > Streptophyta > Magnoliopsida > Lamiales > Plantaginaceae > Misopates > Misopates orontium. The sequence goes on along the minus strand of OX326950.1, from coordinate 27,181,154 downwards.
GAACCACGGTACTGATGCATTTGAACACACATGAGTGGCAGCACCCAACGCTCCTCTGGATCCATTGCGCGTTGTAGTGGATCAACCTGCAATGCCTCCCACGGAACAACAACTGCTGAATCCTACTCAACTGGATCAAATCATAACAGCTCTTCAATAGACCATGGTACCGATGATTGTGCAACAATTGGCTAACAGTGCCGTGCAGCGTAATGTTCCAGCACCAACTGCATAACAAACGTTGACGCAGCAAGGTAGATCTCATCAGACGCAACGTCGCGCTGATTCGAGACAACACATTCAATCAAGGATGACTAGACCCAGTTGGAGGGATCCGTCGCCCTCCCCGGAACGCAGTAATTCTCATTCAGTGAGGACTACGAATAGAGCTCCAAGTCGAGCAACTATTAGAGATGGAGAAGTTAACTCAGGGCAGAGGGGTCCTGAAGTCCGTCAAACCGCTAGTCATACAGCGGGAAGGAACAGGGATCTGCCTGAAAGAGTTATACCACGGCCAGAACCGATTATTGCAAAACATATCCCTCTAGTGGAGAAGCCAACTCCATTTTGTGAGGGGATAAGCAAATTGACAATGAAGGAAGGAATTATTCTTCTTGAGATGAAGAAATATGATGGAACGACCGATCCTGCAACACATTTTGATGATTTGGACGCGGAACTCCAAATTTCGGGATTTAGTGAGAATTTAAGGGCAAAGTTGATATCACTCAGTCTGGGAGGAACTGCCAAAGAATGGTTTAAGAACTTGTTACCATGAACAATTCAGAAACATGTTCATCAAGAAGTTCGCTACTTATCGATTGAAGAAGAGATCTCTAAGTTCTCTATTCAACATTTACACGAAACCTGAGGAACCTTTGGGGAAGTACATTGAACGCCTCAATGTGGAAATTGGTCGTGTGCAATCTCCAACTGCAGATTTTGTTATCTCTGTACCAAAAAATCGATGCCAGAGTAAGAAGCTGATGGAAGTAATAACTTGGGAAGCACCGACTACTATTGAGCAAACCATGGATCTTGCTCGCAGAGTTATTGTCATAGAAGAGGCCACTATGAATCATGGTCTAATGGATTTACCAGACCCTCCCAGAGGAAAGGAGAACAGGAATTGGAGGAAGGATGACAGAGGAAAGGACCGTGATCGAAATCGACCACCTTTTAAGAGGTTCGATAATTACACTCCTTTGAGGAAGAACATTGCTGAAATCTATGCTGTCACAAAGGATAGTGGGATATTCAAACCGCTAGACCCTTTAGAGAAACTGATGAGACGAAGCAGTCAAGGAAATATTGCAAGTTCCATAGGGAAAATAGGCATTATACCAATGAGTGCAAGGCCTTGAGGAACGAAATTGAACGACTCATTCAAGATGGGAAACTCATTGAGTATTTCCTTGAGAAGAAGGAACCATGTGACGACAAGTCTTCAGGAGAAAGGAAGCGGAGTCGATCTCCACATTAGAAAAAGGACGAACCGAGGTGTAAGAAGGGCAATGGCAACGATGTTGCTGAAAACGGGATTAATGTCATAGCAGGAGGACCCACTGGTGCCAATTCTGCCAAAAGTAGAAAGAGGATTTCACGCGACATACATAACGAACGCTTGAAACGTCCAGAGATTTATCTTTTCTTTGTAGTAGACAAGTTAGATACGAAGATCACATTCGATGATAGTGATTTTGACAGCCTATCTACACAAGCTAAGGAGGCTCAGTACTTAAATTGCCCTATGGTAGTTTAAGCAGTAATCGCAAATCATCCTGTAAAGAGGATCATGATAGAAAATGGTTGCTCGGCCAATATTATCTTTATGGATGCATTGCAACAAATGAAGTTAGGAAAGTATGAAATTACGGAACTGAATTCTCCTTTAATGGGATTTGGTGGAGGCGAAGTAAAACCTATTGGAAAGATAATGCTACCAACATCTTTTGGGGAAAATCCACGAAGGAGAACTTTGAATGTGGAATATCTTATTGTTGACATTCCATTTGCTTACAATGTATTGGTGGGAAGGCCCGGAACAACTTCCTTCGCTATGATCATATCAACGGTGCATCAAAAGATCAAATTTCCTACACCTGGAGGAATTGCAGAGCTTACTACAAACTATCGTGACTCTTGGAGCTGCTATGTCACGGACAAAACCAATTAAAGCAAAAACCTATCCTAACGTCGCGATGATCGGGATTCATCCCTCTTAAACGCCCAGAATGATTGAACATATAAATACAGAGATGGTGCTTGCAACACATGAGGATTATACAATGATGCCAGACAATCTTGACTCGTCAAACGAGAAACTTGTGCCACAGGAGACTAAGGAGGAGAAGGAAGAAAGACTACCATGCGTTACAAGAAACAAATGGAGGTGGAGCGCATGAAACCCTCTAGAGAATTCAAGGAGGTTATTTTGGTGAACAATGAACCTGACAAGGTCATTAAGATCAGTAGCGAGTTACCAGCTGAGATAGAGAAGGCATTATTGGAATGCTTACGGAGAAATTTTGATGTATTTGCATGGACGAACTCGGATTTGAAGGGAATTGACCCTCAAGTTGCAGTACATCACCTGAATGTCAATCCAAATGCCAAGCCTGTTTGACAGAAAAAGAGACATTTCAGTGACAAGAAGAACAAGGCCGTTGAATTGGAGGTACAAACAAAGATAGCTACGGGTCACATATTTGAAGTACGCTACTCTGAATAGCTCAGCAACGTTGTACTTGTACCAAAGAAGCCGACAATATGGCACATGTGTGTGGATTACACTGATTGGAACAAGCATTGTCCACGAGATCCCTTTCCATTGCCAAGGATCGATCTCGTGGTGGATTCTACTGCAGGATGCGCGCTACTAAGTCTCTGCGATGCACAGAGCAGATTTCATCAAATTCTAATTGTTGTCAAAGATCAACATCAAACGGCTTTTATCACAGACATAGGCATATTCTGCTATGCTACAGAGTGATGCCGTTTGGCTTAAAGAATGTCAAAGCAACCTTTCAGAGGTTGGCGGAAAAGATGTTCTACCATCAAATTGGCAAGACTATGGAGGTTTACATCGATGACATGCTTATCAAAAGTCTAAAGGTGGAAGATCACGTTAAACATCTCGATGAGGCTTTTGGTATCCTGAAACAATACGGAATGAAGTTAAATCCAAAGAAATGTACATTTGGAGTTAAGGCGGGAAAATTTCTCGGCTTCATGGTAAACGAGCGAGGCATTGAAGCTAACCCAAACAAGATCAAAGCTATAATGGATCTACCATCTCCCAAGTCCGTTCGAGAGGTGCAACGCTTGGTGGGGAGAATCACGACACTTAGCCGTTTTATTTCACATTCTGTAGAGAAGAGCTTGCCTTTCTTTAAGAAGCTACGCAAGACACCTAGAAGATTGTGAAGAAGCTTTTCGCCAGCCAAAGGTTTATCTCACAACACAACCATTATAATCTAAGCCCAAGGATAACGAGATGCTATATCTCTACTTGGCCATAACAAAGAATTCACTAAGTACAGTACTTGTACGTGAAGAAGATAGGAAGCATCTGCCAATCTATTACGCAAGCAAAGTGTTAAATGAGGCAGAACTAAACTATCTGGAGATCGAAAAGCTAGCGTACGCACTCGTGATAACAGCATGGAAATTGAGGCCATATTTTCAATCACATCCGGTCACTATCTTAACTAATAAACCGTTGAAGCAAGTTATGGCAAAACCGGAAACATCTGGCAGACTAGTGAAGTGGGTGATCGAGCTAGGAGAATATAGTCTGGAGTATTTACCAAAGACCGCCATTAAGGCGCAAAGGTTGGCTGACTTTGTGGCAGAAACTATCTCAGAGGCAGAACAATCACCGGACGTTGCTATGGTAACAAATGAAGCTAAAAGAGATACACCCGGAATTGCGAAGGAGACATGGACCTTGCATGTAGATGGATCATCCACAGTTGACGCTAGGGGGCTGGAGTTTACTTAAGTTCGGCGGATGGAAGAGAATTTGACTATGCAATAAGACTGAACTTCCAAGTTACTAATAATCAAGCGAAGTATGAGGGTATGCTAGCTGGAATACAAATGGCAAAGTCGTTAGGGATTACTAAAATTGTGGCGTTGCTAATCAGTTTGAGGGAAGTTACATCAAATTTCGAGACATTTACTATTTCACAAATACCAAGAGCGGAAAACGAGCAAGCCGACTCCTTGTCACGATTTGCGAGTACCGCTGATGTTTTTGTAGAAAGGAGAGTTACATTGTTAGCTGCGGAACAACCCTCAATCGGTAAAGGGGGCGAATCAGATCCAACACAAGCATTGGATTACGTTCTGCCAGTGGAGATTGAGGAATGCTGGTAGGACTAAATTATTAATTACTTACAGAATGGAACTATGCCAACTGATCCACAAGCGGTCAGAAGGTTGAAGTACAAATCGGCGAGATTCACAATGTTCAATGGATAACTTTACAAGAGATCATTTGAAGGACCACTTTTAAGATGTCTGTCACTAGCACAGGCTAAATGTGTCTTAAGAGAAATACAAGAAGGAAGTTGCGGAAATCATTCGGGAGGACGATCCTTAGCACATAAAATACTTTGACAAGGATATTTATGGCCAACTGTTATGAAAGATGCGATGGATTATACAAGGAAATGCAGAAGTTGTCAACTACACTCGAAGATCATCCATACACGTGCACAACCAGTGACGACTGTGAGCTATGGATGTTCGTTCGATCAGTGGGGAATAGATATTGTTGGACCAATGCCAATAGCGTCGGGAGGAAGAAAATGGCTACTGGTGGCAGTGGAATATTACACCAAGTGGGTAGAGGGTGAAGCACTTGTGTCAATAACAGAGGCTAATGTCAAGCACTTCATATGGAAGAATATCATATGTCCATTTGGAATACCAAGGGTCTTAATTTCCGACAATGGACGGCAGTTCCAAGGATTTAAGATTCAAGACAAGTGTAAGGACATGAAGATTGAGCAACGATTTACATCCGTCACGCATCCTGAAGCAAATGGACAAGTTGAGGCTACGAACAATACGTTGGTGAAGAGCTTGGAGAAAAGATTGGAAGGATAAGGAAGAAACTGGGCGGAGGAGCTGCCAGGTATACTATGGGCATATCGCACTACGCCTCGGACTTCAACTGGAGAAACTCCATATTCGCTAACATATGGTTCTGAAGCAGTAATACCTGCTGAAATTGGGATGCCAGCTTACCGTATTGTTACATACGATGAGGATCAAGCTTTAAGGGCGAGACAGATGGACCTTGAACTGATAGGAGCAACAAGGGAGAAGCTTACCAAACGAAGGAAAGCATACAAATCTACGATGACCAAAGCATATGACAACAAGGTTCGGTTTCGAAACTTCCAAGTGGGGGACTTGGTCTTGAGGAAAGTTGAAGCTACCAAGCATGTGGGGAAGTTGAAGCCAAACTGGTAAAGACCATACAGGGTTTCAAAAGCAAGCGCCAAAGGATACTACTATTTGCAAGAGTTGGGTGGAAGGATTCTATCACGCCCCTGGAACGTCAAGAACTTGAGAAGGTTTTATAGTTAGGACACTAGCATTCTAACATCCTTGTGGCACAATAGGGCCATAGTTTCGATGTCTTTATTGCTTATTCTTTTACGAATTACGAGTCTTCGCATGTGGACCTCGATTGTAATACTTAGCAGCAAACTATGTTGACTTGATTCCTGACCACCTATATACGGCAGGATACGTAGACAACCCGGAAGTTACTCTCGCTCAGTCCCAAAACTTATAAAATTTCTTATTTTATTCAGGTTTGATTATTTGCCTACATCCTACATACATGTTAATAAGCGCAAGCATTCTTAAAATGGAGCTCTAGCACTCAAACTTATAGGTATAGACACTTAGAACAAAACGAGCACAAGCACTCGTAAATCGAGCACAAGCACTAGCAAAAACGAGCACACGCACTCATAAATCGAGCACAAGCACTCAAAAAAGTGAGCACAAGCACTCGTAAAAAGCGAGCCCAAGCACTGGCAAAACGAGCAGAAGCACTCGTATATCGAGCACAAGCACTCGAAAAATCGAGCACAAGTCCTCAAAAACTGAGCACTGGCACTCAAACAATGAACTTTTATAATAAAACACAAGACAAACAAGCACAAAATAAGGAGTTCAATAATATGAACAATACGAAAATCTAGAATGAATCACAATGTACTTGAGCATAAGGGATAAGCGCAACAAAGGCGCGAGGTCAACAAAACATACTAAGTAAAAGTGTCAACAAAACAATTAACAAATTGTGCAGAATGTACGACTAAAGATAGCGGCACGCATGCCAGAGATCACGACACGCAGGCCGGCTTCAAACACTTGCTCATCTACTTCTTCAAGCGAAAACAAAATATAAACGCACTCATTAGTGAACTTAAAGCTAGCAAAAATGGAAGACATAATCAATGAAGAATAACAACTTACATTCGTCAGTACCGAAGCAGTACGGCTGCACAAGCCTTGAAGACCAACCTCCTCATAGTACCTCTTCCTGTCAAAGGAAGGAAGGAAGCCCTTACACAGCCTCATAGCCGCAGTATTGATCAGTTTGTAATGACCAAGGTCCATTGAGGCAAGATCATTGATGTCAAGATCATCGGGCTCGTATGTGTTGGAAGTGTCATGAGCAGGACGCTTTCCGCGACGACGATCGTTAGAAGAAGTAGGGCGCTTTCGCGTATTTAGATCACAGCCAACAAGATTTCCCTGTCTTACAGCATTTACAACAGCGGGGATCCGCTCGCGGCCACTGGAAGAGGTAGTAGGCGTGGGAGCTCGGTGCAAAGATCCGCCAGTCGTCTTACTCCTCGAGCTCCGAGAAGTACCAGTAGTCGAAGGAGCGCTAGAAGGCGGTGCTGCAGAGGATGGAGTCGAAGCAGTAGTAGGAGGATCAGCAGGAGTAGTCTCGATGGAGGAAGGAGCAGCCCCAGGAGCCGGTTCCGACGGAGCTGCACCTCCAGTGCTAGTATTGCCTGGAGCAAGATCCTCATTTGCCTCCCTCATAGCAGCCAACTTCCTCTTGGCCTTGCTTACGACCATCTTTTTCTGCGAGTAGGAAAGGACATAGGATTAGCATTAAAACAAGGAGGTAGTAACAACAATAAAAAGACAAACAAGCAATAAAAGAAGACAAGTTATTTATACCAAAGTCAACCGCGCCATGATAAGGTACGGTAGAGTACCCCCCGGCGCGGAGAATGGCATTCTTAGTCAATGACGAGGCATCAAACCTATGAATCCTCAACATTTTGATATCGTCAGAAGACAAAGAAGCAGGAGGACAGCGTGGGGCTCTAGCTATTTCTGTCCAGTCTCTCCTAAAGTTGAACTCTCTAGGCGTAGACTCCTGGATATAGAACCACTGATTTTTCCAAGTGTTCCCGAAGCTAGACTGGAGGCGGTCAAGAAACTACTATTCTTCCTAGCTGTCAAGAAATAAAAACCCGCATCCTCCCCAGTCGTCCTAGACTTACTAAGGAACATCTGGAAGAAAGCATCGGCGGTACAAGGAAGCTTATACACCCTCATCAAGATGATGAAGGCGTGAATGATGCAGTAGGTATTGGGTGTGAAATGAGAGGGACAAGAAGGCAATCTGAGGAGAATTTGACGCACTACATCACGGAGAGGGAACCTAAGTGCACAAGAGAGGAAGTTATGGAAAATGGCCAAACAACCGGCAGGAGGATTGTCCACCCGATCTTCGGGACTGGGAAAGATAATGGCATATGGTTCAGGGACATCGTACATACTTCTATAAAACGACTCTCCATGAGTGTTCAAGGGACGAATTCGGGCAAAGTTCAAAAGGTTATTAACTGGAGATGGGGTATCTAGTTCCATTCCTTCATCTGCTAACTCCTAGACAGTCTCATCTACGATGGCATTATCAACTTCTATAGGGGTTGGTGCAATAGACTCATCTGCAACTATAGGGTTCGGTTCAGCAATGTTTGTCAGAAATTCCTCACTGTCAGAATGGTCTAAGATATTGACCTCCCTATCCGACCCTTGAGCATTAGAAGATGATGTGTCACTATCCGAATCCCCACTCTCAGATGAAGACCCAGACCCAGACCCAGATGACTCTATGACTTCAGGAACATCAATAGGACTCGTGGACTCTATGTCTGACTCAGAAGCCACAAGTTGTGTAGGAAGGAGTTAGTGTTTACCGGTTATAGGGTTCAAGTCTAGCACTCGCTCAATCTGAGGGTCTCGCCTCTCGTAAGATCTCTCTGTGGGCACAAAGATCCTTGGAGCTCCTGGAACTCAAATTTTGGTAGGACGTGACGGTTGTGACGCACGAGGAGGGCTGGATCTTCGTGTAGAGCTACGATCCCGATCAGAGCTGGGTCGTGAGGATTGTGGATGGCGATCGAAGCGTACTGGTGGACTACGGCGGGAACGTTGTTTGTTGGAACGAGCCGTCGTGACAAATCTGCAAAAAGTTTGAAGAAAGATAAGTCCAGGAGCTTTTTTGAAAATTTTTGCAAAATTCTAAGTGTTATAGCTTGAAATCAAGCTTCACCGAGTTATTTCATATAACTGGGGTCCATACTAAGGATTCCGAGCTATTTTTACATAGTTTCGAGTTATGTTTAGCATTATCGAGTTATTACGTTATTATTCGACCTATTGTAGTAAATTCAACTTATTCTATACTTGTTCGAGCAACAATGGGATCATTCGAGTTATACTAAGGTTATTCGAGTTATACCTAGAGGTTTCGAGCTGTTTTCAAGTGCTTTCGAGCTATTAGAACGGATGCAGTGTATTCGAGCTATTGACAGAGTTTGAGCTATTTGCGAAAAAATTAAATCTGAAATGAAATCATTTTCGGCGGGTATTTATAGGCGCGACTGGCGATAAAATTACATAAATGCCCCTGTTTGAGTTATTCCACATTTGAGTTATCACTGTATTCGACTTATTTTCGGGAAAAACCTTTCAAAAATTTTTCTTTAAGATTTTGGGTACGTTTCTTCACTGCCGGACTCGTTGCACGATTACCGAAGTTTCTTGAACTATTTTTAGTTTGTATGACCAATGTTCTCACACATTACTCTTACAAACTGGGGGACTCCATGATGTACCATATTTCTGTATCCCCACATCATAATATTTGATAGAATACCACGAGCGTATTTTGGACTATTATGCCACGACAACACTATTATTTTATAATGCAAAATCAGAATTTAAGGCAAAACTCAAAATTAGGCCCATGCAGGCCCAATTTCGAGTTGTTCAGGGCCCAATTCGGATTGCACAAACCCAATTCGAGTTGTTCAAGGCCCAATTCGACCTGTTTCAAGGCTATTCGAGTTATTTTCCTTGCAGGTCATTCGAGCTATTTTGCAAGTCATTCGACTCATAGTCCTACTTGGACTGCACTTCTAGCTGAATAAGGACTCTTATGCCTATATAAAGGGGTCTCATTCCTCGTTCCAAGGTACGCTTTCATTATTTCCAAGCCCTAAGTTCGAGTTATATAAGTCGACCTCGACCTATTCACTAAGCTCATTCGAGTTGTTCTCAAATAGCTCAAGTTCGACCTATTTTGCACTCATTCGAGTTGTTTTGGACTGCCTCACTTGACTTGTTTGGCTCAGTTCATTCGATTTATTTGTTGCTTTCATTCTACTTATTGCTTGTGCACTATTTCGACCTATTTTGACCACTTCATTCGACTTGTTGTCTTGCACAACAAGATCTCATATTCCGACCCATCAGACTTGAGCGTCGGACTACCTTCGTCGGAGAAGGCACCGGCTTAGTTTATGTGTGGTGTTGAGTGCAGGTTCCGAACTCAAAAGCTTCTTAAGGATCCAGCAGGGACTGAAGCAGTCTGACGTGGAGTGTTGACGAGTGGACATGTATCCAGACGAAAATACCCCACATCAAAGTATACGATTTTTTATTCCTTGACTTCAAGTTCCCTATTTTTATAATATACCAATATGAAAGCCAAGAAAGCATATATTGTTTCTTTGCTTAAACTCGAACCAACATCTCATGTGCATAAATTATTATGCTAGCCCCAATTTCGAGCCCCTACAATGAACTTCAATTAACATATACCAATGAAAATAAAATGAAAAGTTTTTTTTTCATGTATCTTCAACAAAATGGGCCAATTCCATGCTAGAAATTGGAAATCATATAAAAACTAAATATAAAATATACCTCAGCCCTTGCTGACCCTTATATTCAAAATGAGGGTATGGTCCCACCTTCGCCTCTACACCATTCTCTGTCACCCATGGTAGCACATCCAGAGGGTTCATCGCTGACTAATTATTTAGAAGCAGAGGCTCCTGCACGTGCAAACGCTTTTTGGTCGGGTTGGATGCATCCAACTCGATTTGATGTTGATGTTCCTGCCAAAGACTGCATTCAAGGTTGAGGTAAAAGGGAAGCAGCAGAGACTAGTGAAAGTTCTCATCTAGGTAAAAGGACTACTTACGCACCAGAAGGTTTTGAGGGCCAGTGCATGCCCTCTGATAATCTAAGATATGCACGTTTACTGATTTACTTGTTTTATTGCTTTGTTCTTATGTGTTTTGAGTCTTGTAATGTTAATTTCTATGTTTTTGGGTTTAGAGGTGTTGTTGGCAAAAAGAGGCAAAAAGGAACAAAAACAACACTAGTTTGCAAAATTTTCTGGGAATAGATCCGAACGAATCACAGAATGGACTAGATATCAATGGAAAGATATGGAAGTCTAGTTTCTAACGCAAGAAGCTAATCACAATTTTGACATCTAAAGAAGAAGTCATAGCCAAAATGGTGAAGACGTGCAAAGCTGGAAAGCTGTTGGACACACACAAGCGTGGATGATAAATTTGGATCTTAAGAAGTTATACATATCAAAGATGTAGAAGGATGAGATAAGAGTTCGACACAGCAAACATAAGTGAAATCAGAGGTCTGTAGCAAAATATATGAAGAAAATGGTGAACTGCCGTTGAATGCAATTCTATGCAATCGCATTGTACTCACAAATTGTTGATAAAAGATTACCCTAGTTTCACAGCCGCCGTAAGCGATCGCTTACCACTTTTATACGATCAATTAGGCCAGAAGTTTTAGCTGATATGGTTTCCTAATCAAACTCAAAGTCTCCCCATCACTTCCACCTATAAATACAAGGCATTAGGGGGCACACAAATCACACTTAGAAGCTTTTTAGATTAGGGTTTAGTATTTTCAGAGGTCTATAGCAATAGATATGAAGACAATGGTGAACTGCCGCTGAATGCAATTCTATGCGATCGCATTCTGCTCGCAAATTATTGATAGAAGTTACCCTAATTTCACACCCGTCGTAAGCGATCGTTTGCCATTTTTATACGATCGCTTAGGCCTGAATTTTCAGATAATTTGGTTTCCTAATCAAACTCAAAGTCTCCCCAACACTTCCACCTATAAATACAAGGCACTGGAAGCAAGAAAATCATACAATATCACACTTAGAAGCTTTTTAGATTAGGGTTTAGTACTTTCTTTAGTTTATTATGTTCTAATTGGTTTTTCTAGGGTTAAGATGCAACCTAATTGCTCTTTGTTGAGCTCGACTTTACGATTAATCGATTGATTGAAATTTAGTTAATTTGTATATCTTGTTGCTAATGCGTGACGAACACATGTATGATTTGATGTTATATGCATGAGCAAAATTTTCGGTATATGATAGATCTCATAAGATATATGAACATTGCCTTGAATGTGTAGATTGACAACCTATCGCATTATGTAGTGATGCTTTTTGATACGTTCAATCATGTATTATCATGAAATCAATTAGATTGCAATCGATGTCAACTATAGATGATTATGGTGAAACCCTGAAACCTAGGTTTTTAGCATTATTGTTTCTTTTTAGTTATTGTTCTATTTATTTACTGTTTCAACTATGTTTAGCTAGGTTAGTTTATGTTGTGAGGTTATGGAATTAACTGAGAATTTGATTATGTTGTGATTGTTGTGTATCAATTTGTGTGCGTGGAATGATTAACTGGGATTGGTAACCTAATTTTAATGCTTTTGGGTGCTTAATCAACACATAATTGTTTGGATTCGTATGGCAGATGCGAAAGCCAAACTCATAGGATAGATCTCATAGGTTGTTAAATTCCATATGTCGTGTGATGGTAGCGTCTAGCAATAGAAACGTAGGTATTACACTGAGATGAATGCATTTGGAGGAACAACGTACAAATAGTAACATTCTAAATTACAGAGTGGTGCTTCCCAATATAGAACATATAAGTATAGGATTTACCTAATAGTTTTATATATCCCACCCAAAAATTTAGCGTAGTTAATCACAACAATGGTTTGTCTATGAACCTTAGATCTTTAGTTACCAGTGAAACCCAGTCTTTGCGATACTTTGTCTTTTTATTGAATTATGTTTAGTATTTTCAGTATTCTTAGTTACTAATTAACAATCCAAAATCCGCCCTTTGTTATTTAATTTATTCATGTATATTAAAAGTAGTTTGCATTGATAATTATCCTTAGATAGTCCCTTGGGTTCGATATTTTTTGGGTCGTAACTTACTTCCCCTATATATTACTTGCATCCATACACTTGCGGTGAAATATTGCCAATAGGATTTGGGCAGGTCACCTTCTTCTGAAAGTTTCCCTATTGGCCCATACACTTTGTGGAATGCGTAGGCACTGGGTACATGGGTCTTTCTTTGACTGAAATGAATGACGCTCAACTTCTATCCAGCGTGGGCCATGAATGGTTGATGCAAAAAACGGCTCGTTATCGCAAATGGGTGCGTGTTTTTTACACTTTTAGTTATCTGCAAATATACGTTTCTAACTATTACTTTTCCCTTTGTCGCAATTCATGGCGATTTGCAAACTAGCGTTAAAGGAAATCGTTAAGGCTGCTTCAGCATAATAAAAAAGAAAAGAGCCACTGGACATGCATGCGTCTACTGTCGGTCAGGCCAACTTGGCTACCAATGAGCCTAGGCGCGAGTTGCGTGAGACAATTGAGACTTGTAATGTTGCTATGGATGCTCCAAATGCTAGCTTTTACCCTGTTCAGTAATGGGATTACTTTACCGTTGATGAATAAAGTCACGGGTTTTTAGCACATTTTGATGTCACTGCTGAATACGGTTGGCTCATCAATAGCTAATAGATTGACACCCCTAATGGGTTTATTTGACAATGGGTAGAAAGAGAAGCACCTTACTTTGACTTTTACACCGGCTTGGTATTGGCAACTCCACTTGGAGAGCTAGAAGGCAAGGCAGCTTGTGGGTCGCACCTCACCGCAGGCACTGAATGGAATGAGTGGAGATCTTCCTTCCCCTTGCTAATTACCAAGAACTAGCTGCCGAAACTGTTCTTATGGAGAAGATAAAGGCGTCCCCATTCCACAACTCCAAGTTTTACACGAGGAACTCGAGTAATTGAATGACGAGGTAGTGTCTCACAAAGTGGTTACCCAACAACGAACGAAGATCACTGATGGTCTTGAGAAACAACTTGCATAATCTCATAAAAATAAGCATGATGCTTTCAATCATTGTGCAGTTGCGACATTTCTTTCTTTTTCATTTCTACAACTGTTGTCAACTCTTTTGGTTTTATGTTTTAACATTATTATTTAGCACAATGCAAGAGCTAACTAAGGATCATAAGGTGTTGTTTGTGACTAAATTTTTTCAAATCTGGCACTTATCGCCATATCACTTGACGCTCTTGGCACAGTAGACGCGTAAAGAGGGTTTACCTCTACTTCAAGGTAGACAAGAGTTTGGGTGCCTTCTCTTCTATATTTGGTTTGAAGCAGTTGAAGGCTTCTATGGCTGATGATGTTGGTGCGAGTTCCTCTTGGCCTGTTCCTATCTTTAATATAGATGAAATTAACGATTTGGCAGATCTATGCCAAATGGAAGAGATGTGGATGTGGGATATGGTCGGGGATGTAAACGCCCTCATTAGCAAACAAAGGGATCTACTTTCTGGTGAATGAGGAGGATGAGGACAATGCCGAGGGAAATGCTAATGGGCTAACCCAGTTGGGAAGCCTTTTGGCCATAACACTAAAGTCTCCTATCTTGATAACCTGAGCATTTTTCCCCGTATTAACCCGATGGTAGGTAACATGAATGTTAAGGAGGGATGAGCTAGTGTTATTGACTTTTCAATGTGGGTGATCCTCACGGTGATGCTACGCCACAAAGTCTTTTTGCTCGCATTGATACTCCTTCATCTGTGGCTGGACAAAATGAATCAAGTTTATCAGCATTAAGATCCCCTCACTTTGTTGTTTATGAAGGAATAGCCTTCTAGGACCCTTAGTTTGTGTTCCTTACAACCCAATTACTCCTATTCATCAGGTGGGAGTTGATTTATAAACCGGTAATTAGTTCTAGTAATCGTATAAGCGTCCCGGAAATGTTGTTGGGGTTCCTTACTCTCTTTATGATGATTTCGAATATTCATCAATGTAGTTTTTCTATCTCCCCTAACCTTTAGGCGCTTTCGATAATTATGCAAATATTTTGAACAATCTCTTTACTTGATACATTTGTAATTTGATTTGGTGCTTCAGTTCACCTCATTATCCTATGATATCTTCGATTTTTGCTTCTACCTATGGTCAGATTTGTGATTCGTCTCTTACTTTGCATTATGCGGTTGTCACAATTGATTGCACAAAACTATATGTCAAATTATTACCCCAAGTATCGATGCCACTGGGGGCTATGCATTTTACCTCAACTATTCTTATCTATTTGTGTTTTAATTTCACACAAATGAATGTGAAGCTATCACGTTTCACATTCATGACTCACTAAAATAAATAAACAACTAGGGGCATTTCGGATAGAATAGAAAGATTACGCAAAATTACGACATAATTCAGTACTAAATCAAGATATTGTATGGAACTAGGTTTCACTGGTTAGATCTTACTTAAGGTTCACAGACAAACCATTTTTGTGATTAATTTTGTTCAAAAATATGTGGCATATATTAATCTATGAGGTATTCCTATAATTGCGGGATTTCCACTCAGTCTATGGGAATGGTAATCTATATACTTTGTTCCCCCAATCTAACTGCTCAATCTAACCGACCGATAAGATCTCATTTATCTTAGTGAATCACGTATGTCTTAGTTTCTAGACGCTAAACATCACAAGACATGTAAATTTCAATAACTTATGAGATCTAAACCTATGAGTTCTTCGGTCGTGTCTGTCATAAGAAATCTAAATGTATATGTGCTGATCAAGTATACAAAAGCATTAAAAGCAGGCTATGAAATCAAGTTAATTGTTCCACACAAATCATCAAAGCATAGTCATCACAACATAATCACTATCCAAATACTTTCATAGCCTTATGATACAGAGCTAATTTAGCTACTCATCATTAAGTGAAATAAAAGAACCAAGTAAAAGAAACATTGTCTTCAATAAAATAACTATAGGGATAAAAGCATTAAATCCCCCATACTATGCATCGATTGCGTTTTACCCCCTTTCCTTTTATTTTTTGCGACTTGCCCCCTGTACTATGGATAAATAAGAACTTTGCCCCCCAAGTTCAAATCCAATGGTGAAAAATAGTGACATGTGTCCATATCCAACAGTGAAAAAATGACTTAGGGGCAAAGTGTTTATTTATCCATAGTACATGGGGCAAGATTCAAAAATTAAAAGGATAGGGGGCAAAGTGCAACATGGGGTAAAGTACAGGGGGTTTAACTCTTTTATCCCTAACTAATTAATGAGATCCGTGTTCAAAACAATAATGAACTATATGAAGAAAGTAAATAACAAAAAGTATCCAAAGCATAAAAACTTAAATCCAAAAGTAAAAGTACGAAAACTCACTCTCCAAATTTTGTTTTTGGTTTTTCTCATGCCTCAAAAAGTTCTTCGAAACCCTATAATATGTGTAAACTATGGCTTGCAAAAATTATGTTGGCACACTTTTCCACGAGTTTCACGCCTTCTATTTATATTCCTTGAATCAGCATAAATAACCTATTTTCGAGCATATGCGACTATGCGATCGCATCCTTCCTTTGCATGCAGCAAACAAAGTATTAGGGCTACATCACCTCCAAGTTATCGGATATGTGCGATTGCGTGCATCTTCTTCTTAATTCCAATACAATCACATAATTCTATGCAATTTCATCTCTTTGCATTCATGCTTGCATGTTTTGCCCATAATTTTTGTTTTCGGCGTTTTTTACTCCATGTTCACTAGGTTGACTCCTCAACAACAAAATAAAGAAAAATAAGTAAAAAGACGCAGACCACTAGGAAACAAGCTCAAAAATAGTCTGTTTGACGCATAAAAGAGGAGTACATGAGGGACTCATCAAAGACCCCAAACTTTGGGTTCCTCTCATCAATCTCTTTTAGATATACATTCATAGCATCAAATTTGTCTATTAAACTATCCATATAAGAAATTTTATGCAGCCATACTACTAGTTTCTCGATCTTGGATGGGGATCCACTTTCTCCGGCAGTGCACCATCGTCTCAATCAAATCTAAGGCTTTGTCATTTGACAGTGCCATGAAACTTCCTCAAAACTGTAGCATCAATGTTTTTCTTCTCATCACTGTGCAACCCAGCATAGAAGTTCAAGTTCAAAAACATCGAGAATTAACTCATCTCATGTTGTGGTCAGCTCCTCACTAATGCTTTATATCTCACCCAAGCTTCATAAGTCTCTTCTAAATCTATTTTACAGAATACCATAATTGTTCAAACCATGTCTTTGTAAGGTTATTCAAAGAAAATTGAAACAGTTATAACCATGGTGCATATATCACGTTATAACCGTGGTGCATAACCCACATACCCATATCCACTACACGTCCTCAAGAAAAAATTTAGATATTCTTTTGGATCCTCTCTACGGGAACTCGCAAATTGGTTTCGAGTAACGAGGTGGCCTACTCCGCTCTTCAGTGGATGAGTCCCAGGTGGAAACCTCAAACATGTACTCTACATATCATCAAGATTCGACATGATATCTTCTCTCTTTCCTTGGTAATACCATGGTAGATTTGGTGGCAATGGTTGTGGTGGATTCTCTTCCCCATGCGGAACTTCTCATCCTTCCTGGTTTTTAGCCATCAATTTTGCATCTTTCAACCTCATACAAGTCTTTTCCATCTCAAGATCGATGGGTATTAGTTCAATCACCGAGCTCATGGTCACAAACTAACGCCACTTTCTTAAAAAAACCAAAGAAAATTACTCAAATCAACAAGATTCTAAAACAAAAATATGTAAGAATACTTGAGCACAATTTTCTCCCTAGCTACAAGATCAAGAACTTGATCGCCCAACACTATGTTGCAATTTATTACTGCAAGTGTACGGATCTCAAGTAGTAAGGGAAGTAGATGTATGACCATAAGTATTAATCCTGCATGGACCTATGCGTTTTACCTCAACTTTCTTGTCTATTCGTATTTTAATTTCACAAAAATGAATGTGAAGTTGTCACCTTTCACACACAACTCTCTAAAATAAATAAACAACTATGGGATTTTGGATTAAACATAAAGATTAAACAATTTTTTTGCAAACTTAAGACTTAATTCAATAATAAACCAAGGATATCATAAGGAACTAGGTTTTACTAGATATATTTGATACATGGCTCATAGGCAAACCATTGTTGTGATTAGTTACGTTAAAATCAAGCGTGGGATGTATTTATCTATGTGGTGTTCTTATAATCGTCGGATTTCTACTGTGTCTGTGGGAATGGTACATTGTTCCTCAAAACTTGTTAATCATAGTGAATCGCCTATGTCTTAATTTCTAGACGCTAAATGACCTGCCAAAACTCTATTGGCAAAATTGATACTGCAAGTGCATGGGTGCAAGTAATACAAGAAAAGTAAGTTACAACTCACAAATATCCGTTCCGAAAGGAGGATTACGCTTGATTTAAACTACTAATTCATCTATTAATGCAAAATGAAAACTAATGAATGTGAATGTGTCACCTTTCACACTCACGACTGAACAAATAAAGCAATTAAATGGGGGATTTTGATTTGATAAATAATAACTTAAACATTTTAACAACTTTATGGCTTAAATCAATAACTAACTAGTGGTATCGTAAGGAACTATGATTGTTTGTATAGATATGATCGAAGGCTCATAGACAAACCATTGTTGAGATGAATAATGATCAATTCATGTGTGGGATATATTAAACTAAGTATTTTTGTAATTGTGGATTCACCACTTTATAATTCGAAATATTACGATTTGTACTTTGTTCTACCAAACGCATTCTTCTCAATGAATTACGTAAGCCTTAATTGCAAGAGGAAAACCATCACACGACATGTGGAATTGAATAACCTATGAGATCTATCCTATGAATTCGGTTATCGTATGTGTCATAAGAATCTAAACATCTATTTGTTTATGAAGCACATAAAGCATTGCACTCAAGTTATCAATTCAATTTAATTATTCCTCACACAATCTTCTCAACATAATCATCACAACATAGTCTCTATACAAATACTCCCATTGGCTCATGATACACGATGCAATTAGCTACTCATAATTGAAATAAACATATAAACGCCATGAAAAATTAAACATAGTCTTCAATAAAAGAACCAAATGAATGTCTAGTCAAAACAAACGTACAAAAACAACCCACCATATAGAAAGACAATAAACTAGAATTCACAAGTAAAAATACTAACAAACATAAACTCAATCACGGTTCTCGGTCATGTTCTGCTTCTAAAGATCTCCAAAAAGCTCCTCTTAATCTATGTTGGCCTTCTTGTTGTATTTTTAGTACTTTTCTCCCCTCCAACTTTGTTTTTCACGAGCTTCTGGTCTTCTATTTATATTTCCTAGGTCTTGGAAAGTTTCAGACATTAATTCTGCATAAAAAACCTAATATCTTAGTCTAAGCAATTGTTACCTATCGCTTTCCAACAGCATGCGATGGCTGCTGACTATAGGGATTATGAGTACAAAAGGAACTCTTCACGAAACATCACAAGATATGAATTATGAGTACAAAAGACTCGAAACAAAAAAAAAGTAAAAAGACTCGAAACAATCAATAATGAAGCGTAAAATTTGTCTATTTGGTTTATGAATTATGAGTACAAAAAGGAACTCTTCACTAAACATCACAAGATATGTGGATTTCAATAACTTGTGAGATTTAAACATATGAGTTCTTCAATCAAGTCTGTCATAAGAAATTTAAACATAGATGTGCTAATCAAGACAAAAGCATTTAAAGCAAGTTATGAAATCACATTAATTGTTTCCGACACAGTCATCAAAGCATATTCATCACAACATAATCACTATCTAGCTACTTTAACTTAAATCAACTTTAGTTTTTTGCAAAAAGTTGTGAAATGTTATTCAAAGAATATGGTGAAATCGTATGAAAATTTATTCTTTATGAGATCAATTAATACTATATTATTTTGAGTTTTTCTTTTTCTATAATAAAATATTTGCAATTGCTTGGAGAAAAAATCTTCATAAGTTAAAAAAATACAATTCCTACTTATTTTAGTGTATATTATTATTAATAAGGGATAAATAGATTTGAAACTCAAGAACATAAGCAACAGAGATTTAATGAAGAGAAGTTTCACATAAAATTATTATTAAATACAACTGATTAATAACTAGAATATATTTATTAAATTATAAATAATTCAAAGTTTCAGAAGATGTGAGAACAAATATATTGATTTGAAAAGTATTCGTGTAATTTTTGAGTTAGAAGGAAATATCAAAATTTTGAGAATTAGAAACCTTTTTAAAAGAGTAATAAATTTTCCTCCTTTTGTGTTCGAGAGATATCGAAAACTTTTTTAATACTATTTTTTTATTACATTTCTCGCTTCCTATGTGAAATATCCAAAAAATAAAAAATGGTGGAATTTCTGTTTTAGAACTTTAGTTATAAAGTGTTATGTTAATTCTGAAGGGAAATAAAAACATTGATAAATATAAAAGTTTTGGATAAAGATTAAAAGATTTTCTAATCTTTTCCTGTATTTTCCATTTTTATATATAAAAAAAAAAAAAACAAGAAAGCGTACTACCAATCACTTGGTATAATAATTTTTTTTGCAATTATCTCATTTTTTCCTATTTTTCGTGGAACCAATCAGAGCCTAAGAGAACCGATGAAATCCCACTATTACCCTTGACGTGAAAAAATTTAAATTAAACAGAAAAGAAACAAAAATGTCCAACCCCAGCCGAGCCCCACCACCGCCACAGCCACCATACACGTGCTTGCGACTCTTCTTTGATGCCGTCAAGACCAGGTCAGACGTGACCTGTTCGTGACTAAGCTCCGGCCGCTGCACGTGCAGTTTTGGTCTATCGCTACAGAAATACTTGCACTACATCGATCAATTTGCAGATTTCACTATGGTGCATTAAAATTAAAATTGTGGCCGTCGCTGGTCGTGCAACTTACCATCTCTGGTCGCGGGCCGACACGACCTTCATGAGGTCGGGTTGTTGGGCGACCAATTTGTGGAGTGAGGCCGGCCGAGGAAGACGACTATTCCCCGATTTAATTTTTCACTTTTTTCTTTTAATTTTAAATATTGGAAAAGAAGAACATTTTTGAGTTATTTTCAATATTTTAGATATGTTTAAATAATCTGAAGGAATAAATAACAAAATACTAATATGTAAAAGTTTGAAAAATAAATTTTTGTTTTCTTTTAAAATTTTAACACCTTAAGGGGTAACTGTAGTGGAAATAATAAAATAAAGATAATTTGTTTAATTTTTCATACATGAGGGGTGATTTGTGTAATTTACCCATAGTTCAAGATTAGTTTGTCTAATTCACCCTTTTTATATTTATATTTCAATATTTATAAGGGGGTATCTCACCGTAGTTAATTTCTCTCCAATTCTTTTAGTATGATATCAAAGACTTTTAAATTTGTTGAGATTAAGAAAATTTTCTCTAAATCCTAATTGTCGTTGTTGTGGCGCCTCCTTCAATGTTCGACAGTGTTGTTGGAAAAATTGGGTGAACAAGTCAAAGTTGGACACTCTAACACATAACACAAAGAGTGGAGGAAAAGTTTCTATCACAAACTCTTACGACTTGTTATAAACAACTAAATTACGTAGGTATGCATATGACTTCCCTAGCATGAACCTAGATCATTTATGTATCATCACTGACTCGCCTTCTTCATTAATTCTAGTACATGAATGTCACTAAAAGGAAAATATAATTCATGTAATATGTTAATCTTATTATTCATGCATTTGTTGAATAAGTGAATAAAATATACTATATATCCAACACTTTCCCCTTAAAAACTATTCATTGCACCTAGTGATATCTGCTTTCATCGCATGAAAAGGTCAACATATTGGTCTCGCCACTGCACAAAATTTTGCTTCATTTATCTATTGGACAATTTTATCTTAGTTCATCATTTTTGGGAACAAGTAACAAAGTGAAATTTTCATCTTCACCGCGATCTCCATCACTATCCATGTTGCTGAGAGTTTAGTTGCTCTTCTGTGTTGTTCTCACATTCCTAAGAATATTGACTGAACTCATGACAAGTATAACATTCAACACTCGATTTATCATAAGTATTGCATCATTGCCCTCTACCACGGCCACAACCTCGATCTTCATGGTATTTATCATTCATTTCCTATTCATTTAGTTTTTAATAACTCAATTGATTTTTCAATCGGATTTTTAAACACTCTTCATGAGTTTATAAATATCAAGCAAGCTCCTCAATAGACATTGTATCTAAATAAATTTGACTCTTTAATTGCAGTATCAATATAGTTAATTTTGAATCTAAAGCTCGCAAAACTTTTCCAATGACACGACAATCATTCATGTCATCTCACTATCCTTTAATTTGGTTGACAATCATTCTTGAAATATAATGCGAGACACTCTTAGATTGCTACAGTCGCAGCTATTCAAATTTTTCTCTTAATGTTTGACGACAAACCTTCTTTACTTTACCAACTCCCTAAAAGAAACTTGAAGAATCTTTAATGCTTGCTTATAGGTGGTTGAACTGGCCACCTTATCAAACATCTAGCATCTATATATTGATGGATGATAGTCAAAGCCTTTTGGTCCTTCTTTATAGTTGATGCATCTTCATATTCAACATCATGTTATACAGGTCCACAAACATCATAATCCCCAGTTAAAGCCTTCATTAGAATGCACAAATTATCATAATTTTATAGTCAACATTGGAATTTGAAACGGACTTTTAAGAAAATTGAAATCATTTCTTCAACCATGTTTTCAAACACTAATGGCTCTGATACTACGTTGTTGGAAAAATTGGGTGAATAAGTTAAAACTCGATACTCTAACACACAACAGAAAGAGTGGAGGAATAGTTTTTATCACGCAACTCATAGTGTTTGTCATAAAATAACTAAATTACATTGGCATTTATTGAATTTTCCTACCAAGAACCCAGCCTAGTTCATGCATCATCATTTAATCGCATATGTTTCACTTGTCATAGCAGATGAATGTTTTTCATGTTATTCATATATTTTATGTATCTGTATTTTTCATGGACTAGGAGTGTCACTTTATTCTGTGGGGAAAATTGCTTTGCAAACAAAAAAAAAATTAAAAATAAAAATAAAAAGAAAAGAAGAAGAAGAAGAGAGTAGAAGTTGATAGACAAGATAGTTTTTTTTTGATTGACCAAATACACTAGGCCGCTCAAATCAATATGTTAGTACGAGGAGCGCAAACGATTCCATAAGTTGGGGATTCACTACAATTAACCCTACATTTAGTAACAATCGTGAATCAAAGTTTCATTTCCATTGTATATATGTTTTGGTGTGCTAAATATTATGAATTTTTCGATGCGTTTCGAGACCTTTAAATATGTTGCGCGAAATTCATAAAAATTGTTATTGCAATAGACGTATAAGATATTATGTATTCCTTTTCTATAGTATTAACAACGTTTCGATACCTTTTTTCGTGGAAAAGAAAAGAAACTTTGATCCATGATGAAAATATTTGTCGGGAAACTTTGAGTAAATCGGTTTCATTTTTTTGCACGACGAAAAAAAGGGATTTGATGTTGTTTTGCAATTTTTGTTTTTGAGATTTGCCATTATTGCCAACTAGCTGTTTTAACTCTTTTACGTAGTACTTTTATTTTCTTAGCATATAGATTCTGCTTTAGTTTGGTAAAGTTGGGACAAGGGGAATCGGAAGCCGAGTACTCTGGCATAGGTTCTTTACTACCATTAACATTGGATTAGAAGTGAAATTCATACTGCAAAAAGTTTTTACGCATAGTTAATATCCGGTAACAAATCTTTTACCGTAACTTTGAAGAAGTTGACGGGTTCCAAATCGAGGTCAATTTTGACAGTTTTACATGACTTAGGAAGATTTATTATTAAAGTTTCTCAAATTAAAACTCTTCCTTAGATCGGAGATTAATAGAAATTCAACACTTCTATTGATTGTCAAAGATAATGAGAAATCAAACCAGACACATATTCACACTTTACAGCTCAAATTTAAAATAAACTTATGCAGATGTCATTTCTTTACGTAAGGTCCTTTAATTCCACACAACAGAGTCTAGGGACCTTATTTTTTTGGAAAATCCTTAAGAGAACCAGCAAATGAGAACACGAAACGTAGGGCATGGAGAAATTCTATTTCCCTCACCATAACTCGACAGCTGTCCAAGTTGTTGATTGATTGATTTTAAGGATTTGACCTAATGGGTTCCAACATAATTGACAATATCTGATAAAAACAATTGAATTTGGAACTCCTGGCAGAGTTTGAATCAGTGGAGACTGCAGTGGGTTCAAAACCTAGGACAATCTTTTCTTTCTTGGACATGGTGCGTTTTCAACTGAAATATTATTTTAGTGCTCTTGAAGATAATAATAATACGACAAAAATGTCCTGTTACATTTCAATATCTCTCTTGAATTTATACTTTGAAATTCTTAGATGAAAATCGAGAAGGTGAGAAAATGTCCATGTGCGTTTTATACTTTAATAAAAGATGGTTGTGAGTCAGTCAAGGTGCAACTCTTTTGGGAAAATAGCCTTAAATTGACACATTTTTGTTTAAGTTAACACTTTTCAAAGTAACAAGCATTTATCTTATGCCGGCGATATTGCCAGAGCGAAAATTGTTGGAACCAGAGCGAATTTTAAAAGATTTCTAATTTACCCTTCTTAATTTAGGAATACAAGAATCAAAGTTTCTATATCTCATAATTGTGCCATTTTCTTAATTAGACGCCTTAAATTTAGCAATTATGATCTTTCTATTCTCTCTCTTATTATTAACTAAATCGTATTTTTTCCTAAAATAAATGATACATATGGGAAATAGATCAAATTAGAGCCCTGCCATTTGGTAAGAATCTTCCCCACTCTTCCGTAGATAATTAATTATATTGTGATATGTTTTTTCAGGGTTATTAAACCCGGACCGGCCCGGCCAGACCGCGAACCGGCCGCGGAGCCGGTCCGGAAACACCCATCCAACCGTTTTTTTATTTTACTGGGTCGAACCGGCGTTTTAACCGGTTCAACCGGGCTCAACCGGTGAACCGGACCGGTGCTCGACCGGTTCAGGATTTAAAAAAAAAAAAAAAGTTTGTAAATTACTTTTCAGCCCCAAAATTATTTTAGCCCTAGCAAAACACCCCATATCTCACAACGCAGCCAAAAAAAAGACCCACCCGCGCTCCACCCCCGCTCCACCCCGCTCGCCCCACCCCCACCCGCCGCCCCCGCTGGGCTCGGCGCCTCCGTCGCCGTCGGATCGCCGTCGGATATCTTCTGTAAGTTATAATTTTGCCCAATCGCCCCACCCCCAATCAATCGCCCCACTCCAAAAAACTATGCCCGTGTGAGAAGCGGTGAAAGAGAAGCGGTGAAGGAGAAGAAGAAGGCGGAGGCGGAGGCGGAGGAGGAGAAGCGGCGGTGAGAAGGAGGAGGAGAAGAAGAAGAAGAAGGAGGAGAAGAAGAAGAAGAAGAAGGAGAAGGAGAAGGAGAAGGAGAAGGAGAAAGAGAAGAAGAAGAAGAAGAAGAAGAAGGAGAAGAAGAAGAAGAAGAAGCAGCAGCTGCGGTGGTTTTTTTTTTTTTTTTTTTTTTTTTTTTTTTAATAATTAAAATATATATAACCGGTTCGAACCAGTGGTTAAACCGGTTAAACCGGTTAAACCGTGAACCGGTGCCTTACCGGTTCAAGGCCCCGGTCCGGTTCTAAAAACACTAATTACTGCATCTATGAAAATATTGGAGATAACTTGGGGCTTTACTGCATCTATGAAAATATTGGAATTATTATTTTAAAAAAGAATTATATTAAATGTTCATGAAATTAAAGGAACATCATTTTTTAATTGATCGAATTTCTTTGTACAAACGCAATAATTATGGTTGCAGGACTATCATAATTAACTCATTTTATTAATAAAAGTAAAAAGTCTCGATCCAAAACTTAATTTGAGCTGCAGACACGATTGTTTTTTTTTTTGTCTTATTCTCTAGGAAATCGTAAAAAATGAAAAAACTTGTATCGTTTTAATTGAGAATCACAAACTTCAGATTAGACAGATAAAGGTTGAGTCTAAAAGTGTATACTCTTTAAAATAACACTTTTCTACTATTTGACTTTGTAAACTTAATTGTTTTTTATAGTTTATAATTTTCTTATAATTCCCACTAAATATATAACAAATTTGGGAAAAAATAATTAATTATATGGAGTAAAGTCAATGAATCTTTATCAATAATTGTGGACTTCCATTTCTAGCAAAAGAAAGATAATTTGTCAAGTGAAGACAAATGAAGTTGTGATTGCAATAATTAAGGAATGCTATTTAGGTGTGCTTGATTGATTAATCACCTTCCTTATTTTAAAGGAGCAAATTAGAGACATTGAAAAAATTGCTTTGGAAGCAACACTTTTTGCTTTGGCAATATCGCCGGTCTTATTTTATTCCTTTGAAAGTTATATGCATCTAATTCCTGAATTTTCCCCATGAGTTTGACTCACCCCTTTGGTCAACTTGTTAAATAATATTCTGCCACAGATGCTGGCATGTTACCTGGCCTTATGGGCGCTCGCTAGAGATAAAATTGTCATTTGGGGCAAATCAATCGCAATTTTGATTCAGATTTTCATTTATCTTTGACTTTCTATTGTGCCCCAATTTCTTCCTATTTCAATTTTAAAATCTCGCAATTATTTCAAATTGCAATTATAGAGCTTGCTAATTTTCAAAGTTTGGCAACAATTAGGACAAGACTTGCACTGATTCGGCCAGATTTGAATTTGAAACAGGAAAGAATTAAGGCACAACTGAAAATCGATAAGAATATATGGATTTTCATGGAAACTGCGATTTAGTTAGATTGAAACGACTATTTTGTAGATGTATATGAGGAAAAATTATTAGGTACAGCTGCTGCATGATGACGTGGTACAGTATGTGGTTGAGATAAAAAATAATTCTTAAGTTATAGGACATTAACTTCTCCATACCTCATCTCAACCATGCATTTATATTAGTAACGGACTTGTTGAACCACCTCATCGTGCAGCCGCTGCCAGGGACTGAGCCAGGAACTTGGTTTAGGGGAGGGGAGCCCCAAGTTATCCGGTTTTCATAGATGCATGATCTGGCCATTAAACTGTGGCGTCCAATTTTTTGGATGCAACGGTTTTGAGCCGTTGATCATCAACGGTGATCAACGGCTCCCGGGCCAGATTTTTCTGACGCCACGTGTAGTTATACAAACGCGACCATTTCGTTTTCTTTTCACTTCCATTTTCTTCTTCCTCCAACCTTTGTCAAGCTCGACCCCTCCAAAAACCCTAATTTTTTTTTTAAAATCCACTCAATTTCTGTCCAAATTCACCAATTAATTAAGGTATGTTCTTGTATAATGTTTAGAGAACACTATTATGCCAAAAAAATCGATTTTCTATGGTTGAATTTTATGTTTTTGATTTTTTACAATTTTCTATTTATTCTTAATTAATTTGTATGCATTTCACATGTTAATATTGTTGATATTGTTTTGTTTATAATTATTTATTAGCAAAGTGTAGTATTTATCGAATATTTGCTTGTTTTATTAATTTTTTTGGATATTTATATTCTTGTTTTATATTTTTTATTGAATATTTAGCATTTTATGTTTGTTTATGCAATAGTGTTAATTAGAATTTTAAGCATGCATGACTTAATTATTTGTCATTAGAGAATGTGTAATTAGGACCATTATGTGTACTCATTTTATAATTAGTAGTAATTAGGAGAATTTCACTTCAATTAGAATAGTTTTAGGAAAAGTGATGGAATTTTGTAATAAAAATTAGGAAAATTTAAGAAATATTATGGAATTTAGGAATAAAATTAAAATTTAGCATAAAATAGGAAAATTAAATTTGTAGCTAAATAAAATGCCATGATTATATT
This sequence comes from Misopates orontium, assembly GCA_946800315.1. NCBI lineage: Eukaryota > Viridiplantae > Streptophyta > Magnoliopsida > Lamiales > Plantaginaceae > Misopates > Misopates orontium. The sequence continues at coordinate 27,153,520 of OX326950.1, read as the reverse complement.
AGTAATTAACACTTTTATGAAATTATTGTAGAATTAGTAATACAATTATAAATCTCAAAGTAGTTTGATCAAAATTAACATGATTACATATGTGTACTCAATCTATAATTAGAAGTAATTAAGATTAATTAGGATAGTTTTAGTAAAAGTGATGGAATTTTGTTATAAAAATTAGGAAAAGTTAAGAAATACTATGGAATTTAGGAAAACAATTAAAATTTAGCATAAAATAGCAAAATTAAATTTGTAGCTAAATTAAATGTCATGATCACATTAGTAATTAACACTTTTATGCCTGTTATTGCATAATTAGTAATCATGTGTATCTTTTTATTGGAGCGCCAAATGTAATATATGATGTTTATTAACATGTATTTGTTTTACTATATAACAGATGACATATAGACGATAGATCGATCCCTCGCAACAGGGGCAAGGTAACGCCAAAGGCAAGGCAAGATCTAACACATGCGCATCAAATATAACATGCCAAATCATAGGATGTTTGAGGCGTTGAGGCAGAACCCCAACAGTACGTTGAAAGAATGAAGGGTTGGAGTGTATAACATGAATTCAAGTGGGCCATATATTACCATGCTGCAGTCGTCGGCGATTGTAGGGAGGACGAACCCAAATGTTGTCCCCGGACAGTTTCACGGGGCAACCAACCAGATGTAGGGGATGGTTGGCCACACAGGGGAGATGCAGGGGATGGTAGGCCACACAGGTGGGATGGAGGGGATGGTAGGTCAAGCAGGCGGCCAGGTACATCCATGACAGTCCACGTTGTTTCAGAGTTTGGGGCATCGACTTCAAGCGGACAGATTGGTTTCACCTCATTATTCGGCAGTAGGAGTTCCTTGAGGTAGTCTAGCAGCTGATGACGAGGGTCAGTTATCGGGATCAGCGAGTGTAGCTTCAACATGGCGAGATAAAGAGGGGGTTCATTTGGGGGATGGCGTGGAGCTAGGAGTGATGGTGCAAATGGTCTAGTGGGGCATGAGGAGGCGGGTACCTATGATGGTGTCGAGAAGGTAGACACTATTGTGTATCACTGGGGGACTATCCATGAGCATCCCCTCAGACCCATCCTTGAGGCGGAGGCTTTTTGTCAACCATCACACTGGGAAGGCAACTGGCAGTGATAGATTGGTTAGCAAAATCAGCGCGAACCTGAAGGTGAATATGCATTCACCGTACCTCACGTATGGTGAGTTTTCGGATGCCGATCGGCAGGCGTCTTGGGACAAATTTGTGGTATTTACACTTTGTCATAATTATATGAAGTATAATTTAACATTATATGCATTATTACTATATTATATTAACTACTTGTGATCGGTTCTTGAATTTCCGGCGACGTATCAGTGGAGTGAGTGGGACACTTTAAGAATCAACAGATCATCCCACAGCATTTGTTCCAAGAGATTCAGTTCTGAAGTGAATCGTGCTAAGAAGTATTGGGAAATGAAGGAGAAAAATCCGAATTCAAAAAAGATTCGGAAATATTGGATGCACCAATATGTCCCGTATTACATTCTTCACTGGCAGTCTGAGAAGGCCCAGAAATGGAGTAAGATTCTAAAAGGCAAACAAGGCCAAGGCAAAGGAACCGACTTGGTTTGGTGGGTCAAGAAGCATAGAAAAAGTAAAGCAAAAAATGGTAAGTTTTTAATTTATGTATAATTATCTATTAGTATATTTATTTTTAATTGAGTGATCTAATCGATACTTCTGTATGATTTATCAGGTGGAGAGTACGGGGGGGACCCAGATGAGGTGAAGCACCATGACGCCTGGAAGGCGGGAAAGTGTAAAAAGCTTCAGGACGGACGGGAGCAGTGGACGAGCGAGAAGGACAAGAGGGCGTATGTAAGTAATTTCATCCTTGATCAATTAAACTGACAGCTTTAAATATTCATTTTTGCTAAATGAAATATTGACTTCGTATATTAAGTTTTCTAAAAAGGAATAATATGTCACGCAACTAGCAGCGGCGTATCAGGATGTAGAGTGGCCCCGATTGGATCAGCAGCTGTGGTCGCATGCGATAGGGGGCCCAAACAAGAACAGGATGCCTGGTAATTAAAACTTTATCTGTTTATGTTGTGATGCATTCTACATCCGCATCTTTATTGTTTAAAACTTGATAAGAATACATGTTTTGATTTTCAGGTATTCCGACGCATGAGGATGCACAGTACACTGGGTTCGATGTATGAAGGTACCCAAAATACAAGGACAACAGATGGGCATCAACGAGCAGCAACTGCTACGATCGTAGAGATGTTCGAATCGCGGGCTTGGAAGAAGAGTTAAAGAGGAGTAACGACAGATTTGACCGGTTGGATTCGTTCATGGAACGAGTAAACACAACACTTTTCCAGGGTCAGTCGCGTAAGCCTGTGCAACCTACGTTTCCCGATCTGCATTCCATGTTGAGTAGCTTCAACGAGCAGCGCGAGCAGATGATGCAACAAGGGACTTACACTTGTCACCCACCAGAGACAGAGAGTTCAGGATCATCAGCCCGGGAGTTACCCCCACCCCGATAGCAGAGGTGGCGCCAATCCCACTGGAATCCCATTCGACCCTGCATTTTAGTTGAACATTTATTTACTTTTTTTGTAATTTTTAAATGTGTAACCTTTGAGTTATTAGCAGTTTCAGTAGTTTTAAATTAAATTATTAATTAAGATATTGTTGAATAGTTATTTTTCCCCGTTAGTTTTAAAATAGATATTTTTGGCAAATACTAAAAATACTCCACAAGTTCACACAATCATCTCATCATCAATTCAATAAAAATACATGCATTACAAGTTGAAATCGAAATGCTAAATCTAAACATAATCAGGGTCATCATCGATGTTGTCATCTTCAGGTTGGGAATCATCACCAACCTCTTGATTTACATCGTCATATTCGTCCTCCTCATCCTGTTCATATACATCATCGACTTGCTGAATTTTGTCGTTTGCGAGAGGTACAGAACCAGAGTCAGGAACGGGCATGACAACCGTTGCATTTTCATCATGAAATATAGAAGTAGCATCGACGACGTATCTTGCCCTTGTAGCACACACAGCCACCACCCTCTTCTGCTCGTGTTTTGTTGGGAAGGTTATATCGTGTAATACACTTGATGTGCATGGCTTGCAAGTATAAACGGTTCAGCCGCTCCACTTTCCAATCGTCTTTGCAGATTAATATCCACCAACCGGTAACTAGGATGTACTGTCATGCCCCCGTAGATATCGCACCAGTCACACTTGAATAGTACAATACTCTTTAATTCACCACTACCCCAGTATTCCAACTCTATAATTTCCGGTAGAATGCCATAGCAGATCATATCTTCTGGTCCCCCTACATTTCCCTTCAGATATACACCATTATTCATCGTCTTCTTGTCCATCCCATGCTCCTCAGTGTGAAAAACGAAAACCGTTAATCTTAAACGCCTTGAATGTTTTTACTCTTAATAGTGGGTTGTGTACTAAAGCGCGAAGGCATTGGTCAACCGTGTAAAGCCCGGACTTGACAGTCTCTTTGAACCAATCCACGAAATTACTGGGTCTCCTTTCCTGAATCACATGATCCGGGATACTGGAACACATCTCGTGCTCAAACAACCTGTCACATATAAAAAAACTTAGCGGATGTACAAAAATTACATATGTATATATGTATAGGAACTCATAACAAGACTCATCATAATATAATAAATACCTTATCCACGGTTCGACCTCAGTGCAGTTAAGAAGGACTTATAACTTAGCGGCTCTGTGCTCGCCAAGGGTCAAATTGTGTGATCTGTCTAAGGGTCAAATTGCGTGATCTCTCTCGTCTCCCAATAGGTTTTCCTTTATTTTGAAAGATGGACAACTCATCGCTCGAATTCAGAGACCTCTCAACCTCATTAATATTCAAGCGGTTATGACGGGTTTCAACTCCTGGTCCGAAGTAAACTGCACAAAAGTTAGTAATCTCCCTCGTAATATTGGCCTACACAATCGACCCTTCTAGTCTCGCTTTATTACTCGTTGATCTCTTCAAAACTAGCATGCACCTGGTACAAAACATATCCAATTTATTAAATATATATACTTTACTGACTATAAATATAGAAATGAGTAATAATCCAAAAATTGTTACCTCTCAAATGTGTACATCCATCTATATTGAATCGGTCCGCTGACCTTCGCTTCTCATGGTAGATGAATCGCCAAATGCTCCATCGAATCAAATAAAGCTGGTGGAAATATTTTTTCCAACTTGCACATCGTCTACACTATTGATACCTTGAGCGTGGCCATATCGGAATTTAGAACTTCAGGGGCGCTCTAAGCTATGAAAACGTTGCTAACCTCCACTAATGGACCCCAAACACTATCTGGTAACAAGTCACAAAATGCAAGAGGCAACAATCTTTGCATGAACACGTGACAGTCATGACTTTTCATCCCAACTAGTTTAAGTTGGTCCATATGAACACAACGTGAAATGTTAGAAGCATACCCATCAGAGAATCGCAAACCCCGCAGCCATTCACACACCAATTTCTTTTGCTCTTTACTCAAGAAGTACATGGCTTTTTTCTTGACAACTCTACCATTTCGACCCACCCCCAAAAACAACTCCCGTAGGCTCGTTAACCACTTCAAATCTCTTCTCGCATTCAAGTTATCCTTAGTCTTCTCTGGGTCATCCATCACCATGTTTTTAATATTATCGAAGAAGTTCTTTTCGCAATGCATTACGTCTAAGTTGTGATGTATCATGTTAGTGCACCAATAAGGTAGTTCCCAGAATATACTTCTCCGGTTCCAATTATGCTCTTTCCAAAAACCTTGAATGATGATATTTTTGTTGCCGAATGGAATATTTGGCAACAACTCTACCTGTTGTTGCATCTCTTCCCCGTATCTTCTCACCAAGGGCAAAGACTCTTCTATCTTACCTTTTAGGAAATCAGTGGTGTTGTCCCTGAAAGGATGGGCAGCTGGCAAGAAACGTCGATGACATTCGAAAAAGAAATTCTTTCTCCCGCGTTTCAGCTGAAATACTTTAGTCCCCTCCATACAATATGAACATGCCAACCTGCCATGGGTACTCCACTGCGAAAACATGCCATACCCTGGGAAATCAGTGATGGTCCACATGACAGCTGCATGTATTATAATATTTTGCATCGTGAAGCTGTCGTATGTCTCAACCCCGACCTCCCATAGTGATTTCAGCTCATCAATCAATGGTCGAAGCAAAACATCTATCTTCTTCCCCAGGCTTTTGGGTCCTGATATCAACAAACTCAGAAAGATGTATTCTTGCCTCATGCAAAGATCAGGCGGAAGATTATACGACGTGACAAAGACAAGCCAACAAGAGTATGCAACGGCAGAGTTCGTAAACGGGTTGAATCCATCAGTGCAAATGCCAAGTCTAACATTGTGCGGTTCATTAGCAAAATCTGTGTGTGTTGCATCAAAGGATTTCCAAGCTTCTCCAGATGCAGGATGGATCATTTGATCACTGTCTCTCCGACATTTTAGATGCCACATCATGTGTTCCACACTCACGCGAGACATGTAGCGTCGTGGCAGGCGTGGCGTCAACGGTAGGTACCACAGCTTCTTGCAACCAACCAGCTTCACTCTGTTATGTGAATTCAGCCCCTCTTCGAATTTGGCTTCATTGCATTCAGGACACACCGTATACTTACTGTCTACGTACTCGTCATAAAATAAAAAGCAATTGTTAACGCAGACATCAAATGTTTGGTAGCCCAGCCCCAATCGGTTCATATATTTCTGCATGATGTACATACTGTCGGGCATCCTCTGTTGATCTTCAGGACTCAGCCATTGGCGAAACTGTTGTATGTTCTTTTCGCACGCCACATTAGGGATAGAGTGGAGTACCTTGTTATTGAAAAATTCAGCGACCCATCCCAATACTTTGTTTCCCTCTCCCGCTCGTATGGGCTCCTCGGCCTCACGCAACATCTGGAAGAATGCTTGTGCCTCCTTATTCGGTTGTTCGTTTTCAATCTCAAAATCATTTATATTCTCGAATTGGCCAACAAATGCATCTTCGACCATCTCTCTTTCTCAATCCCGTAAGTTATGCCGAGACGACGACTCCTCCATGTTTGTATCAAATCCCATATTTGTAACAAACCCCTCCCCCGGCCTTCCAATTTCACCATGCCTAGTTCATACGTAGTATTGAGGCAAAAATCCGTACTTGTAAAGATGAAACCGAATGCCATCGCTACTACCAAATTTCCTATTATAACATTTAATACAAGGGAACCTAGCTTTGCCATTTTGTAATAATTGTGTTGCACTAAATGCGTGGTCTAAAAAAATTCCTACACGGCTTCAAAAACAGGATTGAAATAACCATCATCACCACCACGATTTCATCTTTCATACATCCAACTTCGGGCTTCGTTGTTATACATTTTATAATGTATTACAAACACCAAAAACTACCATTAATTAATAAAAAATTACGTTTGGGGGTGTCTATTAGTAAAATGGGAAAATAAATATATCACTACAACACTTATGTACATATGCAAAAATATTTCAAACTTAATTAAAACAGTTAAAATTCACTAAAAAACTATTTGTAAACATACAAACAATATACCACTGATGATCATATATACCACAGAAAATTCAACTATTGTATTTAACTAATTAAATTGCATGCTAAAACATAATAATATTTAGTAAATAAATATTCAAATTTAAGCAAGTAAAATCAAGCCAACTAACACAGTAAATGTATTAAAATTACCTACTAATTGTCGCGAATGGTGAGCGTAGAGTCTCAACAAATTTTTGGAGAGTTTGTTGAAAAACAAAATGGAGATAGAGGTTTTTGGGGATGAAAACGGGGTGAAAATGGAAGAAAATGGGGGAAATAAGGGAAGAAGATAAGAAATCTGTGATATGAGTGTCATATCTGTATAGCTTTAAAAAAATCTGTCACAATAGATATATATGGTGACAGATTTATATATTGCTAGGTGTGGGGTCAAGGAAATCTGTCACCATTACTTTAAAGTTTGTGGAGTCAAAAAAATCTACCACAATGTGTGAACATGGTGAGAGAATATTCTAACCCCACAAAAGCACAATCCATGTGATATCAATGGTAATAGAATTTTTTGACCCCATTGTGGGCACAATCCATGTGATATCAATGGGGTCAAAAACATCTCCACCACAATTTTATATATCCATAAAAATACCCCATTTTTCACAAACTTCATCTCTTCATCTACTCTCCCTCAAAAAATCCGAAATTCCTTTCCTCTCCCTCTAAAATCCGGAAATCCTCACCTCTATCTCTCTCTTTTTTTTTTTGTATGTGTTGTTATATTAGTTATGTAATTGTTTGGGTGTTTATATATATATATATATATATATATATATATATATATATATATATATATATCTATATATATATATATATATATATATATCTATATATATAATATATATATAGATATATATATATATATATATATATATTGATTTGTGTGTTTATATATGTTAATAAGCATATATTACACACTACATATAACATATATATACATATATTTGTGATGTTTGTATATATATATTTGTGTGTGTTGGTATATTATTAAAAATATATTTCTATATAATGCATGTTATAATGTATTAATACGCACATCTATGTAATATATATGTTAATACATATGAATTGATACTTATTATAAACAACAAGTTAAATGTTATACAAATATATTTTGTTTCATTAAAAAATGTTAAAGAGAATTTATTAAAAATAAAACTACATATAACATATATATACATATATTTGTGATGTTTGTATATATATATTTGTGTGTGTTGGTATATTATTAAAAATATATTTCTATATAATGTATTAATACACACATCTATGTAATATATATGTTAATACATATGAATTGATATTTATTATAAACAACAAGTTAAATGTTATACAAAATATATTTTGTTTCATTAAAAAATGTTAAAGAGAATTTATTAAAAATAAAATTATATATATATATATATATATATATATATGTGTGTGTGTGTATGTATGTAATATGTATGTATGTATGTATGTACATATAATAAGGTGGAGGGAAAAATCCCACCAAATTGAAAAAATTGAAAAATTTGGCAAAAAAATGGCGGTAAATCCCCCACCAATTTTTTTTTTAAGTTTTTGGAATTGTGGTAACAGAAAAATCTGTTACCACAGTTTTTAAAAAATAAAAAATAAAAAACTGTGGGGTCAGAAAATTCTGACCCCACGAATTTTTTTTTAAAAAGGAAAAAAATCGTGGTGTCAAAATAATCAGTCACCACGGTGCAAACGTGGCGTCAGATTATTCTGACACCACGGTGCAAACCTGGCCTCAGATTATTCTGACACCATGGTTTTTTAAAAATAAAAGAAAAAAATCGTGTCATCAAAAGATTCTGATGCCACGCCTTTTTATTTAAAAAGAGAAAAACGTGGCGTCTGAATAATCTGACGCCGTGCCTTTTTTTTTTTAAAAAAAAAGAAGAAAAATGGTTGGCATCAAAATAATCTGACGCCACGCATTTTTTTATATTTTTGCTTTTGTTTAATATTAATGCATGGCTACAAATTTATCTGACCCCACGTCATAGTTACAGATTATTTTGACCCTACGTTGTGACTGATTTCCTTGACCCCATTCTTGGTGAGTAATTAATCTATAACCATTGCTGTCATAACTTTATGCTAACAAGGCCTATAGTAACAAAAGCTTGTTACGAATTTTTCTAACCCCATTGATCAATACTCACAAAAAACATAACAATGGTGAGTAACTTTTTTGTGGGTATTGCTACAGTTTCTTGTAGTGTATATACGAACTTGTTTTTGGCATATGCTATAGTATTTTATGTAAAATAATTGAATTTCAATTTCAAGATATTTTTCTAAATACCTTCAACCTATGAATTAAAGTTTGTTTCTAATAACTCACTTAAGTAATGAATTTTTGTTTTCTTTAAGTATTTTGTAAACGCTGCCTTAAGTTATAGAATATTTAAACACCAAATATTTTTTGAAAAAGTTAACATAAATAAGAGACGGGCAAGAAAATACTTTGTTGAATAATTTTATATGACAGGAACTTACTTATCCTAAGCTTTGTGAATTGTTATACACCGTTAAATATTTTAAGCATTAAAGATCAACCAAAAATATGAGCAGGTTTGGAAAGAAAATAAATTCTATCTTAGATTTTTTCTTGTTTCAATTGATATATTACCTTGCATCACATGTGGAGTCAATATTTGCATTCTAGGCGGAGGTGGGGGCAGTGATCTTTGACATTGAGAAGGCTCGGAGCTTAGCTGGATTTATATTTGGTTAGGAAGTGATTCCACTTATGTTGTCAACCTTTCTAAATCTAATTGTCTAATTGTCTCTCACAATATCGGAGAAGGGAATCAAGCGGCGAATGAGTTGGCTAATTTTGGAGCGCGACAACTTGGAGATTTTTTGTGGTTGTCGCACCCATCGTTCTCTAGTAGTTTTGTTCATGATGACTTGTGTAATTGGTCAATTATAGATTTCGTTTAACATTGGCTTTTTCCTCTTCTTAATATGAGTTCAGGGGGTCAAACAGGTTAGAGGTGTCGACCTAGTTGAGACTTTTGTGCGTTTAATCCTACTCGCACTCCATTTCACGGGAAAAAATATTATTTATTTGGTTGTTTTTAGTCTCGTTGTTGGACTAATTGTTTCTATGTTACAGATAAAAACTGATTTATTATTTATTTTATAATTTGAAGGTATTTCTTCTTCTCACCTTTGCATGGCTCGGCACAGTGCAATATTTCCACCACAGTCGTTTATGGGGCAACTAGAACTTGCGGCACAACACACAAGTATCATTTCAAAATTATGACCAGACATATTATTGACGAACTTACTGATTATAGATATTATTGGTGCAACCGATTGAACCACTGACTATATCCTTATCATGTTATTATCTGTTGAGTAAATTGTGTACTCATATTTCATGCGCCAAACAGATTTCTGAGCTTGATTCTTGATTGTTTTGGAGTTTTTGTTACGTGTTTTCCTATATTTTGTTGTTTAGGAGTTGTTTTGGTGCAAAGTGGTTGAAAAATAGAATTCAGAGCAAAACATGCGAGCATTAAAGCGAAGAGAAGAAATCTAATTGTACATGCGATCTCTTAGAAAAGACAAACAGGACATATGCTATTCGTTTAAGTTGCAATAATAGGACTTGTAGTTTCCTCATTTTTTAGCTTAAGTTCGAAAGTAGATAGAGACCCCATACGTTCCTCTATTGTCATGTTCACAATATCTTTGGTCTCTTTGATGGCTTCAATATCCATGACAAATCTTTTTGGTAGAGATCGAAGAGCCTCAGTACCAACTTGGTTTTATTGTACTCCTCTCATGCAATAAAGGCTTCATTAGCTATATGACGCAGTTTAGTATTGCATTGAGTAATGGTTTCATCATCCCGTATTCTCAGTTCTTCAAATTGAGTGTTGAAAAGGTGACGCTTGGATCTTTTAACTGATGGTGTCCTTTCATATGCAAGTTCAACTGCAGCTATTGTATGTTTTGGTACCAGTTTGAACGATTTAAATCCATTCCGTTCAGAATTGGGTTAAGGGCAATTGAATTGTAGGGTGCCTCAATGTCTTCAGCATCTGTCCAACCAGCTTCATTTTTTTCTTTTCCATCTTTATCTATTGGTGAAGTCCATCCTTTTATGATAGCTTTCCTAGCTTTCTAATGAAGTTCTTTGAGGTATGGCCCCCTGCGCGCACTCCACTATGAGTAGTTAATCTCATTAAGAAGAGGTGGTCGAGTTATTGATGAGAGTTCCATATTTGTTTCTCCATTTTTGCAAGACAAGATCTGGTTTCCAGGATCTTTCACCAGCATATTAGTGAAGTGGTTCGTGATGCCAGTTGTTAGAGCTTAATTGCGGATTGTATAAGTTATTGAACTTATAATTCTGGTGTTTAAACAGTGACTATTGTAGTTGCGACAATATAAACACGGGATGTAAAGGACGCCAGGATTTTTACGTGGTTCAGACAACTGTGAATACCTCTTATAAACCTCTTTCCAAGCTATGATCTCTCTTTATTCTCTTACGTGGTTCGCCTACTAAAACAAACCTCTTTCCATGTATCAAAGTGAATTACTCTTATAGTTAAAGCTATAGTTAAAACTATAAGACACGCATTTGCTACTTCAACTCCATCCGAGTGAAGATATCATGCCCCGTCCAAATTCCCTTCAATGTTGTTGGATTCTTCTTACAAAGTTGCAACTTGAATTTAAACAGTGGAACTTAAATAAACCAAGACTTAAGACGATCCTTTCGAATAATTAAATAATAATAAAACTCAACACTTAGACTCCTATACTATGATCTCTATTTATACGACACTTAGACTCCTAAATTATGATCTCTATTTATACTCGTCTTCGTAGCTTGAGGATGTGTAATAATCTTTTCCCTGCAAAACAAAGATTATCTAGGAATAGAATGATAAGATTTAATCAACCGAATATATTCAATAATAGTTAAATTATGTCAATTCATACAATATAATTTCCGTACATAAAATACCTAATAAAATTTTCAAAACTAATTCAGATTAATTAAATAACTTATTATTAAAGATTCCTGATTTTTTTAGATTCTTACCATAAAATAAAGATATACAAGATTACTCAACCTCATCCTACTCAAATAAGGTAAGGATGTTGTTTGTGCAATCTTCTAAGAACCCTAGTCACTGTGGGCGACCATAAATAATAATTCTAGTATATCTTTTCTTTTCTTAAACCGCTCTTAAGATAAGCTCTTTAATAATAAAAGATCGGTACGTGTTTATCTTACTAAGTACGAGATCAATACAGCTAATCAACTAATCTCTTAACAAATTTGTGCTTAGATCATATCAAAACTATAAGAGATATTCTAAGAGCCATTTTTAAATAACCATAACATAACTATGAATGGTTGTTTAAACAATATAAGACAAGAAATTAGTTCAAACAGTAAGGACGAAACCGTGGTCCTACCACTAATTGTGCTGAAATGATAGGTGTCTACAGATATGTTGAAGCCAAAGATGGACAAGAAAGAGCACTGAGTGGAATGGGACACTGAAAAGATCATTAAGAAGAGATGAAATCCAAATCAAATAAGGAGGGAATTGTGAAAGCCATTGAGGCGCCAGTTTTAGAGAAGATGGATGTTGACAACGAGGAAGAGATTCATGTCATAGGATAGGGTGAATGAGATAGAAAGCTAGCAAGGGTTCCTGAGCTCATGCCACCAAATTTAAATTATTAAAGGAGTTTTACAGTGCCTTGCACATAATGAATATTTCTTTAGAAGACGCGCTTTGCGATCTTGGTGCTAGCATTAATTAGATGCCTTTAACTGTTTGAAAGAGTTTTTATTAGACTAAGGTAACTCCTACTAGATCAACCCTCTAATTTGCTGATCAATCCACTACAAGACCTATGGGAACAGTGGAGAATGTTACTGTGAGTGTAGGAAATTTTGTTTTCTTAGTGGATTTCATGGCTATGCGATTGGAGGATGCTTATTCTTATCTTTTAAGTTTGGGAAGACCCTTTTCAGCCACTACTAGGTCTTTAATTGGTTGAAAAAGGCTTTGTTACCTTGCCCCATAAAGAGAAAGAGAGAACTTTTGTTATTGATCTAGGTAACAAGGAGAATAATTAGCCGAGCTAGACATGCAATATAGAGATTACATAGAAAAATTAAAGAGCTAATGAAGGCTATAGAGGAGAAACATATGAGTTGATGCACGAAAAGAGGAGAACCCAAGAAAGGATTAATGTGAAGGATGTCGCTGAGCTGATGAAATTTCGAGCTACTGTAAAACTCGATTAGGTGAAAGCAACGGAAGTGAGGATAAGTTTGAAGAGGAATAGTACATTAACTCCACTGTCATGTCGAGCCAATGATGTTAAACAAAAGTGCTATTTGGGAGGATATTGTCGGAATAAAGAAAATAGAGCTCTAGGAAGAGCCAGATGTTGAGGGCTTGATACAAGAGAGAGATTGCTATCCAGAGACCATCTACCAATAGATGGGGATACAGAAGGAAGATATAGCAGAGCTACAGGCAAGACTATCGGAATTTTCTTTAGGAAACTCTCTGAATTCGACTGTAGAGAAGGAGGATGAGACGTCCATTAACTCACCATCACCAACTTGATTGCGGCTCGCAGGGAGAGTCCTTCTGTTCTTATTTTTATTCATGAATTGAGGACACTACTTGTTTTTAATCTGCAACACATTCTTTTGTTGGTTTCTATCTTTGTCATGTAATTTTTTAAATTTCCTTTAAATTCCTTTCCATATTTTTGATTCTTTAAGTCTTATTTTCACAAAAAATTGTTGTGTCATTTACATTAAGTAATGTCAAGAAAATTATGAAACGGAAAAAAATATTATGTTGAAGTAGTAAGGAGTTGATAAGTATATCTACATAAAAATACGTATTTGTGACAATGCGAAGTATAAAATGTATGCTTCTTAATTACACTTGGTTGAACTGTTAGGTGGAACTTTGGTGTTTGAACTGTTAGGTTGTCTTATATTGTTTAAACAACCATTTGTGGTTAAGATATTTATAACTGATTTATGTATGTACAACACATGCGATCGCTTAGAGGAGATCAAGAAGGCATATATGTGATCATTTATAGTAGGATGATTTGAAGTTGACATAGTCCTAAAAACTTAGTCTCCGCATGCAAAGGGATATGCAATCTCATACAATTGCATTGACTCAAAAATTAGGTTTTTGATGTTGAATTAAAGTGTGAAGCATTCCAAGCCCAAAGGAATATAAATGGAGGACAAGAAACTCGTGACAAAGTGGGCCATAATAGGTTTTTAGTGCTTCTTCCTGGTTCTTTGGTGCTATAGTTTATTAGGTATTACATCAAAAAAAATGTTTATTTTTACATGTTCTTATGTTTTTACTTTAATTATGAGTAGTTAAATTCATCGTGTGTCGTGAGGTGGAAGTATCTGGAAAGAAATTACGTTATGACGATTATGTTTTGATGATTGTGTGTGGAAGAATTAAACCTAATTTGATAACTTGATTTTATTGCTTTTTTGTGCCTAATCAACACATAGATCTTTAGCTTCTTATGACAGACTTGACCGAAGAACTCATATGATTAGATCTAATAAGTTATACAAATCCACATATCTTGTGATGTTTAGCGTACAAAAATTAAGACGTAGGTGATTCATTAAGGTAAATGCGTTTGGAGGAACAGAGTTCGTAAAGTACCATTCCAAACTGTAGAGTGGCACACCCACAATTATAGGAACATCTCATTGTTTAATATATCCCACGCATGAATTGATCAAAATTCATCAAGGGTATGGTTAGTCTGTGAACCTTCGATCTGATCTCCCAAGAGATGGTAACTAATCGGAGGGGTTCGTGGCTAAGAATAAAAGTACAAGTGCGGGTAGAAACCCGCCCTAGGTGGAAAGAATAGAGCAACCTAGTTCCTTACGACACCACTAGTTTTTATTGAATTAAATCCGTAATTTTGAGTATTTTTAGTAATTAATTATTTTAATCAAAATTCCTTTTTGATTATTTCTATTAGTGAGTCCTGAGTGTGGAAGGTGACGTCTTTACATTCATCGGTCATTATTAAAATAAATAGAGGGTAAAATTCTGAAAACTCCAAACCTATTGGGTGTTTCACAATGTGCCACCTAAACTACAAAAAAGAGCAATCTACCCCCCAACCTTAAGAATTGTGTGAAACGCCCCTGGTCAACTTTCCGGCCAAATATTACCAGAAGCGTGCCCTGCACGTGATCACCATGAGGACATTTTTGTTCGTCCATATTTGACAAGAATCTTAAAAAAATAATCACCCCGTAACCTTTACCATGTGTGCAAAATACCCCATGAACTTTATGCATATGTGCGTTGTACCTCCTAACTAAAGATTTGCCTTCCAACTTTTCAAGTTAAATAAAAGCATTTAGTGTTAGATTTGAAAAATCTTTACTTATATAACAAAACTTAATTTCAATCAATATCGATGTGAATGCATCACAAAATTGGTGGATTAGGATATCACCTACAGTGTATTGGTTTGAGCCATAAGATGTGACTAATTTGAATCAAAAGCTAAAGATCAAGCTATTTATTTCATGCTATTGTGATGAGTATATATATTTGATTCAGTCAGTAGTTTGATATACAACTTGTTCATTATGCACTATAGCTGCAGTATTTTTGCATATCCCTTGTTAGTTTGACACTACATACATCATTATTTGGTTCATCACATGGCTAACTTGTCGTTTTTTTTTTTTTTTGTTTTTTGCCTCTTTAAGGATTATAGAACTCATAATGGTAGGTAAACATCCAGAAAGTAGAGAGTTCGTCTCATAAGTCGATTGCCTAAGTTCACGGAGAGGAGATAAACATAATGAGGGGTTTTTTCAATTTCATAGGATTCAACTACTATAATGCCATATACGCATTAAGTAAGGTTAACTCGTCTAGTTTCAGATACACGACAGATGCCGAGGTTGTAAGCATTGGTAAATGACTCATTTCGTTACATATTATGTATTATATGTTCTAGGAACTGACACTTCAAGACTGATTGAAGTTTATCTCATGCATTCTTAGAGGAGATCGAAATGGACACTAATTGATAAACGAGCGAGAAATTCAAGTAGGAGTTTGATACCCTAATGGACTCTGAGAAATCTTGAAAAACATAAAACAAAAGTATAATGATCTACTGGTTTACATTATAGAGCACATTATTCAATTTCACAATTTTTTTACTTTCGTAGACTTTAGAAAATAGATAGATAAGTTTAAGGAATTGATGAGGTTGCAAACGACACTTTGGAAGTTGCTGAAGCCATAAAAGATGACATGAGGAAAGATTATATACATGATAACCTATGTTGTTTGCATGAAGAAATTAAGTACCATCCCTTATTTTTCATATTATTTTATATCACAGGAATAATTTGTCTTGAGTTTTCAAAATGCGATTAAAATTCCTTCGTTATGAATGACTTAAGATTTGGCACAAAAGATGTAGTTAATGTGTTATTTATGTGGTCGTTGATGGACAATTTCGAGTTGTAATCTGGATTTTCAGTTCGCTTTGACCTTAATTATTTGGAATTTAAAATAACTTGAAGCTATATCCTAAACACTCAGCTATTTGGTTCAAAAAAATTATTATCGAGAGAAATTCAAAACATCTTCCACAAGTATCGGATTAGTGAGTTTTAATGTTTTAGACTAGAAGTGCTTCATTACTTCACATGAATCACCATTGTGCCAATTAAGAATCTAGGTCATTAATAGGTCTTGCAGCTAAAATGGCCTCGGTCTTAGGCAATCACCTAGAACTTGATCTTTTCTAGCCTACTCGTAAAAAAATTCAGAGCATATGGTGAACGAATTCATTTGACTAAGGCGGGAAAGATTGCACAAATTCAGGGGGTACAACGCACATATTGGAAAGGTTAAGGGGCGTGATCATAAAGTTCAGGTGGTATTTCGCATAAATTGAAAAGGTTAGGGTGGGTCAATAGGTTAGGGGGTGATTATTAATTTTTTTAAGTGCTTGTCAAACATGGATGGACAAAAACGCCCTTCTGATGACCACAGGCAAGACACGCTTCAGGTAACTTTTTGCCAGAGAGTTGACCGGGGGCATTTCGCACAAATTTTAAAAGGTTGGGAGGTAGATTGCTCTTTCCTGTAGTTGAGGGGGCACATTGTGAAACACCCCATAAGTTGCGGGGTTTTGAGAGTTTTACCCTAAGTAGAAAGTAATAGTTAAATTCAAGAACAACACTCTTGTGGGATTGGTATTTGAGGGTCGTAATCCTACTTTCCTTTATTACTTGCCCGTAGACTTGCAACGAGATATTGCTGTCTAAGTTTGGGCGATCGAGTTTTAGTCGCTATGGCCGGTGAGTTAATTGCGTTAGGTATGTTTTCTTATTTGTATTTTAGAGTCTAGTTTGTTTGGTTATTTTTCCTTGATTTTCTAGGAACGTGACTTTGGTTTATAAACAGGACTTCAATGAATAAACCTATTTCGATTGACATTGAAATTGAAAAAATTTGCAGGAAGCTAAAAGCTTCAAAGTTAATGTGAATATTGAGGCAGGAGATGATCCATATGAGGAAGAGACTCTACAACCAAACTTTGCACCAAACCTACCGTTGATAGGCAATGACCAGCCGAGGTGTCACAGAGAAAGAAGAGAAGAGATCTTGCTAGATCTAGATGATATGCTGAATACGTGTTTAAGGATTTTTCCTGGAAGCTACTGAAGATCGAATAATTTCACATGGTTTCTCAAAACAGTGTGGCTCACCTACTGAAGACCCGAAGGAGTATCTGAAGTCTTTCTTGCAAACATGTAGAGGATGTGGGTATATGGATGATACATCCCAATTTTAACTATTTCAATTTCCCTGAAAAATCTTGCAAAGAAATGGTTTGACTAGTTACCAACAAATAAAATTAAAACTTGGATAAGATGGAAAAATTGTTTCTAGTTGAATAGTGTCCACCGTGGAATATAATGAAGCAGAGAAATTAAATCACGAGATTTAGCTAAAGCATGGGAAAGATTCAAAGCTTTGGTGAATAGTTGCCCAACATAAAGAAATGTCTCAGTTCTCTCCACTATCAAACTTTCATTCATGACTTCATACTGGAGAAAAGAAGCATTTAGATGCCGGATGTGGAGGAATTTTCAAGGCTTTAACTGATGAAGAAGCCTTATACGTTATGGAGATAAAAGAGCATGGCCATAGGAAATGTTTACCCACACGAGAGCGGGAAGTACCAAAAAGAACTACTAGGTTACATAAACTTTTTGATATGGATAGTTTACTGGTCAAATTTGATGCTATGGATGTCTGCTAAAGAAGATTGATAAGAGGACTAGACCCAAAGAGGTGCATGAAGGAAAAATGGTGCTTGTTGATTATGCCAATAACTTCAATAGAAGGAACAATCAACAACCAAGCTCATTTGTTCCGGGCTATAAGAGAGAATATTGCAACTCTTGGGGAGGAAATAGTTAAAATTCATACCCTTCGAGACAGCAACAGTTAGGATATAAACCAAGTGAGAGAAGGCAAAACTTTGAAGATCACATGATGCACTCGGATAGTAAAATAGCTAAGTTTGAAGACTAGGATCAACAAATAACCACTTTGTTGAAGAGCTTAGACCAGCAGATAGGCTAATTAGGAGCTCAAATATCCAACCGACTACCTGGAGCTTTGTCGAGCAACAGTGAGAAAAACGCTAAAGAAAGGAATAATAGGATCTCAAGGAGAGTTTGGATATAGAATATACTTTAAAAGAGGCGGCAACACGTCACTTAAGGGACTGTTCCATTGCTATACCTTTAGGTAAACCTACTTTGAAACTCTATGAAATAAGTTGTGCCGAAACGATTGGTGTCCATAGATATCTTGAAGCCAGACACGAGCAAGAAAAAACCACTGAGTACAATGCAACACTGGAAGCTATCGTGGGTTCCTGAGTTTATGCCACCTATGGTTAATGATCTAGGGAGTTTTACAGTACCTTAAATTATAAAAAATATTACTTTTGAACACACATTTTGCTGATTTAATATTTTTAAATATATATATAAGAATTTGAATTTGACTAAGATGAGTTCCGCTAGATCATCCCTTAAATTTGTTGATCAATTTGCTAAGAGAGTCATTGGATTAGTGGAAAAATTTACCATTAGATTAGAAAGTTTCGTTTTCTTAACCAATTCCATGTTATGCATTTAAAGGATACGCATTCTTATCCTTTGATTTTGGAAAGACCCTTTTTAGCCACTTGTGTGGAGTATTTTTGTCTTGCCATGTGTCCACTTATCAACGCTCCACGTCAGACTGCTTCAGTCCTTACTGGATCCTTAAGCAACTTTTGAATTCAGAACTTACATTCAACACTACACGTGAACTGAGCCGGATCCCTCCAGCCAATGGAACTCCAATGCTTAATTCAGATAAGCTGGATTATGATATAGTGTTCTACAAAAACAACAAGTCAAACGGAACAACTCGAATTAAGTAAACAACTAGAATAAAACAGTTGAACAGGTCAAACTGAGTATTAGAACAAGTCACACTCAAAACAACTCAAACTGGAAGCTAAAGATGGTGATTACGTAGCATATAATGACGATTAGGGTTTGTATTTATAGGCATAAACTTCTTTAATTATCTAGAATTGTCGTTCTAATACAAGTAGGACTCATAATAAGTCAAACAAGAGTTGTTTCAGACAACTCAAATTGAGCTTGATAAAAAACAACTCGAATTTCCATGTAACAACTCAAATTGAGCCTGAATGGGTCTGCTTTGAGTTTTGCTAGAATTGTCATTTTTGCATTAAAAATAATGGTGCCCACGTGGCATAATGTAGTTCTGCTTTGAGTTTTGCTTGAGGCATCGTATTATTAGCATTGTAATGTATAACGCGGCAGTACCGAAATATGGTACATCACGGATCCCCCCAGTTTGTTGGGGTAATGTCGAAGAACATTGGTCAGTCAAACTCTAGAAATAACATAAAGTCGATAAGCGTGCATCAGACCGTAATTCTCTGAAATTGGGCCAAAATCACAAACAACTCGAAATCCGGAAACAACTCAGACTGCGAAGAGAACAACTCAAAATGTAATTTAAACCGGTTAAATAACTCGAATTCCACAAACAACTTGAACTGAGAAAAAACTCACACAAGTGGGAAACTAGTAAGTTTTAGCTAATTCTGCCTATAAATTGTCCGCCAAACGGGGTATTTCTCATTTTTGCTCTTCTTTCACTCAGAAGCTCCATCTAAATAACTCAAAAAGCAACAGCTCGAACAACAAAATAACTCAAAACTCCTCAGGGTGACCATTCAACTCGAATAACTATATTTTTGAGCTGTTTATCTGAACATGTCTAACAATGTTATGAAAATGCCAATCTGAAAAGCTCAAATTTACCAAAAAAACAACTCAAATTTTTGCCAAAAACAAATCAAAATTAACAAACCTTGTTAGAGTTGTTATACTTAGATTTTTCTTTTCAAAAAAATGAGATTCCGAAACTTGACCACTAACAAATCTTTTTGTAATGCTTTTGCAGACTAGTCACAACGGGTCGTCTCCACCACCTTCGATCTTAAAACCGCACATCCATTCTACTTTCATCCTCAGAATCCCAAAACATTCGTACTTTTCATCCCGTCACCAACACACTTTATAGCCTTCTTGTCTGCATTCTTACTAAAACTACCACATCAATCCGCGTCGTGCAAGTCCGGCATGAGCATCACCTCCTTGTCGTTCAAGAAACAATCCTACTGCCAAATACGTGTACTTGGAGCTCCAAGGATCTTTGTACCTGTTGAACGGTCATGCGAAAGACGCGAGACATACGAAGAAGTTACATTGGCGTGGATCCACGTTCTAGTAACTCCTGATTCTTAACTTGTTAGCATGGCTTCAAACTCAGATTTCGAGTCATCTAACACAAGTAGTCATAACATTAGTGGTAGTAATATATCCTCCAAAGCATTGTTTGACCGTAGTTCGGCTAGTAGTAGCACTAGTTCATCTTCCATCAAAGCTCTGATAGAGAGGAGGACATTATCGGTTCTGACACCGAAGAGTTTGTGAGTATATTAGGGAACCAGTTATTACTGAAACTATTTTGACAGAAGAGACTCCTCCAACCACGATTCCTCCTCCTTAGAACTTTATGAAGCCATCATAAAGGAAACCATACAAGAGTGAAGAGTTAGCTGCAAAGGTATAAACTTAGATTCCCCACAAGATATACCTCCTCGAGCTAACTTAGCAAATTTTGACCTTTTTCCTTTTATTTTAATCCATGAAACCGATTACTACCGCCAAACCTTTGGCATTCCTGATACTTACCAAATTATTTTGCATGGCCCTGACTATAGAATGAAAAATGCTCCTGAAGGATGCATTACAGTTTTCCAAGGATATGTCCTATGTCGTTTAAGATTTCCACTCATAGCAGTGGTCAAGCAATTGATGGATGCTTTAGTTTCTTGCCTCTCACACTTTACCCCCAATACTTACACCACCATCTATGCCTTTGCAATTCTTATGAGGGTTTTCTATTTTCCTTGCACTCGTGATTCCTTCTTCCAACTATTCTTTGGTATGTTTAGAAAAACTGGAGAGGATGTATGTTTCTATTTCTTAACCGCTCGTAAGAACAACAGTTTATTGACTAACTTTCAGTCCGAGTTTGGGAATATATGGAAGAACTAATGGTTCTTTATTAAAGAGTCGAAACCCAATGAATTTAAATTTTAGCGGGATTGGGTAGATGGTCGCCGATCTTCTTTGTACCCTCTTGTTGTTCTATCCCAAGAAACCATCGACATGTTAAAAGAAAATTACTTTTACGCAATCTTTTTGACCAAGTCTGACATTCTCAATGCTGGCGGCTACTCCAGTGTGGCCCACAACGGTCCCGGGACATTTAGTATATCGCTTGCATTGACGTCTTAATTTTTATTTTTATTTTCAATACTTCCGCTTTTAACTAACATAGATTAATGTGAATTGTTCTTTTGTGGATACAATGGTGTAGAGCATGTCAAATAAAAAGCTAACCGCTCTGTAAAGTCGTGAAGCTGGTGCCACTCCTGAAAAAGCTAATCGTCTGGGAGTGAAGGACATTTTTTCATACCACTACTGCTCTAGCATCTGCTCCTGCCACTGGACTAAGAGCAAGACTACAACCCCCTCTTCACAAGTTGCTCCTATCCCTGCTAGCCAAGCTCCTTCTGTTGGTGCTCCTTCCCCCTTGGTAGGTGGTGGTTCAAAACGAATCCCTTCAGCTGCTGCTAGTGTGGCTGCAGGGAATGCTAAAGGTCCTGAAAGTGCTCGCAAACGTCTGTCAATTGTTGAGGACCATCGTCAAGGTAAACAGCCTGATAATGATCAATCCAACGTATATGAGCCTAAATACCTTGACATGAACATTGAAGATAACCTGCAAGATTTTATGGACACCAATAGTTTGCAGCTTTCCGATGTGGCTGCAATGCGCATGATAAAGACATTGATGCCCGGTTTTGATCGGAAGAATTATTTTTTTCGAGCTGAGAAGGTCTAGGCTACGCATTATTACCTCCCTAGTTGTCTTTCAAGTAAGTGATGGCAAAATTCTAGTTATGTAATATACTAGATTATATTTTCTTCCACTGATTGTGTTGCTTATCTCCGTTAGCTTATCGTCAATCTGTAAACTATGGTCGTGAATTTTGACATTGTGATGGATGCCCAGGAGCAATACTTTGCTAGCCTTTGAAAAGTTTGAGTCAACTACCACTCGAGAATAATATTTGGAAGAAAAGGCTAAAGAGCAGACTCGCAAAGTTCAGAAGGATCTTCATGCCGTCACAGAATAACTTTGGTTGGCTAAGGCAGAGCTTGAAAAAGCTAAGGAGGCAATGGCTATTTACAAGCGCGAGTCCCTTGACACGCGAAAGACGACTAATTTCGCGCAAGTGGAGAACAAGAGACTGCAAAAAGAGAATTCATATTAGTTTTGCGCAATACTTGTGCCTTGCGCCTCTATTATGTGAATTCTATTAGATCTTGTTTTGGCTTTGATTTTCACATCAAGAGCCGTTTTGTAGACTTGCCCGCTATTTCTAATCCTTTATCTACTAATCTTTTTTTGTATTTTATTATCAAACGTCTGCTTTTGCTTTTTTTTTTGCTGAACGAGGCATGTGCTCATGATGTTTCCCATTGTCGCTCTTTGTTGATGTGACATTTGTGGATATTTATGACTTGCTTGATGCTAGTTGCATATTGGAACTTTTGCAAGTGTTAGACTTGCTAAACACCTTGGCAGAGGAACATACTAAGATAAAATATAGAATTTTATTAATTGTGGGACTGGGCTCGAGTTAATTCCGAGTCTACGCATCTTGCCATGTTTGGGTGGTCAAGAATCAAGTCCCTGTAGTTCAGTGCTAAAAATTACAATAAAGTTCCACATGTGGATAATGTTTATTCGTTAAAGAAAAAGTAATGATAACATCTAAACTACGACCCTCCTGTGTCAACAAGGCAATTAGAATGCTAGTATCTTAACTGTAAAATCTTCTCAAGTTCTTGACGTTCCAGGTTCGTGATAGACTTCTTTCTCCCAATTCTTGCAAATAGTAATATTCTTCCGCGCTCTCTTTGTCCACTTTGTATGGTCCTTCCCAATTTGGTTTTAGTTTCTCTACATGCTTCGTGGCTTCCACTTTCCTCAAGACCAAGTCCCCCACTTGGAACTTTTTGAGCTGCACTCACCGATCATATGTGTTGGCCATCATTGACTTATATGCCTATGTCCTCTCATTAGCATCTTCCCTTGTCTATCATTTCTAGGTCCATTTGTTGTGCCCTTAAGGCATCCTTTTCATTATATGCTTCTATCTGATAAGTCGACATTCCATTCGCTGTGGGTATCACCGCCTTGGATCCATAAGTTTGTAGAATGGGGCTTCTCCAGTTGATGTCCTGGAGTCGTTCAATACGCCCATAATATCACAAGCAATTCTGCAGTCTTACTTTGACCAACTCCTTCCAACCTTTTCTCCAAGCTTTTAACTAACGTATTGTTGGTAGTTTCCACTTGCCCATTGGCCTTTTGATGCTTTACCGCAGTAACCTTTGTTCAATCTTCATGTCCTTGTACCATTCTTGAATCTTATGCCCTTGAAATCGTCTTCTATTTTCGGATATCTGAACATTGGGAATACCAAATCTACGATATTCTTCCAGATAAATTGACTTATATTATCTTCAGTTATGGATGCCAAGGATTCTGCTTCTACCCACCTGGTGTAATATTCTACTCCTACTAGTAACCACTTCTTCTCTCCTGGGGCTATTGGCATGGGTTCTACTATGTCTATTCCCCATTGGCCGAATGGACAACTGTCGCTAATAGTTTTCTTTGGTTGTGCTGGCGTGTGTATCATTTTTTGATGTAATTGGGAGCTCTTGCAACTTATCTTACAGTCCATAGCATCCATCATTATTGTGGGCCAGAATTTTCCTTGCCTAAGGATTTTTTGAGCTAGTGACCGCCCTCCTGAATGATTTATGCAACATCCTCTGTGTACTTCGCTTAATACATTCTCCACATGTGCTGGTGATAGACATATCATAAGTGGTTCTTCAAATGACCTCTTTTATAACTCTCCATCAAACATTGTGAATCTTGTTGACTTGTATTTCAACATTCTGGTCACTTGTGGATCACATAGTAAAGTCCTGTTCTCCAAATACTCAATGGTCTTGTCTTTACAACTCTTTTCCACCTCAACTAGAAATATGAACTCCGCTGCTTCTGCCTTCTCGTTTCTCGTAAATTTTGGCAAGATTGTTAACCTTCTCTCAACATAAACTTCTACAATACTGGCAAACCTTGATAAGCAATCAGCACGGTCATTCACATACCTTGGGATCTGTGAGATTGTAGAAGTTTCACATTATGCGGTTGCCTCCTTCAATCTATTAAGTACATCATTATGGTAGTCTCCTTAGCTTCATATATTCCATTGAATTGATTGGCTATGAGTTGAGAATCCGTAAAAGCCATCAACTTAGTCAATTTCTGTACCTACTAACATTGCCTCGTATAATGTGTGGTTATTAGGTGACTTGGAAGTTCAATCTTATAGTATAAGCAAATTCACGTCCATCTCCTCATCATAAATATTCACCCGCTCCTCCTCCATCAACCGTGGAGGATCCATCCACATGAAAAGTCCAAACTTCCTTCAAAAATCATTTTTGGCACAAAATCAGCTATCCTTTGTGCTTTAATAGTAGTATGCGGTTGATACTCCAAACCATATTCTCCGAAATCACTGGTCCATTTGACTAACCTTTCATAAGTCTCACGTTATGACATTACTTTCTCATTGGTCGATTTGGCAGCATAGTGATAGCACGTGATTGAAAGTATGGTCTCAATTTCCTTGCCGCGATTACCAATGCGTATGCTAACTTCTGTATTTCCAAATAATTCAATTCAGCTCATGTCAATACTTTGTTCACATAGTATACTGGCAAGTGCTTTCTCTTCTCTTCACGAATTAACACTGTACTGAGTGAATTCTTTGTTATTACCAAGTAGAGATACAACATCTCATTGTCCTTGGGCTTAGACAACAAAGGTTGTGTATAGTTAAATATACCTTTAATTGGCGAAAAGCCGTTTTGTAGTCTTTTGTCCATACAAACTTTCGTGTCTTCCTAAGCTTTTTGAAGAATGGTAAGATCTTTTCTGGTGATTGTGATATAAAATGACTTAGTGTCGTGATCCTTCCGACCAAATATTGCACCTCCCTAACTGACTTGAGAGTAGGGAGGTCGATGATGGCCT
Source organism: Misopates orontium (assembly GCA_946800315.1). Classification (NCBI taxonomy): domain Eukaryota; kingdom Viridiplantae; phylum Streptophyta; class Magnoliopsida; order Lamiales; family Plantaginaceae; genus Misopates; species Misopates orontium. The sequence goes on along the minus strand of OX326950.1, from coordinate 27,127,928 downwards.
TGATTTTGTCTTGGTTTACCTTAATTCCTCGTTCATTCACCATAAAGACCAGAAAGTTCCCTGCTTTGACCCCAAACGTACACTTTTTGGGGTTCAGTTCCATCCAATATTACCTCATGATAGTAACTGCAGTGTTCAGGGGTTCATTATGGTCTTCAGCCTTCAAGCTCTTAATCAGCATATCATCGATCTAAACTTCCATGTTTTGCTGATCTGATGATAAAACATCTTTGCCACTAACCTTTGAAGGTTGCTCCAGCGTTTTTCAGGCCAAATGGCATCACCCTATAACAGAATATGTCCCTATCAGTAATAAATGTCGTTTTGTGGTGATCCATAACCGCCATAAGTATTTGGTGAAAACCGCTCTGTGAATCAATCTTGAAAAGCTAAGATTGATATATTGTTATAGTGTGGGAGAGGAATGGAACCCAGTCGAGGTATAATTCCTTAGGCTGAAATTCTTGATGATTGTCGATTCTAATCTTGTATATTGGACAGCCGACAAGACTCATTTTTCGTGCCTTTAGCATCTTGTTCTTATGGATTTCATAGAGTTGAAGGAGATCCCATCTGAAATTGGAGATATATCAACTCTTCAATCAATTATGTTGGTCCGTTGCTGCAGTTCTTATTTCAAGTTAATTTTAACAAGTTTTTCTGATTTCATTAATTTGATATTAACTAAAAAAAAATCAATAAAATTTTTTAACTCCAAATTAGGAAAAAAAAATGCTGTAATGGTGGCAGTTGTACTGCGTGAATGGAATTTGCTCATCAACAGATACAGTGACTCTACATTCCACACCGTCTCACTCTCTTAGCTCAAATCCACCACCACAAGTCCAATTCTCATATATCCCCATCGCCTTCCTTCTCCACTTCCCCAAATTGCATCACAATCGCTCATTCACAAGTCAACCAAAAGGTCAAAATTCGACTCATAATCTCCAAAATGGTCCCCCTCTGAACTCCAGATTTGGTGTAGTAATTGGCGACTTCTACGGCGACGAAATCGAGGACGACGACGATGAAGAAGAGGACGAGGACGAGGAAAGGAGTTTAGACCTTTTCATTAGGTATCGTTTAATTTCTTTCTTTTGTTTTGTTTTTTAGTAAATATCAAATTTATGAAATTAGAAAAACTTGTTAAATTATTTTAAAATTTTAATTTATCTTACATTAACATGAAATGAGAATAAGAAAATTGGAGAATTTTGGTAATTTTGGTAATTTTATTTGTTTGTGTTGTTTTTTCCTTCTTCTTTTTATTTTAAGAATTAATTTTTTTTATTTCTCTTTTTTGTTTTAAGAAATAAAATTTCTATAAACATGAGGTTTGGTTTGTGTAATTTAGCAATAGTTCAAAGGGGTGGTTTGTGTAGTTTCTCAAACATGAAGGGTGCTTTGTGTAATTTATCCTATTTTTGTGAATTTATTTATATTGTTTAAGCAAAATTGTAAAAATGCCCTGCAACTTTAAAAGCGTTTTTTTTTTCACATGACAAAACGTTTTTACACTTAGACAAACAACTTAACAACTTGGCGTCCAGTAGGCAAAAAACCCATTTACAGCCCGATTGGGCATATTTTGCAGTGAAACTCAAAATATACAGAGTAAAATCATGGCCCGATAAATTATAGGGCAAAAGTGCCAAATGGCCAAAGTTAGTGGACAAAAAAATGATTTCCGCCGGTAATCAATATAATTTCAGATCTAATATCAATCCTCATTATGCCCCCCAACCAATAATCATACTAAATGGAGAAAAAAAATTAAAAATTAAATAGAATCAAAAGAAACTGAAGCGGGGATTTTCAATTCGGAAAAGAATGTTCCTCTCAGACAAATGCCTTGATAAGTCATAACGGATTTTAAAACGAACAGAGAAACAAAAATCATCACCCCCAAACTTCTAAAGAAAAAAAATGCTTAAAATGATATTTAATTAATTAAAATAAAAAGAAGAAGAAGAAATTAACGGAATTGTTAAGCAGAAAAATAGCGTAGAACGAAACAAATTATAGAATTACACAATGAGCAATTCAGCGTAATGGCAGACACATCTCACTTCTCTCAAATTAGTCTTCTTCGTCGTCGTCAGCTCCTCCGTGCATCCTAATCTGAAGATCCTCATTCCCTACTTATAAGTTATAATTAATATTTTGTTGGAGAAATTGGTTTTGAGTCCAATTTTTGGGCCTTTATTGAGAAAGCCCAAACTTAAAATGTGTGTGAATGTTATTGCTTTAGTGAGAAAGCATGGGACTTGTCCCACATTGAAACTTTACTAGACTTGAATCATATTTATATTGTTTTATGCTTTAGAGAGGTGTAGTGAAGTGGTGAAGATAGGCTCCTCGCGCCGTCGTCGTCCGTCCGTCCGTCTTATTTAATTAATTAAATTTCAAGACAAAATATTTAAATTTTTTTAAATAATTTTGAACTCCAACTCCAAAATTCGCACATGAATTGCCTGATGAAACGTTCTTCTTAATGGCAATGATGGAAGAAACGTTTGTAACAGCCGAGTTATTCTGCCATTGATGACGGAAATTAAAACCGAGCTTTAAATCCTCTCATGAATGGTGTTTGACTAATGAGCTCCCCCTAGCCCTATAAATAGGACGCTCATCAGTCCATTCTTATCATCCGAAAATCATCAAACACTCTCATATCTTCATAGCATTCGAGTTCTGCAATATACCACGAGTAGTTCGCCTGAGGAGCAAGCTTTCCGCTTCAGAAACTTGTTCGCCGAGAAAGACGTTGTACCTTGGAGCTTGGTGTCCACGAGGGCGTGAAGCAATTGTCGGGCATAACAAGCTTAAGGGAAGGTGGTCCAACCGCTGCCTCGTCTAAGCATTCTTCACGAATTTGCATTGAGGTGTTCTGTAATTCTTTGTTTTTATTCTGTTGCTTATTACAAGTTTATGCTTATATGTTCATATGTAATCTGTTATAATCTGGCTATACATGTTTATGTTGTTGATTTAAGCACGTTAATCTTACATATTTTCTTTGCCGAAGTGACAACAGAACCGATCAGCTTAATTGAGTGAAGAGTTGATATATCTCCAATTTCAGATGGGATTTTTCGAAGGACCTCTTTGTCCACCTTAAGTTTATTATGTTTGAGAGTGTCTATATGTTTTCCAACACGCAGTCATTTCGAGGATCGGGGAGTTCAAGCCCGTTGGGAATCATTACATGCCTAAGTTGTGGCATCTCCCAAATTTCATACGGTGCGACCATTAACTAATGTCGAACTTTAATAATTAGCGTTTGTAGATTCCAGAGCCGGCCTATTGAAGAAGGAACCGATATTTTGTTGTCACCCAAAAAATTAAAACTAAGGTACCGTAAGTTAACTAGCTGAAAAAATTTTTCTACAGGATATTAATCAACCACATTCAACAATCTGAACTTAAGCGACAGGCGATAATCCAATGGATCTACTGTGAAACGCGTCGGACCCAATGGAAAATTTCATGTCAGAGAATGCGCCAGTCGTGCTGATAGCAAAGCATGAAAAACTTGGAAGGAATATTCTGTATCTGAAATTGATGATAAATAAAAATTCGACGAGGTTCGCTACTTAAATCTTGTGGAAAACTAGGATTTTCCTCAAGCACAAATCTCTTAAGAGATTATGCATTTTGCAAGATTTCAAATTGCCTAAAGCTCCCCACTCCTGACAGATACTAGATTTCTGTCAATAAGATCTTTTAGATAGTTCTCTACAACCTCTTCCAAGCTTTCTAATTTAGATGGTTCTAGGAACCCCTCGCCAACCCATGATTAATTTGATAAGTTTGGAGACGCAAATCTCACGATCTTCTGGAAAACTTCCTAAATAAAGGAAACACGGTTTTAAGTAAACAGGCAGCTAATCATAGCTAATTGTCAGTATTTTCATGGAACGCGCATCGTCCTCCAAAATTATAATTTCGTTTATGTCACTGACAACATACTCCCAAGATTCTCCGGTCATCTTTGAGTTTGCGAGTAGCCCCCCGATCACAGATATTGACAGAGGGAGGCCTTTGCAACTTTTTGCAATCTGTTTCCCTATGTCTCCAAGTGAGGAGGACAATTTTTTCCGACGAACACATTTCTACAAAGAAGATTCCAGCATTTTCTTTCATTGAGAAAATTGATCTTATAAAGATTTGAAGAGGCAGTATAATTAGCCACATTTGATAACCTGGTGGTTACTATGACTCGACTTTCATTATTGTTCTTTGGAAGAATTTCTGCAAGTCATGCCATGGTTTGGTGCTCCACATGTCATTCATTATAAGCAAATACCTCCTACCTGATAAATATTGGTGTACCTTTTCGCCTAATTGATAACTCTGGGACTTTCTAGTTCATTTTTGTCAGCACAGGCTCTAAATATCACGTAAAAGGACTACCATTACGTCTTGCACATCATATTCTTGTGATATAGTAATCCAACCACGAACATCTAAATGGTGCATGATAAACGGATTGATATAAACATTTTAAGCAAGTGTACTCTTACCAATACCCCCATCCCAGTTATTGGGATGATCTGAAGATTGGACTGATCTGTGGTAAGCTTATCCATAATCTGAATTAAGTCATCGTCAAATACCACCATGATGTTCTTCGTAGTAGGCAAACGTCTTGGTGATCGAATGTGCGCCAGATCTATGGACTGAAGATCTTCAATTGGTTTGCTATTCTGATTTATATTTGCGATTTATCTGTTGATGAAATCCATGTCTTCCGTGATCTTCTTAATGAACTTCACACCTGTTGAGTATGAATTATTTTTTCAATCATCCCAAGTTCCTTCTTGTTCTTGTTCTACGGCTTCTCCGTGCACTAAAAGCTGAAGATCCTCATTCCCGAGTTCCCGTTGTTCTCTTAATATTTTCTTTGCCGAAGCGACAACAGAACTGCTACACCATTCCAGTTGAATTGATTGAAGAGTTGGTATATCTCCAATTTCAGATGGGATCTTCTCCAATATTCTCAAATATTGAAGAACAAGATGCTCAAGGTGCGGAAAATGAGTCTTGTCTGCTCTCCAGTATAAAAGATTAGCACCAAAAATCTCCAAGAATTTCAGACAAAGAAACTGTCCCTCAACTGGGATCCATTCCTCTCCCGCACAACAATCTATCAATTTTAGCTTTTCAAGATTAGGCAACGATCCAATCTTTGCACTTATTTCTTCCCAACTGAAATCAGCATCGGATAAAGTCAATTTCTTGAGCGATAATGGGAACGCGAGGTTTTTGATCAAATTGTTTTTCACAAACCTGCACACCAGGGATTGGAGTTTGTGCAGGTGGCAAAGATTGTTGAGACGATAACTGAAAGAACAATCATTATCCCCGTAATTCAGTTTCAGTTTCTTGAAATTAGGGATTTTTCTAAGGACCCCCTCAGTCCACCTTAAGTTTATTATTTCGGCGAGTGTCTGTAAATTTTCCAACACGCAGTCATTTCGAGGATCTGGGAGTGGAAGCCTGGCGACAATCATTACATGCCTAAGTTGTGGCATCTCCCAAATTTCAGATGGTGCAGTCATTACCTGATCTGGAACTTCAATAATTAACGTTTGTAGATTCCAGAGCTGGCATATAGCAGAAGAAATTATATCGCTGCACCTGAGAAAGTTAAGACTAAGGTACCGTGAGTTAACGAGCTGGAAAACTTCTTCGATAGGATAATCGTCAACCACATTCAACATCCTCAACAATCTGAAATTAAGCGACGGGCAATAATCCCATGTATCTATTGCGGAAGGTATCGTACCCAATTGAAAATCGCACGTCAGTGAACGGACCAATGGTGCTGATTGCAAAGCACGAGAGACTTGGAAGGAATATTCTCTATCTAAAAATTGGTGATGAATAACAATTCGACGAATGCTGCTTAAATCTTGTGAAACACTTGGACTTTGCACCATATTGACAGTACAAAAAAACCTCTCCTTTTGAGCTTTCCTAAAGCACAAATCTCTCAAGAGATCATGTATTTTGCAATATTTCAAATTGCCTGTGGATCCCCACTTACTGACAGACACGAGATTTCTGTCAATAAGATCTGTTAGATAATTCTCTGCAACCTCTTCCAAGCTTTCTAATTTAGATGGCTTTAGGAACCCCTCGGCAACCCATACTTTGATAAGCTCGGACACACGAATCTCATGATCTTCTGGAAAACTTCCCAAATAAAGGAAACAAGGCTTTAAATAAATAGGCAATTGGTTGTAGCTAGTTGTCAATATTTTTAAGCAACGCGCATCGTCATTCAAATTTATAATTTTGCTTATATCACCGAGAACGTACTCCCAATATTCTTGTGTCATTTTGGAGTTTGTAAGGAGGCCCCCAATCACAGATATTGACAGAGGGAGGCCTCTGCAACTTTTTGCAATCTGTTTTCCAATATCCTCCAAGTGAGGTGGACTATTTTTTTCGCCGAACACCGTTCTACAAAGAAGATTCCAACTTTTCCTCTCATCAAGAAAATTCATCTTATAAAGATTTGAAGAACCAATATAATTAGCCACATCTGATAACCTGGTAGTTACTATCACTCGACTTTCATTGCTGTTATTTGGAAGAAATTTTTGTAAGTCATACCATGCTTTGGTGCTCCACATGTCATCCATTATAATCAAGTACCTCCTACCTGATAAATACTGATGTAACTGTTGCTATGAAATTTCAAGTCCTTAAAATAAAAGACAAGAAAAGTTAGAACAAATAAAATTTATATATATTCAAAAAGAATATAGGTTACAATCTCAATAATCCTCTGATTCTTTTCTAAAACATATGAACTTGAAAAACTTGGTAGACTTCAATGTGGAGTTGATTTTATCTCTTCCACGTGGCTTTAATTTGAACTTCTATTCAAGGGCGTTTGAGCTTGATCTTGAATTAAAGTTGAACTTGACTTGAAGCTCGCGACGAACAATATGATCTTCGCCTTGAGTCCTTTTGAATTTGTTGAATATATTGAGGTTTGATCTCCTTTAGCAGAAGTCCGATCCTCAGAAACAGATTTCCAACGGCTTTGCAGCTTGATGTTGAATCAAATTGAGTTTTTATTTAATCCTCGTGAAGAACAATCTTGATCCTCGCGAAGAACGCTTCGAATATGATGAATTTGAGGGCGATTTCCACAGTTTTAATCAAAGGGAGAATTTCCACAGCCTTAATGAAAGGGAGAATTTCCACAGCTTTAATCCTCGTGAAGAACGATCCTGATCCCCGCGAAGAACTCCTTGAAGATGATGAACTTGAGTGAGAATTTCCAGAGCTTCTCCTCTTCAAAATATGATATTTGTCTTGTGAATTTCCTTTGAGTGAAGACCTCTATTTATAGGTGTAGAAGAGGAGTCTTGATAAGGTCAAGAGATGAGGTGGAAGCACACTATTGGTTTTTCCATTTCCAAGATAAATACAAATTTATTTTGTATTTATCAAGAAGTATTTAAATAAAACACATCATATTTTCCACATGTCTTGATTTGATTGGTCACATAATTGAATATGATTTAATTGCTTGAACACCTCATCTTGACACTTGGCACCATTTAATAAGTCGACAAATATATTAGAAAATTAACCAATTTAACTATATTTTATTGGAATTTAATTTAGTAAAATTCCAAAATTCAACTAGTATAAATCAAATTAATTTCTAAAATATGTCATAAATTTCGGGTGTCTACAGTAACTTTTCACCTAATTGATAATGCTGAAGACTTTCTAGTTCATTTTGGTCAGCACAGGCTTTAATATCACGTAAAAGGCATATGAATAATTCTCTCACATCATATTCTTGTGATATTGTAACCCAACCACGAACGTGAAAATGTTGTATGATAAACGGATTGACATAAACATTTTTGGCAAGGGTAGTCTTACCAATACCCCCCATGCCAGTAATTGGGATGATCTGAAGATTAGACTGATCCATTGTAAGCTTATCCATAATCCGATTTATGTCATCCTCAAATGCCGCCATATTGTTCTTCATAGTGGGCAAACGTCTTAGCGATCGATCATGCACGAGATCTATGGACTGGTGATCTTTGATTGGCTCGCAATCCTCTTTCATCTTTGTTATTTCTTTCTTGATGAAATCTGTGTCTTCTATGATCTTCTGAAGTCCTTCAGAGAAGTGATCCGAATCCTTTATCGTCCCCATCCATTCGGATAAGGGATTGAAAATAGATTTGGCCAACGTTCTTGATCGAGCATTAATATCATTGACTATATGGGATTCAATGATATCTTCTGCCGCATAAGCTACATCTGCAATTCGACTTCCCAAACTCTCTCCTTCCTTGCTATCTCCATGAGAATAGCTTTCTAGAAAAGCTTGTAAAAAAGCGACATTTTCGTGGACAAATCCAAGCAGTCTTTGTTGTTCGTTGACAAAGATAGGTTGACGAGCATGGTAGAGCTGAATCTGCTCCATGAGATGCACAAGGGAAATTATAGCCGCATAGGCCGCCGCCATCTTTCACCTCCTTCCTTTCGTTTTGATCGAAGCAATCCTATCTAAGTGAAATTGGTTTAGGGATGAATGACTTGTGTGTATTCAGCTCTAACGATATCATTTTGGGTAAAACTGTTGGTGATATTCATCAACCATGTACTATTGAAAGTATTAGTAAACTCTTGAAGGTGTTTAGTCAATTATGCTCATATTTTATAATGAGAAAGTGGTGCACAATCAGTTGGATCTTAATTTTAGTATTGAAGCAGGTTTTACGTCTTGTCTATATGTCTCTTTGACTTGTACTAAACAAATTAATTAATTAAATGAAGTATTTAACTTTTGATGTGCAAGTTAGTATAATCAGACGGCTATTCCGACTAGAGAAGAGGATCAGTATAGATACTATACTTGGAACTACATCAACACCCTTAATGTTTGGTCTCATTATGAAAATCTCCCCCGTAATTTTGAATAAATACATAGAACCCACAAAGCTTAAAAACACGAAGTCTATCTCGAATGTTTCTCAAAGTATCTCTGTAAGTATTAAACGGCCTCAAGGGTCCCTATTATTATATTTAGGAAAATGTCAACCGTTGTTAATGTAATTATTCATATAGAAGGAAATGTTTCCATAATCAGGAAAAACCTCAAGGGTCCCTATTATTATATTTAGGAAAATGATATTGTAAGTTTCTAACACACTGTAAGCGTACAGTCTAGTTTTATACTTTGAAAAAATTAAATGACGGAATCGGCAACTTACTAATCAGGTTGTTTGTCATACTCATACAAATAACATAATGGCTATCGATATTGCCAAAGCACAATTTGTTGTTGCCAAAGCAAAGTTTTTAAATTTTCCAATACACCCTTCTCAGTCAACACTTATGTAAGTTAAGTATCTATTTCTTTTAATAAAGATATTTACACAATTAATTATCCTACTTAATTTTAGTTCTTATCATAAATCATTCCTTATATGAAAATAAATCTTCTGCTATCAGTCAATACTTAAGAGTTTGCCTTTTTCTAAGTGAAACCATTCAAACATTCAACAATTGCCGTAACTTCGGAGCACCATTCAGAATTCCGGTAAGCTTTGTTTTCTTCTTGGTTTCTGTCTAATTTGAAGCAGGTCCTTGCATGTAAAAATAAAATAGAAAAATTGGAATTGTGTTTTTACATGAGACCTCCAGAATGTATGTAATGTGGAATTGTTTGACCAATTTCTTAGAGGATAGGGCTGTAGTATCATGTATGTCAATGGCATTCAAATAATTTTCTATTCAAGAAAATAAATCAAACAAGACTAAAGCAACAAATTTATTCTTTCTTTTGCAACATTATTATATATGAATATTATGCATAGCTCTTTTCTTTTAATTTCTATTTTAATGTTGTATATGTAAATTTAGTTTAAAGTTACTATCTAATTAATTATTTATGACAAAAAATATGGGTATGAGTAAAAAAGTAAACATTATTAGTAATTCATCGTTTCTAATATATTTTGGTTGATTTACATAATTTATTATGAGTAAGAAATAAAGTAGACTGAGTAATAGGTATAGATGATCTAATTTAAGAATGTTTAATTGTATAAGTATCTTTATTAATAGATGTGAGTATCTTTATTAATAGAAAATGGCTACTTAACTTACATAAGCTTTGACTGAGAATGGTATATTGGGAAATCTAAAAACTTTGCTTTGGCAACAACAAATTGTGCTTTGGCAATATTGCTAGCCTAACATAATTGGCAGTACTGCGGTCCACTTATAAATTAAGTAACTGTTTTTAAATCAAGACCTAGAATTAATTAATTACTCAAGTAAATTAGTGGCTTCATATTCAAGTAATGATATTATCATACTTTAATTGTGATGTGGGGTATTTTCGTCTGGATACGCGTCCACTTGCCAACACTCCACGTCAGACTGCTTCAGTCCCTGCTGGATCCTTAAGCAGCTTTTGAGTTCGGAACGTGCACTCAACACCACACGTAACTAAGGGTGCCTTCTCTGGCGAAGGCACTCCGACGCTCAAGTCAGATGGGTCGGAATGTTAGATCTTGTTGTGCGAGGCAACAAGTCGAGCAAAACAAGTCGAAATAAGTGTATAAGTCGAATAAAGCAATAAGTCGAATGCACACACAGAAACAAGTCGAATGAACTGGCCAAAACAAGTCGAATTAGGTAGTTAAAACAACTCGAATTGTGTGCAAAATAGGTAGCAATCGAGCTATTGAGGAACAAGTCCAATGAGACTTATGAATAGGTCGAGGTCGACTTATATAACTCGAGCTTAGGGATTGGAAATTATGAATACTTACCTTGGAATGAGGAATTGGACCCCTTTATATAGTAGTACGAGTCCTTATTCAGCTAGAATTGCAGTCCAAGTAGGACTATGAGTTGAAATAAGTCGAATTAGAGCTATTTAGGAATAACTCGAATGACCTATCACAATAGCTCAAATGACTTGTTGAAAATAACTCGAATGAGCCTGAAAATAGCTCGAATTGGGCTTGTGAACAACTCAAACTGGGCTTGTGCAGCTTGAATTGGGCCCTGAAATAACTCGAAATCGGGCCTGCTTGGGCCTAATTTTGAGTTTTGTTTTAAATTATAATTTTACATTAAAAAATAATAATGTTGTCGTGGCATAATAGTCCGAATACGCTCGTGGTATTGTATTGAATATTATGACGTGGCACTACCGAAATATGTTACATCATGGAATGCCCCGGTTTGTAAGAGTAATGTGTAGAAACATTGGTCATACAAACTAAAATAGCTCAAGAAACCCTGGTATCGTGCAACGAGTCCGTAAATGAAGACACGGAACAAAAATACCCAAGAAAATTTGTCGAAATTTTTTTTCGATTATAGGTCGTATTATGCAATAGCTCGAATTGCAATAACTCGAATGGGGGCAATACCATAATTTTATCGCGGGTCGCACCTTTAAATAGCCGCCGAAATGATTTCATTTGTCATTTTTTGTTTTTCGCAAATAGCTCGAGCTCTCGCCAATTACTTGAATACACATAGCTCGAATACACTGAGACTACAGTAATATCTCGAAATTACTACGCAATAGTTCTCATTTGATTTAGCATGAATAACTTACAAGATTATGTGATAAGCCTTGATTAATGTCGTCCTTACTAAGTTAATCATGTGTTGTATATGATTAAGGAGTTTACTTATGGTAGATTTAGGGAAGAAAAGATATGCTACAATTATTATTTATGCTTGCCTTTTTGAGTAGGATTAGGTTGATTCTTTATCTAAATATCCTATGAGATTGTGTATATCTCTTATAACGATTGTATTTCCTTTGTATGATATCAAAATATTAGATTAAGGAAATATATGATTGATTTCAAAATCACTTTACAATCTTTCCCAAAGCATGCTGATTGAATATTCGCAATTATGTGCAAGAAAATCATGTTAAGGCAATATTCTTAGTTTTCATAATTAAGATATTCTGTGAATTATGAAAATGTTTTTAGAACGCAGCTTTTGCTTTGCTTCTCCGCATGTTACTCAGTTTATTAATTAACTCATTTGATCAACGAAAGATTTATTCAAAGAGTTAATTTCATTGTTGAGTTTCATTATGGAGTTTCATTAACGATAAGTTTTAATCCTTATTCCCTTTAAGTTTCATAGTTGGTTAAAGTTAGTCATTGTTCCAAAGTTCGGATCAAACTTAATCAGAAGAGTCCAGCAAGATTGAAGATGTTCGAACATGGCAGGATATCTTCCACCAGACGGAGTAAAAGTAGCAAAGACATATCTTATAGGTTTTAACTATACAAGGGATTGGATAAGTTAAAGTCAAGTCTTGTAAGTGTAAATCATTTAATACTTAGAAAGAGGTCTGAAGTATTAGGCAGGAAGCCTCGTGGATTAGGAAAGTTGTTTGAACCACGTAAAAATTTAATTTGTTTGTTTATTTACTGTTATGATTATCTATTGCAACAAAAACCTATAAATCTTATGCAGAAAGCGTTTTTCAAAGTAAGCAAATAAAAATATTTTAATTCTTTGAAGTTTAGTTTGAACTCATAAATGTTTTAATAAGTCTTATTTGTTTTAGTTACAGTTTTATTTGAACTTTTTGAAGTTAAAAATACATAGCTAAGTGTTTATCTATCTTGAAGATATCCTATAAAATAATATCTAACAACACACTACAAGGGCATTTAGTGTTGGCACATAAGGATTGTGGTGTAGACGTGACAGATATGCAACGAAAACTAGACGGTACTATTGTGAAGGTACGACCACAATTACATGCGTATTTGTTTACTGCAATTTATTGTTCCAAATGATTTGTCTTTTAGTTTTGAAGAAAATGAATTATTTGAAAACTTTATCTGTAGAGTAGTGGAATGCAAATTTAAGGAAGTATCTAAAGAAACTTAAAATGAAGATGGTGTTAAGCAATATGAGAAATCAATTGTGGAATTGTATAACGAATATAAAAATCTCAATAGTAGAACCTCTTTGACTTCTGATTAATGGGGGTTTTCGGGTTTTTCGCAAAAATAGTCTCCTAACTTTTCTCTTTTGTAAAATCCGTCCTTTAATGATTTTAATTGCAAAATTAGTCCCCTAACTATACACCCTTCACAATTTATGCCCTCTGGTGACCGTAGACTTGAGGAAGCGCCAGGTGGCACAACCATTTTTTCCCCCAAACTTTTTCTCACTTCTAACATATTAAAACCCATTAACCAACCCCTATATTCACAATTTTGGAGTGTATCATGTGTTTTGTGGTGTCAGGTTTTAAAAAAATCATGTTTCGCAACTCATATTTCTTCTCTCACGTGAGAAAAATTGTAAATTGTCTAAATTGTCCTTGATTATGCCTCATGTGTTGGTTATATAACATTTTCCGACGAACATTAAAATTTTCCGAGGGCATAAATTGCAAGGGGTGTATAGTTGGGGGACTAATTTTGAAAGGGCGTATAGATAGGAGATTAATTTTGCGAAGGGTGTATAGTTAGGACTAATTTTGCAGAGAGTGTAGAGTTAGAGGACCAATTTTGCGATTAAAATTATTAAAGGACGAATTTTAAACATTAGAGGACTATTTTGCAAAAAACCCGTTTTATGGCAAGGTAGTGGATCATTTCATTTTAGTTGTATTACCGCACATTAGATAGATAATGATTGGACTATGCCTAAAATTAAATAAATTGCACAATTAGATTATTCTCGTACCGGGGATCGTGTATACGTGGAAAACTTTCAACATTAGTCATGTAAATGGCTTCGATTTGAAAATCATCCTATAACTTGGAACTGCATAAATTTTGTCCCATAACTTGGCATAACATTCAATTTAGTCCTCCAGCATAAAACATTAGTAATACTCGTCATATTATAGAACGTGAGTGGTCTCGTGACCCCAATTTGGGGATATAGGGCTTGGAACTTCCACACGTGCAGTCTTCACGTCTAGATAGTCCTGGCAAAATTGCATTTTACCACCCTAAATCACATGTTTTGTTAAGTGATGTGGGGCGATTCCAAGCCCTAAATCCTCAAATTGGGGTTACGTGACCACTCATGTGCTATGACTTGACGATATCTAGTAATTTCTCCAAAGGACTAAAATTGAATTTTATACCAAGTTAGGGGACCAATATTTAGGTGTTGCCAAATTATAGGATGATTTCTGAGTTGAGGCCAAGTTAGAGGACTAGTGTTGAAATTTTCTCTATATACGTGATGCCACATTAGTCTCTTTAGATTATTTGGATATAAGAAACCAAATTATGAGCATTTTTCATTAGATAATGCTAATAATAATCTAAAGTTTCTAAAGGCAATCGACCATAAGTGAATCTTATACTTGGGGCTCAATTGTTTCATGCAAGGTGCATATGACATGTTCATTTTTTATAAGTATTCTATATCTATTAAGATAAGGAAAGATCTTTCTTAACTTATCTATTTTATAGGCTATCTTTTTATTCCTGGATATATTTCGCTGATCTTTTTACTTGGAGAACAGGTTTGTGTATATGTTCTTATTGTAGGGGACGTTCATCAAGAAGATAAAGTCCCGAAAAAATCAGGGAGATTCTAAAAGTTGTAAAACACGTAAGCTGTTGTAACAGCTGGAATGGATCAGACTAACTGCTGAACCTATGAATAGAAGAGTTGTTGCTTCACTTGTTTCATTTAACCTTTGAGCATATTGTAATATACATCCTAAGAGAGGTTCAGGGTTAGTTTCATAATTTGAGTTTCATTAAGTAAAAGGATTAATCCTTATTCCGTTTAAGTTCTATTGTTGGATAGAATAAGCCATTGTTCCAAAGTCCAGTTCAAAAAAAATCAAAAGGATCAAGCAAGGTCGAAGGGAGTTCGGACGAGGCAGTATGTCTTCCAGTCAGATGAAATAGAAGTAGCAAAGCCGTAGCTTATACGTGTTAACTATAGAAGGGATTCAGTGAGTTAACGTCAAGTCTTGTAAGTGTAAATCCTTTGATACTTTCAAATAAGTCTGAAGAAAATAGGCGGGAAGCCTCATTGAGTAGGACGATTGTCCAAACCACGTAAAAACCTGTTGTGTTAGTTTATTTACTGTTCTGCTTTTATGTTGCAACAAACAACCTTATACCTTAAGCAGAAAGATTTTTCTAAGTAAATAAACAAAGTACTTTTATTAAAGGCATTTAATTGTTTGAAGTTAAGTTTGAACCGGTGAATGTTTTATTTGTTTCCATATCTAAGTTTTTGGTTTTACTTAAATTTCTTGAATTACTCTTTCATAGCTTGTATATATACATAAATTCACGTATTCTGCATAATAATACCTAATAGAACAGAAAAGGATTAAGTATCGTAAAAGGATTCATAACGTTTTTATTTTAGCTAATCGGCTAGACCCACGTTGTAGATCAGTGGGAACAGGTATACTATGTTAGTTTAATCAATATTGTATATTCAGAGCAAGTAAAAAATGATGAAAGTTACAAATGTTTTACAATTTATATGACTTGTATGCTCCATCCACTAGCATAGATAAATCTCTTAATGGTGCTTCTAGAAGTACTAATTTTAGTATCGCTGAAGAATTATTATCACACAAACAATCAAACCAACCAAGATTAGGAAATTATAATGAAATCATGATCTTTTTACAAAAAAAAAAAAAAAAAAAAAAAAAAAAAAACCTCAAACATTTGGCAAAGATTTTGATATACTAGCATGGTAGGGGCAAATCGAGCAAGTAACCCCAATGTTGACTCGTATGGCCAAAGATGAACAAAGTTCTCATATGTCAATAGTATCATTGAAGCATGTTTTTAGTGCATGTCATAGAGTGCTTACAGATGCAAGGAATCGAGTAAACTCGAACAGTGTAAAGTTTTGCCTTATTTGAAAGGACACAACAAATACAAAACAAAACGTAGAAGAAGGTCGAAATGGTCTTGGCAGTGAATGAAAAAGAAGAAAATGAACACACAACCATGCCATATGATTTTTTTACTATCCACTATAGATGCGCAGTTCAGTCGTTAGTTTTTTTCAAGTTAACCTTTTACATTTTTTCTAACAATCATTTTTTGAAATTCACCTTTTACGATAATTAATATTTTTTAATTCTTATTATTTTAAAGTTAATATTTTATGTACTTTTTTTATAGTTACTAACTTTTGTCCCTTTTATTTTTAGTTAACCTTTTATGTATCTTTAGTAGTTAAATTTTAATCCATTTAGTTTTTAGGTTACATATTTTTATGTAAGTTTGGTAGTTAGTTATAAATCATCTATGTAAGTTGTAACATTTTACGTGTTGTCACAACAATTCAATGAAGAAGGTATTTATTTATTTTTATGTAGTGTGAGTTATATTTTATTTTCTGCTATTAAATTAAACTTGAAATTAGAAAAAAAAAAAAAAAAAAAAAAAGTGAGCATGGCCGAATTCGTAGGAAAATTGGCCCAGCACGGCACAACTCGTGCACCCATGTCCAAGCACGGTCCGGAGGCGTGCCCTGTCGAATCCATGTGCAAGCCTGGCTTGGCATGTTTAACAGTATAACTTATACTGACAATAAATGAATCGGAAATATACTTGGTATTGAGTAACTGAACGTAAAAGACAATTTGATGTTACACTTATCTTGCCACTAACTTGATGGCGTGAATTGAGCCCATCTTACTCTCAGTCTGCAACCTATCCTTGAAGCGCTTTTCCACCTAGATCTCTTTCTCTTATGGTTCTAGGATTGTTGTCATTGGTCCATATTTTTTTGGTTCTTTGAATGGTTGTTCTAACTACAATACTTCTTCAACCATGTTTACTATTTGCTTCTGCTCTTGCGCGTCTCTCCTCGGTCTAACCAAAGAAATGCAATTCCATCCTTCCTTGTAATCAGACATTATCTCGCCAATTCCTCCCATAGTTGGAAATTTTATTTTTTGATGTGCAATTGAGATGTAAATTAAGAATGCTGCTAACCTAGGTCTTCCGATTATGACATTATAAGAGAAATAGTCATCCACAATCAAGTATTCTAGATTCAAGGCATGCCTGCAAAGGTATTCGTCAAATGAAGTGGTTAAGATGACTTTTCCATCTCGGAACACCTCTGCTCCTCCAAATCCTAACAATGGAGTGTTCAACTCTTCAATCTTATATTCTTCTCCTAATGATATTTGCTTCCAGGTTTCAAAAAGATCACATTTATTAAGCTCTTGCTATCAATGAACACTCATTTCATCCATAATGTGTAATGTCTATAATGACAACCATAAGACAGTGCCGATACATGCCTCGATTGCTTGTGGGGTCAATCCTTGCAAATATTTATCATTAAAGGTCACTCTTGTTTAAAACTGTTATGTGGCTCAGACAAAACTAAGCTTGGATCTTTGTAATGTTCCATGTAATATGTCCCTTGTAATTCACTAAGAAGACTTTCTAGCATGTGCACCACTTGGTCCTTTAGGTAACCTGTAAGTTTTCTCTTATGTCATATGTGTTCCTTTCTACCAGTTGCCCTATAGGTTCTTCTGCATAAGCCACATCATGTACTTCCATACTTATCTCCTTTCTAATCGTTGCATTCATCATTGTCATGGTGTTAGGTTTATGTCCTTTGAATATTAACCTAACTAACTCCATATCAGATTGATCCTAGTCCAAAGCATATCCTATGTCAACTTTGAGTTTGAGAATCCTACACAAAGGCACCAAACGTAAACTAAGTTGGGGTGAGACTGTCACATCCATTCTAATGCTTAAGTCAGTAATCAATTCCTTATTAAAGAGATAGGTTGAATTTTTACCTGGGTAGGTCAAAATTGTGTGTGTTGCTTAGGTCGAATTTAGGAGAGCTAGGTCGAATTACACACATTTAGGTCATAAGTGCTAGGTTGAGCCTAGAAACTTAGATTGAAAGATGTTTTAGTTCGAATTTGTCCGTTTTTAAGTGTTATCTAGGTTGTTTTACCTTAGGTCGAATCAAAGGAATCAGGTCGAGTGAACAATAACAATGTACCTCAAAATGACCTTGTGATGGTGTATTTAACTATTTATAGAGAAACATGTCTTTGGGGCCTGATAGGCTTGGAATTCATGGGCCTAACATAGGTTAGGACGAATATTCAACCTACCTAGGTGAACAACTGGAACAACTCAAGAACCATCATGCTCTTAGGTCAAATATTATGAAGACACCCCTTCAAGCTAAAAACGGTTGTAGATATTTGGCTGAATTAATAAAAAAAAAAGTATACCCTCCATGAGATATATTATAAATATACTTAAAATTTTACAAAAATAACAAATGGCAGGATGCACAAACACCCTTGACTGGTTTGGGCAAAAAGAAAACGCAACTCATTGTAAACCACATGAGGGATACCCTATTAAGTAGATATGTTCTTCTATATATAGATTGGATTCTTTCCCATGGGAAGTTTAGTTTCATATAAATACTAGATTAGTATATTCCCTTGATTGTTGAAATTATTTTTTTCGTTTTTGTGTAGATCCTCTAGTATATGCTTCCCTATGTTGTTAATAGTAATATTCATTACGTAAAAACTTGTAACCCTCAAACTCTTATATGGTATCCAAGTCTAACCCCGGACAACGTGGGCCTGCAATCTAACGCACGTGATAGGATCTGATGATCATTCTGGCCTACATATGAGGGGACATTTTGGAATTAACCCGCATTGCTAGGTAATCAACTTAGGCTTCTGTTTATAAAGGATTTCCATCTCGCCATCTATTAAGGTCTTTTAGAGAGAAATATGAAGTCCTAATTTATACATGGTACATATATCCTTTTATATTTAATTAGGTGAGCTAACTTACTTCCTTGTGATTGAAGTTTTTCAATGTCAGAATGGACTCTTTCTATCACAACATAAGTATATTTCAAGTCTTCCAAATTATTATAAAATGGATGGTGTGAAATCTCTGAACACACCAATGTCTTCGAATTCACCTGTGCCATCTTCCTCGGCTTCCGTTAATGCAATTGCAATATCTTACTCTCACATTCCGGATATTGCCTTTGTTTTCTATCAGTTGGCTCAACGGATGGATGCCCCTAATAATTCGAATTGGACAGCTGTTAAATGCATCATTCGTTATCTTAAGTGGTCTATTTTTCATGGGGTTTTTCTCCATCGTGACAATCCCCTAACTATCTCTGAATTTACTAACTCTGACCGGGAAGATGATACATTTCCTTACACTTCTACCTCGGCTTACATTATTTTTCTTGGAGCAAACCCTATATCTTGGTCTTCCTGTAAATAAGAATCGATGTCTAGGTTTTCTACCAATGTATCGTGCACTTCATACTAATCAAGCATTGTAAGTGGGACTTATCAACAAATTAGAATAACAAGAAGAAAGAATAAATATGAACAAGAGATGTACTGATTTTAATCAATTTTTCCATACAGTTCTAGTTGGAGACCCTTATTCCCAAGACTCAATTGGTCCCTTAGAATTTCTCCTCCCTGGTTAGCAGGAGGAAGATAATCCGTGTTTTCCCTTAATTTTAGCTGATTACAAATTCAAGAAAAATTAGAAATTTAAAATTATAGGATAAATTTGTAATATGACTAATAAAATGTGTAGTTAAGATATTTCATATATTTGTATTTTTCAAATTCAATAATTTAAATATCTTACAAAATAATTATTTAGGTGTAGGAAAACTCAAAATTGGTGGTTTTTTTTTTGTAAATGTTTTTGTCTATATATTTAATCTAGTTAATAGATCATAAAATTAATATAATGTGTGAATGTATAGATTATTTTGTATGTTAATTTCAAATTTTATAATTAACCCTTTCTCTATTTATGATGTTCATTTCATGCTTTTTTCAACAGAATTATTCAAACCTTATATCACATTAACACCTTCTTAATTAACTAGTCTCATATATCACATGCACCCCGATCTATAGAAAGGTTAATTTGGTCACAAACTTAATTTGAAGTCTAAATCAAAATTAATAAAGGGTAAAACTGGAATTTCCTTAAAACTTCATGGTGACATCACCAAAGTCAATCCACATTTTAGATGGTTGGACTCGATTGTAATGTTTATGTAAGTTTCATGGGGTCTAGTTGTAATTTTTCAAATTGTATGGGAGGTTTATGTATTTACACCAAACCTCCGGGGTAGCTGTAATTATCCTTAAATAAATAAAAATGATAAATGTAAACTCTTTCAAGAAGTGAATTACTAACTAATTATCGGAGTACCTTTTCGAGAAAACCATACTTTAGACTAAAATATTAAAATAAAGAAATAATTAATTTAAAACACAAAAGAATACATAAAAACCTATAAATATAAGGGCGAATGTCATAGGAGTGGAAAAAGTCGATGACATAATGTATGCAGTAGTATCTAAGTCAAATACTTATATTTGTTTTAAAAAAATGAATCAAGAAAGATACAATAAAATTATTACTCTCCGTCATGTTTTGGTTTTATTAATTTAAATGTTTTCAGTAAATTTTCAACTTTTGCAAATGAGTCAGAAGTCATCATTAATCAGTTATAATAGCTCAAAATCCAAAACAAGAGAAGCACACCATAAATTTCAAAAGTTACTGGGGCGGAAAATAAGTTACGAAATATTCAAAATTAATGATTGACAAAATAATATATAATCCGATCATCACAAGGAAAAAAAACAGTTCAATAATTATCTCTATTACTATATTAAAGAAACCTAATTTTGTGTCTAGGGTGACAGTTTTTCTAAACTTTTTACTCTAAATGCCCTTACAGATTTTGCCTAATTTAATTTCAAAGAACAAATTAGGGTTAAATTCGTAAAACAAGCATGTAATTTGGGTAGTTTTCGGTCCAATTTTTTTATTTCCTAATTTACCCTCACTAAAAACTAATCATTAGCCACAAAATATTGTAAATTATCAATTAATGCAGGGCAAATGATAAAATCTTCCAACTGATAAGCTTCTCCGGGATCTCATTACCTCTCTCTCTATAGTGCACGATCTCCATATCTTCAAGCCGTTTTTGACCATTTAAAAACTTATCCCAATAACCGTATCGTATTTATTTATCCACGCACCTTCAAACTTTTTCATTTTCAACCAACACTCTCAAATATCAAACCAACTAATAAGCGTGTTGTGTATTAATTATATATATACAAGTCTCCTCCATAAAAATACTCTCATATTTTTCCCTCTGCACTTAGGTTTGTCACTATATCTCTTCTTCTTCTTCTTCACCATCATCTTTTTATGATAGATTTTGTTATTTTACATGAAAACAAAATGAAGAGGAAAGGTGCTGCAGTTTTGATGTTTATGGTTGTAGGCAGTGTTCTCAGAACCGGACCGGTCGACAGTCTTACTGGTTACAGGTTTTATAGGTCGAACCGGTTTAACCAGTGGGCGAACCGGTTTAACCAGTGGGCGAACCGGTATAAAAGTCAACTTAAAACAAAACAAAATAAAAGGTAAATACTAATACATAAGTTTAATACTTAAAAAAATCTTTCATGAAGGAAATCTTCAAGTTACATAATAAAAATCATTTCAAAACTAATACAATGAAAAATTGTGAAAAAACAAACTGAAATTATAAAAATGACAAAATTATAATACTACATGTATGGAATACTATACCATGTCCAATTTAATATAGTTTACATCCATAATGTTCCAATAGGAAAGCTTCATATAATTACTCTACTATTTATATTTAAAAATTATTGAATTGATTGAATTGTTAATCAGAATATATAATTAAAGATTTTTTCCTATCAAAAGTAAATAAAATTTTGAACAATCAATCAATGATTTAGTAAGAATACTTCATTTCTTACTTCTAGTTATAAATATACTAATTGGAAATTGGAATCTCAATAATAAATCACAATATTATATGGATTAATCCTTTCGACCTTCAATTAATTTTTACCTTAATTTTCTCTAATCATCAGTTCATCACACGCCCCAGCCCCAATTGATATCAATTCCAAAATAACAAAGCTCTTCTTCCAACAAGTTATTATTTTCCTTTTTTATTTCATTGTCATTCCTTTTTTATTCTTGTGTATTAATATTTATCATTATTTACTTCCTATTTCTTTATTATTTCTATTTTCTCCAGTCATCCATATCTCCACTCGTCTTTTCCTTTCTTTCACACTATTCTTCTTCCAAATATATCCTATTTCATTCATCCCCATCTTTGGAGAGCGACGCCTTTTATTTGGACTGGAGCGGCGGAGGAGCGGCACGAGGCGGGCTGGGCGGAAGATTGGCTGGAGGAAAACGGCGAGAAGATTTAGGGTACTTTAATTTTTTATTTTTTTTTAAATATTGGCAGTACCGGTCTGGACCGCTAAAACCGGCCACCGGTTACTGGTTTTTAGCGGTTCGCCCCGGGCCGGTTTTCAACTGGTCTAAAAGGGCAAACCAGACGGACCAGAGGCCGGTCAGCGGTCGAACCGGTTCGACCGGCCGATCCGGTCCAGTTGTGAGAACACTGGTTGTAGGACTGTAGGAATTTCGTTGATGTATACGTGCTTAGAACGAAACTATAAACATGCTTTTAAACATAATCTCATAACCTTGCAAACAATAAACATATGAACACAAAACAATAAACATATGAACAAAAATAATAGATTACATAAAACTAAATACACATATGAACAAAAACAATAGATTACATAAAACTAAATACAGAAGACCTCAAACTTTTGGAATATTGTGGAGTGAATAGACGAGGCAGCGGCTGGACCACCTTCCCTTAAGCTTGTTATGCCCGGCAATCGCTTCACGCCCTCGTGGACACCAAGCTCCAAGGTACAACGTCTTTCTCGGCGAACAAGTTTCTGAAGCGGAAAGCTAGCTCCTCAGGCGAACTACTCGTGGCAAATGCAGAACTCTTTTATGCTATGAATATGAGTATGAAGAGATGATTTTCGGATGACTACTCCTCTGCCTAGAGGCAGGGAATGGGAATGAAACAGCCAAATAATTAAGGGAGAGACAATCAATTCCGCCATTATTCTGCAATCGAAACGTTTTGAAACGTTTTTGCTGTTAATGGCCTTAATCTCGGCTGATAAATACAACAATTAAGATGAGCTTTTATGTGTGAATTTAAATTTCTGAAATTTAAAAAATAAAATCTAGAATTATTTTATTTATTAAAACAAATAAAATTTCACCAAAAAGATTAGGCTGCCTTCCCGGCAGGGACACGCGCGACGCGACGCGGCGTGGCGTGGCGAGTCGAGTCGAGTCGAGACGGACGGACGACGACAACGGCGCGAGGAGCCTATCTTCACCACTTCACTACACCTCTCTAAAGCATAAACTAAAATAAGCATGCTTCAAGCGTAGTGAAATCTCAATGTGGGACAAATCCCACTAGCTTCTCAATAAGCTATTTTATTCACACACACACACATATTTTATTTGAGCTTCTCAACAAGCCCAAAAAAAATATATCTCCAACAATCCCCCACATGAATGAAATGGCTTAATGCAGGTGAGCCTAACAATGCTATATGCAACATAAGAGTTCTGCGGGAACTTGTTGCATCAGGAGAGGTGGTTGTGAGCCTTGAACCTTCCTTAGTGAAATACCATCGGATATACTTGCCAATTAGTGGACGCGATGCCTTGAACTGTTCGGCGTTTTGTGTATACCAAGACAATGATACTCACACAACCCATTCCTATACCACTTTGGTCCTTTCGTTGTTGTCCATTTCGGTCGTGGACTGCCTTGGAATGTTTCATCGAACGCTCTAGAGATTTAGCCCTTTGCTCATCTCATAGAAGTGGCCCCCTTCACATTCGATATAGGTGATCTCTCATAAAGAGTATCCTGTCATACCCCACTTGTACTCACAAGTCATACGGATCATTAACACTTTACGTCTTCCTCACCATGTACAGGTCTATCACTCTTTCATCATAGGAATAGGGTAGGAACTCAATTTTTCGAGTGCTTTGTTCGACCTCAATCTCACAATTCGGTTGTCCCTTTGAACTTGCAAATTGGGGTTTCCAATTCAAGTTTGGTTGCCATCATGGATGAAAGTCTTTCATGGGCTTCAATCCCATTCCCCTCGATGAACTCACTACTCGATCTCTCGAAACACCTTTTGTCAATGGGTCTGCTAGATTATCTTTAATCTCAGAAAATCTAAAGATATCACTCCAGTTTTCAATAACTGACGTACACTTTTGTGTCTTCGACGAATATGTCTAGACATCCCATTGTATATATTATTCTGTGCTCTTCCTATAGCTGTCGTACTATCACAGTGCACGCTAATAGGAGGCACAGGTTTTGGCCACATCGGAACATCTTGAAGAAAATTCTGAAGCCAATCCGCCTCATCTGCTGCAAGATCTAACGCTATGAACTCAGATTCCATAGTTGACCTTGCTATGCAGGTTTGCTTACACGATTTCCAGGAAATCGAAGCACCTCGAATCGTGAATATATATCCACTCGTAGATCGTATATTCTTGGAGTCAACAATCCAGTTTGCATCATAATATCCTTCTATGATAGCTGGATTTCTAGTATAATGCAATCCATAGTTAGTAGTGTATCTTAGATATCTAAGAACTCTAACTATCGCTTTCCAGTGCTCTTCACTAGGATTGATTGTATACCTGCTCAGTCTATTTACTGAGTTCACGATATCAGGTCTAGTGCAGTTCATGAGGTACATCAGACCGCCTATGATCCTTGAATATTCCAATTGTCGCACACCTTCTCCATGGTTTTTGTGCGTATTGGACACCTCTTCAATTGGTGTTCTCGCTATGGCGTTACTTCCTTTGTCGAATTTATCAAGAATTTTCTCGATGTAATGACTTTGGGAAAGTGTATACCCATCTGAAGTCTTGGTGATTTTCATCCCAAGGATTACATCAGCAAGACCTAAGTCTTACATGTCAAAATTCTTTGACAACATTTTCTTGGTAATGGCAATATTATTTTTATTACCCACGATGATCATGTCATCTACGTAGAGACAAACTATTACATAGTCTTTCTCGTCCCCTTTCACGTAGACACATTTATCACACTGATTTATCTGAAAGCCATTTGACATCATTACGTTGTCAAATCTTTCATGCCACTGTTTAGGTGCTTGTTTCAATCCATATAAGGATTTTACAAGTTTACACACCTGGTGTTCTTTACATGGAACCACAAACCCTTCAGGTTGTTCCATGTAAATCTCCTCTTCTAGTTCTCCATTCAGAAACGCCGTTTTCACATCCATTTGATGGATCTCAAGATCAAAAAGAGCCGCAAAAGCAATGATCAACCTGATTGACGTTTTGCTAGAGACAGGAGCATAGGTATCGAAATAATCGACACCTTCAGTTTGTCTATACCCCCTGACTACAAGCCTTGCCTTGTACTTATCAATGGTACCATCTGCCTTCATCTTCCTCTTGAAGATCCACTTGCTACCTAATGGTTTACTTCCCTCAGGAAGATCCACTAGTTCCCAAGTATGGTTTTGTAAGATCGAATCAATCTCACTATTTACCGCTTCTTTCCAAAAGACTGAGTCTGGTGAGGACATTGCTTCTTTGAAAGATGTCGGTTCATTTTCTAACACGTATGTCAGAAAGTCTGGGCCAAAAGATTTCTCCTTTCTAGCCCTTTTACTTCTTCTCGGATTTTCTTCTTCTTTCTCTTGAGATTCACTCTCCCCCACATTTCCTTCATATTCCTTCACGGATCGAGTTTTGTGGGGAAATATCTCCTCGAAGAAAGAAGCATCTCGAGCTTCAATGATAGTATTTACACTCATTTCAGAGTTATCTGACTTGTGTACCAGAAATTGATAGGCGCTACTATCCTGCGCATATCCGATGAATACACAGTCAACTGTCTTAGGTCCTACTCTTGTCCTTTTAGGGGGAGGAATGAGAACCTTTGCAAGACAGCCCCAAACCCTTAAGAACTTGTAGCTATGCGCGTGACCTTTCCACAATTCATAAGGCGTTTTATCCAACTTTTTATGCGGTAGTCTGTTTAGCACATAGTTGGCGGAGAGAATAGCTTCCCCCCACATGTTCTGTGGTAAACCAGAACTTATGAGCATTGCATTCATCATCTCTTTAAGCGTTCTATTCTTCCTTTCTGCAATTCCATTTTGCTCGGAAGAATATGGCGTTGTAGTTTGATGAATGATTCCATTCTCAGCACAGAGTTGTGCAAATGGAGACTCATATTCACCTCCTCAGTCACTTCAAAGATTTTTGATCCTCTTACCAAGTTGGTTTTCAACTTCATTCTTATAATGAATGAACATGTCAATTGCTTCGTCTTTACTTCTCGTTAAGTAGACATAGCAATATCTTGTACAGTCATCGATAAACGTTATAAAATAATTTTTACCGCCTCTAGATTGCACAGATTTTAGATCACATACATCAGTATGAATCAAACTCAACGGTTCAGTGCTTCTTTCTATAGAGTGGAATGAAGACTTGGCTAATTTTGCTTCAACACAAGTCTCACACTTATGTTTGCGTTTGATGTTAAATTTTGGTATTAGATTTAGTGAAATTAATCTTTGTAAAGACTTAAAATTCACATGTCCTAATCTACCATGCCATAAAGACTCAAAAGAATAATCGAAATTAACTTTATTGGCCTCTTGGGCAGATTTCTTAACATCAGTAGTTACAACAGAAGAGCTAGCCTCACCACTACCCTTCCCCTTAGCCTTAGGTACTAGAGTCGCTACAGACATTTTGAACATATTGTTCGACTCATAGCCCTTGCCTAGATACACTCCACCCTTAGTCAGGATAGCCTTGCCAGACTCAATGACAATCCTGAAACCCTTCTTGCTCAGTACCCCTCCAGAAATCAGATTCTTCCGGACGTCTGGAACATGAAGTACCTCATTGAGGGTCAGCTCCTTTCCTGAGGTCATTTTTAGCACCACCGTACCCTTGCCTTCCACTTTAGAGACCGAAGAGTTCCCCATGTAACACTTCTCGTTCTCTATTAGTTGATAGGTCTTGGACATCCACCTATTGATGCAGATGTGGCGAGTGGCCCCTGTGTCCAACCACCATTCCTTGGAGTTTCCTCCAACCAGATTGACTTCATACACCACAGCACTGAAGTTCTTTTCATCATCAGAGTGTTGGTTTGCCTCAGCTACATTTGCATGTGCCTTCTTGCCTTTCTCCTTTTTCACTGCTTTCCTCTTTTCGTCCTTTTTAGAACGCTGACGACAATCCGCTGTCTTGTGGCTAGGTCTATCGCAGATATAGCAGTTGCCTGTGAACTTTTTCTCAGACTCTGCCTTAGAAACATTTACATGTTTTCGTTTAGTCCCATGCAAGCTTTCTCCAGTCTCAACCAGATTAGCTTTTGAAATCATGCCGTTTGATTTCTTGTCAGCCTTTCGATCATCTTGCTCGATCCTGAGTTTTGTAACAAGATCCTCAAGGCTCATCACCTTTCTCTTGTGCATCAGGTAGCTTTTGAAGTCCTTCCATGAAGGTGGCAATTTTTCAATCACCATCGCTACTTGGAAAGAATCCGTCAAGCCCATACCTTCAGCATCAAGCTCGTGAAAGATCAGCTGCAACTCTTCACATTGCGTGATCACACTCTTTCTATCCACCATCCGGTAGTCATGGAATCGCCTAGCCACAAATTTCTTTGCACTAGCATTGTCAACAGTGTACTTTTTCTCCAACGATTCCAAAGCTCCCTTGCGGTAGTTTTTGGGGAATACACACTAAAAAGTGCATCGTCTAGAGAGTTAAGCACACAGTTGCGACAGAGGAAGTCACCGTCAGTCCATGTCTTCACGACTGCAGCAGATTTGGGATCCTCACGATCCTCTATAGGTTTCTTATCAGTAAGAAAACCGGTCAAGTTCAGGGTTGTTAAATAAAACAGCATTTCTGTTGCCAACGTTTGAAGTTGGAACCTATGAACTTTTCCGGTTTCTCAAGAAACGGCATGTTGGTCCTCATGACCGGCGTAACGGTCTCAGTACCGCTAGCCCTGTTTTGGGAGCTCTCAACGTTCACAGTGTTTTCAGCAGACATTTCTATAATGAAATAAATCACACAATCAGATAAATGATTATTATGCTGAAAAATTCTCAACTCAAATACTTATACAGATATTCTCGGTTTTTTCTGGTAGGTTTTTTAAGCCCGTGTTAGAACCAGAATCCTGAATATTAAGTTCCCAGTCCGGTGGCGGGACGAATCCTCTTAAGTACCACTTTTCTAGATAGAACAATCCGTATATGTATTCTCACTTTGAATTTCCTTCACAATAATTCACAAGTCTCAATACTTGGAATTTCACAATATTTTCACAATTAGGGGTCCTTTGCAATTTTTCAAAACTTCTTGGGCCACAAAGCAATTATCAAACATTGCATGTATGGAAATTGATAATTAATTTCACATAGGCAAGTTATAACATGATAATATAACAATTTAATCATGTAAGAGCTTAAATTAAGCCATATAATCATGCATAATAAAGCAGCCAGCGAATTAATAAAGATATCAAACTAGTTCACATATGGAACAAGGTAATGGTTGGCCTAGAGGTAAATGCAGAGTTAATGATAAGGGAGATCTGGTGTTTGAATCCTCAAAAGAGCAGTAAATAGTTTTATTTTTTGAAAGCAGTACACTACTCCAGCGTTTTTTTTAAAAACAGCAGCTTTAAATTTTAAAAAAACGGCAACTTTAAAAAATTAAAACGGCAGCTTTAAGTTTAACAAAAAACGTTCAGAAACCTTAAAACTCTTCAAGGAATTAAACAAGTAACGTTGGAGACACCTCAAGTACAGAACATATAAACAATATGAACAATATAAACAATATCTGGGCAGAACAATATGAAGATAAACATAAAGTCACTAAACACCTACAACTCCAGCAACATACATGAACATGTGAACATAACATATATATGAGCCTATAAACTGCAGAATTCCAGAAACTTTAAATCTATATGAACAGACCTTGAAGATGCACAACAACCTAGATACTTAAGCAACAATTTAGCAGCAGCAAAATATGTATACTTAGATGATGATTTGCAGAAACTTTAACATAAACCCAGCACCAGTATGCTTAAAACCATAAACCAAATGCATACAACGTGAGCAGCAGCAGTAAACTTGAAGCACATACACAAACAAGATAACAAGCTTAAGACTGTAGGACTATAGGAATTTCGTTGATGTATACGTGCTTAGAACGAAACTATAAACATGCTTTTAAACATAATCTCATAACCTTGCAAACAATAAACATATGAACAAAAACAATAGATTACATAAAACTAAATACATAAGACCTCAAACTTTTGGAATATCGTGGAGTGAATAGACGAGGCATCGGTTGGACCACCTTCCCTTAAGCTTGTTATGCCCGGCAATCGCTTCACGCTCTTGTGGACACCAAGCTCCAAGGTACAACGTCTTTCTCGGCGAACAAGTTTCTGAAGCGGAAAGCTTGCTCCTCAGGCGAACTACTCGTGGCAAATGCAGAACTCTTTTATGCTATGAATATGAGTATGAAGAGATGATTTTCGGATGAATACTCCTCTGCCTAGAGGCCTCCTTATATAGGCAGGGAATGGGAATGAAACAGCCAAATCATTAAGGGAGAGAAAATCAATTCCGCCATTATTCTGCAATCAAAACGTTTTGAAACGTTTTTGCTGTTAATGGCCTTAATCTCGGCGGCTCATAAATACAACAATTAAGCCGAGCTTTTATGTGTGAATTTAAATTTCTGAAATTTAAAAAATAAAATCCAGAATTATTTATTTATTAAAATAAATAAAATTTCACCAAAAAGATTAGGCTGCCTTTGCGGCAGGGACACGCGCGATGCGGCGCGGCGAGTCGAGTCGAGACGGACGGACGACGACAACGGCGCGAGGAGCCTATCTTCACCACTTCACTACACCTCTCTAAAGCATAAACTAAAATAAGCATGCTTCAAGGGTAGTGAAATCTCAATGTGGGACAGATCTCACTAGCTTCTCAATAAGCTATTTTATTCACACACACACACATATTTTATTTGAGCTTCTCAACAAGCCCAAAAAAAATATATCTCCAACAATCCCCCACATGAATGAAATGGCTTAATGCACGTGAGCCTAACAATGCTATATGCAACATAAGAGTTCTGCGGGAACTTGTTGCATCAGGAGAGGTGGTTGTGAGCCTTGAACCTTCCTTAGTGAAATACCATCGGATATACTTGCCAATCAGTGGATGCGATGCCTTGAACTGTTCGGCGTTTTGTGTATACCAAGAGAATGATACTCACACAACTCATTCCTATACCACTTTGGTCCTTTTGTTGTTGTCCATTTCGGCCGTGGACTGCCTTGGAATGTTTCATCGAATGCTCTAGAGATTTAGCCCTTTGCTCATCTCATAGAAGTGGCCCCCTTCACATTCGATATAGGTGATCTCTCATAAAGAGTATCCTGTCATACCCCACTTGTACTCACAAGTCATAAGGATCATTAAGACTTTACGTCTTCCTCACCATGTACAAGTCTATCACTCTTTCATCATAGGAATAGGGTAGGAACTCAATTTTCCGAGTGCTTTGTTCGACCTCAATCTCACAATTCGATTGTCCCTTTGAACTTGCAAATTGGGGTTTCCAATTCAAGTTGGGTTGCCATCATGGATGAAAGTCTTTCATGGGCTTCAATCCCATTCCCCTCGATGAATTTACTACTAAGTCTTTCTGAAGACCTTTCGTCAATGGGTCTGCTAGATCTTCTTTAGATCTCACAAACTCTAAAGATATCACTCCAGTTTTCAATAACTGGCGTACACTTTTGTGTCTTCGACGAATATGTCAAGACTTCCCATTGTATATATTATTCTGTGCTCTTTCTATAGCTGACGTACTATCACAGTGCACGCTAATAGGAGGCACAGGTTTTGGCAACATCGGAACATCTTGAAGAAAATTCTGAAGCCAATCCGCCTTATCTGCTGCAAGATCTAATGCTATGAACTCAGATTCCATAGTTGACCTTGCTATGCAGGTTTGCTTACACGATTTCCAAGAAATCGTAGCACCTCCAATCGTGAATATATATCCACTCGTAGATCGTATATTCTTGGAGTCAGCAATTCAGTTTGCATCAGAATATCCTTCTATGATAGCTGGATTTCTAGTATAATGCAATCCATAGTTAGTAGTGTATCTTAGATATCTAAGAACTCTAACTATCGCTTTCCAGTGCTTTTCACTACGATTGATTGTATACCTGCTCAGTCTATTTACTGAGTTCGCGATATCAGGTCTAGTGCAGTTCATGAGGTACATGGTGTTGTTTTATTCACACACACACACTCAGTCAATAAGCTATTTTATTCACACACACACATATTTTATTTGAGCTTCTCAACAAGCCCAAAAAAAATATATCTCCAACAATGGTGTTGTTGTTTGCTTCTGTCTTTGTTCCTTCTAGCACTGCAGTTCCTTCTTCAAGTAAGTCTCTCAAGAATTTTGATCTTATGATACAATATCGAAACTATATGCATGTGAAAAAATATCCGGTTTTGGTCAAATAATATTGGGTTTGGCATCTAATTCTTTTATTTTTCTTAATTGCAGGAAGCCTAAGGTCAATCACATCTGTCTGAAAAATTCCAGGTGAATTTTTTCTTTCTGCATTCATTTTTGCAAGTATGATTGGGGTTTGAGTAAGGGGGATTTTATCGTTTGAAAAACCTTTCTTGATGAGTGTAAATTAGCAAAGTGCTCATGATCTTTTTGCATATGGAATACTTTCGTTGAAACTTCGAAATATGTAGCTCAAAAATGGAGACGCACGATTTGTCCCACGATTCGTTGAATAAGTGCAATTCTTGAGGCACTTCAACCCACGGTATCTCCCATATCTTTTTCTCGCATCTAATTTTCTGTTTGATTTCTTGAAAAATTATATATTTCGATTCTGTTCTTTCAGTTCTGGAGTTATTTATTATGTCTATTTTCAGGAAGGGTGGCGATTCTAATTTCTATTGCACCGGTGAAGAAAACGGGTCTACACGTCTTCATTTGGGAAATTAAGACGTTGGTGCTGGAAGTTAATAAAGATTTAACATATTTGTTACGTTAACTATTATTACTTATTTTATGTTCGTCATTGGGGTTTTAAGAAATTTGATTTACCCAATTGTTCATTTTGAGATATGCTTTGGATTTTAGACATGCTAAAAGGCCGTGTGCAGCCATAGTTGCTAAAAAATCATATTTCATATTTTTCCATGATGTGGGGTATTTTCGTCAGGATACGTGTCCACTCTCCAACACTCCACGTCAGACTGCTTCAGTTCCTGCTGGATGCTCAAGCAGCTTTTGAGTTCAGAACCTGCACTCAACACCAAATGTGAACTAAGCCGGTGCCTTCTCCGGCGAAGGCACTCCGACGCTCAAGTCAGACGGATCGGAATATGAGATCTTGTTGAACAAAGCAATAAGTCGAATGAACTGGCTAGAATAGGTCGAATAAACAGAAAGCAATAAGTCGAATATGAAAGGCCAAACAAGTGGAATGAACTGTGTCAAACAAGTCGAATAACACAGAACAAAACAACTCGAATACAAGCCAAAATAGGTCGAACTCGAGCTATTGATGAACAACTCGAATGAGCTTGAGAAATAGATCGAGCTCGACTTATATAACTCGAACTTAGAGCTTGGAATAATGTAAAACGTACCTTAGAATGAGGAATGGGATCCCTTTATATAAGCATAAGAGTCCTTGTTCAGCTAGAAGTGCACTCCAAATAGGACTATGAGTTGAATAAGTCAAACTAGGATTCCTAGAAATAACTCGAATGACTTCCATTCAAATAACTCGAATGACCTTCAAAGAAATAACTCGAATGACCTGTAAAGAAATAACTCGAATTACCTGCAAAGAAATAACTCGAATGAACTAGAAACAGCTCGAGTTGGGCCTGGAACAACTCGAATTGGGCTTGTGAAATTCGAATTGGGCCCCAAATAACTCGAAATTGGGCCTAAATGGCCTAATTTTGAGTTTTGCCTTAAATTGCAATCTTGCATTAAAAATTAATGGTGTTGTCGTGGCGTAATATTCCGAAATAATGCCGTACACATGATACCGAATTTTAAGATATGACGACACCGAGATTTGACACATCATGGTGTCGTCATATCTTAAAATTCGGTATCATGTGTACGGCATTATTTCGGAATATTACGCCACGACAACACCATTAATTTTTAATGCAAGATTGCAATTTAAGGCAAAACTCAAAATTAGGCCATTTAGGCCCAATTTCGAGTTATTTGGGGCCCAATTCGAATTTCACAAGCCCAATTCGAGTTGTTCCAGGCCCAACTCGAGCTGTTTCTAGTTCATTCGAGTTATTTCTTTGCAGGTAATTCGAGTTATTTCTTTACAGGTCATTCGAGTTATTTCTTTGAAGGTCATTCGAGTTATTTGAATGGAAGTCATTCGAGTTATTTCTAGGAATCCTAGTTTGACTTATTCAACTCATAGTCCTATTTGGAGTGCACTTCTAGCTGAACAAGGACTCTTATGCTTATATAAAGGGATCCCATTCCTCATTCTAAGGTACGTTTTACATTATTCCAAGCTCTAAGTTCGAGTTATATAAGTCGAGCTCGATCTATTTCTCAAGCTCATTCGAGTTGTTCATCAATAGCTCGAGTTCGACCTATTTTGGCTTGTATTCGAGTTGTTTTGTTCTGTGTTATTCGACTTGTTTGACACAGTTCATTCCACTTGTTTGGCCTTTCATATTCGACTTATTGCTTTCTGTTTATTCGACCTATTCTAGCCAGTTCATTCGACTTATTGCTTTGTTCAACAAGATCTCATATTCCGATCCGTCTGACTTGAGCGTCGGAGTGCCTTCGCCGGAGAAGGCACCGGCTTAGTTCACATTTGGTGTTGAGTGCAGGTTCTGAACTCAAAAGCTGCTTGAGCATCCAGCAGGAACTGAAGCAGTCTGACGTGGAGTGTTGGAGAGTGGACACGTATCCTGACGAAAATACCCCACATCATTCCAGAAAACCTTACAATGTTTAATTGAGACCTAATTCTTTTATAGTGTTACAATATGTATGTCGGAAGAGTCGGTAAACCCAAAGCTATAAGTTTTGATCAATCAATGAGAAGATTTTGATTATGCATACCAATTATTTGTATTCTCTATCCTTAATATTTTTTCGCCGTGTGCATTATTATTTGTAACAGACATTAGCCTCAATCTTTGGAACTTGCTTTTTTTTTTCTTTTTACCTTGGGTTGGAGGTAACTAACTATGTGATCATTTAAAACTTCATATGTTAATTATCTTTTTCTTTTTCTCGGAAAGAAATAGAAAACAATGCAAGCCCGGGATATAGATACAAAATTTAGAATTTACATTGAAACATCTAATCCACCACATATACTAATGAAGTTTCAAAAACAACGTAAATTTGTGATTTGACTTAACATGATAATGTTCTTCCTAAATAGATTAAACTTAATTTCTCTTCATTAACTCATGAAACTAATTTAAATTTAAAAATATCATGTTAACTTAATGGATAAAGATTAACAAATTTGACCCGTACATTGTAGTTTAATTAAAAGTTTAAACAAGTCTTTCATAAAAGATACTCTTAATAAAAATAGAAAGTTCACAATCTTCACAATTTCCTATTATCTAAAGTTTCCATTTTTCTCTCTAAGTAGTAAGTGTACTTTATTGTATTGCATTCTTCATTTATATTTTTCGACCAATTTACACATTTAATTTTTCATGCAAAGTAAAATTAAGAATCTCAACATTTTAAACACTTATCACATCTGAATGTTATTTCCAAATTTTTGTTATCCTTAACTTATAATCATACATTAAAATATTTTTTGGTGCTATACACTCATTCGTATTTATAGCACAAATTATGAAAATAATACCAGCAACAAATTATTCTTTGAACCAAAGAGTACATTGCACGCGGTCCCCGCGTGCGCTTTGGTGGCTAGTATCTATTACTAATATAAAAGGGAACACATTTTGTCTCACAAAATAGGTAGTTGTTGGACCATCGGACCAAACAACTAATCCAAATATTTTGAGTTCAAATTCAAAATGTAAACTCCCCACTCCTCCACTACCCACTCACATTCGGTTATTTTCCTTTAAAATAGGCTTACATTGTGTGCTCTTTAATTAAGCGTACTAAATTCTGAGCACTTTCTCTTCCTGAATTTTCACTACCTTACGCACTAAATGTTTGGTTTAATTACTACTCCATTTATGTTTTGAAAAATATTATTTTAATTGTATATTAACCGATTCTCCTTATTTTGTATGATATGCAGTAATTAAATGTGGGCGACAATGGAAATGGATGACTTCTAAACACTTTCTTTCTCTGTGACCCAACGTCTCCAGGCGCACCAAACGCACCAAAGGTTTGTTAATTTTACTACTCCATTTACGCTTTTAGCTACCAAAAAAAATATATATATATATATGTTGGTGAAAAATAAATAACTGAATCTCCTTTTTATTTCATATGGCAGGCAATATTTAAGTGTGGGTGACAAAGGAAAATTTTGGAATAATATTGTTCCATATATCATTCATACAATCTTCAAGCTTATCTTCAATCATAAAAAGAATTAAGATTTGGATGTGGTACTTTGGTAAAGTCCTTTCCGCGTGTAAATTTATATAAATTACATTCTATAAGGTTTGCCGTTTTCTTTTTGTGTTTCAAACATATTATTATCAGTTACTTTGGATTGTGTCATATTATGTTTACATCAAATTAATAAGTTAATGTCAAATAATTCATAAGTTTTTTGTCTATATAAAGTTTACATTTCATAAATTCCCTTTTTTCCTTATATTTTATATTCTTTTTGTATCATTATTTTGTTTAGACTTTTCACCATTTTCTGTTATAAAAAATGGTTAACGAATTTTCAAACAAGCAGTACCTGTCCATAAAATAACCTTTCATTTATTCTCATTTTCTTATCTCTTATACAAACAATAAAAAACTTTACATTTGTAACTCCTATTATGTTGTTGAATTGTGTTGTAAACCATAAAATTTATTATATATTTTATTGTTCTGATTTTGCCATTTAAATACCAAACTAATCGAACATAGTTTTGATGATCTACTCATATGTTTTTCTAATGTCAGATTATGAGTATTAAGTAAAATCCTACTTTTCAGTAAAGATATGATTGAGTTATTTGAGTTATAACATATTGCTGGGTTGAAGCTACACGTTCTATTTCCAAATTAATTTTATCAGCTTCTAAAAATTTCTTGCATTTATAGCACAAATTATGAAAATAATAACATAGATTATGCAAAAATAGAGTACGCTAAAAAAATATGTTAGTATTAAATATTCTTTGTGACAAAAAAGTATATAAAAAAATATGTTAAGCAATAAATTATTCTTTACACCAAAGGGTACGTCGCACGCGGTCCCCGCGTGCGCTTCGGTGGCTAGTTACAATAAAAGAATCTAACATATACTTGGTAATTAATGAGTAACTAAACGGAAAAAGAACAATTTGATGCTGCTCTTGCCAACATGACGGCGTAAATTGAGCCAATCGCTTATTTTTCGGCAGCTACTGTACGTGAAATAGTAATATGTGACAGAACTAGAGACCTCTAAAAAATTATTCTTTGCTACAAATTCTTATATCTTCAAATATGTCATGGACCATGGTGTGTATAAATATATTTTCTTTTAGAGATAACATGTGTTTTTCGAATTCGGTGATATTGTTTTCTAAAGGAATTGATTCCTTTGTTTAGTACTAGAGACGAATCGGATTCAAGTAATTTTGCATTCGGCATTATTTAAGAGGATTTGATAATAAATGAAATATGATATTGCATTACTTTTCCGGGTAAATGGTAGATATATTAGTTAATGAATAATTATGTTTGTCATTTACCTTTTTTTTTTAAAATTTAAAATCATGCACTCTTTTTTGATTTTTTTGATTTTTTTTTTTTGTAAAAGCTCTGCGTCTAATTCTGGGTTGAAGTTCTTTCTATTAAGGATTTGTATGAATTGTAAACAATTATACATAAATAATATAATAAAATATAAATATGTGTTAAGCCGTAAGCGTGACCTTTTTTTTTTCTTTAAAGAAAACCCTACATTCCTGATTATATTCAGTAATTTGATGCAGTTGATGCTAATTAGAGAATTGTTACTGGCGCCTTCTTGTATATTTTTATTGATTTTTTGAAGAATTTGTGGTAAGAATAAACTAGTGCCGATTTCATGTAAATTTTGATTGATCTAGTAATAAAAATATTGTAGCCAGGATAAACCAAATTTTGTATTTATGGTAGAGATAATTGAGTGTTTATTATTTAGGAATGTGTAATTAGAAAAACACATCATTAACAAAATTATAGACACTTAACCTACATAACCTTTGACTGAAGAGGGCTAAATTAGAGAATTTAGAGAAATTGCTCGGACAACAACAAATATCGCTAGAGGCCTAGAGCAGTATCACAGATAGAAGCGTATGATATAGCACAAATAGAAGAAGGTATAATTTATTCAATTTTTATGTACATGAATTGGTAGAAGGATACAATTCTTTCTTAAATAAATCGGTGATATATATATATAAAGGAGAAAATCAGTTTCTAAAATGTCAACGAATCTCAAAAAAAAAAAAAAAAAAGAAAAAAAAGAAAAAAAAGAAAGAAAGTATATATCTATTATTGGTTGATATAATGGGTTCCACAAAGGAACAAATTATTTTGTTGTTTGAAAAAAGAGGTAGAAAAATTGTGACCCTCCCATTTCTCAGGCTCAGGGTCCGTTTTCCCTCTTCTCCTCTCCTAGCAACCAAAATTCAACCCCCCCACCCCGGTCACTCGATCCTTGTACGAATAACAAAGAATTCATCCATCCATCCTCCTTGGCAAACATTCAATTGTTGCCACTTTCCCGATTTGAGGTATGTAAAAAACAAAATAACTCTAAAATTATTGTCAACAATAATTGGTGGTTAGTTAATTTTATGATTTGTTATTAGGTTTGTTATAATAATAATAATAATAATAATCGGAGGCTGAGGAGGAGGAGGAGATGACGACAAGTCAAGGAGGATCATCTTCGAGGAGAAGTGTGTCGTTGACCACCTCATCCTCCTCTAATGCCCGAAAAGCCACCGCCAACGCCGGAGATAATCCTCACCACCGCAAATCCTTAACTGCCTCCCGTTCTATGTATGTATGCATCCTTATTTATTTATTCTCACTTCACTTTCATCTTTTATTATTACAAATATAATGTGTCAACTTTGCAATCAACTTGCTATGGCATAAAGGGTTTCAAAATAAATACACATGTTATAGTTTCTATTATCCTTTTTGTTTTCTTGAGCTTATTTCTTTCTGTAATTAAAATTGAATTTTAAGAGAACGAAACTTTTAGGGTGTTCATACATATACACGGCATGCAATTTAACTTACCACATACCATGTGTTATAAGTTCCTGAAAGCCGGAGACAAACCTTGAAGAATATTGTTGTTGCTTTGCTATTTCCGAGCTGTATCTTTGGATATTGTATTAACTAATTAAGCATCTTCGGATTTTATACAGAAACTTCTGTATCCTCTGAGAAACTTCAGTATCAGCCCCGTCACTAGCTCATCACACTCCACCACTTGTAGACCTATCTCTATTTCATTCTGGAGTAATCTTATCTTGCGATAGATAAAGATTCTCGTCTTTGTTGTTTTGTCTCGTATAAAGCTCAACTTCGAATAAGCTACTCTCAGGATGCTTTAGGTTTACATACGTGGATGAATGTTTCCAGTGAGGCACAATTTCCTGAAATATATGGATAGGAGAGATGAGGATATCGACTTCTGGTTTTGTGCCAAACTCAAAGTTCCATTGGAATTGGCTTTAAGAAGTAGTTTGTGACGATAAGCTATAACTTATTTTATCTGGTATAACCATGTTGGGTTTAACTGTTTAAGAAGTAAATTTTCACAATAAGCTTATGTGTTTTATCTGGTATTATACTTTGCTCATGTTCTGGCTACTACAGTGAGTTCCTAGTTCTTTCTGTCGAAATGAAGCTTGAATCATAGTCGACGTTAGATAATTTAGGAACATGCATTAAACACCTATTATGGAACTTCCCATGTGTATCTCCCTACAACTGGGAGACAATTTATTAAACACCTAGTTAGTACTTCATTTCAGCTTCTGCTAGATGTCGTGTTGTTCAAACATTTGATCACGATTCTAAAAAGCATGAATACTGCATAGGAAACCCTGTATTTTGTGAAGTTACAAAATGTGACTTATATGTATTATTAATCAATTTAATTGCGTTTTGTAACAGGGGGCTGACAGGAGAACGTACTGTCAAGAGGTTGCGGCTGTCAAAAGCCTTGACAGTACCTGACACCACAAGTATCAATGAAGCTTGTCGCAGGATGGCTGCACGCAGGGTTGATGCGTTATTACTCACTGATTCAAATGCGTTGTTGTGTGGAATCCTGACAGATAAGGTATAGGCTGAATTAACTTATATGAGACGATTATAAATTAACTCTGATAATTTTACATTATTTATGGTCTTTCGTTTATATTAAGGTGAAATATTTTCTTTGATTTTGCTTGCCTTTTTCTCATTGAAGGATATAGCTGCAAGAGTCATTGCTCGAGAGGTTAATCTTGAGGAAACGCCTGTTTCCAAGGTTATGACCAGGAATCCAGTTTTTGTGCTTTCTGACACTCTGGCCGTTGAAGCCTTGCAAAAGATGGTTCAAGGTTGGTTTCATCTCAAGCAACGATAAATAAATCTAGTCCCAGATATCCTTTGTCTTTTTGACATCAGTGTGTCTCCTTTCATCAGGGAAGTTTAGACATTTACCTGTTGTCGAACATGGAGAGGTGATTGCTTTACTGGATATAGCAAAATGTTTGTACGATGCTATTGCTCGTATGGAAAGGGCAGCTGAGAAAGGAAAGGCCATTGCAGCTGCTGTTGAAGGTGTTGAAAAACAGTGGGGAACATCGGTATCAGGTTGGTTCTTAACCCTGTAAATGGATGAATTATTATTTACTCTATTGGTGATTATGTATGCATTCTAGTAATCTGTTAGCTCAACTGTTTGTATTAATAGAGTTTGAACTGGTTGATGTGTAGGTCCTAATACATTTATCGAGACTCTTCGTGAACGAATGTTTAAACCCTCCTTGTCCACTATAATCTCCGAGAATTCAAAGTAGGTAATACCTTCAGTTGTTACTATTATCTTTATTTCTGTATGAATCTTATCAGAAGATAATTGCCTTCAATAGGACTTTGCATGTAATCTCATTGCTTTGGTGTCTAGGATTGTTACAGTTGCTCCAAGTGACACTGTTCTAGCGGCTGCAAAGAAGATGCTTGAATTTCGAGCTAGCTCTGCGGTAGTAACTGTGGAAAATAAACCCCGGGGCATACTAACGTGAGCTTTATGCTCTCTATATTTATATCAGAGGCTATAAATGTATAAACTCTGATTTCACAACTAACATGTGTTTGCTGGTTATCCTAGGTCAAAGGATATGCTGATGAGAGTAATAGCTCAAGATCTTCCTCCAGATTCCACTCTGGTCGAGAAGGTTATACTCCTCCCTTTCTTTCTCTCTTTCTCGTGTAAATATGAATGGTGTAAGCGTTCTTTCTTATTAGTAGACATTGCTTCACCAATTTGGTGGTTTGAACGTAAACATATTACAGGACTCTCTACATTTAGAGAAAACATGTTCTGTATGTATACATTTTCTGAAACTAGTTTGACATGTAATTTTCTCATCTTGTCCCTATACTTATTCTCCAGGCAATGACTCCAAACCCTGAATGTGCAACGGTTGATACACCTATTGTTGATGCTCTTCATACCATGCATGATGGGAAATTTTTACACCTTCCAGTAGTTGACAGAGGTATACATATCCGTCATGTCTGTCTTTTAGTTTCTCTTTTTTGCATTATGATTCATGATTTTTGCACTTCTGATTTTTCATGGCAACCATGCAGATGGAATGGTTGTAGCTGTTGTTGATGTGATTCATATAACTCATGCTGCTGTAGCCACCGTAAGTCGTATGCATCCTTTCTGTTGAGAGGAAGAATTGATTAATAGTGAGGGGGCATTATCATTGTAGAGAATTAGACACAACGCTGTTTCCTTATCAAATAAGAATATTTTGCGAAAAATGGAGGCTGAACCTGTTGCTCTCCCACTCTTAACTGTTAGGGCCCAGTTCTTGCATTTTACAGAAGCTGTTTGAGATCATAAGATCTAGGTAAGAAGAGGAGAGTGGACTTGATAGGCAAATGAAGGGCTCTAGGTGCTTTGGCAAAGGAAGAAATGATGGAGGGAGTTGGAAGTAGATAAAAAACGGGCAACAAAGGAAAAAGGTGGGGGAGGGGGGGGGGGGGGGGGAGGAGGGATGGATCTTCCGACCTTGTGATCCAGATCTTCCAGAAAAAAAGGGGATAGGGTGGGGATGAGTTAGGTTTATGTCCGTTTTTGTTGGCAAGACTTCTGGTTCAAGGGATCCGAACTAATAAGGTCTGCAGCAAGTTTGGGTCTAGGTAGTGTTGGGTCAGGTGGGATAAAGAATCCAGAAGGTGTACACTGATGCAATTTTTATTGTATTTGATGTGTTAGTTCGTTGTCGAGTATCATTGAAAGAGACACACGAGAACTTTATATGTGAATGCTAATTTTGACAGAATAATATGCTCTCTAAAGACTATCTTCTGATTTAATTATTTTCTCTAGGTTGGTAATACTGCTGGGGTTAACAGTGAGGCAGCAAACAGCATGATGCAAAAGTTCTGGGACTCTGCAATGGCATTAAGTCCAGATGATGAGGACGAGACCCGGAGGTTGTGCAGTTAACTGTTAATAGCTTGTTGTGTTCCTGATTTTCTGTTGTTTCTTACAATTTTTTAGTGATTTTTCAGTGAAAACTCCCTGAAGATGCATTCTGATGGTGGAGAGACTGGTCGATCTCTACCAAATCCTTCTTCTACTGCGTCAAACTCTTTTGCTTTTAAGATTCAAGACAGAAAAGGAAGAATGCATAGGTTTCTGTGTGGTATGTTTTCAACCTGCTTTGTTAACTGTGAGAACTAATTTGTTAATTATGCCTAATAAACTATGCTGCGTTTGTGTTGCATCTACTGCAAACACTTTTGATCTTTTCATCTAACTTGATTTGGAAGATATTTAATTCATCAGAAAATAACTTTTCATGTCTTTTAAAATTGAGATGATCACATTTACAATCCCGGGGTTTGTAGGTAATTACATAAATTTATCCTAATACTTGATTGATTATGTACCCCTATAAACTTGAAAAAGTCAGAAGTTTTTACGCCAGACATTAGGCACTCCTATCGATATGCAATGAGTTTATAAACGAATATATTTTTTGTAAAGTTAATAATTCAATTAATTCATAAATCAGTACATTCGTTATGAAGTTATCTTTTTTAATGAATAGACAAAATTTAGATCTTCGATATGTGAGTTGCCGTTTCAAACTTGAGTATTGAAAATTTAGATAAGAAATTAGAAGTCCCAGTATGTTCTATGTTTGAAGGCCTCTTTAAGGGAAGAAGGGAAGAGGAGAAGATTATTGATATAGTATGACGCGGAGAAGTTTCTAAGTGATATAGGAAAATTCTGGCTCTTCATGTATATGCTGGAATGAGTATCAAATCTTGAGTTGTAAGCATACCCGTCACCGACTTTCAATCTTGAGCTGATACTATTTTAAAAAGTAGAAGCCCCTTTAGGTTCTAGCTAAAAGGCCTACTTAAGGGGAGAGGGTGAGGATTATTGATACAGTATGCCCCAAAATAGGTCCAAGTTATATGAGAGAAATATCAACAATTTTGAAATGACTAACATATTTTTTTGACATTTAAACTACTACACTAAATTGATTATCCAAATCTGGAATAAATCTTTTAATCTAATTTAAATTAATTTAGTACATATAAACTAAACCAAAAATTTAAAAAGATGAGACATTATAAATGTGCATAATAACAAAAACTAAAATTTCAATAACAAATTCTTATCAATTATTTGATTATCAATTTGCACTTCTGATAGATTATAGTGAAATTATGGTTAAGATTGTTAGATTGCTAAAGATTATTTCAAAATTGTGAAACGTAAATGGCGGACGGAGACTTACCCATCTCGTAGCCCGGTTGAGCCTAAATGTGGAACTGCTTTTGGTCACTGTAATTATTGAAATTTACGGGAGGTTTCTGTGATTATATCAAAGGCCAAGGGTACAAATGTCCGCATAAAAATTGCTGTTTTAAGATCTTATGTATTGTTGCTATTTTGATTTCAGATACACAGAATTTGGCTGACATTATAACCGCAATCCTCCAGAGAGTAGGGGACGAGATTGACAGAAACAATCTTCCTCAGATTCTGGTGCACCTTGATCTTGATTCTCAGTGCCAATTTTGTTTTTTGTTTTCTCAAAATCTTATGCTTGCGCTAATGTCACCTCTGCAGTATGAAGATGATGACAAGGACAAAGTTGTACTTGCATCAGATGGTGATCTTCAAGCAGCTGTTGACCATGCTCGGTTAGCTGGTTGGAAGGTATATGATCACTTTTATCCTTGTTCTCTTTATCCCATTTAAAGAGTGACTTTTACCATCCGCTGTGGGAAAAG
Source organism: Misopates orontium (assembly GCA_946800315.1). Classification (NCBI taxonomy): domain Eukaryota; kingdom Viridiplantae; phylum Streptophyta; class Magnoliopsida; order Lamiales; family Plantaginaceae; genus Misopates; species Misopates orontium. Next base: position 27,084,039 of record OX326950.1, on the reverse strand, counting down.
ATTTGTGTTAAAGGATGTCAATGATAGTAATAATATATTGTTAGAATCATAATTCTGCAGTTTCCATATTGTTTAAGTTAAAAAATTGTAGTAAAACCAATGAAAATTTAGTTTCTTTTTTCCCCGTTGTTTTCTTCTTTTAACACCTACATACTCATCATAACCAAAATGACAACTGATTTTTGTTTTCGATAGTGCTATTAATTTAGAGATTGTTACTTGTAATTTCTTGACTGCGAAAAGTGCTGTTATTTGATAAAACATGATAGTATGTCTCGAAATTCACCATTATATTTTTAATAGATTCCCTTTGAATTTAGCTTTATTATTTACAATTTTAACTTGCTAATAATTTCAACAGGGATTGAGATTGCATTTAGACTATTCAGGAACACCTCGTCGTAGAAGGGGATCCAACTCAGGAGATCTGGATTATGCTCAGGCGGACGCCTGGGCTTCCGCATATAGTGCAGTTGCAGCTGGGGCTGCCCTAGTTGCTGGTTTAGGTGTATTGGCATTCCTGAGGCGATCGTCAAATTGATTGGTCCTGTTATTTTCGATACGCTACATTTTACCAGGGAAGTTTTTGACGAATGCATACAAGAGATTTAATTCTTTTTACCTGCTAAGAAAACTTGCAGGTTTGATGATGATGATGAAAAGTTGTGGATTTTCTTGAACATGGAAAATTATGCCATGTATAAACTGATAACTGCAATCTGTTGCCCAATGAAAGTGTGTGTTACTGGATAGAAAGTAAGTTTAACACTGTTTCATTTTGTCAAATGATAAAATATTTTTTATTTGTGCGGCATGAATCAGTATTTCCTAGTCTTGACAATCCTCATGATTATGTTATGAAATCCTGCGAAAGATAAGTTTTGAAGCTTTTTAATTTGGCATTTTGAATCGGGTTCTGTTGTTACCGGTGTTTTTAAAACCGGTGTGGGTACTTAATCTGTGACTTTACTAATTACAGGTTCGACCTGTGAGACCGGTTGAACAACTGGTTCGTTCGAACCGATAAATGACATTTTTTTTTGTTAATGAACCTGTAAATGACATTAGTAAATATAATATTTACATTGGAAATATACACCTATCATTTTCATGTTACACCCTCTACAAAATATAACTAATCACAATTCACACCTCCACAAAATACAAATCCCCACATATCGTTTCCGTTTTGAAGATTGAATAATAGCTTTATTGGTTAGTAATTTTGTTTATTCAATCAATTAACTTATTAGTCCAGTTGATATTATGCCAATACATATAATTGTTATGTTAAAATTTCAATACTTAAGTTCTTTTGTAATTATTTTAGAATAATGAAAACTATATTAAAAACAAAAAAACAAACTTGATTCTTACTTTTATTAAAAAACAAGAGTGAGTGATTGTTTTAAATAATGCTATTTAAGCTAAAGACTAGCAAAAACACTAAGAAAATAGAAAAGAAGTTTTATACATATTCTTCATTCGTGAGTGAGCGAGCTTTTATGCTAACTCAATTAGACAATTACCAACCATTGATTGAATTAATTATGATTCTATCATTTTCCTTCCAATATATTCCCTTATAATATGTATTAGTTATTTAAGTAACTTTTCAGTTAGCTAATTTTTTGCGCGTAACTTGGTACTTGTCTTTTCTTTCTTTCTTTTATATTCTCCACTCTTGACTCTACTATCAAATTTCCTCTGCCTTTATTATCTCCACTCTCGTATTTCTTGTTTATTTTTTCTTTCTTATATGAGTCCTTTTCTCTTCAAATAAAAATTGCAGACAATGGATTGTTTAATCAACAATCCATAAAAGGGGCTGGTCAACTATGGATCAATTCGTGAGTGGTTTCTTTTTATTTTCTTCTTTATTTTTTGGGATTTCCTCCAATGTTTTCTACTATACCCAACTTTGTTCCATTACCTCTTATTCGGATTGCTTCAAAAAGTATGAGAATATTGGGCAGAAAGTATACCGGAAGGGGAAAAAAGGAAAAGGGAAAAACCGATTCAAATGCCGGTCTGGCTGACCGGTTGGACACGGCTCAACCGGATTTTGTACCGGTTCTGCTTGCTTTGGAGAAAAACGGTTTATAGGTCACTTTTAGACCGGGGAGGCCTTCGGCGAGCGGTTTAACCAGGCATACCGGTCGGCCGGTGCGTTTTAAAAAACACTACTTGTCGCACTTGCAAAGAGTACTACTATTTTCGTAACTAATCCTGTCGTAATAATTAATTAATATGTACATTCAAATAATAGTCAAGCTTATATTTTAACTAGTTATAATAACATGTTATATAGCTTAAAAGATAATTACACTACGTCTACCAAACTTGAAGTTTGGGTCAACTATCCTTTCTTTTTTCTTTTGATTTTAAAACTTGTGCAAACATTAAAGACATCTTGGACCATATTTGATGTCATATTTTGGAAGACATGTAGCTAGTTGTAAATGAGTCCACGTGTAAAGAACCAGCAAGAGCGTAGCGCGATTGAACGGTCAGCTCACTTGCACCCAAAGTCGCACAAGTGAATTGTCAAAATAACATTCTTAAATATAATAATGGGATAAACGCATTAAACCCCCTATACTATACCCCTGTTGCGCTTTGTCCCCTGTCCTTTTATGTTTTGTGACTTGCCCCATATACTATGGATAAATAAGTACTTTGCCCCTTGAGTCACTTTTTCACCATTAGATTTGAATACGTGTCAACATTTTTTGCCGCTGGATTTGGACTCAGGGGGCAAAGTGCTTATTTATCCATAGTACAGGGGGCAAGTCGCAAAAAATAAAAGGACAGGGGACAAAGTGCAACAAGGGGTATAGTATAGGGGGTTTAACGCTATCATCCCTATAATAATTATCAAACGAACATCCTCCAAGAAATAATTCTAATTCTATCCTGTGTTCTCAGAACAAAGCCGGACGTCGAACCGGTGACCTTACTGGTTACAGGTTTTACTGGTCGAACCGGTTGAACCACTGGTCCAACCGGTGAACAATGTATTTTTAAAAATAAATTCACATGTATATTCTTAAATATGATATTATTAATTAAATGTTTAATTTGAAATTTGAGAGTAAAAATTTATTTCAAAGTTAAATATACATACATACACACACCCACATATATATATATATATATATATATATAAATGAGTGTGTGTGTGTGTATAAGAGTTGTATGGGCCATTCATTTGTTAATGAATTCATAAACAAGTTAATTTTTTTATGACTTTAGTTTTTGGGCCCATTTATCAACCTGAAAGAAAGCCCAAATGAAATAAAACACCTCACGGTCATGCATTCAACCCTAGAATTTTCCATTTCCATTCTCTAGAGCAGCCATCCATCTCTTCATCTTTCTTTTCTTCATCTCTCACCTTTTGATTTTTTTTTTTATATAATTAATCCATGAATCAGCGGTTCAAGCCGCATGAACCGGTTCCTGATTTCCGGTTTTGACCGGTTTTGGGCGGGTCAAAACGGGTCTCTCCCTCAATGGTTTCATATGCTCCACCGAACCAGAGGAGGGTGAACCAGTTCGACCGGCCGGTCCGGTTTTGAAAACACTGATTCTATCACCTTTTGCCACGTGTACTGCCATGTGTAAAAAGATTATTTTTCATGAAATTATACTTGCAAGTTTAACAAACTGATCTTATTCGATCCATCGAGTAAAACTAGAAAATTTCTGGTATCTTCAACAAAACTCAATTTTATGGCAGAATCAAAGTTGGGTTTTAACAAAATCTGGTAAAGTAAAGATCAAACTTTTCGTTTGATTTTAATTTGAAATACTCTATTAGGATTTTAGGGAATCTGATGTCTGTGTATTGTTAAACTAGGACGCTACTAAGAAGCATCATATGTTGTATTTGAATACTTTTAAAGGGCACAACAATGCCGTCACCGGTCCGTGTTTTTCGGCTGATGCAGGTAGCTTAGCAACTGATAGTTGATTAATCTCAAGTTTAATCATTTTCTTGTTTAGTTATTTTGCCGCAATTCAGTTTAATTTGTCACAGCATTATACGAGGGGATAGATTTTGTGATACGACCCAATCGTCAATTGGGCCTGTTGTTCCACGACCGACTCGGGCTAAGAGTACTCCAGTTTGGGCCAAAGATTATCAACTTTAGACTTTAAGTATTTTTATTTATTATTAATGTTTAAAGTGTGTATTTAATTAAGTAGTGGGAAGTTATGTCGTAGTGGGTTAGGAAGTTATTTTCTACTTTTGCATTATGTATTATGTTCACGCAGAACTATGAAGCATAGGATATGAATGAAATCTTGTTTTATATTTTTCTCTCTTAATCCCCAAATTCTAAGGAGTCAGTTCTTACTCGAAATAGAACACCACCCCTAATAATTGGTGCTCTCATTGCCTACTCAAATGTCGAAGAAAAATCAGTCACAATCTACCCAGGTTTCGTCTGATGATCCTCATGTTTTGGAGGCTATTCGCCAATTGCAGTTGGATTTAGCAGAAGTTAAGACAACGGGTGCAACACGGGAGCGCAAGTATGAAGATTTGGCTGCTGTGGTCGCTAACTTACATATTATGTGTGAGAAAACCGCTAATTTTGTTGAGAATTTACAAAATCAGGCACGAGCACCACCGGCTCCGGATCCGTCACCTGTTGTTCCTCCATATAATGTTCACAGCCCATCTCATTCGCCATCCTACAATCCATTGTTTCAGGCGTCATCTTCCTTGAGCGTGAAACCGCCGAAAGTTCAACTGTTTCCATTCGATGGGAATAATCCTTTGGATTGAGCTTGGATTGGGTTTCTCAGGCTGGAAATTATTTCAAGTTATATCAAATTCCGTTGGATCAGCGTATTACTTTGGTTTCATTTTACATGCAAGGTAATGCACTTGGATGGTATAATTGGATGCGTAATAATGATCAATTTCGTACATGGGAGGTTTTTGTGCGTGATCTTTTATTACGTTTTGGGCCGTCCTCTTTTGATAATCAGCAAGCTTTGTTATTTAAATTACGTCAGATTGGTTCGGTGTTTGAGTATCGCCAACTGTTTGAACAGATTAGCAATTTGGTTACTGGGTTATCTCAAGAAGCTTTAATGAATTGCTTTATTTCGGGGCTTAAACCTGAAATTAGGATGGAATTGGCTATTTATAAACCCCAAACTCAAACCGAAGCTATTGAGCTTGCGAAGTTAATTGAGACAAAGAATTATGAAACACGACGTCTGCCTACATCTCGGTTTACGCCGACGTCTGCTTCAGCCCCCCTATTGCCCACTCCACAATTATCTTTACCGGCTCCCAAACAACATTTACCAATTCGCCGTTTGACACAGGCTGAAATGCAAGCCAGACGTCACAAGCGCTTATGCTTTAACTGTGATGAGAAATTTGCTCCCGGTCATAAATGTAAGACTCCACAGTTTTTGGCATTAATTGTTGATGCTGACATTTCTGAACAGGCACTTGATATGGTATGGGATGCTCCAATTTCAGAAGAGCCGCCATTGGAGTACCAGTCCTTGCCCACTTCACAGCTGCCGACGAGTAGTGCGCAAGGAACGGGTGAATTTCAGCTCTCATTGGTTGCTTATATGGGACTCACATCTAAGCAGACTTTACGTGTTCAGGGCTGTAGTCAAGGGCAATAGTTGACGGTGTTGATTGACTCCGGCAGCACTCACAATATTATGCAACCACGCATCGCAGAACAATTGCGTTTACCCGTTCTGGCTGTTCAGGATGGTTGGTAATGGAGAGATGTTGAATTGTCAAGGTTTAATTGACACTGATTTATGGCTGAAAGGTATGAAATTTTCTGTTTCCTTCTTGGTTTTACCAATTAAAGGTGTTGATGTGGTGTTAGGTATTGACTGGTTGAGTCAATTGGGTGAGATTTCTGCAAATTTCTCTGTACCACGTATGAGTTTTACCTATCAGGGTCAGTTTGTTACTTTGACGGGAGAGAGTCAGGTTTCGCCGGCTAACCCAGGCCAATTAAAGCGTTTGATGCATACAGATGCGGTTTGTTCTTTGCATATGTTATCGCTTAGTTCCACTTCCACGTTGCATATTGTTCCTAATTCTGATAGCAGATTGACTCCACAGTTAACAGAATTGTTAGAGGAATTTCAGCAGGTGTTTGCTACACCAACTACTTTGCCGCCGCACAGGGTTCATGATCATCACATCCACCTTGACCCCAATTCGAACCCTGTTAATATTAAACCTTATCAATATCCGCATTATCAGAAAGCAATCATGACGGATATTATTAAGGAATTATTAGCAACAGGTTTAGTGCGCCCTAGTACGAGTCCCTTCTCATCACCTGTTTTATTGGTGAATAAGAAGGATGGAACTTGGAGATTTTGTGCAGATTATCGTGGTTTAAATGCTATTACGATTAAAGATAAATTTCCTATTCCAACTGTGGATGAATTGCTTGACGAGTTGCATGGTGCCACTATTTTTACTAAATTGGATTTGCGGTCAGGGTATCACCAGATTCGGGTCGCCCCTCAAGACATTCACAAAACAACATTTCGTACTTGTGATGGGCATTACGAATTTGTCGTTATGCCATTTGGTTTGACAAATCTGCCATGAATGACTTATTCCGTGATGAGTTGCGCATTTTTGTGTTGGTGTTTTTTGATGATATTTTGGTTTATAGTAAAACTTTAGAGGACCATTATCATCATTTACGGGTTGTTTTTCAGTTGTTGCTTTCACACCAGTATTTTGCCAAACTTCCGAAGTGTATTTTTGCTGCAATTCGCGTTGGTTATTTGGGTCATATTATTTGTAAGGATGGTGTGTTGGTTGATCCCGATAAGGTGGATGCCATTGCTAAATGGCCGGTGCCTACTTCTCTCTCGGCCCTACGGGGGTTTTTGGGGCTTACGGGTTATTACCGACGTTTTATACGTCAGTACGCTACTATCGCCGCTCCTCTCACATCTTTATTAAAGAAGAGTTCTTTTACATGGGATACATCTGCCACGGAGGCATTTCTAAAATTAAAAGAACACATGCAAACACTTCCTATGTTATTTCTGCCGGATTTCAACAAGGTGTTTGAGTTGACCACCGATGCTTCCTCTGTAGCTGTGGGTGAGGTTCTGTCCCAAAGTTAGTGTCCTCTTGCGTTTTTCAGCAAAAAGATGAGCCCTCGGATGCAAGTTGAATCAGCCTACAACAAAGAGTTGTTTGCATTAGTGGAGGCCATAAAAAAATGGAGGCATTGTTTGTTAGGCAGGAAATTTGTCGTTTATACTGATCATCAGAGTCTACGGCATATCTTAACACAATCGGTGCATACTCCGCAACAACAGAGGTGGCTCATGAAAATCATAGGTTATGATTATGAAATTCGCTACAAACCTGGGAAGGAGAACATTGTTGCTGATGCCTTATCTCGTGTCGAGACTCCGCTTCATTTGGCTTTTTCGATGATTCAAGATCCTGTGGCTGCTCGTCTTCGACAGTTTTACAGTACCTCGCAAGAAGGACAGAAGCTGCTTAAAGATGTACAAAATACTATTAATCCACAACAAAAATACACACATGCTGATGGGTTAATTTATTTTAAGGATAAACTGTTGATTCCCCCTGATGCTGATTTACATCATTTGATATTACACGAGTTTCACTCTACACCCACAGGGGGCCTTTCGGGAATTAAAGCCACCATAGCACGTATTTCTGCCAATTTTTATTGGTCGGGGTTGAGACTTTCTGTTCGTGATTTCATTCGCAAATGTCACATATGCCAACAGCAGAAATATCTCACTTCTAAACCCTTTGGTCTGTTGCAACCCCTTCCCGTACCTGAACAGGTATGGACCGATGTAAGTATGGATTTTATTACACATTTACCTACTTCTAATGGGAAAACAGCTGTGTGGGTTATTGTGGATCGTTTGACAAAGTTTGCTCATTTTATTCCGCTCCCTACAAAGTACACAACTGCATATCTTGCATCAATTTTTATTAATGATGTTTATAAGATTCATGGGTGGCCAAGGTCAATTGTGTCGGATCGTGATCCTCTGTTCCTAAGTAGTTTTTGGCGTGAGTTGTTCAAATGTGTGGGAACGAGGTTGCACTATAGTTCAGCCTATCATCCGGAATCAGACGGCCAAACGGAGGTAGTGAATCGATCTCTCGAATGTTATCTGCGCTGTTTTACTATGAAAGAGCAAAAACAGTGGGCCAGATTCATTCTCTTGGCTCAGTATTGGTATAACTCTTCTACACACTCTTCTATTGGCGTTTCACCATACAAAGCTATGTTTGGCAAAGATCCAGTGACTATCCCTACTTATACTATGGGTTCATCTTCTTATGTTGCTATTGACACTACTCTTCAAGCACATACAGATATTTTACAGAAGGTTAAGGATAGCATGCATAGGGCACATCAACGGATGAAATATCAGGCTAATCAACATCGTACAGATTTAACTTTTGAGGAAGGCGATTTGGTTTACTTGAAATTACGGCATCATCGGCAGCTGTCGGTTCGGGGACAACGTTCGACGAAGCTGTCTCAGCGCTTTTATGGACCGTTCAAGGTGTTGCGCAAGATTGGGATGGTCGCGTATCAGTTGGAGCTGCCGCCAAACTCGCGCATCCATGATGTGTTTCACGTGTCTCTTCTCCGGCCTTGTTTGGGCCCACCGGTGGCTGTGTCTTCGCCGTTGCCTGCACTTCGGGACGATGGCACTTTTTCTGTGGCACCTGACTCGATTGTGAATCGCCGTGTTATTCTTCGCAATGGGGCTCGAGTTGTGCAGTTGTTAGTTGCTTGGAGTGGATCGGGTATTGAAGAGGCGACTTGGGTGGATGAGCTGGATTTTCAGACCGCTTACCCTAATTTTCTGGGAAATGTCGAAGATGCAAAGGAGGATTTTAGGGTTTCTGAGGAGCTTGTGCAGCCACGTAATCCCTTTATACCGTCTCCAGAAGTTTCTCGTGGGCTGGGCTTTTCACAAGGCCTTGCGGACAAGGCCGTTTCTCCAGCGGTGGGAATTGATACGGCCCAATCGTCAATTGGGCCTGTTGTTCCACGACCGACTCGGGCTAAGAGTACTCCAGTTTGGGCCAAAGATTATCAACTTTAGACTTTAAGTATTTTTATTTATTATTAATGTTTAAAGTGTGTATTTAATTAAGTAGTGGGAAGTTATGTCGTAGTGGGTTAGGAAGTTATTTTCTACTTTTGCATTATGTATTCTGTTCACGCAGAACTATGAAGCATAGGATATGAATGAAATCTTGTTTTATATTTTTCTCTCTTAATCCCCAAATTCTAAGGAGTCCCTTCTTACTCGAAATAGAACACCGCCCCTAATATTTTGCTCGCTGTAAATGTAAGACTTGCATTTTTCACGTTGTCTAAAGGTATTTACTAGCATGGTTTATGCTGTAGAAACCTATTTCTTTGATCCAAATTCTCCTTTCCTATAAAGTTCTGTGGATAATGGAATTAATTGACTTGATGTTCAGCAAAATTTGCAGAACAATCGAGAAATTTGTTTTTCCTTGTAAAGGTATTCGTTTATAATTTTAGGATCATACATGTAACTAGAGGTATATATTTGTGACTAACGAATGGCCACTCAAGTTGGCTTTATAGTAATTATTTTTCTTAGACTGGTCATGGGTGTGGAATTTTGACTACTCAAAAACAATCACTTTGGAATTCAGTTAAAGTGGGATATCAGAGCCAATTAGCATGATTAACTTTCATGACTTTATTCGATTTTGAGGAAGAAAACTATAGAAATTTACATTCAGCACTCCCTTCAGTCCAATTTTTCGCCCTAGTCTATGAATTTTGAGTGCGTTCTTTATAATAAAGAAGGAAATATAAAATATAACCTAATATTAAGAATAAAAAAAATATAAGATTTCGTCTCCGATGTATACTTATTTTGATCAGAATCTCATATTCCTTATTTTGTGGAAGAAGGCAAGCACAAATTTAATCTTGGACTCTTTTTAATAGTTATCTTTGACTTTGTCAAAAAGTTAAAATTATAACGCCATCTTTTTTGCACACATGGAAGTTGATGTGGGAGAAGAGTGATAAAATTATAATTAATTTTTTAACAATGTTATTTTGACAAATATTTTTGTAGATAGAGTTATTTTGACAATTCATTCAAGTTGCTAAGTGGTTAATTGCAAGTCAACTATAACTCATATGATGGTTGTTCTACAGTTCAATTGTATGTGCCAGAAACTCCAACTGACTCGCGTCACACTTTATAGTGTGTCTCGGATGATGTTTAGAGATTTTTGGACCTTATTACATTCGCCCCTACTGAAATAAGCTTGACTTCGATTTACCTGTTGAAAATTGTCAAATAAAATGATTCAAAAATAATTAAAATTGGAATCATTAAGTATGTCTTCTCTTTCATTTGTTTTCACAACCTTCTTCTTTGATTCAGCTAAAGCCTCATAGTACAAAAAAGTTTCACCACTTAATTTCTCGTTTTAAGGAAAGAAATTATCTCATCCCTTAAGAGCATCTTCTTCATCATTCAAAACTATCGACATCGAGATTAGTTAAATCTACCCATTTTAATGCAGAGACTTGTATGACCCAAGAGGCACATCAAACCTTCATATTTTGCTCTGAAATTTTAGCTATAAATACTCCAAAATGTGTATATAAAAGTCCCCAAAACAAACATTCCATCCAAACAACAAAAAGGGTCGGTTGAGTTCTATTTGTTTGGATTGCCATAGAAATAGAACCTGGTTTCCTCTTCGTGAAATTCTCAAAAACCAAATTGAGCTGGGAATTGTCCACATCATACTCATGTGTGTTAGAAACAATATTCATCAACAAACCTAGTCCATAGAAAGCCTTTAAATGATAGATCAAAGGTGAAAACCTAATATGTCACTTTTTCAGCTGCAAGAATGACACGTTGCGGCTTAATTTCTCTTAGTTGAATGGTAGAATTGCAACTTTCTTGCATATTTAGAAACTAGGCACCCATAGGATTCAAAATTTGTGGGTGGTGTTGAAATCCCTCCTCGTTGTATAATGTTTTAAGGTGTATGAAGATCATTAGGTGATGTAGTATTAGAGGTTAATTTTTTGCTTAGTAGTATTAGGTGTCTTAGGAAGTTTAATTCCCAGTATAAGTAGAATTTAGTGTTTATAGTACCTTTATCATGCTTTGGTTTATGTTTCTGTAAAAATTTCAGATTTTGATCTTTGATTATTCACCTAGTTTGGCTATCATAACTCATAAGTAGTAAGATAACTTAATCATCTCATTAAGCAACTTAATCATAAAAGTTGTGCTTATTTTATAGTATTATGATCACTAACATTTTTATTCAATATTTGGAATTAGGAGCAGAGATATTAGGATATAAAGGTGGTGTGAGTAGGTATATTTAAGCTATAAGGATAACTACAGCTACACCCCTAAGGTTTCATGTAATTACAGAGACCTCCCTAATGGTTTGAAAAATTACAACGACATCCCCTAAAACTTACACAAACAATACAAGGAGATCCAACCATTAAAATTTTGGATGGAATTTATGGTGAATTTCCAATTATGCCCTTGATCAATGCCACCTTTAACTTTAGGCAAAATTTTGGACCAAATTACCCTTCTAATTAGGGGTGTGTGTGATATATTTGCTAACTTCTCGGAGGTGTACGTGTAATGTTGTAAAAAGTGTTTAAAAAAACTCTATTAAAGTTTGATTTAATTTTGTAAAAAAAATAAAATCCCAAATTAACATAACTCATAAAATAAAAATATGTATTATAATTATATTAAAATCTCTAAAGACTAGATATTTTTTTTTTTATTTTTTACATAATATTTTAATATGAAATAGTTTTTGTCATTGATGTGGGGTATTTTCGTCTGGATACGTGTCCACTTGTCAACACTCCACGTCATACTGCTTCAGACTGCTGGATCCTTAAGCAACTTTTAAGTTCGGAACCTGCACTCAACACTATACGTAAACTAAGCCGGTGCCTTCCTGGCGAAGACATCGACGCTCAAGTCAGATGGCTCGGAATGTGACATCTTGTTGTGCGAGGCAAAAAGTCGAAATGACAGGTCGAAATGCAGCAAAACAAGTCGAAATGGTGCAAAACAAGTCGAAATGAAGAGATCACAATAAGTCAAAATGAAGATCTTCAAATAACTCGAATGCTTGTAAATATATCTCGAATTAGAGCTATTCTGTCAAGTCGAAATGAATGCCAAACCACTTGAATTCGATCTATATAACTCGAAATGGATGCTTAAAATAAAGAAAACGAACCTGAAAATGAGGTATGAGGCTCCCTTATATACTACTAAGAGTCCTTCCTTAGCTAGAAGTCTTTTCCAAGTAGGATTATAATTCAGAATAACTCGAAATAGAGTTATTTTGAAATAAGTCGAATAGCTGCCCAAATAAGTCAAAATGGGCCTCAAATAGCTCGAAATGGGCCTCAAACAACTTGAAATGAGCCTGAAATAACTCGAAATGGGTCTGCATGGCCCTGATTTTGAGTTTTGCCTGAAATTGTAATTTTTCATTAAAAAATAATGGTGCTGACGTGGCATAATATATTCCGAAATACGCTCGTGGTTAGGGGTGTTCATGACCCGTCCGATCCGCCCAACCCGCCGAATCCGCAACCTGCATGGTTTAGTTTTTAACTTAACTCCCTCGGGTTGAAAAATTGGTAACCCGCAAATTTTGGGTATGGTCACATTTTTAATGACAACCTGCAAAAACCCACCCGTATATACCCTTAGTTTGTATATTTGTAGAGGAATATAATGGAGGGAGCAAGGAAAATTTTCAAAAATCATATAGTTACATATTCATAATATTGCTATATTACAATTTTTTTTGTTACTTTATGTTGTTTGATTGTTGTATTTTAGGTTGTAAATCAATTTTTTTTTTTTTTTTTGTAATGTACATGGATAAAATGTCCTTTTACATCTTATAGTGTTATTCTAATTAAGTTAATTTGTGATTTAAATATTTTTATTAAGTTATGGTATTGTTATTGTTGTTTTAGAAAGCAAACTAGATTAGTTTTTGTTTTTATAAAGAAATATTACTATATTTTTCTCACAATTTAAACCCGCCCGCCACCCGACCACATTCCGCCCAACCTGCATGGTTTAGTTTTTAACTTAACCCGCACGGGTTGACAAATTGGTAACCCACAAATTTTGGGTGTGGTCACATTTTTAACGATAACTCGCCCAAACCCGTTCGCGAACAACCCTACTCGTGGTATTATATCATATATTATGACGTGGCTGTACCGAAATATGATACATCATGGAGTCCCCCAGTTTGTAAGAGTAATGTGTAGAAACATTGGTCATACAAACTATATATTTCTTCAAACGAGCCGAGAATCGTGCAACGAAAACGGCCTTGGTGTGAAAAAACCAATGTTATTGCCAAAAATAACTCGAAGAAAAATATGTCGAAAATTACTAAATCGGGTAAGTCAAAATCAACAACTCAAAATGAGTTACTCGAAATAGTAACTCGAACGGATAACTCAAAATGAGGCAAATAAGTCGAAATAGGCGAATAAGTTGAAATAGTGGCATTTCCGTAAATAAAAATCATTTCCGCCTATAAATACTCCATGCAAATCCTTCATTTCCTCATTTCTCGCGAGCGTTGCAACCCAGAGAGCAGAAAAAATAACTCGAAAAGCTTATAAGTGAATAGTGAGATTTATAACTCGAAAAGCATTGAAATTGCTGTTCTACCCATTGTATGTCAAAATGAGTGTTTTTTGCCAAATAACTCAAAATTGCTCAAATTTTGTTTCCTCCATTACTCAAAATAAATAAGTCAAAAAATAAGTTCGACTTATTATTTAGAGTTATTGCCTTGTGAAGCTTTTGAAAAATTTTGAAAATTTTTCTGTTTTGACTAATCGTGACCTTTTTGTGCAGATTTGTTGCAACGGCTCGTCTACGTCATAATCGGTCACACAGCCGCCCATCCATTCCACCATCTGAGTCGCGTCACAACTACAACTCCCAAGATCACCAATCACGACCGTCTCCATCACGTGCACATCACAATTTTCATAGCAATCCGCGATGTTCAAATCTAGTACGACTATCCTCACTTTATTGTCCCATAATCAACAGCCGGCTAAAATCCGTGCACCGGGTGCTCCAAAGATCTTTGTTCCGGCTCAAAGGTCTTACAAACGATGCGACCCCAGCGAAGAATCCTTCATCGACGTCAACCCCCGCTCTGGTAACTATTGACCTTGATCTCTAATGATGTCTGCATCAGATAGTGAGTCTACTAGCGGTAGTAGTCATGAAACCACTAGGTCAAATAGGTCGAGAGCGGGTGAGTCAAGTAATGGAGACTCGTCTGATAGGTCTTCACGTAGTTTGGATAGAGCCTCAAATAAGGAGGTAGACATTTTAGGCGACGATGTAGAAAATTATGTTATTTCTGTGAGGGATACTACTTCACCAGCCGTAGATTCCTCCGATATTGCCACCACCATAAATGCTGATGAAACCACTCCTATTGACCCTGAGAGTAGGATAGTCGAGGAGACCTTTCAAGAGTTAGTAGGCGAAGGGGTCGATTTAGAATCTCCCGCTCCTAGTCCAGCTCGATATAGGTTAAACTTTAATTTGCACCGTTTGATTTTGCCTCATGATGTTGATTATTACCGCGAGACTTTTGAAATCCCAAACACGTACCAAATCATAGTTCTCAGACCCGATGATAGGACGAATAATCTCTCCGAAGGGCGCCTTACTGTTTTCAACAGGTATCTTTAGTGCGGCCTGAGATTTCCATTTGATCCTATCATAGCACAATTGATGAACTCCTTAATCTCTTGCCCTTCACATTTTATTGCAGACACTTACACCCTTATGTACGTGTATGTTATGCTGACCCGTGTCTTCCAGCTTCTGTGCACCTTAAATGGTTTTTGGCAACTGGTCCTCATCAAGTTCAAACAGAAAGGTGAAGATGTCGGGTTCTATTTTTTCAATTCAAGGAAGAACAACTGCTTTCTATCCGATCTTCAGTCCAGTTTCGGTACACATTGGAAGAAGCAGTGGTTCTTTGTGAAAGTATCCAAGCCCCATGAATTCAAGTTCAAAAGACTCTGGGCAGATGGTCGTCGATCTCCGCCTTGCCCGACAGCTGTCTATCCTAAAGCAGTGATTGACATGCTCAAAGAGCATTAGCTTGATGCTTTTGAGTTAATGACCTCTGAAGTTCTGCGGGCCGGCGGATATACGCATTTTCCTGCTGTTGAGTTTGCACTTTTTGTTATACAGTCATGCATGTCTTATTGTTGTTTTGTATTTTACGATTCTACTTTTTCTTGACAACTTCTGACATCTACTTATTTCGTTTTGTAGAAAAGATGGTGATGGATAAGACCAAGAAGAGGCTTGCTGCGGCGATGCAAAACGCCAATGCTCCTCCTACCGAAGCGGTGATCCCTCAGAAGATGAGATGCCGAGGTGCTAAGGCTTCGGCTGCTGGCTCGAGTTCCAGGGCTCCGACTGCTCCAACTGCTCCCTCTGCTGCTTCTAGCTCAACTAGGGGATCGAGCCGCAGTAGAGGTACGCCATCTGCTGCTCCAGCTACTGCCATCAGCTTCTACTGCTCCTTCCTCCCCTCCGACACCCGTTGAGCCATCGGTGCAGGATATGACTCCTCCTCCTGCCTCGTCGACTGAGAGAGTGCGGATCCCTGCTGTGATAGATGCTGTGAGGAGGGGGAACGCGATGGGCCCGGATCCTGCAGAGCGGAAGTGCCCCTCTACTTCATAGAATCGTTGCCGGGGCAAGCGTCCAGCTCATGATACATCCAACACGTATGATCCCTGATGTAACATATTTCAGTATTACCACGCTATAATATTCGATATAATACCACGAGCGTATTTCGGATTATTATGCCACGAACTGCCACGTCATAATATTCGATACAATACCACGAGTGTATGTTGGATTATTATTTCAGGGCCCAATTCGAGCTGCACAAGCCCAATTCGAGTTGTTCTAAGGCCCAGTTCAAGCTATTTTCAGGCCCATTCGAGCTATTTCAATAAGTCTATTCGAGTTATTCTCAAATAGCTCTAAATCGACTTCTTTCAACTCATAGTCCACTTTGACTGCAATTCTAGCTGAATAAGGATTCTTACTACTATATAAAGGGGTCCCATTTCTCATTCCAAGGTACGTTTCATAATTTTCAAGCTTAATTTGACTTATTCACTTATTTTTACTTGTTTCATTTGACTTGTTGCCTTGCAACAACAAGATCTCATATACCGACCTGTCTGACTTGAGCATCGGAGTGCCTTCACCGGGAAGGCACCGGCTTAGTTTACCTGTAGTGTTGAGTGTGGTTCCGAACTCAAAAGCTACTTAAGGATCCAACAGGGACTGAAGCAGTCTGACATGGAGTGTTAGCAAGTGGACACGTATCTAGAAAAAAATACCCCACATCAGTGGCGCCGTCTGTGGGAACCACTAAACGCACTTAGGAAAAAATACTATCACTGATTCATTGGCTCAACGAAGAGTCGCGGAGAAGAACGGAGCAGCCACTAGGGCTAGGTCTCAAAGGGAAGAGGAGAACAGAGTTAGTAATGCTTCTAAGCACACATCAGTGGGGCCGTCGAACGCTCTCGTGGACCAACCACGCGTTGCAGCGGATCAAACTGTAATGCCTCCCCCGGAACAATAACTGTTGAATCCTGCTCAGTTGGCTCAGATCATGAAAGCTTTTCAACAGACTATGGTACCGATGATTGTGCAACAACTGGCAGACACTGCCTCGCAGCAGAACGCCTCAGCACCAACTGCACAACAAACATCGGCACTGGGAACAAGGTCTCATCAGACGCATCACTGTGCTGATTTGAGACAGCAGACCCATACGAGGATGACTAGGCCCAGCAGAAGGGAACCATCCGCATCGCTTGAGTGCAAAAACCCACGCTCAGTGAGGACTGGAAGGCACAGAGCCCCGAGTAGGGCAATTCTTAGAGATGGATAGGTCAACTCAAAGCAGATGGGTCCAGAGATCCAGCAAGTCGCAAGTCACACAGCAGGTTGGAACAGGGACCTGCCAAAACGAGTTGCACCAAGGGTTGAACCAGTCATTGCTGTACACATCCTGCCAGTCGAAAGCCAACTCCATTCTGTGATGCAATCAACAGACTAACACTGAAGGATGGAGCTAATCTTCCAGAGATGAAGAAATATGATGGAACAAGTGATCCTTGAACACATTTCGATGAACTCGACACAGAACTGCAAATTCAGGGGTACTGGAAAGGCCTAAGGGAAAAATTGATTGCAATCAGCTTAACGGGAACAGCCAATGAGTGGTTCAAGAATGTGCCGCCATGCACGATTGAATCATTTGAACAATTTAGGGAGATGTTCTTCAACAAATTTGCAACTTATCGCCTGAAGAAGAGAGCACCATGCCATCTATTCAATTTTTCGTAGGCAACCTAATGAAAGTTTTGGGGAATACATAGAGTGACTGAATGTGGAGATTGGTCGAGTGCAGTCTCCAATCGCAAATTTGGTTAACTGCAAAACTGCAGCAAGAGCAAAAGCTGTTAGAAGTACTGATCTGGGAGGCGCCTACAACCATTGAGCACATTATTGACCTTGCTCGTAGAGTTATTGACATGGAAGAGGCTGCTTTGAACCAGGGTCTAGTGGATTTACCAGAACTTTACAAAGGTAAGGAGAACAAATACTTGAGAAAGAAGGACAGAGGCAAAGATCGAGATCGACGTTGATCACCTTTTAAGAGGTTCAATAACTATACTCCTCTGAGAAAGGATATCAACAAAATCTTTGCCGTGACAAAGGATCGTGGGATATTCAAAACACCCAGAGCTTTCAAGGAAACAGATGAGATGAATGAGTCAAGGACATATTGTAAATATCGCAAGCAAAACGATCGTTACACCAATGATTGTAAGGCCTTGAGGAACGAAATCGATCGACTCATTCAAGATGGGAAACTTATTAAGTTTGTCCTTGGGAATTGTGAACCACAAGACGACAAGTCCTTTGGAGGCAAAAAGAGGGGTTGGTCTCCACGAGAGAAGAAATATGAACCAAGGCGCAAAAAGGGCAACCCCGACAAGGGTGACGAGAATGGAATCAATGTAATTTCTGGCGGACCAACTGGGGCCGATTTAGCAAAGAATAGAAAACAAATTTCTAGAGACATATATAATGAACGTCTGAAACGACCAGAGACTAATCTTGTTTTTGCAGTTGACAAATTAGACATGAGAATCACGTTTAACGAAGAAGACTATAAGAATCTATCTTCTCAAGCTAGCGAAGCTCAATACCTGAACTTCCCAAAGGTAGTGACTGCCATGATTGCATATCATCCAGTCAAGATGATTATGATAGATAATGGTTGCTCAGTCAACATCATATTCATGGATGCGTTGAAACAAATGAAGCTAGGGAGGTACAAGATTACTGAGTAAACTCTTGTCTGCTGGGATTCGGTGGAGGCAAAGTAAGAGCAATTGGCAAGGATACGCTGCCAACCACTTTCGGTGAAAAAATCCACGGAGGAGGACGTTAATCATGGAATATCTCATTGTTGACATACCGTTTGCATATAATGTGTTGATCGGAAGACCTGGAATCGTTGAATTCACTATGCTCATATCCACAGCTCATCAGAAGGTCAAATTTCCCACTGTAGGGGGAATAGACGAGATTACCACAAATTATTGTGAATCTTGCAGTTGCTATGTCACATCGACAAAAACAATTAAGGCAAAGGCGGATCCTAACGTCGCTATGATTACGATACATGTTTCTGAAACGCCAGAATTTGGTGAACATATGGATACAGAGATGGTGTTCGTCACAGAGGAGAATCAAACAATGAAACCAGTGGCTACTCAGCTTCCTAACGAGAAACTCACGATGGAAACACCAAAGGAGGAAAAGGAGGACAAGACCACCTTGCGTTATAAGAAGCAGATGGAGGTTGAACGCTTGAAGCCCTCTTGTAAATTCAAGGAGGTGATAGTGGTAGACAATGAACCAAACAAGGTCATTAAGATCGATAGCGAGTTATCATCTGAGATTGAGAAAGCATTATTGGAATGCTTGCTGAGGAACTTTGATGTATTTGCATGGGCTGACTCAGGCTTAGAAGGAATTGATCCTTGAGTTGCAGTACATCACTTAGACGTGAATTTAAGCGCTAAGCCTTTTCGACAAAAGAAGAGATATTTCAGTGACGAGAAGAACAAGGCTGCAGAATTCGAGGTACAAACAAAGTTGGCAGCTGGCCACATATCCGAAGTTCGGTACTCTGAATGTCTCAGCAACGTTGTTCTTGTATCCAAGAAGCCAACAGTTTGGCGAATGTGTGTGGATTACACTGATCTGAGCAAGCACTATCCACAAAATCCTTTTCCGTTGCCCATGATCAATCTCGTGGTTGACTTTACTGCTGGATGCGCATTGCTAAGTTTCTGCAATGCACATAGCGGATTTCATTAAATTCTTATGGCAGTAAAGGACAAACATAAAACGGCCTTTATCACAGACTGGTAGGGGCAACTTTTCAGAATGCAGGGGCAACTTTTCAGAGACTGGTAGCCAAGATGTTCTACCATTAAATTGGCAAAACTATGGAAGTCTATATTGACAACATGTTAATCCAAAGTCTGAAAGCGGAGGATCACATTAAACATCTTGATGAGGCCTTTGGTATCATGAAGCAGTATGGGATGAAGTTGAATCCGAAGAAGTGCACATTCGGAGTTAAGGCAGGAAAGTTTTTGCGTTTCATGGTTAATGAGCGTGGTATCAAAGCTAACCCAGATAAAATCAAGGCTATAATGGATCTTCCATCCTCCAAGTCCATTCGTGAGGTGCAACACTTGGTGGGCAGAATTACAGCGCCGAGTCGCTTTATTTTGCCTTCCGCGGAGAATAGCTTACCTTTCTTTAAGAAGCTATGGAAAACATCTAAGTTTGTGTGGACGGAGGATTGTGAAGAAGCCTTTTGCCAGCTAAAGGTCTATCTCACGACACCACCATTATTCTCTAAGCCCAAGGATAATGAGATGCTATATCTCTACTTGGCCGTACCAAAAAATTCACTAAGTGCAATACTTGTGCGTGAGAAGGATAGGAAACATCTGCCAATCTACTATGTGAGCAAAGTGTTGAATGGAGCAGAACTTAACTATCTGGAAATTGAGAAGCTAGCATACGCGCTAGTCATTACAACACGAAAGTTGAGGCCATACTTTCAGTCACATCCGGTCACTGTCTTAACTAATCAACCATTGAAGCAAGTATGGCAAAACCGGAAACCTGAGGCAGACTTGTGAAGTGGGCGATTGAGTTGGGAGAATATGGTCTGGAATATCTACCTAAGACTGCAATTAAGGCACACAGAGGTTAGCAGACTTTCTGGCGGAAACTATCTTCGAAAGTAGAACAATCACCGTACGTTGCTATGGTGACAAGCAAAACTAAAGGAGATACGTCTGGGATAGCAAGAGAAACCTGGACCTTACATGTGACGGATCGTCCACTGTCGACGCACGCGGGGCTGGAGTCTACTTAAGGTCGGCAGATGGGAGAGAATTTGACTATGCTATACGACTGAACTTTCAAGTTACAAACAATCAAGCAGAGTATGAGGCGATGCTAGCTGAAATGCAAATGGCAAAATCATTGGGGATAAATAAACTCTTAGCGATCACTGATTCACAACTGATTGCAAATCAGTTTGAAGGGAGATATGAAGCTAAGGAGGCTGCAATAGTCAAGTATCTTGACAAGCTCAAAGAGGCGACTTCAAATTTTGAAACATTTACTATCTCGCAAATCCCCAGAGCAGAGAATGAGCGTGCTGATTCATTATCTCGATTTGCGAGTACTGCTGAAGTCTTTGTTGAAAGGGGAGTAACCCTATTGGCCATTGATCAACCCTCGATTGGCAAGGTTAGCGATGCAAATCCAACATAAGCTATGGATTTTTTTTTTGCCAGTAGAGGTTGAGAAGTGTTCGATGGATGAGATCATTGACTACTTACAAAACAGAACCCTGCCGACTGATCCATAGCGGTCAGAAGATTGAAATACAAATCGGCAAGGTTCACTAGGTTCAATGGAGAGCTCTACAAAAGATCGTTTAAAGAACCACTCTTAAGATGTCTGTCACCAGCACAGGCTAAACACGTCTTAAGAGAGATACATGAAGATAGTTGTGGAAATCATTCAGGAGGACGATCCTTAGCATAGAAGATACTCCACCAAGGATATTTCTGGCCTACTATTATGAGTGACTCAATGGATTACACTAGGAAGTGCAGAAGCTGTCAATTACATTCGATGATCATTCATACGCCTGCACAACCCATGACAGCTGTGAGTTATGGATGTCCTCTCGATCAATGTGGGATAGATATCATTGGACCCATGCCAATAGCATATGGAGGTAGAAAATGGCTATTGATAGTAGTGGAATATTACACCAAGTGGGTAGAGGCCGAAGCATTGGTTTCAATAATAGAAGCTAACGTGAAGCAGTTCATATGGAAGAACATCATATGCAAGTTCGGGATTCCAAGGGTCTTAATATCTGACAATGGAAGACAGTTCCAAGGGTTTAAGATCCAAGACTGGTGCAAGGCTTAAAGATTGAACAACGGTTTACATCTGTTATGCACCCTGAAGCTAATGGACAAGTAGAAGCTACCAATAACACGCTGGTTAAGAGTCTGGAGAAAAGCTTGGAAGGAGAAGGACTTTCCAGGTATACTATGGGCTTATCGAACTACGCCCCAAACTTCCACTGGAGAGACTCCATATTTGCTAACATATGGTTCTGAAGCAGTGATACCTGCAGAGATTGGAATGCCGACCTACCGCATTGTTACATATAATGAAGAGCAAGCTTTGAGGGCAAGACAAATGGATCTCGAACTAATAGGAGCCATGAGGGAAGAAGCCTATCAACATACACAAGCGTACAAATCTATGATGGCTAAGGCACACAACAACAAGGTCCGGTTTCGAAACTTCCAAGTGGGGGACTTGGTCCTTAGGAAGGTGGAAGCTACTAAGCACGTTTAAAATTGAAACCAAAGTGGGAAGGACCTTACAGAGTGGAGAAAGCAAGTTCTAAAGGATACTATTATCTGTAAGAGTTGGGTGGAAGGATTCTATCACGCCCGTGGAACATCAAGAACTTGAGAAGGTTTTATAGTTAGGACACTAGCATTCTAACAGCCTTGTGGCACAGTAGGACCGTAGTTTCGATGTTATTATTACTTATTCTCTCACGAATTACGAGTCTCCGGATGTGGACCTCGATTGTAATACTTAGCACTAAACTACGGGGACTTGATTCCTGACCACCTATATACGGCAGGATACGTAGGCAACTCGGAAGTTACTCGAGCCCAGTCCCAAAACTTATAAAATTTCACATTTTATTCAAGTTTGCTTCTCTGCCTACACATTACCTATATCATGCATATAAATTATCGAGCACAAGCACTCGTGAGTTGAGCACAAGCACTCCAACTATGAGCACAAGCACTCAAACAACATATTAAAAGCATTCACTATACGATACACAACCACAACATAAGAAATTAAAGCAAAGTACGTAGGGTGGAAAGCATTGATTCAATGTCAAAGAAATCTTTATGTACTAGAATATACGAAAGATCCACACCACTAAGGTGCTAAGTCAATACGAATTAACAATGTGAATTTTTCTTCTAAATGTACAGAGATAGAGTTAACATAAGGAAGGCACGCAGGCCGGCTTCAATCATCTTCAACACTCTACTTCTTCAAGCGCAAGCCAACAACTTTCACGGCGCTCCTACTCTGACGCGCGATATCATCCATCGAATCGCTCAACAGAGACGTGTCGTCCTCAGGCCTCACTGCAGGTGCACTAGGAGCAGCATCGGGCGCAACACTCGAATTAGGATTAGACGTGGCAGATGTTACATATCCTTCTCCCACACAAGTATTGTACTTTGTGAATTCTTTGTTACAACCAAGTAGAGATATAGCATCTCGTTATCCTTGGGCTTAGAGAGTAATGGTGGTGTTGTGAGATAGACCTTTAGCTGGCGAAAGGCTTCCTCACAATCCTCTGTCCACACAAACTTAGGTGTTTTCCGTAGCTTCTTAAAGAAAGGTAAGCTCTTCTCTGCAGAATGTGAAATAAAGCGGCTCAGCGCTGTGATTCTCCCCACCAAGCGTTGCACCTCACGAACGGACTTGGGGGATGGAAGGTCCATTATAGCCTTGATCTTGTCTGGGTTAGCTTCGATCCCACGCTCATTCACCATGAAACCCAGAAATTTTCCTGCCTTAACTCTGAATGTACACTTCTTCGCATTCAACTTCATCCCATACTATTTCATGATACCGAAAGCCTCGTCAAGATGTTTAGCATGATCCTCCGCTTTCAGACTTTTGATAAGCATGTCGTCAATATAGACTTCCATAGTCTTGCTAAATTGATGGTAGAACATCTTGGTTACCTATTTCTGAAAAGTTGCTCCTGCATTCTTCAAACTAAACGGCATTACTCTGTAGCAGAATATGCCTTTGTCTATTATAAAGGCCGTTTTTTGTTGGTCCTTTACTCCAATTAGTATTTGATGAAATCCGCTCTGTGCATCGTAGAGACTTAGTAATGGGCATCCAGCAGTAGAGTCAACCACGAGATCAATCTTGGGCAACGAAAAAGGATCTCGTGGACAGTGCTTGTGTAGATGGTATAATCCACACACATTCGCCAAATAGTTGGCTTCTGTGGTACAAGAACTAACGTTGCTGAGCCATTAAGAATATCACACTTCAAATATGTGGCCAGCCGCCAACTTTGTTTGTACCTTCAGTTCTGCAGCCTTGTTTTTTTCATCACTGAAATGTCTCTTCTTTTGTCGAACAGGCTTAGCGTTTGGATTCACGTTAAAATGATGTATTGTAACTCGAGGATCAATTCCTTTTAAGTCTGAGTCAGTCCATGCAAATACATCAAAGTTCCTTCACAACCATTACAATAATACTTTCTGAATCTCCGATTGTAAGTCGCGACCGATCTTAATGACCTTGTCACGTTCATTGTCTACCAGTATCACCTCCTTGAATTCACTAGAGGGTTTCATTCTTTCAATCTCCATCTGCTTCTTGTATCTCAAGGTAGTCTTGTGCTCTTTTTCCCCCTTTGATGTGTCCATCGTGAGTTTCTCGTTAGTATGCTCAGGAGCGCCTGGTTTCATTGTTTAGTCCTCCTGTGCAACGAGCACCATCTCTGTATAATATGTCCCCCAAGTTCAGGCGTCTCAGAGACATGTATACCAATCATTGCGATGTTAGGATCTGCCTTTGCCGTAATTGGTTTTGTCGTTGTGACATAGCAACTCCAAGATTCACGATAGTTTGTGGTAATCTCGGCTATTCCACCTGGAGTGGGAAATTTGACCTTCTGATGAGTTGTGGATATGATCATAGTAAATGCAGCAATTCCAGGCCTCCCAATCAAAAAGTTATATGTGAAAGGTATGTCAACAATGAGATATTCCACGTTTAAAGTCCTCCTTTGTGAATTTTCACGAAAAGAGGTTGGCAGCATGACCTGTCCAATTGCTCTCACTTTGCGTCAACCAAATCCCACCAGAGGAGAGTTCACTTCAGTACTCACATACCTTCCTAGCTTCGTCTGTTGCAACACATCAATAAATATGATGTTGACTGAGCAACCATTATCTATCATAATCCTTTTGACACGATGATTTGCTTACGACAGTCAGTACCATCGGGCAGTTCAAGTACTGAGCTTTGCTAGATTGAGAAGATAGATTCTTATAGTCATCTTCATCAAATGTGATTCTCATGCCTAATTTGTCAGCTGCAAAAACAAGATCAGTCTCTGGTCGTTTCAAACGCTCATTGTATATGTCTCTAGAAATTCGCTTTCTGCTCTTTGCTGAATCGGTGCCAGTTGGTCCTCCTATAATCACATTGATCCCATTTTCATCACCGTCATTAGGATTTCCCCTTTTGCGCCTTGGTTCATCCTTCTTCTCATGTGGAGAGCGACTCCTCTTTCTGATTCTAGAGGACTTGTAGTCTCGTGGTTCTCGATTCTCAAGGACAAACTCAATAAGTTTCCCATCTTGAATGAGTCGTTCAATTTCTTTCCTCAAGGCCTTACAATCTTTGGTGTAATGACCGTTTTGCTTGTGGTATTTGCAATATTTTCTTGACTCCTTCATCTCATTCGTTTTCTTAAAAGTTCTGGGTGTTTTGAATATCCCACGATCCTTTGTCACGACAAAGATTTCTGCAATATCCTTTCTCAGCGGAGTATAGTTATCGAACCTCTTAAAAGGTGATCGACTTTGATCTCGATCTTTTCCTCTGTCATCCTTCCTATAGTTTCTGTTCTCATTACCTTTGTAAGGTTCCGGTAAATCCATTAGACCCTGGTTCAAGGTGGCCTCTTCCATGTCAGTAACTCGACGAGCAAGGTCCATAATGTGTTCAGTGGTTGTGGGCGCTTCCCAGGTTAGTACTTCAACCAGCCTTTTGCTCTTGCTACAGTTCTGCAGTACAGAGCTAACCAAATCTGCGGTTGGAGACTGCACTCGACCAATCTCCACATTCAGTCGCTCTATGTATTTCCCCAAGCCTTCATCAGGTTTCCTGCGAACATTGAACAAGTGGCTTGGTGCTCTCTTCTTCAGGCGATAAGTTGCAAACTAGTTGACGAACATCTCCCTAAATTGTTCAAATGATTCCATTGTGCGCGCCGGCACGTTCTTGAACCACTCTTTGGCTATCCCTGTGAAGCTAATTGTAATCAATTTTGCCGTTAGGCCCTTGCAATATCCCAGAATTTGCAATTCCGTATCAAGGTCACCGAAATCTGTTCCAGGATCAGTCGTTCCATCACATTTCTTCATCTCTGGAAGATTCGCTCCTTCCTTCAGTGTCAGTGTGTTGATTGCATCACATAATGGAGTTGACTTTTCCACGGGTGGATTGTGTTCAACAACTACTGGTTCTGCCCTTGGTGAAACTCATTCAGGTAGGTCCATGTTCCTTTTAGCCGTGTAACTTGCGGCTTGCTGGACCTCTGGACCCCTCTTCATTGAGTTAACCTCTCCATCTCTAACAGTTGCCCAACTCGGGGCTCCGTGCCTTCTGGTCTTCACTGAACTTGGGTTCCTGCGCTCAGGCGATGCAGATGGTTCCCTTCTGCTGGGCCTAGTTACCCTCGAATGGGTTTGTTGTCTCGAATCAGCATGATGTTGCGTATGATGAGACCTTGTTCACAATGCCCATGGCTATTGTGCAATTGGTGTTAGGGCGTTCTGCTGCAAGGCAGTGTTTGCCAGTTGTTGCACAATCATCGGTACCGTAGTCTGTTGAAAAGATGTCATGATCTGAGGTAACTGAGTAGGACAAAACAGTTGTTGTTCCGACGGTGGCATTGCAATTTGATGCGCTGCAACGCGTGGTTGGTCCAAGGGAGCATTTGAAATGTGCTCAGAAGGATATCTTCTTCCCTTTGAGACCTAGCCCTGGTTGCTACTCCGTTCTTTTTCATGACTCTTTGCTGAGCCATTGAATCAGTGATAGTGTTTGTTTCTAAGTGCATTTAGTGGTTTCCACAGACGGCTCTGCTAATGTGGGGTATTTTCGTCTGGATATGTGTCCACTTGTCAACACTCCATGTCAAACTGCTTCCGTCCCTGCTGGATCGTTAAGCAACTTTTGAGTTCGAAATCTGCACTCAATACTACACGTAAACTAAGCCGGTGCCTTCCCAGCGAAGAAACTCCAACGCTCAAGTCATATGGGTCGGAATGTGAGATATTGTTGTGCGAGGCAACAAGTTAAAATGATAGGTCAAAATGCAGCAAAACAAGTCGAAATGGAGTAAAACAAGTCGAAATGAAGAGTTCACAATAAGTCAAAATGAAGATCTTCAAACAACTCGAGGTGCTTGTAAATATATATCGAATTAGAGCTATTCTGTCAAGTCGAAATGAATGCCAAACAACTCGAATTCGATCTATATAACTCAAAATGGATGCTTAAAATAAAGAAAACGTACCTGAAAATGAGGTATAACGCCCCATGATATACTACTAAGAGTCCTTCCT
The DNA here is from genome assembly GCA_946800315.1 of Misopates orontium. Taxonomy (NCBI): domain Eukaryota; kingdom Viridiplantae; phylum Streptophyta; class Magnoliopsida; order Lamiales; family Plantaginaceae; genus Misopates; species Misopates orontium. Next base: position 27,056,776 of record OX326950.1, on the reverse strand, counting down.
TAGCTAGAAGTCTTTTCCAAGTAGGATTATAATTCAGAATAACTCGAAATAGAGTTATTTTGAAATAAGTCAAATTAGCTGCCCAAATAAGTCAAAATGGGCCTCAAATAGCTCAAAATGGGCCTCAAACAACTCGAAATAGGGTTGAAATAACTCGAAATGGGCCTGCATGGGCCTGATTTTGAGTTTTACCTGAAATTGTAATTTTGCATTAAAAAATAATGGTGCTGATGTGGCATAATATATTCCGAAATATGCTAGTATTATATCGTATATTATGACTTGGTGGTACCGAAAAATGGTACATCAGTGATCACATATTATTAGCTTTCTTTAATGTTAATTAAAATTAAAACTTAATGACGATCTTTAAATATCAGAAAAGATATTATTAATTTCTAGTATTAACTTAGAACTGAAAATATAATGATAATATCGATTTCTATATCTTGAAAATTCTATTTCTAAATTTTAGATGTTAACAAAATAAAAGAAATAGGAAAAAGAAAAGTAGAAGAGGAAATAGAAGTCATCTTCCCAGAACCCCACCACACCTACGCCTTCTCCACCACCTTTAGTGAACCTAGCTAAACGTCCAGCCTTCACCTGCGCGCCGTGGCCCAATGTAAAGGTCCATAGATTCCATACCCACCATTAAAATTTGGGGGCGCTCACCACCAGAAATATTTGGGGCAACGGCTAGATCTACCCAGATCTCGATGTCGCACGACAAAATTTGAGATCTCGCAAACACCGGCAAGTACGGTTTCGAGAGAGGGGTGGGATGGGATGTGTAGGGTGGAGTGGGGGTGGGTTGGTACATGGTTGTTTTGTAATCTCTTCCTTTTTTGTTCTTTTTTCTTTGAAGTTTTTATATTTTATTTTCTTGATGATTTGTTTTCTATAAGTTTACAAATATTCGAAAATAGTGTATTTCATTATTTTAATCCACCCAAGAGTTTGACCTAATCAATATGTATCATTCAATTAATAAGCACATTAAAGTCCTTTGGTACTTCTATTTATTTTAGTGCTTTTCATTTTAAACCTATGAATGGTATAGTTGTCTTTTTGCTAAAACTTTTAACCTCCAATTGCTTCAGGGGAGGTCCTTGTAATTTTCAAACCGTAGGGGAGGTTTCACTATTTACACCAATCCTCGGAGGTGTAGCTGTAGCCTGTAAGTATCCCTAAATTGTTATTAGTTTTAGGAGGTTAGTATTGATAGTAATATTCAGTATATATATATATATATATATATATATATATATATATATATATATATATATATATATATATATATATATATAGCATTGAAAGTTAGGTATCTCCTCTATCGGCTCTTTGTACTGGAATTGTAGTTGAGAAGGTGTCCAAGTATAGGTTAGAACAAGAAGAATAGATTAGTAGCCAAGTACTAATAATTAGTTTTATATTCTATATTTTAGGTATATTCCTTGACAAGATGATGATAACAATTTAGTTAAAAGTTTTATTTTTATAGATATCCAAATAAATTTGAAGGGGTTGTTATTTTAAGATTAGGTATTATTGTTATTACTACAATATATAACTATTTCTACAACCCCATGGTTTCACATGTTTAATTACTATGATTTTTCTAAACAAGAGATAATTTACAATGACATATTTAATTATCATTTTTTTGCTTTTAATCAAAACAAAAATTCGAGATGTTTATCAAAATTAACAATAATCATCTCGTTATTATATATTGTTTTAACTAAAAGTAGTTCTATTATAGAAAATAGTAGTTTTATTTTTATATAACGAACACATTTTCAATTTTTGGATACGCAAAATCTATTACTACTAATAAAAAGAAAGAGGATTTTGTGTCACAACTCACAAGTGCAGTTTTTTTGGTAATTTTACATTATTTGCCCTTTGGAAAATCGACTAACTTTCAGAATTAGTTGTCTACGGAGGACATATTTGGAGTTTAAAGTGCATTTAGTCAGTTGTCGGTCCAATTTTTTAACTTCCTAATTTACCCCTTCTACAACCTGAACAAAAGCTTCAAAAAATGTGAATCACAATCAATGCAGGGCAAAAAAGACAATAGTTGTCGACCAATTCTTCCCTTTTTTCTGACTCTCAAAATTCTCAACTCCACGTTCTCCTTCCACTCTTCTTTAACGTACATCCACGTTCACTCCAAATTTGGAAATTTTTGTCATCTAGATCTCTCAATTGCTTTATAAAAGAAGATGCAGATTATCTGGATTCTGGGGAGTAACTCATTTTCATGGTTCAATCTAAGATGATAATGGTTTGCTTCTTCTTCCTTTTAACTGCAATATTTTGTATTTCTTTTTTGGTGAAGGTGTTTTGTTTTACTTATCCTCATTCATTCAGGAGTTTTTCGTAGAAGAATTTGCTGTGGGGGGCCACCTTATACTTACCTCCTTAAATGTAAACGTAAATCCTTGAACATTAAATTAGCTTCATATTTGGCACCTGAGTATTCATGAACATGTATGAAAAGAGAATATCTTTAGCATTACACATGTCCAGGATGTTTCTATTGATGATGTTTTAATTTATAACTAGCAAAAGAATAGCTAAGCTATTTCGCATCATCATGACTATAATAATTAGTTTAATTGGGTTATTGGCAAAGCATGAAAAAGAGATCTGTTTGGATTGTGCCATACAGTAGCCAGTAGGCAAAGACATTTGATTTGTTGGATGAACTGTCTACCCCTGACAAAAACCCATACGAAGGTGGGTACAGAATGTATTTTGTGTTTTAAAGGCATGAAATAGTATTATATAGCATTGAAAAATATATCAAAGTTGTGTTTGTCTTTTCATATTGAGAACTACAGATATGTTAATGAATTTTGCCTCACAATTTTATGCAGTATGTGATCTGTTGTTCTTGGGCAACTAGAGTATTCACATCCCAGGAACTAAAACATCATTCTGGTGACATTTCAGGTGCCACATCGCTGTTTTGCTTCACAACTTCTCAATCCCAATAACTCGTGTCAATATTTCTTCTGTGTCTTAAACAGTTTCTTGCTGATTTCGTTGTATCTACTTTTTTCTTCATTTATTGCAAATGAGTTCAATTTCAGCATGAGTTTACCTCAGTCTATTGTTACTTTCTGGATTACTCTTTTTCCTTTTCTTATTTTGTTTTATCGGGCTTAGATGATTTATTTTCTTATCTATCAGAATTTTGTAAAAGACGATAAATATGTGGGAAAGAAGCCGAGGAGTTTACTCTTCAATCAAAGTGATCCATTTTACCCATGACAAATGGATTCTAAGTTGTTGCAGCAATTTCACCTGAGACATAAAATTTACTTTTGAACTACCATTGTTAATTTTTTCAAGTTTTCCTTAATAATCTAATATATGGCAAAAATCATTTTTTTGCCCATTAACTTTAGCGATTTGGCACTTTGCCCTTTAACTTTTGGGCCGTGATTTTGACCTGTAGGTGTCGAATTTCGGTGCAAAATATGCCCAATCGGGCTTAAAATGGACTTTTTGCTTACGTGGACGCCAAGCTGTTAAATTGCTTGTCCAGGTGTAAAACGCTTTGCCACGTGTATTTTTTCACACCAACATACGTTTTTATCAAAAGTTATTGGGAATCTTTTGCAATTTTGTTAAAATAATTTAAAAGAATCAAAAAAAATTATCTTTTTACTTCCACAAAAACCTTGGACTATGGGCAAATTACACAAATCTCTTTTTTTTTTTTTTTTTTTTTTTTTGTTATATGGGTGTTTCGTATATATTCTTTGAATTATTTGATGGAACTCTGTTTTTTTATTTTTTAATTTAACTGAAAAGTAAAGAATTCGCACGCAAAGAATAAAAATTAATATTGGGATTACAAACAAGGCTCATGGTTCAATTAATTTGGTATCGGATTGGAGTTGTAGAATTAACCATTTTTTAGGGGGATATTAACGCCTTAGTAAAATTGATACCGCTGAAGAAAGGAGCGTGAGGAGCGGCGACGAGGGTGATGAGCTGGTCTTTCGTGAAAGTTGGAGTAGGCTTTGGATTTTGGTCCACGGGTGGGATTCTGAGTCCGAAACGGATGTTGATGATTTCTTCTTTCTCTTTCTCTTCTTCTCAATTTTCGAAGCTGAATCAACGGTGGATTTGGATTTGTTCTTTAGCTTTTGCCTCTTCACTTTCGGCTTTGACTTCCTTATCGCAATTGGTAAATTAGGTTTGATGAGTTATTGACTGTTTGAAAATTGCGACTCCACACTCAAACCCTAAACTGAGACATGAGGGGGTTGGTTGTGATAATATTGTAAGTGTTGAGTAAATATGGAAGTGAAAGAGAGATAAATATCATCCGGTCTGAATATTTATTCTGAGAATCGCGAATTGAACGTTCATCGAACAAAGTTGTCGAGTCGTAGATTAGAGAAGCGGATCTCATCGACGGCAAGGTAAGCGACGACTAGGAGTGTGAGGAGGAAGAGAGTTCTTGTTGATTTTATTTGTGTAATTTGCATAGTCCAGGGGTGTTAGTGCAATACTTCAGAGTAAAAAGATAATTTTTTTTTGAATTCATTTAAATATTTAGGCAAAATTGCAAAAAATGCTCAATAACTTTTGATAAAAAACGTATTTTTGTGTGAAAAAATACACGTGGCAAAGCGGTTTTACACCTGAACAAGCAATTTAACAACTTGGCGTCCACATAGGCAAAAATGAAAGCTTCAATTCCAGTTGGGCATATTTGCAGCGAAATTTGAATCCTATAAGCAATGTTTTTAAAACCGAATCGGACCGATCTGTTCAATTTCTGACCGGCGACGCCTCCGCCGGAGGCGACACCAAACCAGTTGAAGCAATTCCACATTGTCTTCACTCCTTTCTCCTTTTTCTTTTTCTTTTCTTTGTGCCTTTGTGTCATTTTATTTCTTTGTATTTGGCTCATGAATTAGACGGTGATAACGGAACTTGATGTTCTTCAATCGAGAAAGTTTTGTTCTCTTCGTATTTAGACGATTGGAGCTGAAAATCTAAGGCTTAAAATTGAAAATGGCAAGGCAGGGCCAAAAAAGAAGAAGATGGGCGGTTCGAATAGCGGTCCGGTTGACCGGTCCGCCCCGGTTCAACCGAATTTCAGAGCGGTTTCGCTCGTTTAGGCTTAAGAATGGTTTGGTGTCACCTCCGGCGGATCCGTCGCCGGTCAGAAATTGAACAGATCGGTCTGATTCGGTTTTAAAAACATTGCTTATAGGATTCAAATTTCGCTGCAAAGAAGCAAAATGAAAGCTTCAATTCTAGTCTTGGCGGCTGAAAAGAACAATTAGAAAACTAGGGTATTTTTCCCTAACTCTAAAAATTCAATATAATAATTAATACAATTGGGCTTTTCATATACTTGGGCCCAACAAAATAAATACTAGGCCAAGTTTATCTCAATAATTAAAGGCTATTAATAAATATTCTTGCTCTTATTTATTCTTTGAAGATATAAGGTACTTAATAAAATATAATGATAAATAATTAATGTACTTGTTTTATACAACTATGCAATTAATGTATAAATATTCATATTGTATAGCTTATGATGTGGGGTATTGTCGTCTGGATACATGTCCACTTGACAACACTCCACGTCAGACTTCAGTCCTACTCGATCCTTAAGCAGCTTTTGAGTTCGAAATCTGCACTCAACACCACACGTAAACTAAGCCGGTGCCTTCCTGGCGAGGGCACTCCGATGCTTAAGTCAAATAAGTCTAAATTTGGGATCTTGTAGTGCTAGGCAACAAGTCGAATAAAACAAGTTGAATTAAGCAAATAAGTCGAATTGAGCAAGAGAAACAAGTCGAATGGTTGGCCAAAACAAGTGGAATTGAGCAACCAAAAAACTCGAACTACGTCCTGTAATAGGTCCAATACGATCTATTTTGGACAAGTCGAATGAGACTCTCAAACAGGTGGAATTCGACTTATATAACTCGAGCTTAGGGCTTCGAAATTCTGAAAACATACCTTTATATAGCTGATGTGGGGTATTTTCGTCAGGATACGTGTCCACTCTCCAACACTCCACGTCAGACTGCTTCAGTTCCTGCTGGATGCTCAAGCAGCTTTTGAGTTCGGAACCTGCACTCAACACCAAACGTGAACTAAGCCGGTGCCTTCTCCGGCGAAGGCACTCCGACGCTCAAGTCAGACGGGTCGGAATATGAGATCTCGTTGATCAAGGCAACAAGTCGAATGAACTGGCAAGAATAGGTCGAATAATAACTGTGTAATAACTCGAATGAACTAAGAGCAATAAGTCGAATGAGAAGGCCGAACAAGTCGAATGAACTGTGTCAAACAAGTCGAATAACACAGAACAAAACAACTCGAATACAAGCCAAAATAAGTCGAACTCGAGCTATTGATGAACAACTCGAATGTGCTTGAGGAATAGATCGAACTCGACTTATATAACTCGAACTTAGAGCTTGAGATAATGTAAAACGTACCTTAGAATGAGGAATAGGATCCTTTATATAGGCATAAGAATCCTTATTTAGCTAGAAGTGCACTCCAAGTAGGACTATGAATTGAATAAGTCCAACTAGGATTCCTAGAAATAACTCGAATAGCTTTCATCCAAACAACTCGAATAACCCTCAATAAATAACTCGAATGATCTTCATAGAAATAACTCGAATGACCTGTAAAGAAATAACTCGAATTACCTGCAAAGAAATAACTCGAATGAACTAGAAACAGCTCGAGTTGGGCCTGGAACAACTCGAATTGGGCTTGTGAAATTCGAATTGGGCCCCAAATAACTCGAAATTGGGCCTAATTGGCCTAATTTTGAGTTTTGCCTTAAATTGCAATTTTGCATTAAAAATTAATGGTGTTGTCATGGCGTGATATTCCGAAATAATACCGTACTCATAACACCGAATTTTTTAAGATATGACGACACCGAGATTTGACACATCATGGAGTCCCCCAGTTTGGAAGAGTAATGTGTGAAAACATTGGTCTTTCAAACTAAAACAGTGGAAGAATCCCGGTAATCGTGCAACGAGACGGGCTGTCGTCTGAAGAATAAGTCGAATGAGCTTATAGCTCGAAAAATCTGTCCTCTGAAAAAAATAGGTCGAATGAACTATAGCTCGAATGAGCTATAGCTCGAGGTGAGGGTATATTGGTAATTCTACCGCCGCTCGCTTCTATAAATACCCGCCGTACTGAATCATCGCATCATCAGATTTCGCGAAAACAACTCGAGCTCTTGAAATAACTCGAATAGCAATAGCTCGAATACACGTTGAAGTTCACAAATAACTCGAAAATACCATAAACAACTCGATTTCACAAAGGTATAACTCGATAACTCGATTACATTGAATAATAACTCGATAACTCATAAAAATATATGAAATACCTCGATAACTCTACGATAAGTCGAACAACGCTCGTCTAGATTTACTTTTCGACTTATTTTCCATGTCGAAAAGTGTTTGTAATCGAGCTATAATAGATAACTCGATAGGTCGAAACATCGTTTTGAAATTTTGGATAAGTGAAATAACTCGATAATTCCACGATAAGTCGAACAACGCTCTTCAAGATTTATTTTTGACTTATTTCCATGTCAAAAATAAGTCGATAAGTCGAAAACTATGATAGAAATAACTCGAGAAGTCGAAAACACCCTCTAATTTGCTTATCTTCGACTTATTGCTGTTGGCGCTTGTTCGACTTATTACCCTAAATTGATTACCTTGTATTCGAGCTATTTAGACTTGGTAATTTTTCTGAAATTTTCAAACTTTTGCAAACTAAGTCATTGAATGAACTTTCATGCAGATTTTTTACGACGGCTCGTTCAAACCAACATCGCTCTCGCCGCGAACCATCTTCATCCTTCGAACGCCATTCACAATCCACACGTGCTACTGCTGACCGTGAGCGTTTCCCAACTCACAGGACCAGTCCACCACGTTCGTCACGACCGTCTCGTCCTGCTAGAATTCCTGTTCCGGGCGCCCCCAGAATATTTGTTCCAGCGGAAAGGTCTTACGAGAGGCGTGATCCTGAATTTGAGCGAGTCATTGACTTAAACCCTAGAATCGGTAATCCCTAACTTATTCCTACTTAGCATTATAATGACTTCTGAGTCAGATATGGAAACCAATAGTTCTTTAGGTGTTCCTGATGTTGTTGAGACATCAGGCTCTGAGTCTGGGTCGTCATCGGGTAGTGGGGGGTCTGATAGTGATTCTTCCTCATCCAATGCCCAAGGTTCTGATAAAGAAGTAAATATTGTAGATAACTCTGAGGATGAGTTTCTGACTAACATTTCTGAACCGACCACCGTAGATGTCGCACCAAACATTCCTGTTACCGTAGAGGTGAATAGTAGTATTGTAGATGAAACTATGCAGGAATTAGCTGAAGAGGGTATAAACCTTGATGCTCCCTCTCCTATGTATAACCTTTTAAACTTTGCGGGCATTCGTCCCATGAACACCCATGGAGCCTCATACTATAGGTCTATGTTTGATGTACCTGATACATATGATATTATCTTTCCTGGCCCTGAAGATCGATTAGATGCTCCGCCTCCTGGTTGTTTGACCATTTTTCACAATTTCCTGTCTTGTGGGCTTAGGTTTCCGCTCCATGACGTAGTTCGACAAATTCTGCTTCGTTTGCCTTCTTGTCCATCCCACTTCACTCCCAATACCTACTGTATTATCCATGCCTTTATCATTTTGATGAGGGTATACAAGTTGCCCTGTACTGCTGATTCTTTCTTCCAAATGTTCCTTAGCAAATTTCGAACGACTGGTGAAGATGCGGGTTTTTATTTCCTGACTGCTAGGAAAAACAATAGTTTCCTTACTGGTCTTCAGTCTAGTTTTGGAAAAGAATGGAAGAATCAGTGGTTTTATATTAAGGAGTCCACGCCTGGAGAGTTCAACTTTAGGCGAGACTGGACGGACGGAGCTCGAGCTCCCCGGTGTCCTCCTGCCTCTTTGTCTTCTGATGACATACTCATGTTGAGGAGTCATAAGTTTGATGCTTCGTCCCTGACAAAGAACTCCATTCTTCGTGCTGGGGGGTACTCCGTCGTTCCGTATAATGGGACAGTTGATTTTGGTATATTTGTTTTTATTCCTGCTTGTCTTTTTACCAAACTACTCTCATTATACGTAATATTATACTTATCTTTGTTATTTTCTTCTTGCAGAAAAGATGGTTATTAGCAAATCCAAGCGGAAGCTTGCTGCTATGCGGGAGGTTTTCGAGGATCTAGCATCCGGTAGTGATCCTGCTGATACTGGAGTTCCAGAACCTACTCCTACTGTTGCCCCGACTGGCACTGATACTACTACTGCACCTGCGGGTTCCTCGTTGCCTAGTGCTCCTGCATCCGTGGTTCCTCCTAGGAGCTCTAGAAGTAATGCCACTGGTGGCTCCTCTCAGCAGGCTTCTACACCGCTGACTACTCCGAGCGGACGAGAACGCAATCCTGCAGTTGTTAGAGCGGTGCGTGAGGGCAATCTTGCTGGTCCTGATCCAAACGCACGCAAACGCCCTGCTCCTTCAGAAGACCGTCGCCGTGAAAAGCGCCCTGCTCATGACAATTCTAATCGATATACTGCTGATGATTTAGATATCAATGTCGAAGAGATACCTCGCGCCACTATGGATGTTGGCTCCTATACACTGACTGATACTGCTGCCATGCGTGCTTGCGAGGGTTTCCTTTCTTCTTTTGATAGGCAGAAGTATTTCGAAGAGGTTGGTCCCGAAGGCTTGTGTAGCCGTACAGCTCTTGCTTTCTCCACGGTAAGTATTTTTGCCTTTAATAACTTCCTGTCACTTGCTGTATTCTCTTGAAATATGTATTTTGACTTTTTCTTTTGATTTTTCAGGCGATGATAAACATGCAGACCATGCGGGAGAATTTTGATATCTTTAACGATGCTCGAGCTGAGTACAACTCCCGTCTGGAACACTACAAGTCAACCGCAGCTCAGGCTCAGATTTTGGAAGAGCAGGCCAAGAAGAAGACTCGTGAGGTAGAGACCACTATGAAGTGTGTCGTAGAGGAGCTTCGATTGGCAAAGGCAGAATTGAAGAAATCCAAGGAGGCTCATGCTGCGAGTGAGGCCAAGCTGAAGACATTGTCCAAGGATTTCGACAAGCTTCAGCGTGCCAAGGATGACTTGGGGATGAAAGAAATCCGCACCAAGGGAGAGCTTACTGCCGTTACCGCTCGTTTGAAGGCTGTGGAGAAGGAGCGTGATGCCGCACTGACGCGAGCAGCGAACTCTGAGCAGATTGGTTATGATCGGGCTAAGTCTGAGGTTCTCTTTTGCTTCTTTGGCTTATTTCCCTTTAATCATAATTTTAGTGCGTATTTGTCTTATTCAGGTTTTCTTGCTCTTTGTTGTGTCGCAGGGTTTATCAGCAGATGACAAAGTTGCCGCGGTTGCTGAATTCTTCCGATCTGCTGCCTGGGGAACCATTTGCACTGTACGAGGTGGGTTCGATCTTTCAAAAGGATACGACTATGCCTTGGATGATGTAGAGCGCAAAGGTGGCTTCGCTCCTGATCGCAAGAAGGAAGACTTCGATATCCTTGATCGACTGGCCGAGGGAGTGCAAGACTCGGACGACGAGGATGGTTCCGAGACTGAGAGTGTTGATGCCTCAGAGACATTCCAGCGCGTCTTGCGTATGAGATCTGTCTGGCTCCGAGATCACCTACGAGCGCAGGCGAGAGCTAGAGCTAAGAAGGATGCTGCTTCCCGTGGTGCTACTGTCGCCTCTTCTTCCGAAGTTCCTCGTTTGCAGATTTCTTCGAGTGAGGTTCCCGAGGAGGGAGAGCTTCCAGCTCCTTCGGGTCCTGTTGACGTTCCCTTGGGGGTTCCTCTAGCTTCAGCTGGCCTTGTGACGGTCTATGTGCCATCTCCGGATCCTGGCCCCGATCCTCGTACTGCTGCTGTCTCCGAGCCTGCCACTGCTCCGGTCCTGGTGCGTCCTGAAGATGATACATCCCCGCTGAACGAGTCCTTGGAAGATATTGCCCGGCAGAGTCGAGACGCATTGAAGTCGGTTGGACTTCGTCTGAAGAAGTAGTCGAATAGTTGTTAAGCTAGTGTTTTGACTTTTTAGGCCTGCGTGCCACTATCTTTTTCTTGTAGAGTCTAACATTTTATGCTTTATGACTTTGGTATTTGTTTAGTATATTTTTGGTGCTATTGCGCCATTGCTTGTGCTTATTCTTTGCTTTAAATTGATGTCTAACTTTTTGGTAACGTCTTGGTGTTCCTTTGTTTCTAATGCCGAGTTTGGTCGTATTTTCTGTAGTCACCCTTTGGTTTTAACATAGCGTCTTTATGATGATTTTGTCCATACACCTTCTTAATTGATCATCTTCTGAGGAGATTGTGAGACACCATGCTCGTCTCACTTTTAATTCCGCGGGACGTACTGCTTAATTCATGAGTGGTCTGCGAGGCACAGTGCTCGACTTACGGACTGTCTGCGAGGCATATGCTCGGCTTACGGACAAATTGCGAGGCGTAACGCTCGTCTTATGAAATATGTTGCAAGGCACAATGCTCGTCTTACGGGTAGGCAGTGAGGCACCATGCTCAACCTACTGAATGTCTGCGAGGCACAATGCTCGTCTTATGAATTGTCTGCGAGGCACAGTGCTCGACTTACGGACTGTCTGCGAGGCATACGCTCGGCTTACGGACAAATTGCGAGGCGTAACGCTCGTCTTATGAAATATGTTGCAAGGCACAATGCTTGTCTTACGGATAGGCAGTGAGGCACCATGCTCAACCTACTGAACGTCTGCGAGGCACAATGCTCGTCTTATGAATTGTCTGCGAGGCATAGTGCTCGACTTACGGACTATGTGTTAACACTTGTGTTGCTAAGAATGTTAATATAGCGTAGACAAACAACCAATACTTAAATAAAATATGAAATTTTATAAGTTTTGGGACTGAGCTCGACGAACTCCCGAGTTGCCTACGTATCCCGCCATGTATAGGTGGCTAGGAATCAAGTCCCCGTAGTTCAGTGCTAAGTATACAATTGGAGGTCTTGCATTGAGACTTGTAATTTGTAAAAAGAATAAGTAAATAAAGCATTGAAACTACGGTCCTATTTTGCCCTTCAGCCTGTTGATCTAATAACTCTTCTAACTGTAAAACCTTCTCAAATTCTTGACGTTCCAAGGACGTGACAATGTCCTTCCTCCCAATTCTTGTAAATAATAGTATCCTTTTGCATTTGCTTTTTCCACCCTGTATGGTCCTTCCCAATTTGGCTTTAATTTCCCCACATGCTTGGTAGCTTCTACTTTCCTTAAGACCAAGTCCCCCACTTGAAAGTTTCTGAAACGAACTTTGTTGTCGTATGCTTTTGCCATCATGGACTTGTATGCTTGAGTGCGTTGGTAGGCTTCCTCTCTTGTTGCCCCTATTAGCTCGAGGTCCATTTGTCTAGCTCTTAATGCTTGTTCCTCATTATATGTGACGATTCGATAAGTCGGCATTCCGATTTCCGCGGGTATCACTGCTTCTGAACCATATGTTAACAAATATGGAGTTTCGCCCGTGGAAGTGCGTGGTGTTGTACGATATGCCCATAATATTCCTGGCAACTCGTCTGCCCAATTTCCTCCTACACCTTGCAATCTTTTCTCCAAACTTTTTACGAGTGTGTTGTTTGTAGCCTCAACTTGCCCATTAGCCTCTGGGTGCGTGACAGATGTGAATCTCTGCTCAATCTTCATATCCTTGCACCAATCTTGAATCTTGAATCCCTGGAATTGTCTTCCATTATCAGATATTAGTACCCTAGGGATTCCGAACCTGCACACAATGTTCTTCCAGATGAACTTCTTCACATTGGTTTCTGTTATTGTCACAAGTGCTTCAGCCTCAACCCATTTGGTGTAGTATTCAACTGCTACCAACAGCCATTTTCGTCCGCCTGACGCCACTGGCATTGGTCCTACAATATCTATCCCCCATTGATCAAAGGGACATCCATAGCTTACAGGTGTCATTGGTTGTGCAGGTGTATGAATGATTTTTGCATGTAGTTGACAACTTCTATATCTCCTAGTATAATCCATCGAATCTCTCATAATTGTTGGCCAAAAGTATCCCTGTCGGAGTATCTTCTGTGCCAAGGATCGCCCTCCAGAATGATTTCCACAACTTCCTTCATGAATTTCCCTCAAGACTTGCTTCGCCTGGGTAGGTGATAGACATCTCAAGAGTGGTCCCTCAAAAGATCTTTTGTAAAGTTCTCCATTAAACATGGCGAATCTTGCTGATTTATATTTGAGTCTTCTCACGGCTTGTGAATCAGTTGGTAGTTTCCCGTTTTGTAAGTAGTCTATTATTTCATCCTTCCAACACGCCTCTACTTCTACTGGCAAAACGTAATCTAAGGCTTGTGTTGTTGTTGACTCCAGGCCTTTGCTGATTGAGGGCTGATCTGCAGCTAACAAAGTGACTCGTCTCTCCACAAAGACTTCTGCAGTGCTTGCAAATCTTGATAGTGAGTCGGCCCGTTCATTCTCCAATCGCGGAATCTGTGATATAGTGAATATTTCAAAGCTAGATGTTGCCTCCTTCAGTTTTTCAAGGTACTTTACTATTGCCGCCTCCTTAGCTTCGTATCTTCCCTCAAACTGATTTGCAATTAATTGTGAGTCTGTGAATGCCATAAGTTTAGTTATCCCAAGCGATTTTGCCATTTGTATACCAGCTAGCATGGCTTCATACTCTGCTTGATTATTTGTGACTTGAAAATTCAATCTAATGGCATAATCGAATTCTCTTCCATCTCCAAATAATTGAGTTCTGCTCCATTCAAAACTTTGCTCACATAATAAATTGGTAGATGTTTCTTATCCTCTTCTCGGACCAAGACCGTGCTCAGTGAATTTTTTGTTACAGCTAAATAGAGATATAATGTTTCGTTATTCTTGGGTTTTGACAATAGTGGTGGCGTTGTCAGATAAATCTTCAGTTGCCGGAATGCCTCCTCACAATCTTCAGTCCAAGTAAACTTCGGCGTTTTTCTTAATTTTTTGAAGAAAGGCAAACTTTTTTCCGCGGAATGTGATATAAATCGGCTGAGTGCCGTTATTCTTCCCACCAACCGTTGGACTTCGCGAACTGACTTGGGAGACGGCAGATCCATTATAGCTTTGATCTTATCCGGGTTTGCTTCAATGCCCCTTTCATTTACCATGTAGCCTAGAAATTTTCCCGCTTTGACTCCGAATGTACACTTTTTTGGATTTAACTTCATTCCGTATTGCCTCATGATCCCAAAAGCTTCTTCAAGATGTTTAACATGGTCTTCTGCCCTTAAACTTTTAATAAGCATGTCATCTATGTAGACCTCCATTGTCTTACCTATCTGATGGTAAAACATCTTCGCAACCAGCCTCTGAAATGTTGCTCCTGCATTTTTTAACCCAAATGGCATCACTCTGTAACAGAATATTCCCCTGTCTGTTATGAATGCGGTTTTGTGTTGATCTTTGACTGCCATTAAGATTTGATGAAATCCACTCTGTGCATCACAAAGACTAAGTAGTGCACACCCTGCCGTTGAATCAACTACAAGATCAATTCTGGGCAATGGGAAAGGATCTCGTGGACAATGTTTGTTTAAATCCGTGTAGTCCACGCACATACGCCATATAGTTGGTTTCTTTGGTACCAGCACGACATTGCTCAACCATTCTGAATATTGGACTTCGAATATGTGTCCTGCTGCTAACTTTGTTTGTACTTCCAATTCTGCCGCTTTATTCTTCTCATCACTGAAATGTCTCTTCTTTTGCCGAACCGGCCTTGCATTTGGATTGACATTCAAATGGTGTACTGCAACCCGTGGATCTATGCCTTTTAAATCCGAATCAGTCCATGCAAATACATCAAAATTTTTCTGCAAACATGCAATCAATGCTTTCTCCATCTCCATTGGTAGTTCACTTCCGATTTTAACGATTTTCTCCGGTTCATTCTCCATTAAAGTAACATCCTTGAATTCTCCAGAAGGCTTCATGCGTTCGATTTCCAATTGTTTCATGTAACGCAGAGTGGTTTTGTCCTCATTTTCTTCTTTTGCTAGTTTCAGTTTATCTTCCTGCATAGGAACATCAAAATCTTTCGGGATTTCTTGCTGATCTTCATGCATTGCTAGCACCATCTCAAAGTCTTTACTCCTTGTTACTTGTGGAGTTTCCGCGTCTCGAGCTTCAATCAGAGCTACATCAGGTGCATTCTTTACCTTGACAGGTTTTGTTGATGTAACATAACAGTTCCACGAATCACGATAGTTTGTTGTCAGTTCTGTGACTCCCCCAGGAGTTGGAAATTTTATCTTCTGATGAACTGTTGAAATAATCATTGCAAATGCAGTTATTCCTGGCCTTCCTATTAATACATTGTATGCGAACGGCATGTCTACAATGAGATATTCCACATTCAACGTTCTCCTTTTTGGATTGACACCAAAGGATGTCGGTAGCATTATTCTTCCAACAGGCTTGACTTCACTTCCGCCAAATCCTAATAGAGGTGAATTCACCTCGGAGATCTCGTATTGCCCGAGCTTCATTTGTTGTAAGGCATCCATAAAAATAATGTTAGATGAGCATCCATTATCTATCATTATTCTTTTTACCGCGTGATTTGCAATTACTGCAGTAACCACCATTGGGCAATTTAAGTATTGAGCCTCCTTTGCTTGTGCCGACAAGCTATCGAAGTCGCTATCGTCGAATGTAATATTTGTGTCCATCTTGTCTACCGCAAAGACTAAGTCTATCTCTGGACGTTTCAAACGCTCATATTGTATATCACGTGAAATCCGTTTCCTACTTTTGGTCGAATCCGCACCTGTAGGTCCTCCAGCAATCACATTTACTCCGTTTTCGATATCATCGTTCCCGTTTCCCCTCCTTCTTCTTGGTTCATCCTTCTTCTCTTTTGGGGAACGACTTCGCTTTCGTGCAACCGATAATTTCTCATCCCTCGGTTGCCTATTCTCTAGTACATATTCAATAAGTTTGCCTTCGAGAATGAGTCGCTCGATCTCCATTCTCAAAGCCCTGCAATCGTTAGTGGTATGCCCATTTTGTCGATGAAACTTACAATATTTTTTGGATTGCTTCATCTCTTCAGTTAGAGTCATAGGTCTTGGGAATCTGAACCTTTCCTTATCTCCAACTATCGCATAAATTTCACCAATTGGTTTCTTCAAAGGAGTCCAATTATCAAACCTCTTGAAAGGTTGCCGGTTGTGCTCCCGATCTTTCCCCCTAGGATCTCTCCTCCAGTCTTTATTCTCCTTTCCTCTAGGATTTTCCTGCAGGTCGGTTAATCCTTGATTTATGGTGATCTCTTCCACTTCAACCACTCTATTGGCGAGATCCATTACTTGCTCTATTGAATCAGGAGCGTCCCAAGTTAGTACTTCAATCAGCTTGGCGCTCTGGCAACGGTTCTGCAACACCGAGATTACTAAGTCCACGGTAGGAGCATTCACTTTTCCAATCTCCAAATTTAAACGCTCTATATACTTTCCCAATGTTTCTCCTGGCTTTCTGTAGATATTGAACAAAGTACTTGGAGACTTCTTCTTTAAGCGATAAATGGCAAACTTCTTAACGAACATGCTTCTGAATTGTTCAGCTGATTCTATCGAATAAGACTTCAAGTTCTTGAACCATTCTTTAGCAGTTCCTCTTAAGCTTAATGAAATTAGCTTCGCCCTTAAATTCTCATGGTACCCCAAAATCTGCAACTCGAGATCCAAGTCATCATAATGTGTAGCAGGGTCAGTCGTTCCATCATATTTCTTCATATCGGGAAGTCTGACTCCCTCCTTGAGAGTCAACTTGCCAATTGCTTCAGAAAATGGAGTTGGTGGTTCGGTTGATGGAATATTTTCAGCGATCACTGGTTCCGGCATGGGTTTCATTTTTTGATGATGATCTCTACTCCTGGACGTCGTGTGACTAGCTGCAGGTTGATCCTCAGAATCTCTCCGCTTAGAATTGACTTCTCCTCCCTTGTCATTTGCCCGGCTTGGAGCCTTGTTCCCCACAGCCTTTATTGAACGCGGTTTCCTGCGTTCTTGGGAAGGTGATTGATCCCTTCGTGTTGGTCTCGTCATCCTTGATTGTTGTTGTCCTGAATCAGCTTGACGCTGTGTATGATGAGACCTTTCTTGCTGTGTTGGTGTCCGTCGTGCTTCTTGTGCTGGAACGTTTTGCTGCAATCCAGAATTAGCCACTTGTTGCATAATTATTGGGACCACGGTCTGTTGCAAAGCTGTCATTATTTGCGCCAGTTGTGCGGAATTCAACAATGGTTGTTCAACTGGAGGCACTACTGGTTGATCGGTCATAGTGCGAGTTTGATCCAGAGGGACGTTGGGAGCAGCTACCGAGGTGTGTTCAGATGTGTCAGCCACTCGATTCTCATCCTCCCTCTGTGATCTTGTTCTTCCAGCCATTCCGTTCTTCTCCGTGGCTTTGCGGTGAGCCATTGAATTAATAATGGTGTTTGCTCCTAAGTGCGTTTGATGGTTCCCACAGACGGCGCCACTGATGTGGGGTATTTTCGTCAGGATACGTGTCCACTCTCCAACACTCCACGTCAGACTGCTTCAGTTCCTGCTGGATGCTCAAGCAGCTTTTGAGTTCGGAACCTGCACTCAACACCAAACGTGAACTAAGCCGGTGCCTTCTCCGGCGAAGGCACTCCGACGCTCAAGTCAGACGGGTCGGAATATGAGATCTCGTTGATCAAGGCAACAAGTCGAATGAACTGGCAAGAATAGGTCGAATAATAACTGTGTAATAACTCGAATGAACTAAGAGCAATAAGTCGAATGAGAAGGCCGAACAAGTCGAATGAACTGTGTCAAACAAGTCGAATAACACAGAACAAAACAACTCGAATACAAGCCAAAATAAGTCGAACTCGAGCTATTGATGAACAACTCGAATGTGCTTGAGGAATAGATCGAACTCGACTTATATAACTCGAACTTAGAGCTTGAGATAATGTAAAACGTACCTTAGAATGAGGAATAGGATCCTTTATATAGGCATAAGAATCCTTATTTAG
Organism: Misopates orontium; assembly: GCA_946800315.1. Classification (NCBI taxonomy): domain Eukaryota; kingdom Viridiplantae; phylum Streptophyta; class Magnoliopsida; order Lamiales; family Plantaginaceae; genus Misopates; species Misopates orontium. The sequence goes on along the minus strand of OX326950.1, from coordinate 27,038,600 downwards.
CTAGAAGTGCACTCCAAGTAGGACTATGAATTGAATAAGTCAAACTAGGATTCCTAGAAATAACTCGAATAGCTTTCATCCAAACAACTCGAATAACCCTCAATAAATAACTCGAATGATCTTCATAGAAATAACTCGAATGACCTGTAAAGAAATAACTCGAATTACCTGCAAAGAAATAACTCGAATGAACTAGAAACAGCTCGAGTTGGGCCTGGAACAACTCGAATTGGGCTTGTGAAATTCGAATTGGGCCCCAAATAACTCGAAATTGGGCCTAATTGGCCTAATTTTGAGTTTTGCCTTAAATTGCAATTTTGCATTAAAAATTAATGGTGTTGTCATGGCGTGATATTCCGAAATAATACCGTACTCATAACACCGAATTTTTTAAGATATGACGACACCGAGATTTGACACATCAATAGCAGTAAGAGTAATGTGTAGAAACATTGGTCATACAAACTAAAATAGCTTAACAAACCCCAATAATTGTGCAACGATTCCGTAAATGAAGAAACGGATCGAAAATAACTAAGGAAACAATTCAAAATTTTTTTCCAAAAATAACTCGAATTGCTGGAATAACTCGAATGGAATAGGTCAAACGATGGCATTATCGTAATTCTATCGCATTCATCGCCTATAAATACTCGCAGAAATGAAATCATTTCACATTTTTATTTCCCGCAAACAGCTCGGAGCTCCTCGCAAAATAGCTCGAATTGATAACAACTCGAAAACCCTCCATAATCGAATCAAGGTAGATTAACTGGAATAGCCTTATTCTCGAGTTATTTCTGATAAGTCAAACTTCAATAACTCGATTGTACAACAAATAACTCGAATGTACTTGAAATGAAAATAACTCAAATCTCCAGCTCCGATCTATTACGAATAACTCGAATGATCTTTGACGGCCACAATACAACTCGAAAAAACATGAATAACTCGAAATAGCTTGTTTCTCGAGTTATTATACTTAGAAATTTTTTTGCGAAATATTGATTTATCTCAACTGATTTTTGGCGTTAACCTACTTGCAGAGACTTCACGACGGCTCGTTTCAACCAGAACCGTTCCTCATTCATCCCCCAGGAACCTCCTCTTCAGTTCGATCCGATAGTCGTCTGCATTCATCCCGTCCTCACTCAGATCGGATCACAACACCTCTTGCAGAAGCAGTCCACCTCGTTCATCACATCATGTGCGTCCGGCTAAAATCAGAGTGACTGGAACGTCCCAAATCTTCATCCCAGCAGCTCGATCTTACGAGAGGAGAGACTCTGAACAAGAGAAAGTCCTAGATCTTAACCCTAGATCCGGTCACTTCTAACTCTTCTACTTCTCCATATGGCTTCTTAGTCTAATATAGAGTCTACGAGTCATAGTGAAGTCCCGCTTGCCCTTGAATCATCTGGGTCTGGGTCCACATCGGGTAGTGGTAGTGTGATAGTGATAGCTCATCCTCCAATGTCCAAGGGTCGGATAGGGATATAGATATCATGGATGAGTCCAATAACAAATGGTTTAGGACGAATATCAGTTAGCCTACCCTATCAGCACCTTTAGATGAAGCCCCTTCTGCCCCTAATGTTGAACCTGATAATGCCATAGTTGAAGAGACTATCCAGGAATTGGCGGCTGAAGGTATAGATCTGAATACTACCCCTTGTCTAACAAATTAATTAAAGTTCGATAAGATTCGGCCGATGAATAGTCATAACAAGTCTTTCTATCATTCCACGTATGACGTCCATGAACCCTATAGTATTATCTTTCCTGGCCGAGATGATAGGATGGATAACCCACCTGAAGGGTGCTTTACAGTCTTCCACAATTATTTTTCTTGCGTCCTTAGATTTCCACTGAACGATGTCGTTAGACAAATCATGGATAGGTTGCCTTCTTGTCCTTCCCATTTCACACCCAACACCTATACGATTATCTATGCCTTCATAATGTTGATGAGGATATTTAAGTTGCCTTGTACCCCCAACTCCTTCTTCCAAATGTTTCTTAGCAAGTTTAGGAGAAAGGGAGAGGATGCGGGTTTCTACTTCCTGACGACAAGGAAGAACAATAGCTTCTTGTCTGACCTCTAGTCGAGCTTCGGCCATACTTGGAAGAACCAGTGGTTTTTCATTAAGGAGTCTGCCCATGGGGAATTTGGTTTTAGGAGGGATTGGACGGACAGTGCTCGAGCCCCTCTTTGTCCTCCCGCCGTGTTGACGGATGACACTGTGGAGATGTTGAGGAGTTATCGGTTTGGTGCCTTCTCACTGACCAAGACTCTAATCCTCCGGGCTAGGGGTTATACCACAGTTTCTTATACTGGAACTGGAGCTTTTGGTACATAACTCGTATTTATAGTTAATGCTTTTTCCTTAACCTTCCTTCATTGTATGTGATTTTTTTCTATAATCCATATACTCACCATACCTGTGTTTGTTTGTGTTGTAGATAAGATGGTGATCAGCAAGTCAAAAAAGAAGTTGGCTGCTATAGTGGAGACCGACGATGCTCCAGCTCCTGGTAGCACCAGTCTAGTGGTGGCGATGCATCTGCTTCTGCTCTTGTGGCTCCACCTTTTGATGATGCTCCTGTTCCTGGTGCCGTTGCTGCGGACTCTGCTACTACTGCTGTTGCCACTGTTGCGCCTTTCGCTACAGTGCTACACGTGGTTCGAGGAGCAAGACTGCGGGTACTTCATCTTGTTGAGTTACCACTCCTCCCCCTGCACCTTCCGGTAGCTCACGCGTGCGGATTCCCTCCATTGCTGCTGCTTCCGCCGCGTACAGAGCGAGGGTGATGATGCTCCTGGGTGCAAGCCGCCCTCTTTCTCCGATGATCGTTGGCGTGGCAAGCATCCTGCTCACGACACATCAAACACATTCGAGCCAGACGATCTCGATATTAGTGTGGAGGACGTGTCTCGTGATTCCATGGAGACTGGAAGCTTCAAGTTGACGGACACGGCTGCTATGAGGATGCTCAAGGGCTTCATTCCAACCTTCAATCGGAAGAAGTACTTTGAAGAAGTGGGCCCTGAAGGCTTGTGCAGCCGCACCTCTCTGAGGCTTGTTCACGTAAGTGTTCTTGTTTTCTTCCTTTGTTTCTACGTTCTGCTATAGTGTACATGACTAAGTATAACTTTTACCTTTGATTTCAGGCTTTGATGAATGTCCAGAAGTTGGTGGAGAATTTTGATATCTCTATGGACGCGCGTAAAGATTACATCGCTCATCTTGAGGGGTTTAAGATAGCGACCGCTTAGGCCAGGATTTTGGAGGAGCAGGAAAAGAAGAAGACTCGAGATCTGCAGGCCACCATGGATTCCGTGGTGGAAGAGCTTTGATTGGCCAAGGAAGAGCTCCAGAAATGCAATGGCGCCTTGGCAGCCAACAACAAAAAGGTCCAGACTGTCACCAAATAGTTCGACCAGATGCAGCGCTTCAAGGATGAGGACGTAGAGAGAGAATGAGGGCCCGACGGCTCGACTGAAGGTGGTGGAGGAGTAGCGTGATGTGGCCAAGGAGAAGTTGGTGGCTGCGGAGCAGACTGGTTATGACCGAGCCAAGGTTGAGGTAAGCAGTTTCCATAGCTTTTTCCTCAGTATAACTTCAAAAATTTGTCTTGTGACATAATTATATTTTAGTGCAGGACTTGTCTGATTATGATAAGGTCATGGTTGCTGTTTTCTTTGCTCTGCTAGCTGGTGCCACATCGCCATGGCGCGCAACGGTTTCGATATGAAGAAGGGGTACCGATATGCGCTCAAGGATGTGGAGCGGAAGGGTGCCTTGCTGCTGGGCATGCTCGTGCAGACTTTGACATCCGAAATCGGTTGAAGGAAGACGTGTCAGATTTTGAGGAGGAGGAGGAGTCAGATCAGGAGGAAGATTCCAGGCATGACTCCTTCCTCAGTCTACGCCGCATGAAGGAAGTTTGGCTGCGCGACCATCCGAAATCCAAAGGGAAAGCAAGTACCTCAAGCTTCCAGCCGCCCGCTTAAGAGAGTTTGGAGGAAGGGGAATTGCACGCGATCTTTTAATCCCTGGACCGCAGCTGCCTGATGGAGTTCCCTTGCTATCTTCTGGCGATGCTGTGGATCCCACCTATGCGGTCACAATGTCTTCTCCTGCTCCTTTTCCGGCACCAGAGGTTGTCCCACGATCTGCTGGGCGTGTGAAGCCTGATGATGATACCTCGCCATTGAGCGACTCTTTTGAGGAAATCCAGAAGCAAAGCAAGGGTGCTCTCGATGCCTTGGGGCTAAGCCTGAAGAAATGAGGTGGTGATGCTTCTAGAAGCCGGCCTGCGTTCCTCTATCTTTCTTTTATATTCGTATACTTAGAACACTTTTTTACATTATTAAATCGTAGTATTGGCTTAGCACCTTTCTAATGCATATCTTTCGTATATTCTAGTACAGAAGTTTTTGGCATTGATAGTACTCTTTTCACTTGTGCATTTTCGAATTACAATTTATACTTGCCTTACCATTTTACTTCCCTGTACCGTGGATGTGTGCTGTGTCATGAATGCTTTTATTTGTGTTTGAGTGCTAGTGCTCATAGTTTGAGTGCTTGTGCTCGAGTCACTAGTGCTTGTGCCCGTTAACTATATGCATTATATAAGTAGTGTGTTGGCAGAAGAACAAACTTGAATAAAATTTGGAATTTGATAAGTTTTGGGACTGAGCTCGAGTAACTTCCGAGTTGCCTACGTATCCTACCGTATATAGTGGTCAAGAATCAAGTCCCCATAGTTTAGTGCTAAGTATTACAATCAAGGTCCACATGCGGGTACTCATAATTCATGAAAGAATGCGTAATAATAACATCGAAACTATAATCCTACTGTGCTACAAGGCAGTTAGAATGCTAGTGTCCTAACTGTAAAACCTTCTCAAGTTCTTGACCTTCCACGGGCGTGATAAGCTCCTTCCACCCAACTCTTGCAGATAGTAGTATCCTTTAGTGCTTGCCTTATCCACTCTATACGGACCTTTCCAGTTTAGCTTCAACTTGCCGACGTGCTTATTTGCTTCTACCTTTCTAAGGACCAATCCCCCACTTGGAAGTTTTGAAACTGCACGGTATTGTCCTACGCCTTGGACATCATAGATTTATATGCTTGTGTCCTCTGATAGGCCTCTTCCCTCGTGGATCCTATCAGTTTAAGGTCCATCTGTCTTGCCCTTACATCATGCTCTTCGTCATATGTAACAATGCAGTAGGTCGGCATTCCAATTTCCGCTGGTATCACTCGTCCAAAACTATATGTTAGAAAATATGGGGTTTCTCCTTTAGAAGTTTGAGGTGTTGTACGATAGGCCCATAGTATACCTGGCAATTCCTCAGCCCAGTTTCGTCCTTCTTATTCCAACCTTTTCTCCAGACTCTTAACCAGTGTGTTATTGGTGGCTTCTACTTGTCCATTAGCTTCAGGGTGCATGACAGATGTGAACCGTTGTTCGATCTTCAAACCTTGCACCAGTCTTGGATCATAGATCCTTGGAACTGTCTTCCATTGTCAAATATCAAAACCCTTGGAATCCAAAATTTGCATATAATGTTCTTCCATATGAAGTGCTTGACATTTGCCTCTGTTATTGACACCAATGCCTCGGCTTGTACCCACTTGGTGTAATATTCCACTACTAGCAATAGCCATTTTCTTCCTCCGGATGCTATTGGCATGGGTCCAACAATATCTATGCCCCGTTGATCGAATGGACATCCATAACTAACAGTTGTCATTGGTTGAGCAGGCGCATGTATTATCTTCGAATGTAACTGGCAGCTTCTGCAATTCCTTGTGTACTCCATTGAGTCCCTCATGATAGCAGGCCAAGAATATCGTTGGTGGAGTATTTTTGTGCTGAAGATCGTCCTCATGAATGATTTCCACAGCCTTCATGTATCTCTCTTAAGACGTGTTTTGCATGTGCTGGTGACAGACATCTTAAGAGTGGTCCTTCAAACGACGTTTTGTAAAGCTCTCCATTAAACATATTCAATCTTGTCAATTTGTATTTCAATCTTTTGACCGCTTGTGTGTCAGTCGGTAAGGTTTCGTTCTGCAAGTAGTCGATTATTTCATCCTTCCAGCACTTCTCGGCCTCTACAGGCAACACAAACTCGACAGTTTCTGTTCGTGTTGTTCTGCCAACTTTCCCAGTCGCGGGTTTATAAGTAGCGAGTAAAGTCACTTACCTTTCGAAAAAGATTTCAACAGTACTTGAAAATAGAGATAAGGAATCAACGTGCTCATTCTCTGCTCTGGGGATTTTCGAGATAATAAACGTTTCAAAACTGGCAGTTGCCTCTTTGAGCTTATCCAGATACATCACTATTGTGGCCACCTTAGCTGCATATCTCCCCTCAAACTGATTTGCAATCAGTTGTGAGTCTGTGGATACCCTAAGTTTGGTAATCTACAACGATTTTGCCATTTGAATCCCTACTAGCATCGCCTCATACTCTGCTTGATTGTTATTGACTTGAAAGCTCATCCGTATAGCATAGTCAATTTCTCTTCCGTCTGCCGACCTAAAGTAAACTCTTGCTCCGTCTGCATTGAACATGGATAATTCGTCCATATGTATGGTCCAGATATCTTTAGCTATCCCAGACATAGCTCCCCCAGTTTCGTTCGTCACCGTGGCGACATCCAGTGTTTGCTGAGATTTTGAGATAGTTTCTGCCATAAAGTCTGCTAGCCTCTGTGCCTTAATCCCAGTCTTAGGTAGATATTCCAGATTGTATTCTCCTAACTCAATCGGCCACTTCACAAGTCTGCCTGATGTTTCCAATTTTTCCATAACTTCCTTCAAAGGTTGATTATTTAAGACAGTGACCGATGTGATTGAAAAAATGGCCTCAATTTCCTTGCTGTGATCACTAACGCGCATGCCAACTTCTAAATTCCTAGATAGTTAAGTTCTCTTCCAGTTAGTACTTTGCTCACATAATAGATTGGCAAATGTTTCCTATCCTCCTCATGCACAAGTACTGTACTCAATGAATTCTTCGTTATGGCCAAGTAGAGATATAGCATCTCGTTGTGCTTGGGTTTTGATAGCAAAGGTGGTGTCGTGAGGTAGACCTTTAGCTGGCAAAACGCCTCCTCATAATCTTCATTCCACACAAATTTTGGTGTCTTCCATAGCTTCTTAAAGAAGGGTAAGCTTTTCTCTGTGAATGTGAGATAAAGCGGCTTAGTGCCATAATTCCCAACTAAACGTTGTACTTCCCGCATAGATTGGGGGATGGAAGATCCATTATAGCCTTGATCTTGTCTGGGTTAGCTTCAATGCCACGCTCATTGAACATGAAACCTAGAAATTTTCCTGCCTTAACTGCGAATTTGCACTTCTTCGAATTTAACTTTATCCCATGGTGTTTCATGATACCAAACACCTCATCAAGATGTTTCACATGATCTTCCGTTTTTAGACTTTTGATCAGCATGTCGTCAATATATACTTCCATCGTTTTGCCGATTTGATGGTAGAACATCTTCGCTACCAATCTATAAAAAGTTGCCCCTTCATTCCTTAATCCAAACGGCATTACCCTATAGCAGAATATGCCTCTGTCAGTGATAAAGGCCGTTTTATGTTGGTCCTTCACCGCCATTAGTATTTGATGAAAACCGCTATGTGCATCGCAGAGACTTGGTAATGCACAACCTGCAGTCGAGTCCACCATGAGATCGATCATGGGCAACGGAAAATTGATCTTGTGGACAATGCTTGTTTAGATCAGTATAATCCACATACATTTGCCATACCATCGGCTTCTCAGGTACCAGAACAACATTGCTGAGCCATTCTGAATATCGTACTTCAAATATGTGGCCAGCCGCCAATTTTTTTGGTACCTCCAGTTCTGCAGCCTTGTTCTTTTTGTCACTGAAATGTCTCTTCTTCTGTCTAACAGGTTTATCATTCGGATTCACATTCAGGTGATGTACGACAACTCGAGGATCTATTCCTTTTAAGTCTGAGTCAGTCAATGCAAATACATCAAAGTTCCTTAGCAAGCATTCGGTAATGCTTTCTCAACTTCAGACGACAACTCGCTACCGATCTTAATGACCTTGTCAGGTTCATTATCAACCAGTATCACCTCCTTGAATTCACCAGAGGGCTTCATTCTTTCGACCTCCATTCGCTTCTTAAATCTCAAGGTAGTCTCGTCCTCTTGTGTAACGATCACCATCTCAGTATCGATTTGTTCTCCAAGCTCAGGCGTTTTCGATAGAGGCATTCCAATCATTGCAACGTGATGTGGGGTATTTTCGTCAGGATACGTGTCCACTCTCCAACACTCCACGTCAGACTGCTTCAGTTCCTGCTGGATGCTCAAGCAGCTTTTGAGTTCAGAACCTGCACTCAACACCAAATGTGAACTAAGCCGGTGCCTTCTCCGGCGAAGGCACTCCGACGCTCAAGTCAGACGGATCGGAATATGAGATCTTGTTGAACAAAGCAATAAGTCGAATGAACTGGCTAGAATAGGTCGAATAAACAGAAAGCAATAAGTCGAATATGAAAGGCCAAACAAGTCGAATGAACTGTGTCAAACAAGTCGAATAACACAGAACAAAACAACTCGAATACAAGCCAAAATAGGTCGAACTCGAGCTATTGATGAACAACTCGAATGAGCTTGAGAAATAGATCGAGCTCGACTTATATAACTTGAACTTAGAGCTTGGAATAATGTAAAACGTACCTTAGAATGAGGAATGGGATCCCTTTATATAAGCATAAGAGTCCTTGTTCAGCTAGAAGTGCACTCCAAATAGGACTATGAGTTGAATAAGTCAAACTAGGATTCCTAGAAATAACTCGAATGACTTCCATTCAAATAACTCGAATAGCCTCCAACAAATAACTCGAATGACCTTCAAAGAAATAACTCGAATGACCTGTAAAGAAATAACTCGAATTACCTGCAAAGAAATAACTCGAATGAACTAGAAACAGCTCGAGTTGGGCCTGGAACAACTCAAATTGGGCTTGTGAAATTCGAATTTGGGCCTAAATGGCCTAATTTTGAGTTTTGCCTTAAATTGCAATCTTGCATTAAAAATTAATGGTGTTGTCGTGGCGTAATATTCCGAAATAATGCCGTACACATGATACCGAATTTTAAGATATGACGACACCGAGATTTGACACATCATGGAGTCCCCCAGTTTGGAAGAGTAATGTGTGAAAACATTGGTCTTTCAAACTAAAACAGTGGGAGAATCCCGGTAATCGTGCAACTAGTCGGGCTCCTGAACCCGTAAAAACCGTAAAACCCCAATCTATTGAGAAAAAGTTTCGGAATGTTTGTCGTCTAAAAAATAAGTCAGATAAACTATAGCTCGACAAATTTGTCCTCTGAAAAATAAGTCGACTGAGCTTATAACGCGAAAAATTTGTCCTCTAAAAAAAAATAGGTCGAATGAACTATAGCTCGAATGAGCTATAGCTCGAGGTGGGGGTATACTGGTAATTTTACCGCCGATCGCTTCTATAAATACCCACCGCGCCGAGTCATCGCATCATCATAATTCGCGAAAACAACTTGAGCTCTTGAAATAACTCGAACAGCAATAGCTCGAATACACTGAGAAGTTCAAAATAACTCGAAAATACCACAAATAACTCGATTCCACAAAGGTATAGCTCGAATTAGGCCGATAACTCGATTACATTGAATAATAACTCGATAAGTCATAAATAACTTGTAAGATATATGAAATACCTCGATAACTCTACGATAAGTCGAACAACGCTCATCAAGATTTACTTTCGACTTATTTTCTATGTCGAAAAGTGTTTGTAATCGAGCTATAATAGATAACTCGATAGGTCGAAGCATCGTTTGAAGTTTTTGACAAGTGAAATAACTCGATAATCCCACGATAAGTCGAACAACGCTCGTCAAATTTACTTTCGACTTATTTTCTATATGTCGAAAGTGTTTGTAATCGAGCTATAAATAGATAACTCGATAAGTCGAAACACCTTCTATTTTGTTCATTTTCGACTTATTGCCGTAGGCGCATTTTTCGATTTATTACCATAAGTCGAATACCTTGTATTCGAGCTGTTTAAACTTGAGAAATTTTTCTGAAAATTTTCAAACTTCTACAAACTAATTCGTTCAACGAACTTGCATGCAGATTTTTTACGACGGCTCGTTCAAACCAACATCGCTCTCGCCGCGAACCACCTTCATCCTTCGAACGCCATTCACAATCCACACGTGCCACTGCCGATCGTGAGCGTTTCCCAACTCACAGGACCAGTCCACCACGTTCATCCCGACCTTCGCGTCCTGCTAGAATTCCCGTTCCGGGTGCCCCCAGAATATTTGTTCCAGCAGAAAGGTCCTACGAGAGGCGTGATCCTGAATTTGAGCGAGTCATTGACTTAAACCCTAGAATCAGTAATCACTAACTTATTCCTACTTAGTATTATAATGACTTATGAGTCAGATATGGAAACCAATAGTTCTTTAGGTGTTCCTGATGTTGTCGAGACATCAGGCTCTGGGTCTGAGTCGTCATCGGGTAGTGGGGGGTCTGATAGTGATTCTTCCTCGTCCAATGCCCAAGGTTCTGATAAAGAAGTAAATATTGTAGATAATTCTGAGGATGAGTTTCTGACTATCATTTCTGAACCGACCACCGTAGATGTCGTACCAAACGTTCCTGTTCCCTTAGAGGTGAATAGTAGTATTGTAGATGAAACTATGCAGGAATTAGCTGAAGAGGGTATAAACCTTGATGCTCCCTCTCCTATGTATAACCTTTTAAACTTTGCGGGTATTCGTCCCATGAACACCCATGGAGCCTCATACTATAGGTCTATGTTTGATGTACCTGATACGTATGATATTATCTTTCCTGGCCCTGAAGATCGATTAGATGCTCTGCCTCCGGGTTGTTTGACCATTTTTCACAATTTCCTGTCTTGTGGGCTTAGATTTCCGCTCCATGACGTAGTTCGACAAATTCTGCTTCGTTTGCCTTCTTGTCCATCCCATTTCACTCCCAATACCTACTGTATTATCCATGCATTTATCATTTTGATGAGGGTATACAAGTTGCCCTGTACTGCTGATTCTTTCTTCCAAATGTTCCTTAGCAAATTTCGAGCGACTGGTGAAGATGCGGGTTTTTATTTCCTGACTGCTAGGAAAAACAATAGTTTCCTTACTGGTCTTCAGTCTAGTTTCGGAAAAGAATGGAAGAATCAGTGGTTTTATATTAAGGAGTCCACGCCTGGAGAGTTCAACTTTAGGCGAGACTGGACGGACGGAGCTCGAGCTCCCCGGTGTCCTCCTGCCTCTTTGTCTTCTGATGACATACTCATGTTGAGGAGTCATAAGTTTGATGCATCGTCCCTGACAAAGAACTCCATTCTTCGTGCTGGGGGGTACTCCGTCGTTCCGTATAATGGAACTGTTGATTTTGGTATATTTGTCTTTATTCCTGCTTGTCTTTTTACCAAACTACTCTCATTCTACGTAATATTATACTTATCTTTGTTATTTGCTTCTTGCAGAAAAGATGGTTATCAGCAAATCCAAGCGTAAGCTTGCTGCTATGCGGGAGGTTTTTGAGGATCTAGCATCCGGTAGTGATCCTGCCGATACTGGAGTTCCAGAGCCTGCTCCTGCTGTTGCCCCGACTGGCCCTGATACTACTACTGCTCCTGCGGGTTCCTCGTTACCTAGTGCTCCTGCATCCGTGGTTCCACCTAGGAGTTCTAGAAGTAAGACCACTGGTGGCTCCTCACAGCAGGCTTCTACACCTTTGACTACTCCGAGCGGTCGGGAACACAATCCTGCAGTTGTTAGAGCGGTGCGTGAGGGCAATCTTGCTTGTCCTGATCCAAACGCACGCAAACGCCCTGCTCCTTCAGATGATCGTCGCCGTGAAAAGCGCCCTGCTCACGATAATTCTAACCGATATACTGCTGATGATTTAGATATCAATGTCGAAGAGATACCTCACGCTACTATGGATGTTGGCTCCTATACGCTACCTGATACTGCCGCCATGCGTGCTTGCGAGGGCTTCCTTTCTTCTTTTGATAGGCAGAAGTATTTCGAAGAGGTTGGTCCAGAAGGCTTGTGTAGCCGCACAGCTCTTGCTTTCTCCACGGTAAGTGATTTTGGTATTTTTTTCTTTACTAACTTCCTGTATTCTTTTGAAATATGTGTTTTGACTTTTTTCCCCCCTTTTGATTTTTCAGGCGATGATAAACATGCAGACCATGCGGGAGAATTTTGACATCTTTAACGATGCTCGAGCTGAGTACAACTCCCGTCTGGAACATTACAAGTCAACTGCAGCTCAGGCTCAGATTTTGGAAGAGCAGGCCAAAAAGAAGACTCGTGAGGTGGAGACTACTATGAAGTGTGTCGTAGAGGAGCTTCGATTGGCAAAGGCAGAATTGAAGAAGTCCAAGGAGGCTCAGGCTGCGAGTGAGGCCAAGCTGAAGGCGTTGTCCAAGGATTTCGACAAGCTTCAGCGTGCCAAGGATGACTTAGGGATGAAAGAAATCCGCACCAAGGGAGAGCTCACTGCTGTTACTGCTCGTTTGAAGGCTGTGGAGAAGGAGCGTGATGCGGCACTGACGCGAGCAGCGAACTCAGAGCAGATTGGTTATGATCGGGCTAAGTCTGAGGTTCTCTTTTGCTTCTTTGGCTTATTTCCCTTTAATCATAATTTTAGTACGTATCTGTCTTATTCAAGTTTTCTTGCTCTTTGTCGTGTCGCAGGGTTTATCAGCAGATGATAAAGTTGCCGCGGTTGCTGAATTCTTCCGCTCTGCTGCCTGGGGAACCATTTGTACTGTACGAGGCGGGTTCGATCATTCAAAGAGATATGACTATGCCTTGGATGATGTGGAGCGCAAGGGTGGGTTCGCTCCTGATCGCAAGAAGGAAGACTTTGATATCCTTGATCGACTGGCCGAGGGAGTGCAAGACTCAGACGATGAGGACGGTTCAGAGACTGAGAGTGTTGATGCCTCCGAGACATTCCAGCGCGTCCTGCGAATGAGATCTGTCTGGCTCCGCGATCACCTACGAGCGCAGGCGAGAGCTAGAGCTAAGAAGGATGCTGCTTCCCGTGGTGCTACTGTCGCCTCTTCTTCCGAAGTTCCTCGTTTGCAGGTTTCTTCGAGTGAGGTTCCCGAGGAGGGAGAGCTTCCGGCTCCTGCGGGTCCTGTTGACGTTCCCTTGGGGGTTCCTCTTGCTTCAGCTGGCCTTGTGACGGTCTCTGTGCCATCTCCTGATCCTGGCACCGATCCTAGTACTGCTGCTGTTTCCGAGCCTGCCACTGCTCCGGTCCGGGTGCGTCCTGAAGATGATACATCCCCACTGAATGAGTCCTTGGAGGATATTGCCCGGCAGAGTCGAGACGCATTGAAGTCGGTTGGCCTCCGTCTGAAGAAGTAGTTTAGTAGTCGTTCCGTTTTTGGCCTGCGTGCCACTATCTTTTTCCTGTTGATTCTAACATTTTATGCTTGTGAATTTGATATTTGTTTAGTAAATTCCTGTTGATATTGCGCCATTGCTTGTGCTTACTCTTTGCTTAAATAGATGTTTAACTTTTTGGTAATGTCTTTGTGTTTCTTTGTTTCTTATGTCGAGTTTGGTTGCATTTTTCGTACTCAAACTTTGGTTTTAACATTGTGTTTTTGTGATGATTTTGTTCGTACAATCTTCTCAAGTAATCATCTTTTGAGGAGACTGTGAGACACAATGCTCGTCTTTCTTTTGATTCCGCGGGACATACTGCTTGATTCATGAGTGGTCTGCGAGACACAGTGCTCGACTTACGGACTGTCTGCGAGGCATAACGCTCGGCTTACGGACAAATTGCGAGGCGTAACGCTCGTCTTATGCAATATGTTGCAAGGCACAATGCTCGTCTTACGGATAGGCAGTGAGGCACCATGCTCAACCTACTGAACGTCTGCGAGGCACAATGCTCGTCTTATGAATTGTCTGCGAGGCACAGTGCTCGACTTACGGACTGTCTGCGAGGCATAGTGCTCGGCTTACGGACAAATTGCGAGGCATAACGCTCGTCTTATGAAATATGTTGCAAGGCACAATGCTCGTCTTACGGATAGGCAGTGAGGCACCATGCTCAACCTACTGAACGTCTGCGAGGCACAATGCTCGTCTTATGAATTGTCTGCGAGGCACAGTGCTCGACTTACGGACTGTCTGCGAGGCATAGTGCTCGGCTTACGGACAAATTGCGAGGCATAACGCTCGTCTTATGAAATATGTCGCGAGGCACAATGCTCGTCTTACGGATAGGCAGTGAGGCACCATGCTCAACCTACTGAACGTCTGCGAGGCACAATGCTCGTCTTATGAATTGTCTGCGAGGCACAGTGCTCGACTTACGGACTGTGTGTTAACACTTGTGTTGATAAGAATGTTAATATAGCGTAGACAAACAACCAATACTTAAATAAAATATGAAATTTTATAAGTTTTGGGACTGAGCTCGACGAACTTCCGAGTTGCCTACGTATCCCGCCATGTATAGGTGGCTAGGAATCAAGTCCCCGTAGTTCAGTGCTAAGTATTACAATTGGAGTTCTTGCATTGAGACTCGTAATTTGTAAAAAGTATTACAATTGGAGTTCTTGCATTGAGACTCGTAATTCGTTAGGAATCAACTTCTTAACGAACATGCTTCTGAATTGTTCAGCTGATTCAATCAAATAAGACTTCAAGTTCTTGAACCATTCTTTAGCAGTTCCCCTTAAGCTTAATGAAATTAGCTTCGCCCTTAAATTCTCATGGTACCCCAAAATCTGCAACTCGAGATCCAAGTCATCATAATGTGTAGCAGGATCAGTCGTTCCATCATATTTCTTCATATCGGGAAGTCTGACTCCCTCCTTGAGTGTCAACTTGCCAATTGCTTCAGAAAATGGAGTTGGTGGCTCGGTTGATGGAATATTTTCAGCGATTACTGGTTCCGGCATTGGTTTCATTTTTTCATCATGGTCTCTACTCCTGGACGTCGTGTGACTAGCTGCAGGTTGATCTTCAGAATCTCTCCGCTTAGAGTTGACTTCTCCTCCCTTGTCATTTGCCCGGCTTGGAGCCTTGTTCCCTACTGCCTTTACTGAACGCTGTTTTCTGCGTTCTTGGGAAGGTGATTGATCCCTCCGTGTTGGTCTCGTCATCCTTGATTGTTGTTGTCCTGAATCAGCTTGACGCTATGTATGATGAGACC
This sequence comes from Misopates orontium, assembly GCA_946800315.1. Lineage (NCBI taxonomy): Eukaryota > Viridiplantae > Streptophyta > Magnoliopsida > Lamiales > Plantaginaceae > Misopates > Misopates orontium. The sequence goes on along the minus strand of OX326950.1, from coordinate 27,023,312 downwards.
TTTCTTGCTGTGTTGGTGTCCGTCGTGCTTCTTGTGCTGGAACGTTTTGGTGCAATCCAGAATTAGCCACTTGTTGCATAATTATTGGTACCACGGTCTGTTGCAAAGCTGTCATAATCTGCGCCAGTTGTGCGGGATTCAACAATGGTTGTTCAACTGGAGGCACTACTGGTTGATCTGTCATAGTGCGAGTTTGATCCAGAGGGGCATTGGGAGCAGCTACCGAGGTGTGTTCAGATGCGTCAGCCACTCGATTCTCATCCTCCCTCTGTGATCTTGTTCTTCCAGCCATTCCGTTCTTCTCCGTGGCTTTGCGGTGAGCCATTGAATTAATAATGGTGTTTGCTCCTAAGTGCGTTTGGTGGTTCCCACAGACGGCGCCACTGATGTGGGGTATTTTCGTCAGGATACGTGTCCACTCTCCAACACTCCACGTCAGACTGCTTCAGTTCCTGCTGGATGCTCAAGCAGCTTTTGAGTTCAGAACCTGCACTCAACACCAAATGTGAACTAAGCCGGTGCCTTCTCCGGCGAAGGCACTCCGACGCTCAAGTCAGACGGATCGTAATATGAGATCTTGTTGAACAAAGCAATAAGTCGAATGAACTGGCCAGAATAGGTCGAATAAACAGAAAGCAATAAGTCGAATATGAAAGGCCAAACAAGTCGAATGAACTGTGTCAAACAAGTCGAATAACACAGAACAAAACAACTCGAATACAAGCCAAAATAGGTCGAACTCGAGCTATTGATGAACAACTCGAATGAGCTTGAGAAATAGATCGAGCTCGACTTATATAACTCGAACTTAGAGCTTGGAATAATGTAAAACGTACCTTAGAATGAGGAATGGGATCCCTTTATATAAGCATAAGAGTCCTTGTTCAGCTAGAAGTGCACTCCAAATAGGACTATGAGTTGAATAAGTCAAACTAGGATTCCTAGAAATAACTCGAATGACTTCCATTCAAATAACTCGAATAGCCTCCAACAAATAACTCGAATGGCCTTCAAAGAAATAACTCGAATGACCTGTAAAGAAATAACTCGAATTACCTGCAAAGAAATAACTCGAATGAACTAGAAACAGCTCGAGTTGGGCCTGGAACAACTCGAATTGGGCTTGTGAAATTCGAATTGGGCCCCAAATAACTCGAAATTGGGCCTAAATGGCCTAATTTTGAGTTTTGCCTTAAATTGCAATCTTGCATTAAAAATTAATGGTGTTGTCGTGGCGTAATATTCCGAAATAATGCCGTACACATGATACCGAATTTTAAGATATGACGACACCGAGATTTGACACATCACAACGTTAGAGTCTACCTTAGCTTTAATTGGGTTTGTCGATGTTACATAGCAATTCCAAGATTCACGATAGTTTGTGGTAATCTTGGCTACTTCTCCTGGTGTAGGAAATTTGATCTTCAGATGAGCTGTAGATATGACAACAGTGAAAGCAGCTATTGCAGGCCTCCCGATAAACACATTTTATGCAAAAGGTATGTCAACTATGAGATATTCCACATTTAAAGTCCTTCTCCTTGGATTCTCGCAAAAAAAGTTGGCAGCGTAACCTTGCCTATCACCCTTACTTCGCCTCCACCAAATCCCAACTGTGGAGAGTTTACTTCCGTGATCTCATACCTTCCTAGCTTCATTTGTTGCAACACACCATGAATATGATATTGACTGAGCATCCATTGTCCACCATAATCCTTTTTACAGAATGATTTGCAATCACGGCATTTACTACCATCAGACAGTTCAAGTACTTAGCTTTGTTAGCTTGAGAAGATAAATCCTTAAAATCGTCTTCGTCGAAAGTGATTCTCATGTCTAACTTGTCAACTGCAAAGACAAGATCAGTCTCCGACCATTTCAGACATTCATTATATATGTCTCTAGAGATTTACTTTCTGCTCTTTGCTGAATCGGCCCTAGTTGGTCCGCCTAAAATCACATTGATCCCATTTTTATCACCCTCCTTGGGATTACCCCTTTTCCGCCTTGGTTTATCCTTCTTCTCTTGCGGAGAACGACTCCTCTTTCTGCCTCCAGAGAGTTTGTCATCTCGTGGTTCTCGATTCTCAAGGACATACTCAATGAGTTTCCCATCTTGAATGAGTCGTTCAATTTCGTTCCTCAAGGCCTTACAGTCATTAGTATAATGACCGTTCTGCTTGTGGTATTTGCAATATTTCTTTGACTCCTTCATCTGATCCGTCTCCTTAAACGGTCTGGGTGTTTTGAATATCCCACGATCCTTTGTTACGGCAAAGATTTTTGCAATATCCTTCCTTACGGGAGTATAGTTATCAAACCTCTTAAAGGGCGATCATCGTTTTTTGCCTCTGTCTTCCTTCCTCCAATTTCTGCTCTCCTTACCTCTGTAAGGTTCTGGTAAGCCCATTAGACCCTGGTACTGAGCGGCCTCTGCCATGTCAGTAACCCGTCGAGCTATGTCCATAATGCTCTCAATGGTCGTAGGTGCCTCCCAGATCAGTACTTCTACTAGCTTTTTGCTCTTGCTACAGTTTTGCAGCATAGAGTTTACCAAATCCGCGGTTGGAGATTGCACCTGACCAATCTCCACATTCAGTCGTTCTATATACTTTTCCAAGCCTTCATTAGGTTTTCTATGAATAGTAAATAGATGACTTGGTGTTTTCTTCTACAGACTATAATTTGCAAACTTATTGACAAACATATCTCTGAATTGTTCAAATGATTCAACTGTGCACGTTGGCACGTCCTTGAACCATTCATTGGCCGTCCCCGTTAAGCTGATTGCAATCAATTTCGCTCGCAGGTCCTTGCAGTATCCCAGGATTTGCAGTTCCTCGTCTAAGTCATCGAAATGTCTTCCTGGATCACCTTTACCATCATACTTCCGCATCTCAGGGAGATTAACTCCTTCCTTCAGTGTCATTCTGTTAATCGCATAACAGAATGGAGTTGGCTTCTCCAAGCGTGGATTGTGTTCAGCAATCACTGGTTCAACCCTTTGTCCAACACGATCTGGTTAGTCTCTATTCCTCCCAGTTGTGTGACTTGCGGCTTGGCGCACTTCTGGACCTCTCTGTCTAGAGTTGACCTCTCTATCTCTTGCAGTTACCTGACTCGGGGCTCCGTGCCTTCCAGTCCGCAGTGAATGAGGGTTCCTGCGCTCAGGCGACGTAGATGGTTCCCTTCTGTTAGGCCTAGTTGTCCTCGAGTGGGTTTGCTGTCTCAATTCAACACGATGCTGAGTCTGATGAGACCTTGTTCGTAGTGTCGATGTCTGTTGTGCAGTTGGTGCTGGGACATTCTACTGAAGTAGTATTTGCCAGTTGTTGCACAATCATTGGCACCATAGTCAGTTGAAAAGCTGTCATGATTTGAGCCAACTAAGAAGGATTCAACAATGGTTGTTCTGGGGAGGCATTGCAGTTAGATCCACTGCAACGTGTGGTTGGTCACAGGGAGCATTCAATGTGTGCTCTGAAGCACCTCCAGTCTTCACATCCTTCCCTCAGAGACCTAGCCCTCGTGGCTACTCCGTTCTTCTCCGTGAATTGAGCCATTCAATCAGTGATAGTGTTTGTTCCTAAGTGCGTTTAGTGGTTGCCACACATGGCGCCACTAAAGTGGGGTATTTTCGTCTGGATACATGTCCACCTAACAATACTCCACGTCAGACTTCATTCCCTGCTGGATCCTTAAGCAGCTTTTGAGTTCGGAATCTGCACTCAACACCACACATAAACTAAGCTTGTGCCTTCCCGGCGAGGGCACTCCGATGCTTAAGTCAGATACGTCTAAATTTGGGATCTTGTTGTGCTAGGCAACAAGTCGAATGAAGAAAATAAGTCGAATTAAGCAAGAGAAACAAGTCGAAAGGTTGGCCGAAATAAGTTGAATTGAGCAACCAAACAACTCGATTTGCGTGTTCAAATAGGTCGAATCCGATCTATTCTGGACAAGTCGAATGTGACTCACACACAGGTCGAATTCAACTTATATAACTTGAGCTTAGGTCTTAGAAATTATGAAAGCGTACCTTGGAATGGGACTCCTTTATATAGTAGTAAGAGTCCTTATTTAGCTAGAATTGTAATCCAAGTAGGATTATGAGTTGAAATAAGTCAAATTAGAGCTATTTGGAATAATTCGAATTGACTTATGAAACAAGTAGAATTGGGTTGTAAAATAGCTCAAATTGGGCCTGAAACAACTCGAATTGGGCTTGTGCAACTCGAATTGGGCCATGAAATAACTCGAAATTGGGCCTGCACGGGCCTAATTTTTGAGTTTTGCCTTAAATTGTAATTTTGCATTAAAAGATAATGATGCTGACATGGCATAATAGTCTGAAATACGCTCGTGAAATACGCTCGTGGTATTATATCAAATATTATGATGTGGCAGTACCGAAATATGGTACATCAGCTTACTTGAAATTTTATCTTAGTCGTGGTAATAAAATGTATATATTTAAGTATTACATTATTTTCATTAATAGTTTTAATGCTTGTTGACATTTTTCAGGTTCGTCTAATGTGCAAATATAACTAATTTGAACATAAAATTACTTAGTTATAAAGATATATAATTTTTCAAGATGAACCTTTTAAATTATTGAATAAATAAATGGTTCACCTGTTCAACCAGTAATTGAACCTGTAACCAGTGAGGTCGTCGGGTATGTGTCCGGTCCGGTTCTAAAAACATTGCCTACAAGATAAAATAACGGCTCGAAAAGTAGAGGGCAAAAGTGCCAAATCGCCAAAGTTAGTGGGCAAAAAAATGAATTTTGCCCTAATTTATTTATGATTGTTTGTCATAGTAATTATAAGTTTCTTCTTCATCAAATTCTAGCACATCCCTATTAGAAACTGATACTTACTCTCTTAACGACGGATCTATGGCGGCTCTAAATGATTAACTTTTTCTTTGTTTCTTTATTTCAGAAGATATTACAACAAAAAAGGATCTTTGGAAATCTTTGGAGGTCAATCTTAAGTTTTGGAAAACTGTGGAGAATACGACCTAGTGGTTCTCATGACCAACATAAGGGCCTCATTACTGTTAGCTTTCTTTTGTGGGGTTTCCACGTTCACAGTTTTGCTTCGCGTATGACTCACAAGTCTCAATACTTGGAGTTTTGTTCACTATAACCCACAACTCTCAATACTTGGATTTTTTTTCCTTCATCAAACTTTTTTTTTCAAAAAATTACAAGTCTCAATACTTGGAATTTTCTCAATTATAATTCCACAGAATTAATTTAATCCTTCACAAGGATTCACTTGCAAATAATTAAAATTTGCAGGGGTCCATGAGCAATTATCAATTTTTTCAAGAGCAACAGCTCTAATTATAAAATTAGACTTTTGATAGCTGCATGGTATTTCCTCACAAGTAGTCACATAAACATTTATACAAGTAGGAACAACTAATTGATCATGTACTTGGCATGTAAGAATTACTGCATGCAAACTTAATTCAATATAAACCGCTTCTTGATTCAATAAAACCACACTTAGCATTATGAACGGATGCACAAATGATCTTGTGCTATGAGTTAAATTAGTCTTTATATGCATTTAAAAGGAAGACTTTATGCCTTTTCCGGCCCTTTGCATACTTAAGACCATAATTCAATATTCTATGCTAGCATTCAATATAAGGCATTAGTGTGACATAAGTACATGATTAATAGCACCCAATAAATAATTACAAATGCCCAGCTCTTCACAACCGTTTGAAATAAATTTTCAAACTAATAAAAAATACGTTTCAAACTACACGAATATAGAGGTTTTTTAAACTTTAAAATTACTGTTACCAAAAAAGTTAGACAAATAATAACCTAAATTGAAACAGTAACTTGTACAACTTTGAAACAGAACAAATACGAGCAGACAGGCAACATCAAAAGAAATCTGGGCAAACTAAATATGATTTCCAATCTAAAATTATGCTACAGCAACCTGGAAAATAAGAACAAGTTCTAAGGCAGAAACTTTAGAAACTGAATTTACTTTAAATAATCAGGAAAACGTAACATCACCGAAGAAGTTTTAAGGCAGAATCCATTGTTTATTTTTGTTGCACTGGAATTGGGCATAGAAATTTAGAACTACATTACAGATGCAGTTAGCTCTTTTAAATTTAATGATCATGACCACCATTGTGCTCCTTTTAGCTAAGGAAAACGAGTAATATCCTTCATTCGAAGGAGTCAAGATGTTTTTCATTGTAACTAGACAAAACTATGCCATTTTCAGCCTTCACACTAAGTTCCGAAATTATTTCTCTACCAGATTTTTGTCTTATTTTTGATGTGAATCAATACCACACATCACTAAACTTGGTATTGGCTTGAAGAATTCTAGAAGCAGGCTGTAGCTACAGCCTGCATCCCATGTCTTGACTTTTCATTTGCAGATGCTTTAATATACCCTTTTCATTTTATCCAGAGAATTGTATCACTTGAGATCTATTTAATCTTGTTATATGATGTTGAGTAAAGGAAACTACAAGATGAAGGACAATGGTTCTTTGTGTTTTAGTTTTTGATATGATACTTTTTAAATGTAGAAAATGTTGAGATTGGTGAAACATGACATTCAAAGAAATAACAAAGGTAGGAGAAGCTCAAGAATTGAATATCAAAAGTGAGTAGGGTTTTACAAGAGATAGAAAATATATACAAGAAGACAACTAAAAGACTAAAAAGACAAAAGAGCCATTAACTATATAATATACATAAAATACTAATATATTAATATGCTAACACCCCTCCTCAAATTCGAGGTGGCACTGTACATAGAATCCATGATGCTGAGTCGTAAGCGCCTTTGTGAAGAAATCAGCCAGCTGCATAGAAGATGAAATTAATGGAAGACTAATAGTACCATGCTGAAAATGATGACGAGTCCCATGACTCAATCTCAATATGTTTGGTACGCTCATGAAAGATAGAATTATGTGCAATATGAATAGCACTCTTATTATCGCAGTACATGGGTGTGGCTGAAGATTGTAGCACTCCCATGTCATCTAACAACCGTCGTAACCAAACAATTTCAGTCGTAGTAGAGCCCATAGCACGGTACTCAGCCTCAGTAGAAGATTTTGACACAACAACTTATTTCTTACTTTTCCAAGATACCAGAGAGTCACCTAAAAAGATACAATACCTTATGGTAGATTTTCGATCAATAGGATCGCTAGCCCAATCAACATCTGTATATGCCCGAAGCTGCAATGAAGAACTAGAAGGTAACAATAGACTTTGAAACAGAGTACCACAAAATAACGGAGGATGCGAAGTACAGCAGCCCAATGAACAAAAGTTGGTGCAGCAGCAAATTAACTCACAATATGAACTGCATATGCAATATCAGGCCGAGTAATAGTTAAGTACACCAAAGTACCAACAACAGACCTATACAAGGTGTGATCAGATAGAGGTGTGCCATCAGTAGAAGCATACCAAACAGTAACCTTTAAGGGAGTAGCAGCAACACGTGTGTCTGTTAGAAGAGCTAGCTCAAGAATATCTGCAGTATACTTGGACTAAGATAGAAGATAGCCCTTCGGAGATGAAGCAACCTCAATACCCAAAAAATATCGAAGAGGACCAAAGTCCTTCATATCAAACAAACGAGATAAGGTGTGTTTCAACACCTTGATACCCTGAATATCATGACCAGTAATAATCATATCATCAACATATAAAAAAAACATTATACGATCATTAGAAGTACATTTAACAAATAAAGCCGAATCATGAGGAAAAGCCAAGAGAAAGAACTGTCTTGGAAAACTTTTCAAACCAAGCCCCTGGAGCTTGTCTCAGCCCATATAATGCTTTCTTAAGCTTACACACTTGCCCTTTTTGATGAAGAACACTTGGGGGAGGTGTCATGTACACTTCCTCATGTAAATCACCATTCAAAAATACATTCTTCACATCCATTTGTGAAATGTACCACTGTCAAACTAAAGCAACTGCAATAAGAACTCTAACAGAAGTCATCTTAGCAATAGGAGCAAACGTTTCCTCATAATCGATACCATATTCTTGAGTGAATCCCTTTGTCACTAAACGAGCATTGTACCACTCAAGAGAAGCATCAGATTTGATTTTAATTTTATAAACCCATCGAGAACCAATTGACTTTTTCCCTCCAGGAAGAGAGAGCAAGTCCCAGGTATGGTTTCTATCCAAAGCCAACAATTCCTCATCCGTGGAATAAGAGGTAGGCTCACAAAGAGGCCAAACAGATGCTAAAAATAAAACAAAAGGCTCAGAATAACAAGAGTAACTGAAACGTGGCAACTGAGTAGACTTACGTGTTCGCCTGGAATAACGTTCGACCTGAGCTGGATTCGAAATCACAAGAGGAGGGACAATAGGGGGTAACTCTTCATCAGCACCATTATCAGTTCCATTTCCATCACCAGTACCAATATTTTCATCAACAATAGTGTCACCAATATCAAGTTCACCACTATTATCAGCATTATCATCAACAAAAGGATCAACATGGACAATATCTGACAGAGGGACATTTTATGGGAACTTTTTGGTATAGATAAATATGGAATATACTCAATAAAGTGTACATGATGAGAAATATAACACTTTCTAGCAATAGGATCGTAGCAACGATAACCTTTTTGCCCATTCCCATATTCCAAAATGACACATATAGCAAAACGAGATGATAGTTTTGTGTGTTCCACATGTGGACGAAGGACAAAACAAGTGGAACCAAAAATCCTTAAATGAGAATAATCAGGAGTTTGACCAAATAACTTAGCATAAGGGGAGATACCTGAGTTTCTTAATATGGGGATTCTGTTAATGATATAAACAGATGTGAGTACCTCTCCCCAATACTCACTAGGCACACTAGCAGACAAAAGCATAGACCGTGAAGTTTCAACAATGTGCCTATGTTTTCTTTCAGCTACACCATTTTGTTGAGGTGCATAGAAGATTGATGCACAATACCATCTGCAGAAAGAAGTTCAGATAGTGCTTTATTAGTATATTCCCCATCCATATCGGAACGAAAACACTTAATGACTTTAGAGTGTTGAGTTTTAACATAAGCTGTAAGCTAAGCATAAATATCAACAAATTCAGAACGATGTTTCATCAAATAAACCCAACAATAACGAGTATAGTCATCAATAAAAGAAACATAATATCTTGACCCCCCCGTTTGTTGGAACAAGAGCAGGTCCCCAAACATCAGAATAAACCAAGTGAAACGGTGCAAAGGAAGTGATGTACTATGATTAATAGGTCTAGCAAAAAAATTTCCAAGTTTACATCCACTACAATCAGAAATATCTTAGACTGTAAGCCTAATAAAACACCACTATTACATAAATCCTTAAGACAAGATCCTGAAACATGACCAAGTCTCGAATGCCATAAGTAAAACTTCGAAGAAGAAGAGTTTAAATGAAAGGTAGACAGATCAACACCCGTGGTTGTAACCAGACTATCAACCTTGACGTCATCCAAAACATAGAGTCCCCCTTGTCAACTTTCAGTCCCAAGTATTCTCTTTGTTTTTGGATCCTGCACATGATAAGAAGTAGAAGAAAAGTGAACAATATGACCACTATCACATAATTGACCAACAAAAACAAGATTCATAGCCAATTTCAGAATACAATACACATCAGGTAGAAACAGATTTGGTGTTTTGATTGTACAAACGCCTGCTAGTGGCATGGGAGTGCCATCAACAGTCATAACAACTGTAGATGGAAAAATGTGAGACATAGATACAAATGAGTTCCGATCAGGAGACATGTGATGAGATGCTCCAGAATCTAACACCCATAAGGACGAATTTCTATCTGAAATTGATGCAGCAGACATGGCATATGGCTGGGACTAATTCTGATGTGTTTCAAGAAGGTTCCGTAGAAGATCAGCTAGAGACGATTTCTCTGGCACTGGGGAATCAGCAGAGGACTGTTCCAATTTAGGCATGACTGCAGCAGTTTTAGACTGCCCTCCAAAGCGAAAGTTCTGTGAATTTGGAGGTTTTCCTCCCTGCCTGTTGCCATACCCTTGTTGTTGTTTTCCACTCTGCGGCAAAAGAGGACATTGATTCTTCCAATGGCCTTTCTGATAACAGTAGCAACACTCATCCTTCTCAAATTTATTTAGCTAGGAAGATGATCGATATTAACTGTTTGATTGGGTAACCAAAACAGAACCAACGGGGGTGGACTTATCAGTTTGAGTTTTGAGGCGAGTTTCTTCAGCCAACAACTCATGCACAACCGAATCAACTGATGGTAGAGGAGTCTGATGCAAAATTGATCCACGAATACGTTCATACTCCGGACAAAGGTTGTAAAATAATTGTACCAAACGTTGTTGTTCCATCCTTGCAATATAGGGTGCAAACCCCTTCAATTCAGCGCATTCAGTCATAGCCAATTGATCCCAAAAATTTGTCATCTCAAAATAAAACTCTTGAATACTCCGATCTCCTTTTACAAGAGCACGAATTTCCCATTCTAACTAATACTGAACAACAAAGTTGGACCTCACATACAACTTCTTAAGATGATCCCAAACTTGTTTTGCAGTATCAAACTTGCCTAGCTGAACACCAATTCTATTCTCAACAGAGTTGTTTATCCAAGTTATGATTTTAGAATTATTAGTATTCCACACATCTAATAATTCATCAAATTTATCATCAGAAGACTTATGAGGTTTCTTAACACCTGAAATATAATTCCACATCTTCTTCCCCTTTAAGAAGTTTTTGATAACCCAATACCCATAATTCTTCCCATCAAATCGAACACTAATGGACTGCAAAGAATCATCCCCTCCCGTCATGATATCAAGACACCAAATTCAACACAAGATGCATAAGAAAACAATAAAACAGATCCAGAACCAAAACTAGGGCAGAAAATCAAAAATTTTGTACCCAATCAAAATCGAAATTAGTACACCAAAATAGGTCATGAAACGCAGCGGATTACTAGAGATTTGCAGCAATACAGAGACGAAATCCAAAAAATTCTAAAAAGCAAGGGAGCGCCTAGATGTGCCACCTACCAGTCGAATCAGAGATCTTCCTCTGATACCATGTAAGATTGGTGAAACATGACATTCAAAGAAATAACAAAGGTAGGAGAAGCTCAAGAATTGAATATCAAAAGTGAGTAGGGTTTTAAAAGAGATAGAAAATATATACAAGAAGACAACTAAAAGACTAAAAAGACAAAAGAGCCCTTAACTAAATAATATACATAAAATACTAATATTTTAATATGCTAACAGAAAAAAAAGTGTGATTCTATATTAAGCTCAATTATTATTATGTACATTGATTATCATGATGAAGGCTATTGTTAAGTTCGTTGTGATTGAACAATACATAGTTCTCCTATAATTTGTATACAAGCAAAGTCCATTACTTTGTAGTAGGAAGCAGAGTAAAGTAGATATTTTGTTGTTAGAATAAATAACAATAGGATGAGATTTCCTCTTATAGCAGTGACAAATTTCACTTTACTTCGTAACAATGGTTCAAACTTTTATGGAACTTAATAGTAAGAAAAAGAACATAAATTTTTCTTTGGTGAAAAAGATTTTGGTCGACATACGACGGTACTATGTCCACAATATTTATGCTTACTTCAATATCAAATTGTGTTTGTATATTTTCATTCTGTTAACAAAATTAACATATACACAACATTTCAATATTCTTTATATCACATAGAACTTCTTATGCTATAACCACGAAATAATTAAAATATTTTTAGAGCCAAAACCAAATTTGCACATGGTCCCCCGCGTGCGCCCGGCTACTAGTCATCAAAATACGACGAGATTCTATGTACGATAAAAGGTGAGGTTCGGCTCATGATTGTTCAAGCCACATTTGGCACCCAACCACTTGGACAGACTATCTGTGGTTCTTTGCATTCAACTCACGAACAAACTTCTATTTATCAATTTATCATCTTTATATTTCTCATGGATTATCCTTTTACATGTTCTAACTCGTTCTCTTACTTTTCTATTTTTAGATAAATTGTTCTTATGCTGAACTGAACTTTATTGTTGATTATATTCTTTTGATGCAAATCATATCATTTATGTTCCAATACGAGATCTCGTATGTTGGTTCATAAGCAAAGAACTATGTTCGGATTTATAGCTCATAAAGCAACATATTTTTTGTGGTTTACTAGGTCAGATGATATTATTGTTACCCATTAGACGCCTTTGGAAAGTTGGACCCTGGGATTGTGTCAATCTACTATTGGGCAGCAAAGGGTTGTTAGTTTAAGTATTCCGCTAAATACACATTGATCTAGGCACCACTTATAGTCAGAAGTTGGCTATGACCTGCGAGCTGCATGGGCATGCAGGGCACGTCTCTTTGTTTTGTGTAAGGTTGCTCCTCGTGGGGACGTATAGAGTAGAATCGTGGGAGCATACGGTTAGGTTCCTCATGTCTTCTTTAGATGTACATGTTTACTGAACTTTGCATCTTGAATATATTCAATCTCGTCGTGAACTTCTTCTTGTTTTTCAGATGCTTCGTTCATGAACTCCTAATTTGTTGAAACTCCATTTATTTCTTGATTTACTTGTAACTTTTTTAAGAATCCACTAAGCTATCAAAGACTTACTCCTCTATTCCTTCTGTCTGTCTATTCCTCAGAAAAAGATCAATTGACAACACGACTGAGTTGAAAGATCTAGAACATTATCTTAAAAAAATTTCAAAACTATGAGTTGTTTTGATTTAGAGTATATTAAATTAAGATGTAATAACTTATGTATCTTTAAAGACTTCCTCTGTAATATATGTAATAGCGTTAATTTAATATGATGGTGTTGTCCCTAAAAGCGAGGCCCCTACCTTTAAATATTTGATTATAACAATTTTTAATGTTTATTAATAACAAATTTCTTTAAATAACTCTATCCAAACATTACAACATGAGAAATTTAGATCAATTAACTATAAAAGCTATAAACTATATATTATACAACTATAATTATACAATTATAATGATATAACTATAGATGTAAACTAATTTAATTAACAATAATATATTAATATATATATATATATATATATACATATATATATATATATATATATATATATATATATCTATATATATATATATAAACAAGAAAAGTAATTTATATTGAAAAAAACAAGAAGAGTAGATGAGATATTTAATTTGGAGAGAAATTATTTGTGTTGATGTTGGTGAAAAAATGAAGAGGGTGGAACTATATATAGATGGATATATATTATTACAAACGGAATTTCCGTTTTAATAACCTTTTAGAAACGGAATTCTAGTTACTAAAAATTTTCAAAAAATTAAATTCCCGCCTCAACCTTTACAAACAGATATTCCGTTTATAAAAATATTCAAAATTTTCAATTTTGGCGGCTTGACTTTTACAAACGGAAATTCCGTTTGTAACAATTTTCGGAATTTTGAAAATTCCCGCCTTGACCTTTACAAACGAATTTCCGTTTGTAAAAGTATCATTTTTTTTAAAAGCCGCGTTTTTTTGTAATTTTTTTTTTATTAGTAGTACTTATTAGTAACGGAATTACTAATAGTTCTCAAACTTTTAGTAACAGAATTTCCGTTTGTAAAAACCTTGTTAGTGATTTTTAGTGACGAAAATTCCGTTTGTAATACTATTTCTTTTACTACAAACGGATTTTCCGTTACTAAAAGTAGTATTAAAGACAGAAATTCCGTTTCTTTTGATTCTATCTCTTAAACTTCTACTATTCAACCCGTGAACCTTTTGCATTATTACAAACGGAATATCTGTTTGTAAAATCCCATATCTGCATCTATAAATAGCAGCTTCAACCTCCCTCACAATCACTTACATCTTATTGTCCAGGTGCGTTTCAAATTAATATTATTCCGTAATTGTCATTATTTGTTTTTGTACTAATATTTGCTATATGTACGTACTCTTCTAATTATTTAAATTATCTTTTTTATTACTTAGATCTAAATCACTATTTTATCGCGATGCGGAGCCTGTGAGTTGAATTACCTGCACCAAATTCCGGTATGTCCTACATTTGATCATATATATATCCAGTTATTAAATTTATCCAGCTTTGTAGCATATAAACGCAATGTATTTGCATGATGATAGAAGTTGGATGTATGATATGAAATACCATAATGGTGATTTGAAGGATAGTTTCGCATACGGTGTGCAAAAAATTCTGGAGTTTGCTTTATGCCAAGTAGATTATCTTGATTAGCAAAATTATCCTAGATGTCCCTGTAGGAAATACAACAATAGAAAGTTCTTGAACCCCGATCAGATTTCAATTCACTTATGTAGATGGGGTTTCGTCCCTTAGTACTATACTTGGGTAGCACATGGTGAAAGTAGTCATGTCTTTCACCCATCGACTTCCGGGGTAGGACATACATCAGACGAAACCATAGTAGATGATATTGAGGGTGATGAGGACCAGAATCCTTTTAGTGAGTTGGTATACGTTGCATTTCAAGTAGATAGAGATTTAGTAGAAGAGGAACCAAACCTTGAGGCTAGACAGTTCTATGAATTGCTAAGGCAATCAGAGGAGCGCTTGCAAAGTGATAAAGATAACACTGTGGTGCAGTGGGTGGTAGAATTTCTTGTCGTGCATAATGTTCATAATATTCCCGTTACCGCGTGCAATAAGTTTTTACATCTAGCCAAGGATGATGTCCGGGTTTGGGTCTTGGGTACAAAACATATGACGTTTGTGTCAACAATTGTTTTTTGTTCTACGGAGACTTTGAAAGTAGCAAGTATACAGAATGTCTCGAATGCGGTGAGGCTAGATATAGGATGGGTAAGAAGAAACCAATCAGTCGTAAAAAGTTGTGGTACTTCCCTATAATTCCTCGCCTTCAGCGTCTATACATGTCTGCGACTATTGCTCACATATGACATGGCATACGAAATGTAGTGGTTCGAATGAAAAAATGATTCATCTAGCATGCAGAGAAGCATGGAAATACTTTGACTGTGTTCATCCTGAGTTTGCTTCAGAACCTCGAAACATTCGTCTGGGACTCTGTAGCGATGGATTTACTCCATTCGGTAGTTCAACAGTCCCCTATTCTTGTTGGCCCGTGTTCGTTACTCCTTATAATCTACCACCAGATCTTTGCATGCGTCAGGAGTATATCTTTTTGAGTTTGATTATATCAGGACCAAAAAGCCCAGGATAGAACATTAACGTGTTGCTTCGCCCGTTAATTGATGACTTGAAGGAGTTATGGGTTAACGGTGTGGACACGTATGACAGGCATCTGAAGCAGAAGTTTCGACTATTTGCCGCGCTAATATGGACATCAGTGATTATCCAGCATATGCCATGTTGTCGTAGTGGAGCACTGCAGGTCGATTGTCTTGTCCATATTGCATGGAAAATACACAGGCCTTTCAGTTGAAGCATGGGCGAAAGACGTGTTTCTTTGACTGTCATTGTTGATTTCTACCTCCAGATCATGTTTAGAGGAGAAACAAAAGAGATTTCATCAAGAGGAGACAGGAGTTTAATGAGCCTGCTCCTAGGAGGTCAGGTATTGAGATGAGAGCTATTGTTGATGATCTTCTAGAGGAAATGGATCCTAGATATCACCTCAAGGTTATGGGGTATCACATAATTGGTGTGGTAGAAGCATTTTCTGGGAACTTCCGTATTGGGAGACTAACTTAATACGCCATAACCTTGATGTCATGCATTGTGAGAAGCTTTTTTTTGACAACATCAAGAACACTTTGATGGATGACTCTGATAAGTCAAAGGATAATTTTAATGCAAGACGAGACTTAGAAATCCTGACGAGACAAAAAGAGTTGTTCTTGAAGGAAGGTGCAGATGGGAAATTCTATAAGCAGAAGGCAACATACTGTCTCAACAGAGATCAAAAAAGGCTAGTTCTAGAGTGGTTGAAAGGTCTTCGTTTTCCAGATGGGTATGCTTCCAACATCTGTGTTCAGATGCCGCAGCTCAAACTCACCCAGATGAAGAGTCACGATTGTCACGTGTTCATGCAGCGGCTAATACCAATTGCATTTCGAGATTTTCTCCCTGATGCTGTTTGGGGTCTACTAGCTGAAATCAGTCTATTCTTCAGAACTCTATGTTCGTCGGAGCTCAGAATGTCAGATATGGAGAGACTAGAGAGCTCGATTGTAGAAACAATGTGCATGTTGGAGAAGATATTTCCACCCGCCTTTTTTGATTCAATGGAGCACTTAGCCATTCACCTCCCATACGAGGCGAAAGTGGGATGTACCGTGCAATACCGATGGATGTATCCATTTGAGAGGTAATATCTATTTTTAATTGAAATGAATCATTGTTTGTGTTATTTGAGTTTTCTTGAGTGTTAACTCTAAATTGTTTAATTGCAGGCGAATGTTTGAGTTGAAAAGATCAGCAGGTAATAAAGCCCGGGTGGAAGGTTCCATCTGCCACGTATACTTGTTGTCCGAAATGACACACATTGTCTCTCAGTATTTTGGTGATGGAGTCGAAACTAGATACAATCGACTTAATAGAAATGAGACTGCACTGATTGATGACTATGCTGGATAGCTCTCAATCTTTCATAAGCAAGGCAAACCAATTGGGTACGTTCAGCAGCGGCGATTCCTAACTGAATCGGAATTCAGACTAATTGAGTTGTATACACTCTTGAATTGCCCCGGAGTGGATGGCTGGGTCATGTAAGAGTTATTTAAATTTATATCGTTTCTAATGAAAAACATGTGGTATCTACTTGTTTCCAAATATAACTCTTTAAAAATTATATCTTTTACAGATTGTTTCAACAGCAAATGTGTCAGGCCTGAACGAACAACAAACTCAAACTAAACAGAATGCTCTGTTCGTCGAGTGGCTCAAGAATACGGCGCGATCGGGTTACTACGAAGTTGACACACGGCTAAATGCATTGATTCAGGGGCCATCGGCTATGGCCAAGACATACAAAGGGTACAAAGTCAATGGGTTTAGATTTCATACGGAGTTGCACAGTATTGGGAGCGCAACAATGAAAAGTGGTGTGTGTGTGAAGGCAAGTCTTGGATCAGAAGAGGACACTAATTTCTATGGCATGATCCAAGATATATTGGAAGTTGATTTCTGGGGTTACGGGAGACAGCAAACTATTGTGTACTTCAGGTGCGATTGGTATGATATTCCCAAGTCGTCTCCGTTTAACTCCCGTTAACGACTAGTCGACATCAATCCTCGATCACGTCTACAAACCAACGAGCCATTCATATTCGCCAATCAGTCTCAACAAGTCTAGTACACACCATACCCATCTGCAAGGCATTTTGCAGCTCGTAGGGGATGGTAGGCAGTGTGCACAACCAGAGCGAGATATGTCATTGACACTACTGCACTGCTCGAAGGGAATGCAAGCGAAACAGAAGATACTACTGTGGAGACCGAGATACTTCAAGATGCAGAACCAAGTTGGGCCATCGATGTTGATCCTGAGAGCCACGATTACAATCTACCTATTGCATTGGCTGATACAGAACTTCAAGTAGTAGATCCGGTAGATAGCGAGGAATCAGACGATGACGATGATTAAGATTGTAATAATCAGTAGTTTTTTAATTTGTTGTTTGCCTATTTGAACTACCAATGTTAATTTAGTGTTTGTCTATTATCTTGGACGCAATCGTGATCAATTTTAATTGACTATGTCATGTATAGAGTCGCATATTAATAATCATAAACGACAACAAATGAATAATAATTAGATTGCAAACAAACAATTTAAAAAAATCATTCCAAACACAAGTTAACTACTAAATATAAAATACATGAAATGAATAAAAAGTTCTCCGATAAACGCTAAAACATCTACAGCTAAAACATCAACTCCTACTCCTCCTCCTCCTCATCATAACTCTCCTCACCGTCTGACCTCAAATCCTCGGGGTCGAGAGTGGCGGGCAAAGGTCCACTAGGCACAGTCCCTGAAACTGCAGCCACCCGGTCACCTACACCATGGCATGAGTTCAATAACTGGTCCATGGTGAACTCCGATGCAAAATCGTCCAGGTTCTGAGTGGCTGCTAAGTCAACCGCAGGTCCAGGAGTAGTCGATGGACCTGGCTGAGTAGATGGACCAGGCTGAGTCGATGGGCCTGCCTGAGCATATGGGCCCTGCTGCATCTGGCTCCACTGCTGGTGCATCTGGCTCCACTGCTCCTGCATTTAAGTGAACTGCGCATGCATCTGAGAGAACTGCGCCTTCAACTGACTGTCCTCTCGCATGACATCCTGCACTATGCTCTTCCCCTTCGTTGACTCCTTGCGAAGGGGGACACCGAAAGCCTCAGGATCCAAGTCATAGCCAAATCCCCTCAACCTGTTCTTGTACGGCCCTCCTTGTGCATCCGCCCAAACTGCCACGTCGAACTGGGGCCACGTCAACCTATCAGTCCCGTGCACCTGTAGGCAGTGTCGGGTATAGTTCTCCTATAGCAAAAGGGAAACTATTGTAAGTAATATGTATTATATATGCCTGTTAACTACTAATTGTAAATGAGAAACTCACAAAAATGATCTGGTTTTGGTCGTTGATGAAATGAAGCGACCAATCAGGATTTGTCGTGGTCCTGGTCGCCAGCCACGCGTCCAGGTAAGAAACAGGTGTCTCCGGGTTAGCTGCTTGCTGTTAATAACAAAACCAATACAAATAGACTCATTCAGATCCCAAAACAATATAATCACCATATATCAGCATCACAATGTCAACCATCAAGTCCCTAATTATTATCATAAATCCAAATGCATAATCCGAGTAACAATCAAAATCATAATCATATTCATATATATTCAGACTCAAAATCATAATCATGTTCATAATGAAAAACATAGTCATATTCATACTCAAAATCATAATCATGTTCATAATGGAAAACATACTCATATTCATAATCAAAATCATAATCATATTGATAAACTAGTTATCCTAAAGTCAACTATTATAACAATATAATTATCAAAATAATAATCTTAATTGTAATCATTTATAACTGCACTAATTCATATTTGCTTAAGTAAGACAAATATAAATGCAAACGTACCCGTCTCATGTGATGATCCTGCGTGCTGATAGAGCCCCCACGATAATTGTAATCGTTCCCCTTCTTCTTGTTCGCCCTCGCCTTCTCCGACTTCTCCTTTGTCTCAGTCTTGTCCCAATGGACAATGAACCAAGGAAGAATACGGGGCGGAATCCAACAGAGGTTATCCTGGTAGCGCGGATCGTGTCGTCTGGCGTAATAGCACATCTTCGCCCTGTTAACCTCGCCCTTAAAACGGTTGCGCGCAATCGCAGTGAAACCTCTGTAAATCATATCAGTCTGGCTGGGATCCCACTGATAGATCGACTACAAAACAATTATAAACAGTTAGAATAACAGGAATAACACTTTAGTCATAACAATAAATATAGAAGTTAATTATATATATATATATATATGTACCCGAAAACGATCCGAGAATGCCGCCCTGTCCTGATCTGGAATGTCGGAGTAAGTCGCCCAATGTCCAGTCATCAAACTCTTCACCGTCTTGCTGATCGTGCGAACCACTCTCTGGCGATCATTCTATATGTCAAACTGATCCCTGGAGATCCAGATCCTGTCCTCTGCACGACTAGCAAGCTGATCGGCTACAGCCATACCCCGTACGGGTCGTCTCGGAGCAGAGGGGCCAGCTGCATCTGCGTGGCATGCCTATGAGGGGCCAGCTGCATCAGGGGTTGCCAGAGGAGGGACAATCGGTGGTGGGCCTGCTGATGCAGTACGAACACAGGACGTGGTACACGAGCAGCTCCATGTGATGACATCGGAGATCCCATTAGATTGGCCCGATGGAGACCATGGGATATACGAGACCCTACAGATGTGCCAACCGATCCTCCTGCAGGTGCCCCAACGGATCCTCCCGCTGACCCTCCAGGAGATGGAACACTAGAACGATGTGGCCGAGGGGCGGACACCGTCCCAAGAGGTACGCTGGAAGGCGGACTGGGAACAATGGCCGGTCGAAGTGGAGGTGTCGACCCGGTCAGTGTCCGGTAGCGCGATGTCGCCACAGATGACGCAGAACCGGGCTGGTCATCACCGGGAGAAGACCGACTGCGAGGCGTTGCTCCTGGGACAGCCTGTCCTGCTGCATCGCTTGGTACATGTCCATCTGCCCCACCAGCAGTAGTAGACTGTCTTCTACGAGTCGTGATCTTCAATTTCCTCTTCGCTCCGGCGGAACCTGACTCACGTGGTGGCTGCTGATCTGCCATCTGTAACATTTACATACAATGTTAATCAATAACAGTAGCTAGCAATAATTTCACTAATTATCAAAACGACAGCAATAACTGTCTCTCCAATTTAATTACAACTAAAACTCGCCTTAAAACACCAAACAAACCAACTAAAAATGCAGAACACCATATTTAGACATTTAAATTCCGATTGTACGTACTAATTAATTAACATCATAAACTCAATATAAACGATAAATTCAAAATCAAACAACAAACGTGACGTATTATCCATTTAATTACATAGCATTAATGTCGTAACATGCAACATAAATGAATAATTACATAAACAATCGATAACACACAATAAAAACGATAATATCAACACGATTTACCGACTATATATACTACAACAATATAATTATCACTAAAATATCAATTTATCACATGAAATAACTCCAAAACGCGATAAATACATAATACGAACGGTAAAAAACGTAAATAACACAATTTAATCGGTGAAAATAACTCCAACACGCGATAACACATAATACGAACGGTAAAAAACGTAAATAACACAATTTAATCGGTGAAAATAACTCGAAAATGCGATAAATACATAATATGAACGGTAAAAAATGTAAATAACACAATTTAATCGGTTAAAATAACGTACCTTACGAGTTATAAGGATGAATTCGCGTTTATACGGACGAAAATTGCGTTTTTGGAGGAGAAAATCGCGTTTTTTGAGAGTTTTTTTTGGTTTGCAAATGAATAGTGACGGATTTTATCCGTTTTTATATACCGAATTATTACAAACGGATATTCCGTTTGTAATAATGTTATTACAAACGGATATTCCATTTGTAATAACGTTATTACAAACGAAAAATCCGTTTGTAATAACGGCATGCAAAAGTGACGGATTTTCCTTCACTTTTGCCGTTACTAGTGACGGAATATCCGTTACTAGTAATTTCGGGCACCATAAACGGGCTGCCCGTTTCTGGTGCCCGAGAGTCGTCTGCCTGTTTCTGGTGCCCGAGAGTCATTTGTGCGCCATTTTTTGTTTTTGGCGTCCAAACTATTAGAGACGGAAAATCCGCCTCTAATAGTTACAAACGGGATATCCGTTTGTAATAATACTATTAGAGACGGATTTTCGTCTCTAATAGTTTTTGCACTTTTACAAATGGATTTTCTGTTTGTATAAGTTTTTTACTTATAAAAACGGAAAATCCGTTTCTAAAAACCAACTTTTACAAACGGATTTTTGCCCGTTTGTTAAACTCGGTCTCTAATCAGCGAATTTCTAGTAGTGAAACTCTATATGCTCTTGATTTTCCTTCTAGAAAAACAATTCATATAAGAACTCACACACACACACACATATGTGTTCAGAATATGAAATATATTATGCACTTAAAAAAGAAGTAACTTTTTTGAAATATCTAATCTTTCTGTAGTATAACTTTTTCATAAAATAAATATATATTATCAAATTTTCAAAACTTTCTACCTTTATAATTATAATTACCTTTGTCTCAGTTTGTTAGTGATTTTAAAATTTTATTATAAAGAAATTATTACTTCACATATCTTCGTTTTAGAATAATACTCATCACTCGAACATTTTAAAGGTACTAAATGTAAATAATCTTTTTAGCGATTTTATTTATGTTCATTATCTCAAACTAGAACGTGTATGGTACTGCTTCATAGGTTGAAATATAAATGCATTTGAACAAATAAACATATACTCATTCATTTAAGTTTTTTATTTTTTATTTTTTTATCCCAGACGGCTATAAATGGCAGCATTAACCAAACCCGATAAAGTTTTCTTCGCAAAACTCACACTCACATTTTTCATTTGTCTCTACCAACAAATTAAAGAAGAATAAGAAGAAGAAGAAAGTGAATTCTCTAGTTGACCTAGCTTTTGTAACAATTTTAGTTATTTTTCATTTTATTTTTATGATAAATGATGAAGAAACATCATATGAATGTGCTACTTTGTTTACAGGTTTCAGAATATGTGTTCTAATTTTTTCACTTTGGGATTGAATTTGGCATTTGCTTTTTTTACGTACAAGTATTTTAAATAATAATGATACTATTTCAAGTATGTTTGTATTTTATTTCATGTAGTCATTAGCGTGCTAAGATTGAAAACTTTGATTCCGACACAACCAACGTCATTCAAACTTTTTATAAAGTGTAACATGATATCCATTTACATTTTGGATCGCATATTTTCTCAAAAACTGTTAATAGTATTAATATTTCCTCGACTAAGAAAGGTGTTACAATTTCCTCTCTTGCTTAGGTATTGATCTTGGGGGAAGAGATTAAGCTAATTGAGGAAGTAGTTGAAAATATTTCTAAAGGATATATGAGTTTTGCTTGGACTCAAGGGAGAAGTTTTTAATTGTTAATGGCAAAGCTGTAAAACGCTAAGCTGTTGGAACGACTGGAATGGATCAGACCAAATGCTAAACCTATAAGAAGAGTTGATTCATTTGTTCATTTAACCTTCGAGTATATTGTAATACCAGTGTTTTCAAAACCAGACCGGTCAGTGAATCAATAGCCTTAATGGTTAGAGATTTTACTGGTTGAACCGGTTTAACCACTAGGCGAACCGGTACAAGATGTATTTTTATCTTTTCAATTGTTCATTATAAACAAGTATGGAATAAAGATATTTAAAATAATCTAAAATGAAATTATTCAATCATCAAATGTTCAAAATATTATAGTCCCCCAATCATATCAAATCAAATATCCAAGTAAATAATATATACTCACAACTCACGTAAATATATGCATAAACAAAAATAATTTAAATGTTAATAATTAACTTTACAACCTTGATTGATATAATGCGTGTTTAGTCGAAATTTAATTTTTAATTTTTTATACCTTATAATTTTCTCAATCAAGTTTAACTTAATTATGAAGCCTTTAATTTTATATTTTTGAGTCTTTAAACTTTCATTCTTTTTTTTTTCTACTACTTCATTTATGTGCTTTATGGTCAAAATTGTGAGACCGATTTTACCATCATTTTCATTTTTATCTTCCCAAAATAAAGGCTATCAATGCATTAAATAGATTTACTATCTCCTCTCTCACCTCTTTTATATTTTCCATTATTAAATAAATTTACTACCTCATTTCTCGCCATTTTTCAAATTCTCAAGATAGACAACTAATGAATACAATAATTTCACTTCCTTAATTCACTTCATTTACCCTTTTCATTAAGATTGCTTTGACCAAGAATACCATTCTTCTCTTCTTTACTTGATTAAAATTCTTCTTCAAGAGCTTGACTTTGTCTCTAAAGTCTCACCATTCTTCTTCATTTCTTCTTCAAATCTTCTTCTTTCACACCGAATCTCAAGAAAGGGGAAAAGATAACTGAACATTAGGGTTTTAGGAGAAAAGAGGTGTCCAGTTCCAGTCGAGAAGATGGAATTCAGGCGATGTGTAATTAATTTGTTGGTATAAAATCATCATTTTCAGTTTTTTTTGTTTATGGAGGCAGTGGTTCGAACCGCGAAAACCGGTTACTGGTTCCCGAGTTTGCACCGGTTTTGAGCGGTTCATAGCGGTTCGGATTACAGATGGTTTTGAATGCCAAACCGGATCGAAAGAGGGGCCGGTCACCGGTTAAAACGGTTCGGCCGGCTGGTCCGGTCCAGTTATGATAACACTGTGTAATACTAATCATAAGAAAGGTTCATGGTTAGTTTCACAGGTTAGTTTCATTGAGGAAAAGGTTTAATCCTTGTTCCGGTTTAAGTTTAATAGTTGGTTAGAGTGAGTCGTTGTTCCATAGTCCCAATCAAACTTAACCAGAAGAGTCCAAAAAGATTGAAGGACTTCAGACGAGGTAGGAAATCTTCACCAACACGAAGTAAAAGTAGCAAAGCTGTATCTAATAGGTTCTAACTTGAAGGAGTTTCGAAGTGTTAAAGTCAAGTCTGGTAAGTGTAAATCCATTGATACTCTGAAAGAGGTCTGAAGTATTAAGCATGCAAGCTCGTGGAGTAAGAAAGTTGTCCGAACCATGTAAAAACATGGTGTGTTTGCTTATTTAGAGCAACAAATAACTATAATCTTATGCAGAAAGAGTTTTTCAATGTAAATAAACAAAACTGTTTTATTAAAGTCTGATTAACAGTTTGAAGTTTAGTTTGAACTTGTGATCCTTTTATATATCTTCAAGTTTTCTGCAAAACAATATCAAACAATCGGCATCAAGAGCCACGTCATCGATATACTAGTGAACAATTTTGGAGAAATTACAGTATTTTGCAGGTATGGAGAAAGAAAATCTGGGATGGCCAATAAATCATCCGCCGATTATTACCAACGGAAACTATCATCATTGGAAAGTTCGTATGGTTGTTTTTATCAAGAGTCTCAATACAAGGACATGGGCATTTATTATAAAAGGATAGAGTCCACCAGTTGATGAGGATGGAAATGTCAAAAATTGAAGAAGAATGGACTGATGCAGAGAATGATCTGGTAAGTTGCGACTGCAGAGCACTTCATCCAATGCTAATTAGTGTTGACAATGACAACCTCAATCTTTTCCTAGAATGTGCCTCTGCTAAAGATGCTTCGAACACACTCATGGTTGCACACAAAGGCGCACCAAATAGCATGGACCTTCAAGAGGTAACAAAAAACCTGGAAGTCAAAGGTATGAACCACAATTCCTCCAACTCTGAGTTCGAAATTTAAATAAATTCCACTGCTACTAATGATCTTAAATTCGAAAGGAAGGGAAAGGATATTTAATGCAGGAAATGTCGGGGTTTTGGATACAAAAAGGCAGAATGTTCCAATAACCAAAGCAACAATGTTAAAGAGTGTGTCATCACCAGTGCAACGATTAAGGACAGCCAGAAAGATGATCCTTCTCCAGCATCCACTATCTTATCACCTGTTAAAACATCAGCAGTTGAAACTACGCTATCAGAAGTTGACGGAATCTCTCAACGACTCTAATTATGAGTCACAAGGCAAATCTAGCGAACTTGATGTTGCATACTTTAGGACTGAATATCTTGAAAACTTGTGCAATAAGTCTCACCTTGATAAATTCTGGTCTTAAACAGGAAAAGAAACTTTGGTGTAAAGAAAAAGAGCAAGTGTAGGAATATCTTGATGAATCTAAGAAAGAAAAAGAGAAACTGTAGAAAGATCTTGACGAATCAAAGACTACAATTTCACTGCTCAAACTGAACGTGAATGAAGCTCAAACCACACTTGATGAGGTCCAAAAGAATGTCAAGATGATAAGTTCAGGGACTGAGAAACTCAAAGAAGTTCTTGATCTACAACATTCAAATGAAGGCAGATCTGTGGAACCAAATCAATTTAATTCCAATTCTCGTTACACTTGGTATGTAGAGGACAGGAACAAGTTCGACTTTGTTTTGGTATGTCACTATTGTGGAGTTAAAGGTCACAAACGGTCTAATTGATATCAAATCCAAGTATAGCCCTGCATTAAACCAACATAAACTATGAGGCTTACCATAGAGGACCACTGCATATTGCAAATCAATGGAAAGACAGCAAATCAAATGATGGGGTAAACAATTTCAATTTTAATGCCTTCTCAAAAGTTCAAGAAAGAGTTTTTGATGCCTGGTACATTGATAGTGGGAGTTCCATACACATCACTGGTAACAAAAAGATTTTATCAAACTTTGCAAAAACTTTAGTTGGCAATGTTCTATGTGGTGATGGAATTTTCTGTCTTATATCTAGCAATAGTAGTTTGATAAAATCTTTTTGTTACCAGTGATGTGTATGGAACTCCCACTATCAAAGCTAGTCTTACCCTACATAACATCTTTTATGCTGAAAAATTCCAGAAAAACTTGACAAGTGTTAGTCAATTGTGTGATATGAATTTTTTTGTATGCTTTAACCACAATGACTGCTTTGTCAAGAATGAAAAAGGATTTGTGTTATGCAAATGACCAGATGTGCTAATAATTGCTTCAAAGTGTGTAAGTTGCAACAGAGTAATACCCGGTTACAACTCACCCCTATGTCAGATTAAATCTGTGTTCTGACAGCTCCAACAAAACAAACATATTATTAGTTGTGGGCTGATGCCAATGGAGTACTTGGCTGAGTATATTCTATTGGTTCAAAAATATTAATGTTGATATCTTACAAAAAAGTATTTTTGTCTACAAAAACGTGAGTTTGAATTACTTGATGATCTTGATTAGATATATTGCTTGCACTGATGACTGTTTTGATTCACTAAAATGTCATTCGATTCATGTGTGTAGTGATCATGGTTCGAAATTTTAGTTGATCAACCTTCTTATTGAATGTGTGAAAGCTATCAGTTTCATATACCATGCGCCTACTCAATTGGAAAGAGCTACCATTCATGAAATAAAATGATGAGTGAAAGCTACCAATACTTGGTGTATTTTTTTCTAATGCATGAAAAATTTTCAAGGTTGACTTGGTTGTGTAACTTAATGTTCTCTACTAAATTTACATATCTTTTGAATTTGGTTATTGATGCGAAACTTTCATCTCATGATCTCATCATTTCATGCAAAAGTTGGCACAATTTGAATTGTTCACGCTGCTTTTCTTGTCTTACATACCCTGTGATGATTGTCATTCAAAGCTTTTACTCTCAAAAGTTTTTGAAAGTTTCAAATTTAGTGTATCTATGATGCGATATGGAAATGTATCATGGCGCAAGTGATTCACCGAAGCGACGAGACCTTGAAAGCTGCTTAAATTTGGAAGATTATCTCATTAATTTTTCTCTTTCCTGGAATCCATTTTAGACTAGTGTTTTACATTGGGTAACTTATCTTCTTTTGTTTAACTGTTTTTGTTTTTTAATAGAAGTATGTTTCATTTATTTTCTATTTTCTTTCGTTATTCTTTTTAACTTTTTAGATTTTTACTTCTTGGATTTGGTCACCTAGTCTTTGTAAGTTTTCTATGCAGAAATTGAAGTTCCAAATCTCTATTGCTCTCGGTCGTTCTATAATGGCAAGAGTGAAGTACGATGTTCGCAAATCAGTTACAACACCAAAGGCCCAATTTGTTGTGAAGTCTCATGTCTCAATAATTTTTCTTTAAAAAAAAAGGGTGTTCCTACCCCAATTGCGTCTACTGAAACAGAGATGCCACATGATTCCTTTGCTCACACTGCTACCATCACTCAGACCCATATGAAAAGTCTACCCATATGAAAAGTCTGTTCGGAACTGTCCTTTATGGGAAAATCATACATTGAGGTATATAATTTTTCATAAACTGGTTCATTCCTTGGCATTTTTGTCTATTATTCCACGGACTATCATTGACTTATTTTGTCAAAATGGGGGAGAAGATAGCATGGGGGAGATATCTTGAAGTCTCGGGGAGTTGAAGTTTATAACAATCTCTTGTGTGAAATGCTTACTTCTGATGTAATTGTTGCAACTCATGTTTTGATTGTTCTAACTTGTACTACAGCTCCAAGATTTTTTCACAATGGTGTTTTGCCAATATAACCCAATGGGGAAGACTGTTAGAACCAGAATTTTGTTATCTGGTGTTTAAACGGTTAGGTTGTCTTATATTGTTTAAACAACCATTTGTGGTTAAGTTGTTTAGCTATGCCATTATTTAATTATGGCTTAATTCATTATGTCTCTTGGAGTTCTCATTTGATTTAGCACGATTGACTTATGAGATCATGTGATAAGCCTTGATTAATTCCGTCCTTAATAAGTTAAACACGTGTTGATCTTATATGGTTAAGATGTTACTTATGGTACAATTTAAGGAAGAAAAGATATGTTACAATTATTATTTATGCTTGCCTATATTGATTAGGATTCTATGAAGATTGAATGAGTAATTTTTGTGCCTTAATTGAGTAAGATTGGGTTAGTTCCTTATCCGAATATCCCATGAGATTGTGTATATCATTTATGAAGATTGTGTTTCTTTTTCATGATATCAAAATATTAGATTAAGGAAATATGTGATTGATTCCTAAATCACTTTACGATCTTTTGCAAAGCACGTGGATTGAATATTCGTACTTATGTGCAAGAAAGTCATGGTATGGTAATATTCTTATTTTCCATAATTTCGTTAATTGTGAAATTGTCTTATGCTGATGCAACTGCAATATCTGCTGTTACAACAACAACACGCTTTCATACTTTTATATTACGCAACTTGTGTTTTGCTCCTCTGCTTTTTACTTAGCTTTATTAATTAACTTATGAGTTCTTTAATTAAGAATGACTTAATGAGGATATCATCTAAAGAGTTAATTAACTAATTGTTTCACATTTTTAAGAAAGTATTTATTCAACTCACGATCTAATTAATTCCTAAAAGGTATTTTTCTATGATTTAATTATTTTCGTATTGTCTAGGATTCAGTTTACGTATTTAAATAGGATTAAATGATTGATGAGTTACTTTGTTTCCATCTTTGAGAGATAAAGCTTATCTTAGGATGCAATTCTATCTTATTTAGGATAAGGAAAGATTTACGTAACTTATCTATTCTTTGGAAAACTTATCCTTTTATTCCTGAATATATTCGGCTGATCTTTTTACTTGGAGAATAGGTTTGTGTATATGGTCTATTTCAGGATCGTTCATCAAGAAGATAAAGACCGAATACAATCTGGAAAATTCTGAAAGTTGTAAAATGTGTAAGCTGTTGCAACAGCTGGAATGGATTAGACCAAATGCTAAACCTATAAATATAAGAGTTGATTCATTTGTTTCATTTAACCTTTGAGCGTACTGTAATACAAATCATAAGAAAGGTCCATTGTTAGTTTCAAAGGTTAATTTGAACTAGTGAACATTGTATATATCTTCAAGTTTTATGCAAAATAATATCTAACAGGTTTAAATCGTGAGAAAAAGACAGAGCAATATTTCAATATACAATACAACATAAGAAAAAAAAATTATTTTTAATGCCCTAACTTTGCACAATAATTGCACATCATAAAGACAAAAATTTTTCTTACGTTATCTCAAATTTACAATCATGTACACTTTTCTCAGGCAAAAGAGTTTCACGTTGTTTCATTATTTTGTCACCCCCAACGCTTCCTTTTTCGTACTCCTTATTCGGTCCATTATCTTATCTCTATGCACGAGTATCGTATGCATCAACATTTGATAACAATATCAATGTCGTAGCTGCTACTTCTTCCTTCATTACAGCACAATCTTTGAAAAAAATTCTTGCTCCAAAAGAAGGAATCACTATGAATAATTAAACGTCAAAATTTAAGCCAGTTATTCATAACTAAATTAAAGGACCATCTTTAAATAAATAAAAAAAAAAAGAAATGTTGAAATGAATTTCATTTTCTATAAGGAATACGTAATTACCAAAGGCTCCAGTACATTCACCATCTTTGTTAGAGGTTTCGGATCGTTTGGCTTACTTGAGTGTAGTAAGAATCCTGCCACCTCAACCAACGATACCTCAACCAACGATATAAACTCTCTCTTCTGATAATAATAAAACTGTTGAAAATAGAGCTTCAATACAAATTAGGTTAGTTAAGTACGCCATTGGTTTTTCTTCCCACATAAATTGCACAAACCTTGCAACAAATAACTATTAAAGATTGCAAAAAATAAATGAACTTCTGAACCTTATGAACTACTGGTTTCTCGCGTTTCCTTTTCATCAAGGTCCCTCCGCTGAGTCGCTCTAACAATGGAAAATTATACATTCTATGGAATATAGGAGGATTGACATCTTATTCTATTGAGTCGATAGAGTGCTCTATTTCCTCCTCAAGTTTGCGAATTATAAGACTCCATTTTTCACCACCTTATTTTCCAGCTTTACGTAATAGGAATTGACATCATCAGATGTGAGCTGTATACAAATAATTGTTGGTGCTACGATACGTTTAAATCAAAACATATAACAAATACCTCCAGATACAAACATAAACTTGCAACAGATTACAAATTACAAGAGTGCATAAACTTAAACAAGAAACACCTCAAAGGATTTGCAGAAAATGATGATGATTCAGACGAGGCAAGGGTTTGACCCTTTCCCCTTAAGTTCAATATGTCCGGCTAATTGCTTCGAGCCCTCAAACGACACCGAACTCCAAGGTACAACGTCTATCGCCTGGAATACTTTGAAGCAGAAGATATTCCCTCAGTCGAACTTTTGTGATATTTGCAGAACGCTTTAGTGTATGATATGCTATGAGATGATTTGTTTGTGTGTGTTCAACAAGCAGCCTGCAGGCCTGTTTATAGGGGGGAAAACCGTGTAACAGCAATTCACCATTAAGGGGGAGAGTAATCAGGCCATTTAACTCTCAGCCAAAACGTTCGTAACGTTTCAAAGTTAAAGCCTCTCCATTAATCCGTGATTAAGTGTGCGATTAAAGAGGTTGACTGATTTTAAATTTAAAAAAAAAATTAAATCAGTTTATTTTATTTATTCTCAAAACAAATAAAATTTCAACAAAAGATTTAGGCTGCCTTCCCGGCAGGGACACGCGCGACGCGACAAGGCGAGGCGAGTCGAGTCGAGACGGACGGACGACGACGACGACGCGAGGAGCCAATCTTCTTCAAGTTCACTACACCCTCTTGATGCTTGTTTGTAGATAAACATTCTCAAACAATGAACTTTTTCCAATGTGGGACAATTCCCACATACAATTTCATTCACACACTTAATTTTATTTTATTTGGGCTTTCTCAATTAGGCCCAAAGATATTTGGCCTCAATGCCAAAAATAACATTCCAACAATCCCCCACATGAATGTAATTGGCTGAAAATGCACATGAGCCTAGCAATGCTATATGCAATTCAAGAGTTCTGCAGGAACTTGTTGCATCAGGAAAGGTGGTTATCAGCCTTGAACCTTCCTTAGTGAAATACCATCGGATATACTTGCCAATCAGTGGACGCGATGCCTTGAATTGTTCGGCGTTTTGTGTATACCAAGACAATGATACTCACACAACTCATTCCAATATCACATTAGTCCATTCGTTGTGTCCATTTTGGCCGTGGAGTGCCTTGTAATCTTTCATCGAATGCTCTAGAGATTTAGCCCTTTAAATCATCTCATAGAAGCGGCCCCCTTCTCATTCGATATAGGTGATCTCTCATAAAGGATATCCTGTCATATCCCACTTGTATTCACAAGTCATGAGGATCATTAAAACTTATAGTTTTCCTTACCATGTACAGGTCTATCACTCTTTCATCATAGGAATAGGGTAGGGACTCGATTCCCCGAGTGCTTTATTCGACCTCATGTCCACAATTCGGTTGTCCCATTAAACTTGCAAATTGGGATTTCCAATTCAAGTTGGGTTGCCATCATGGATGTAAGTCTTTCATGGGCTTCAATCCCATTCCCCTCGATGAATTTACTACTAAGTCTTTCTGAAGACCTTCCGTCAATGGGTCTGCTAGATTTTCTTTAGATCTCACTAAAGATATCACATCAGTTTTCAGTAACTGACGTACGCTTTTGTGTCTTCGACGAATATGTCGAGACTTCCCATTATATATGCTATTTTGGGCTCTTCCTATAGCTGCAGTACTATCACAGTGTATGCTAATAGGAGGCACTGGTTTTGGCCACATCGGAATATCTTGAAGAAAATTCCGAAGCCAATCAGCCTCATCTGCCGTGAGATCTAACGCTATGAATTCTGATTCCATGGTTGATCTAGCTATGCAGGTTTGCTTACACGATTTCCATGAAATCGAAGCACCTCCAATGGTGAATACATATCCACTCGTGGAATGTATATTCTTGGAATCCGCTATCCAGTTTGCATCAGAATATCCTTCTATGACCACTGGATCTCTGGTATAATGCAATCCATAGTTAGCAGTGTATCTCAGATATCTGAGAACTCTAACTATCGCTTTCCAATGCTCTTCATTTGGATTGATTGTATACCTGCTCAGTCTATTTACTGAGTTTGCGATATTAGGTCTAGTGCAGTTCATGAGATACATTAGACTGCCTATGATCCTTGAATATTCCAATTGACGCACACCTTCTCCAGGATTTTTGTGCGTATTGAACATCACTTCAATTGGTGTTCTTGCTATGGCGTCACTTCCTTTGTCGAATTTATCAAGAATTTTCTCGATGTAATGACTTTGGAAAAGTGTATACCCATCTGAAGTCTTGGTGATTTTCATCCCAAGGATTACATCAGCAAGACCTAAGTCTTTCATGTCAAAATTCTTTGACAACATTTTCTTGGTAATTTTAATATTATTATTATTACCCACGATTATCATGTCATCTACGTAGAGACAAACTATTACATAGTCCTTTTCGTCTCCTTTCACGTAGACACATTTATCGCACTGATTTATTCGAAAGCCGTTTGACATCATCACATTGTCAAATCTTTCGTGCCACTGTTTTGGTGCTTGTTTCAATCCATTTAAAGATTTTACAAGTTTACACACCTGGTGTTCTTTACCTGGAACCACAAACCCTTCAGGTTGTTCCATGTAAATCTCCTCTTCTAGTTCTCCATTCAAAAACGCCGTTTTCACATCCATTTGGTGGATCTCGAGATCAAACAGAGCCGCAAAAGCAATGATCAACCTGATTGACGTTTTGCTAGAGACAGGAGCATAGGTATCGAAATAATCGACACCTTCAGTTTGGCTATACCCCTTGACTACAAGCCTTGCCTTATACTTGTCAATGGTACCATCTGCCTTCATCTTCCTCTTGAAGATCCACTTGCTACCTAATGGTTTACTTCCCTCAGGAAGATCCACTAGTTCTCAAGTATGGTTTTGTAAGATCGAATCAATCTCACTATTTACCGCTTCTTTCCAAAAGACTGAGTCTGGTGAAGACATTGCTTCTTTGAAAGATGTCGGTTCATTTTCTAACACGTACGTCAGAAAGTCTGGGCCAAAAGATTTCTCCTTTCTAGCCCTTTTACTTCGTCTCGGATTTTCGTCTTCTTTCTCTTGAGATTCACTCTCTCCCACATTTCTTTCATATTCCTTCACGGATCGAGTTTTGTGGGGAAATATCTCCTCGAAGAAAGAAGCATCTCGAGCTTCAATGATAGTATTTACACTCATCTCAGAGTTATCTGACTTGTGTACCAAAAACCGATAGGCGCTACTATCGTGCGCATATCTGATGAATACACAGTCAATTGTCTTAGGTCCTATTCTTGTCCTTTTAGGGGGAGGAATGGGGACCTTTGCTAGACAGCCCCAAACCTTAAGAACTTGTAGCTAGGCGCGTGACCTTTCCACAATTCATAAGGCGTTTTATCCAACTTTTTGTGCGGTAGTCTGTTTAGCACATAGTTGGCGCAGAGAATAGCTTCCCCCCACATGTTTTGTGGTAAACCAGAACTTATGAGCATTGCATTCATCATTTCTTTAAGCGTTCTATTCTTCCTTTCTGCAATTCCATTTTGCTCGGGAGAATATGGCGCCGTAGTTTGATGAATGATTCCATTCTCAGCACAAAGTTTTGCAAATGGAGACTCATATTCACCTCCTCGGTCACTTCGAAGATTTTTGATCTTCTTACCAAGTTGGTTTTCAACTTCATTCTTATAATGAATGAACATGTCAATTGCTTCGTCTTTACTTCTCATTAAGTAGACATAGCAATATCTTGTACAATCATCGATAAACGTTATGGAATAACTTTTACCTCCTCTAGATTGCACAGATTTTAGATCACATACATCAGTATGAATCAAACTCAACGGTTCAGTGCTTCTTTCTATAGAGTGGAATGAAGACTTGCTAATTTTGCTTCAACACAAGTCTCACACTTATGTTTGCGATTGATGTTAAATTTTGGTATTAGATTTAGTGAAATTAATCTTTGTAAAGACTTAAAGTTCACATGTCCTAATCTACCATGCCATAAAGACGCAAAGGAATAATCGAAATTAACTTTATTAGCCTCTTGGGCAGATTTCTTAACATCAGTGGTTACAACAGAGGAGCTAGCCTCACCACTACCCTTCCCCTTAGCCTTAGGAGCTAGAGTCGCTACAGACATTTTGAACATATTGTTCGACTCATAGCCCTTGCCTAAAAACACTCCACCCTTAGTGAGGATAGCCTTGCCAGACTCAATGACAATCCTGAAACCCTTCCTGCTCATCACACCTCCAGAAATCAGATTCTTCCGGACGTCTGGAACCAGAAGTACCTCATTCAGGGTCAGCTCCTTTCCCGAGGTCATTTTCAGCACCACCGTACCCTTGCCTTCCACTTTAGAGAATGAACAGTTCCCCATGTAACACTTCTCGTTCTCCAGAGGTTGATAGGTCTTGAACATCTACTTGTTGATGCAGATGTGGCGAGTGGCCCCTGTGTCCAACCACCATTCTTTGGAGTTTCCTCCAACCAGATTGACCTCTGACACCACTGCACTGAAGTGCTTCTCGTCGTCAGAGTGTTGGCCTGCTTCAGCTACATTTGCATGCGCCTTCTTGCCTTTTCCTTTCTTCACTGCTTTCTTCTTTTCTTCCTTTTTGGGACGTTGACGACAATCCACAGCTTTGTGGCCAGGTTTGTCGCAGATATAGCAGTTTCCTGTGAACTTGTTTTGGGGCTCTCCCTTAGAAACATTTGCATGTTTCCGTTTAGTCCCTCGTGAGCTCTCCCCGGTCTCAACCACATTGGCCTTTGAAATCATGCCGCTTGATTTCTTATCAGCCTTTCGGTCATCTTGTTCGATCCTGAGTTTTGTAACAAGATCCTCAAGGCTCATCACCTTTCTCTTGTGCATCAGGTAGCTTTTGAAGTCCTTCCATGAAGGTGGCAATTTTTCAATCACCATCGTCACTTGGAAAGAATCAGTCAGGCCCATACCTTCAGCACCAAGCTCGTGAAAAATCAGCTGCAACTCCTCACATTGCGTGACAACACTTTTTCCATCCACCATTCGGTAGTCATGGAATCGCCTAGCCACAAATTTCTTTGCACTAGCATTGTCAACAGTGTACTTTTTCTCCAACGATTCCCAAAGCTCCCTTGCGGTAGTTTTTGGGGAATACACGCTAAAAAGTGCATCGTCTAGAGAGTTAAGCACACAGTTGCGACAGAGGAAATCACTGTCAGTCCATGTCTTCACGACTGCAGCAGATTTGGGATCCTCAGGATCCTCCACAGGTTTCTTATCAGTAAGAAAATCGGCCAAGTTCAAGGTTGTTAAATAAAACAGCATTTTCTGTTGCCAACGTTTGAAGTTGGAACCCATGAACTTTTCCGGTTTCTCTTGAAACGACATGTTGGTCCTCATGACCTGCGTAACGGTCTGAGTACCGCTAGCCCTGTTTTGGGAGCTCTCGACGTTCACAGTGTTTTCAGCAGACATATCTATAATCAAATAAGTCACACAATCAGATAAATGATTATTATGCTGAAAAATTCTCAACTCAAATACTTATACAGATATTCTCGGTTTTTTCTGGTGGGTGTTTTAAGCCCGTGTTAGAACCAAAATCCTGACAGAATATTAAGTTCCCAGTCCGGTGGTGGGACGAATCCTCTTAAGTACCACTTTTCTAGACAGAACAATCCGTATATGTATTCTCACTTTGAATTTCCTTCACAATAATTCTCAAGTCTCAATACTTGGAATTTCACAAAATCAGGGGTCCTTTTGCAATTTATCAAATGTTCTTGGGCCACATTACGAATATCATATATTGCATGTATGAAATATTAAATCACATAGGCAATTAATGACACAAGATCATGTGAGAGCTTGAATTAAATCAAGTAAGCATGCATAATAAATAACAGCCAACAATTAAATAGATATTATTCTAGCAGCAAACATGACATGTAATAAAGTGGGCCAAATGGTTAAACAAGGTGATGGTACACTAAAGGTCAGGAGTTCGAGCCTTGAGAGGGGCAGAACCAATCTTAATTTTTGAAAACAGATTTTAAAATTCAAAAAACCGATTTCAAACAAAAAAAACGTAAACT
Source organism: Misopates orontium (assembly GCA_946800315.1). NCBI lineage: Eukaryota > Viridiplantae > Streptophyta > Magnoliopsida > Lamiales > Plantaginaceae > Misopates > Misopates orontium. The sequence goes on along the minus strand of OX326950.1, from coordinate 26,986,896 downwards.
TCAGCTTAAAACCTACAGCAGCTGATAAAATTAAGAGCAGAAACTTATAACCCAAACCAAAAAATTCCAGAACAGCATGCACAGATTATGAAGAATAGCACAGAAACTTCTGAAACTTTTAAACATGAACAGAAAACTTTTGAAAAACCAGAAACTACAGCAATTTTAACAAGATAGACACCAGCTTATAAAATTTCTCACGAACTGAATCCAAAACCTTTCTGGAGAATTTTCAGAAACAGGTAAAAGCTCCAAACAAATAATTACCAGACAGATTAGAACAGAACGCAGAACATATGCAACGATAGCTAAACGTATCTGGAAAATTAGCAGAATCTAAAGCATAAGAACGTGCTGAACATATGACAGATTTAAACATATAAACAACATATTGAACTTAAGATTGTTTGTGCTACGATACGTTTAAATCAAAACATATAACAAATACCTCCAGATACAAACATAAACTTGCAACAGATTACAAATTACAAGAGTGCATAAACTTAAACAAGAAACACCTCAAAGGATTTGCAGAAAATGATGATGATTTAGACAAGGCAAGGGTTTGACCCTTTCCCCTTAAGTTCAATATGTCCGGCTAATTGCTTCGAGCCCTTAAACGACACCGAACTCTAAGGTACAACGTCTATCACCTGGAATACTTTGAAGCAGAAGATATTCCCTCAGTCGAACTTTTGTGATATTTGCAGAACGCTTTAGTGTATGATATGCTATGAGATAATTTTTTTGTGTGTGTTCAACAAGCAGCCTGCAGGCCTGCTTTTATAGGGGGGAAAACCGTGTAACAGCAATTCACCATTAAGGGGGAGAGTAACGTTCGTAACGTTTCAAAGTTAAAGCCTCTTCCATTAATCCGTGATTAAGTGTGCGATTAAAGAGGTTGACTGATTTTAAATTTTAAAAAAAAATTAAATCAGTTTATTTTATTTATTCTCAAAACAAATAAAATTTCAACAAAAGATTTAGGCTGCCTTCCCAGCAGGGACACGCGAGGCGAGGCGAGGCGAGGCGAGGCGAGGCGAGGCGAGTCGAGTCGAGACGAACGACGACGACGGCGCGAGTAGCCAATCTTCTTCAAGTTCACTACACCCTCTTGATGCTTGTTTGTAGATAAACATTTTCAAACAATGAACTTTTTCCAATGTGGGACAATTCCCACATACAATTTCATTCACACACTTAATTTTATTTTATTTGGGCTTTCTCAATTAGGCCCAAAAACATTTGGCCTCAATGCCAAAAATAACATTCCAACAATAATAAGATCATCAAATATAAAACCGTGGTGCTGGTCGTGTGGGGGAGGGGGGTTAAATGGCTAGGGAGTAAACAAATATATATACCTCCTCTGCTTTTAGGATATATTCTTCTCCACCATTTTGAAATTTGAAAAGCTTAAAGACAAATTTCTCATCATACCCTTCAGTCGTGTGTTTTCTCTTGCTGGTTTGTCCATTGGTTGAGGGTTGTTGCTATAAGTCATAATTGTGTTAATAAGACAACTAGAATACGAAAAGATGAATTGTGTAATGTATCCCAAAAAATTATGGTCCCTCTGCTAAATTTTAGATTACCATGAAATTTTTTACAATTCTACTTTGGATACCAGAATATGATTTATCATCAAACAAACTTATATACATACTGAATTTCTAAAACAAGATCTATTATCTCGGAAAAGTATATTATTTTTCCTTGAATACCTTATTCCCAAACAATGCACTTTATTTCAAAGCCTTCTAAAAAATTTAGGATATAATCAAATGAAGCCATAATATAATCAATCACATGTATAGAGGTGAATGGCACAGCATTTTAATCTATTTTACGTTAAAAAGCATAAGGTTCTTAGTATATACTTATTATAATATACTTGTTTTTCTGTTTCCTTTGGCGATTAGTATACAGACAAACGTAGGACCACTAATGTTATTGGAGTGAATTGCCAAAATAACATTATGGACAAAATTAATTCCCAAACTAACTCTTTTGAAAAAATAATTCCCAAACTATCACCTCTACAACAAAATATCCCTATTCTATCCTCTTTCTTTCCTAATAATTGCCCAAATAATTATAATTCATTTTGTATACAAAATTATTTTCTGTAAAAACAAAAAAAATATATTATTAGAATTAATCATCTCTCCCACGCACCCCTCTCCCTCCGGTCCCCTCAAATACATTCCTCTTCAAAACTATCTCCACCATGACTTTCCATATTAGACACTAGCCACCATGTGCACGCGGGGACCGCATGCAATGTGCTTTTAGATACAAAGAATTTTTTTATTTTAACGCGTAAATTTTTACATATTTTTATGATATCACGGAAAATAAAATACCATCGTATAGTAGCAATGTACTTTAATAATAAATTAGTTGATGAAAATACTTAGAAACTCAATGAAATCATAATAAAAAAGCACCCGGACATCATAATAATCAAGTGCATACCTTGCTGGAATATCTTCAGATTTGAGGAGTTGAGATTTGCACGGAAGTGTATTTTGAAATTGAAGAGATAAATTGAAATAAGTTGAAGAGATAAATTGGGAGTGAAAAAAATCGGGTATGAGGTGCCTAAAATTAAGGAACACAAAGAAAGTGGGATGTGTGATAGTTACTATAATAGCCTTCCTTTGTTTCTTTGGGTGAGCAATAGTTAGAGGGTAAATAAGGAAATCACAATTTTTGTACAACAACTACCCTATTTTAACGTTGTTTTCCAGATTTAACCCTGAATTATCTATTACTAATATATAAGGGAACCCATTCTGTGAGACAAAATAGAAGTTATTTAAGATGATAAGACAAAATTATCCCCATCACACTTTACCACTTAAAAATCCACATTTAAATGTAAGGGCAAATTTGAAAACTAAACTAAAATGTTGGACCGTCGGACCAAAAACCAAAATTCGGCTCTAAATGTTTTGTACGTTTTTAATTCAAATAGTAACTGCATGCCCACTCCCCCACTTCCCCACTTAGGTAGTTACTTTTTTCCATTTTGTTCTCTCCCTTAATTGAAGCTAATAAATATGCAATTGAAGCTAATAAATATGCATTTTAAAACATCCGCGGTCCGCCTCCTACAAAAAAGGTCTGTCAAATTACTTTAGCCAAAATGAAACTGAATTTCATAATATCCTCCATAAATTCGGGCAATCTTAATTGTGTTACTGTTATTTTTTGGGATTTGCCATTAAGATTCTTCTTCTTCTTTTTTGTGAATTATTAAATTAATTTGTGAATTTATTATTTATTTTTGTGTGGCTTTCAGGATTTATTTGGGAAGTATTTGTTTCAGTAAGCCCGTCTAACTTTGATATTGTGAATGAAGTAAGCCCGTCTAACTTTGATATTGCGAATGAATTTTTCAATATGTCAAATTAAACTAACGGCTTTTTAGTTTTGTTGTGCTTTAGATTTCTTTTGTGAAGTAATCTTGCATCGAAGATGAATAACAGGCACAACTCTTTTCTTTCTCTTTTTTCCTTTTCCCCTCAATTTTTTTAATTATAGTAATAGATTATTTATCATAAAAATTTAACTGCATAAGATATTGAAATTTCATATAAGTTCATAAAATTTGCTTGGAATTTATGCTGACTCATTAAGTTTCTTTTCTGACATCCAGATCCGAAAGGATATTCAGATTTTCCCGGCAGATAGTAACGCAAAGTGGTGCATAAAAAGTTATGATTTGAAAGTGGTGAATAGAAGTCCTTCCTTTGTACATTCATGAGTTCCATATAAATTACATTGTATATCATGAAATAAAAAAAAATTACAGTTTTGCCGCTTTCTTTTTTTGTTTGGCTGAATTACATTAGCTTTCATGCATCCTTCATAGCTTTTGTTATTCTTTTATAGAGGCACCAAAGTCAGAAAATATAAAAGGGAAGCCATGTACCGTCCACACTATTATGTCCATTTATAACTCTTTCTTAATAATTTCAATCTTCATTTTCAACCGACTGATTCAACTTTTCGTAAATATAATTATGTTACAACTTGAAGTATAATCACTTGGAACTGTTGTATTGTTGTTTTAAAAAAATAAATGCATTACTAAACTTTGTGTATCTTTACCTTTCTGCATATTTAATTTGGTAACAGCTTAATTGTCGTATTTGCACTACATCAGCAAAGAAAACTTTGAAGTCATTTCTGATTGTAATTAAGTTCAAGTTTGATGCACAATGTTTATCCCCCCATTCTCTCCATTATTTAACCAACCTCCACGTGTTTTTTTTTTACTAGAAATTAAACATATTGATTAATTCTTCCTTGAATGTCCTTGAATATTCTATATAAACTTTGTTTGATTTTTCTCGCCGCATTTTTGTCACAAATATCCATCGGATTGATCCTATTTGATTATGGATAATTGGATATGTATTTATTTTGATTCTATTTATATAGCATATAACTTTATTGTTTCGTAACTTGATTTACAAATTACAACTGCTAGAGTTATATACAAAAAAGGAAGGTAAAATCATTAGGATCAATATTTAAAATAGAGAAGATAAACTTAATAATCCATATCTATATTTAGATAGGATCAACTGGATAGATGTTGTTATAATTATTATTAATTAGGGGGTCACCCAAATGTTTTGTTTGTATCTTTCTCTGAATTGTTTTGGATTATAACTTTTTAATCATTAAATTTTACCAGTTTACTAAAGCATGTTATATTAAATTCCAAATAATATCCATTTCAATCTAATAAGTAAACCGAGTAATTTTATTAATTAACTGTATGAAATTTAACATAAAATTATTCGCAAGCCATCTTACAGTCATTTCATGAGGTTTATATCTAACTGTGACACAAAAGATAATGACTAATTTAAGATCAAATCATCTTTTTAAAATTGTATAGCAACATATCATTTTGTATTAGCTTCCCTTTAATAGTTCAGTTCAATATCTTTTAATTTATTTAACATTTCTTGAATTAATGAAGCCCCGTCTATAAAACTAATAAGATTCTTCCTGAAGTGGCTTTCAAATCCAATTACGATTATTTTTCCCAACATAGCATTCAATTGGTATTGTTTATAAAGATTTTCCATGACTCAAAATTAAAGAAATCTCAATAAGACAATTCCCTAATTTATTTAGTTGTTTCGCATGTCACACCAACTAATAAGCAGTCAAAATTAGTAACAATTAAACCAAAAAGTTAAAAGTCTATGTTATGCGTAATCGGTGATCAGTACTGGCAAGTATTTAAAGTTGGCTCCTTATGACCCGGAGATAATCTGGAATGAACTTTTGAAAGTAAACTCTATCGGAACATATTTACGTCTCCTCTTGACGTTTTAACAAGGAAATTAAACATATTGATTAATTCTTCCTTGAATATCTCACCAAATATTCTATATAAACTTTGTTTGATTTTTCTCGCCGCATTTTTGTCACGAATAGCCATCGGATTGATCCTATTTGATTATGGATAATTGGATATGTATTTATTTTGATTCTATTTATATAGCATAACTTTATTGTTTCTTAACTTGATTTACAAATTACAACTGCTAGAGTTATATACAAACAAGGAAGGTAGAATCATTAGGATCAATATTTAAAATAGAGAAGATAAACTTAATAATCCATATCTATATTTAGATAGGATCAATTGGATAGATATTGTTATAATTATTATTAATTACGGGGTCACCCAAATGTTTTGTTTGTATTTTTCTCTGAATTGTTTTTGATTATAACTTTTTAATCATTAAATTTTACCAGTTTACTAAAGCATGTTATATTAAATTCCAAAGAATATCCATTTCAATCTAATAAGTCAACCGAGTAATTTTATTAATTAACTGTATGCAATTTTATTTTATTTTCATAATTTCGCATTTACCTGGAAGTAATTCTGGTTATGAGGATATTGCTATATATGTATTTGAACAGTTCAAATTATGAGATATTATTATTTGTCTAAGGAGTAAAAGCGTGAAAAAATGAGATGTCAAGTGCAAATCTCATAAACAACAAAAAAATTTAAATTTACTATATTTCTTCATATATGTTTTTTCTGCTATTTAATTGTTATTGGAAAAGAAATGAACGAGAGTGGAAATATTTTTGTTCTTTGGTTTCTTAACTTTATCTACAAGCTATAAACAAGGAAGGTAGAATCAATAGGATCAATATTTTAAATAGAGAAGATACACTTAATGATCCATATCTATAACTAAATAGGATGAATCGGTTGGATATTCCTATCTACTTACAAATTAACGGAGGATCACTCAAGGAATATTTATTTCAATAATATAAGTCAATCGAGTAATTTCAATAATTAACTGTATGCTATTTTATTTTGTTTTGATGATTTGGCATTTACCTGAAAGTAATTCTGGTTATGTTATGAGATATTTTTTTTCAAAAAACATAAATCTGTAAATTAGAAAGAAGAACAGGTGGAGGAGAATTATGTTATGAGATATTATTATTTGTCTAAAGAGTATAAGTGTAAAACAAGTGAGATGTCAAGTACAAATGTCATAAACAACAAAAAAAAAAAGTTTTAATTTATCCACCCATAAATCTCTCCATCGTTTAAAACTACCCATGCATCTCTCCATTATTTAACAAACTCCAACAAGTACAAATAACACCCATCCACGAAGAATAAATCCATTAAATTTCTTCCTAACTACAATATTTAAATTTTATCACGTTTAACTTTTAGTTGACTAGCTCTTTTCCGATAAGCACTCACAAAATTAGCCTCAAAATTTTTGGTTTCTCATCATCCCTTTTGTCAACGCTCCTTTACACAAATCAAAACTGGAGGCTTCCAAATTAATTGCACAAAGAATTCACGTCAAAGGAGTGGAATATTCATAGATTATCGGCGATTTTCACTACATCGATCGGCACTCCTTATTGTTTTTTCAATTGTTCTGATCCTCACATTATACTATAATGATTCATCATTCTTTTAAATTATTTAAGTTCTTTTAACTCTCATTAGTATCTCTTTACATATTTTTCGTGTGAAATATATCATCATTGTTTTCAAACCCATTCATTAAAATACTCTAATAGATCCACATTTCAACTAATTTCCATTACTCATTTATACCGAATTTCTTGGTGAAGAAAAAGTTAGCATTATATATTGCTAATATAATATATTACATGTACTTTTTGTGCGCTCGATCAATATCTTTCTTTATAAACTTCACATTATTAAAAGCCTTCTAAAATATGTAACGAATGTAGCAAATTAGTTTTATTCTATTACAACACCGTAAACTCATTTTATAATCCCAGATTCCTATACTTAAAAAAGTTCTGCAATTAATGCGAATAAAATGTAATTGCATTTGAAGTGAATAAGTAACATTATTCAACTACTGTTTGTTACCACGTGTATTGTAGGGATTCTCAAATTACATCAAATACCATGGAAGGTTCTTCGAACGACAATGCTGATAGAGCAGCTGCAGCAGAACAAGCACGAGCTAGAACCCGCGCACGCGAGAGAGAAAGAAGACAATCAATGACTGCAGTGGAGCGAGAATCAAATCTTGCTCGGAGGCGTCAAAATTATCATGCGCGAAATGCCAGGGTAGCTAATGAGCTGAACCAAAACATACAATTTAGTAGAGGTAATATGTGCCTGAATTATTTATATATGAACAAAACATCTTGATGCTTAAATTCAAATACCCAGTTAAAATTTTTATCCAATTCATTTTTATATCTCTACTCTCAATTTTGTTGATACCATTTTTAATCCTCTCCAAAGTTTTTGTGTTTTACATCTTAACATGTTCTTTTAAGAGTGTCACATAAGCATGAAGGTTTATCTTAAAATTTATTTTATAATGTCTATATATAAACTGCCATATTTTAATTCAACTTACGTCACACTAAGAGTTTTATATATTAGATGACTATTATCATGTGCACCATAGTTTCGAATTACTGTTTCCAGTATAGCATTATTTATTTTATAATATTTTGTTACTATTTAGTAATCGACCATGTAAACTTACTTAAAAAAAAATTATGCAATAAGTTGTTTTATCGTACAACCAAACTGTATGAATTATTTATGTTTTGGAAATAATTAATTTCAACATTTTTTTCTTAAATGTACTATTACTAATATAAAACTAGCAACTCTACACACGCGGAGACCGCGTGTACATTCTTCATGATTGTAAAGAGTATTTTAATTTTACATGTTGTACTTTTACATGTTATATACTATTGATAAATAAAGTGTACATCTAGAAATTAAAAATATAGAAACTAAAATTGAAAAGGTAAATAATAATAATATGCGTAAATGATATTATTGTAAATTGTAATTTTTTTTTCTTTTTGGAAATAGATATAATTTTATAAGAAGGATAATAGACATTATATGAAAGCTTTCTTTTAGCGTAAGAGTAGTAGCATATTTTATGTTAAAATTAACAAAAAGTTGCTTAAAATTCTATAGATTAGTGTAGTACTACATTTTGTATCAATTCAAAAAATAAGCACATAAAGTATAAACTAACAAAATAATCGTAAGCCATGGCAGAATATTTTAAAAGAAAGCTATCATTGAAGTATTTTAGTTAGAAATGGAATCAACAATCTTTATTAAGTCAGCAAACATATTAATTGGTTGCTAAAGCAATAAGTAATAACAGGCAAATAAATTGAGATAGTACAGTACACACGTCATTTAAGTCAGGAATTCTTATGGCTTTATTGTAAGTTGTAACTATTTTTATTTTTCTTTAAAGAGTGATTACATGTACATTTTCTATGAGATTTAAATGCGAGTTATGCATATGATCTAAACATTGTGTAAATTATTGAAAATCCAAAAAACTCTTAAACTCATTTTGATGCATGATAATTATGCAATGAGTCGTTTTATCGTACAACCAAACTGTACGAATTATTTATGTTTTGGAAATAATTAATTTCAACATTTTTTTTCTTAAATGTACTATTGGGGCCACATCAGAGCAAGTACGAGCAAGGGCCCGCGTACGAGACAGACAAAGAAGAGAAGCAATGACTCCAGAACAGAGGGAATTAAATCTTTTACGGAGGCGCCAAAATTATCGTGCACGAAGAGCAGGAACAACAAATGAACAAGGGCAAAACACACGATTATCTGGACGTAATATGGCAAACAACTTAGATTTCTAAAGTCTACAATCGTTTATTTCTTTTTGGTACAAAATATTATAACATACATGTCAGCGGCTTTTCTCCTATTGTTAGTGTTGGATTATGTTGTTTACATTTTTTTACAGGCTTATCGGAACATGAATAACTTATTCAATTGTTATGTCCCTGTCTAACAATTTTTATAATAATACTGCAATATTTTGTTCAAATGCAGGAGTTGATGTCCCAAGAACTATCAATGTTTTGGTAGCACCATGCCATGTGCCAAATGAAGTACATGCTACTTCTAATCCAGTCAATCCTAATCAATTTTCAACTTTAATCAGTGAAGCTATAGAGTTTTCAGGTAAGTTTATTATTCTTAGTTTAATGCTGCCCAATTATTTATATTCAAGCTTGCATAACCCCATAAAATTTAATTTTATGGACGTGCTTAATAACATATTTTTAGTTCAAAATTATATATAATTTCATTTTCAACATAATTTTGGATGTTTATGTAGATGTTGGAGAAGTTGTCGGAACGGGCCGTTTAACCCCATTGCTTAATACCAATTTTAGTTCAACAAACGCTAATCAATGGGAGGTATCAACTTCACGTGCTACCACTTCGAATATAAGGGGTAATAAATTACTGTAATACACTTGCACTTCGTATTATGTTAGTTTCAACTGTAATTTCAGATGCGTCAAATTCATCATCAATAAAAATTGTATGTGTGACCGTGCTACTTAGGAATAATATATATAACATAGTTTTGCATGTTTATGTAGATGTTGGAGAAGTTGTTGGAACGGGCCGTTTAACCCCATTGCTTAATACCAATTTTAGTTCAACAAACGCTAATCAATGGGAGGCATCAACTTCACGTGCTACCACTTTGAATATAAGGGGTAATAAATTACTTTAATACACTCGCACTTTGTATAAAGTTAGTTTCAATTGCAATTTCAGATGCCTCAAATCCATCATCAATTAAAATTGTATATGTGACCGTGCAACTTAGGGAAAATATATATAACATAATTTTGCATGTTTATGTAGATGTTGGAGAAGTTGTCGGAACGGGCCGTTTAACCCCATTGCTTAATACCAATTTTAGTTCAACAAACGCTAATCAATGTGAGGCATGAACTTCACGTGCTACCACGTCGAATATAAGGGGTAATACATTACTTTAATACACTTGCACTTCGTATTATGTTAGTTTCAATTGTAATTTCAGATGCGTCAAATTCATCATCAATAAAAATTGTATATGTAACCGTGCTACTTAGGGAAAATATATATAACATAATTTTGCATGTTTATGTAGATGTTGGAGAAGTTGTCGGAACGGGCCGTTTAACCCCATTGCTTAATACCAATTTTAGTTCAACAAACGCTAATCAATGGGTGGCATCAACTTCACGTGCTACCACTTCGAATATAAGGGGTAATAAATTACTTTAATACACTTGCACTTCGTATTATGTTAGTTTCAATTGTAATTTCAGATGCGTCAAATTCATCATCAATAAAAATTGTATATGTAACCGGGCTACTTAGGGAAAATATATATAATATGTGTATATATATATATATATATATATATATATATATATATATATATATATATATATATATATATATATATATATATATATATATATATCACTTTATTACATGCTAAAATCTTTCGTTCATTAAAATTTTATTTAGGTTCCCGAACAAATGATGGAGAACAAAATAACAGAGCACGGAGAAATCATAACAGTAACATTGCAAGAAATTTTATTGAAATTGAAGGATACCATCGCTTCAAACTCCCCGACCCGGTTGATTGTGAATACTGTCAAGCAATGTTGTTTTTTGGAGAAACGCCAAATTTCTGTTGCAATTCAGGAAAGATTGATTTGGAAGAAATTCCCGTTCCTGATGAGTTATACAGTCTCTTTGTTGACAACTCTCCTGAAGGGAGGATGTTCAGGAATCAAATTCGTTCTATAAATCATGTCTTCTCATTTACGTCAATTGGTGTTCAACTTGATCAAAATGTTATGACTGGGCGAGGGTCTTATGTTTTCAGAGCACATGGTTCAATCTATCACAGAATTGGTACATTACTACCTCCCTCGGGAGTCAGGCCACGTTACATCCAAATGTTCATTTTTGATACTGAGCATGAGAATGAGAATCGCCTACTTGAAAGTGGCGACTTGAGTGTTGAGTTGATTGAAAAAATTAAGCGAATTCTTGATGCATACAATCCTTTTGTGAAGAAACTTCGTCAACTTGCTCAACGTCCTGATCTTCAGCATTGTAAGTTGCTCATCAAAGAAAGACCTACGACAGACAGACAGTATGCACTTCCGACTGCATCACAAGTTGCAGCAATCATATCTGGCGGTGAAGATTTAGTTGGTGCTACCAGTAGAGATATAGTTGTTGAAACGATTGGGGGACGACTAATGAAGATTAAGGAATTTGCCGGTTACTATGATCCTTTGCAGTACCCTTTGTTTCTTCCATATGGTACATACGGATGGGATACTGACACTCGCACGATTCAAGGTATTAAAGTGTCGTGTTGTGATTACTACGCATATATGTTGCAGGTACTCTACATTTTTTTAACGTTTCATTTAAAATAAGATGTCATTTCTTCTCTTTAAGCACATAAATTTTGTTAATCCCGTACCTTTCCTTCTATTGAAATTGCAGATTCGAGGGGATAACCCAACAATTCTTCTATTTGGAGGTCGTCTACTGCAACAATATGTCGTGGATAATTATGTGAAAATTGAAACTCAAAAGTTGAGATACATCAGAACTCATCAAGACAAGATAAGAGCAGAATTGTATCAAGGGCTACAAGACTGTTTAGATCAGGGAGAGAATATCACCGGTAATATTTAAATGGTGGTTGTGATTACTTTATTAATGGAATTTAATTATATAACAAATTTTTATATTTTTTTAATTTTCATCATATACATTTGATTTACTCAGGAAATGTCGGGCGTCGCATTGTCTTGCCATCATCTTTCATTGGAGGTCCTCGAGACATGTACCAACGATATCAAGATGCTATGGCATTAGTTCAAAAATTTGGTAAACCTGATATTTTTCTCACCATGACATGCAACCCGAAATGGGTTGAGATACAAGATCGACTTTATCCCGGCCAAACTGCTCAAGATCGTCCAGATTTGCTTACTAGAATTTTTCGCGCAAAATATGAGAATCTGAAAACCGACATCTACAAACATGATGTTCTCGGCAAAGTAGTTGGACATGTTCACGTTGTTGAGTTTCAAAAACGTGGTTTACCCCATGCACATTTATTGGTCATCCTACATGAAGATGATAAATTAAATAATCCAGATGATTATGACCAAGTTGTAAGAGCAGAGATACCTGATAAAGAAGAAGAGCCATTACTATATCAGGCAGTTTTGAAACATATGATACATGGACCTTGCGGACATATGAATCGCAATGCATCATGCATGACTGATAGAGGCTGCGAATAAGGAATATCCAAAGCAATTTGCTGAATGTACCTCAAGAGGAAATGATTCTTATCCAATCTACCGACGTCGTGATAATAACACACGTGTTGCTCTTGATAACAATGGTAACAAGGTCATTGATAACAGATGGGTGGTCCCTTACAACCCTTGGCTATTGTTGAAGTACGATTGTCATATTAATGTTGAAATATGTTCCAGCATAAAAAGCGTCAAGTACTTATACAAGTATGTTTACAAGGGACCGGATTGTGTATCTTTTGAAGTCCGTTCAGGTCAGAACTATGATGAACTTAATCAATATGTTGATGGGAGATGGATCTGTGCTCCTGAGGCTTTATGGAGACTATATAAATTTGCAATGAGCCGAATATATCCCTCTGTTGTCCGATTGCAACTACATTTGCCAAATATGCAACAAGTTCGTTTTTCCACCCAAGACAGAATTTCAGATGTACTAAATGACGAGCGTAACTCACGAACCATGTTAACAGAGTTCTTTCGAGTTTACAATGAAGAGAAAGAAGCTATTAAGTATTTGTACACTGAGTTCCCTAGATACTACAGGTGGTTTTCACAGCAAAAATGTTGGCAAAAAAGACAATCGACCCAACAAGTTATTGGTCGTCTCTATGCAGCTTCGCCAATTGAGGGAGAAAGATTTTATTTGCGCATATTGCTTAACCATGTACGCGGACCTAAATCTTTTGGTGATCTTCTGACCGTCAATGGTGTGAGTTATTCTACATTTAGGCAGGCTGCAGAGAAATTAGGTCTTCTAGAAGAAGATGACAGTATTCGTATGTGCTTGGCTGAGGCAAGAGTTGTACGAATGCCTTCTGCGTTAAGAAGACTATTTGCCACAATCTTAGTTTATTGTCAACCAACAGGGGTGCGACGTCTGTGGGATGAAAATTATGCATTCATGATCGAGGATTATCCTTCGTCCACCACGACAAATAATGTGTTTGTGACAAATAGACTTCTCCATGACATAAATAATATACTGTTACATCATAACAAAAGCTTGAAAGAGTTCGACTTGCCACAAATCACTGAAGGCTATGGAGATATTGAAAGCATCTCAGATGCAATTCAAGATGAGCTTATGATACCTATTTCAGAAGACGACTTAAATTCCATAGATTTACTTAATTCGGGTCAAAAGGATGCATTTAATACCATCAAGAATTCCATCATGAGAAAAGAAAGTGTAGTCTTCTTTGTGGATGGTCCGGGAGGCACTGGAAAAACATTCTTATATCGGGCATTACTTGCTTTCTTTCGAAGAAATGGGCTATTTATGATTGCAACTGCAACATCAGGGATCGCTGCAAACCAACTTCCAGGGGGTAGAACTGCTCATTCAAAGCTTAAAATACCAATTAATTTGCACCATCTATCTGAATGCACTTTTAGCAAGAAATCAAAAATGAGTCAATTATTATAACGCGCATCGGCAATAATCTGGGATGAGGCTCCAATGGCAAATAAGGATGCCATTGAAACTGTTGATCGCACTTTGAGAGGAATTCGCAATGTGGACCTTCCATTTGGCGGTTTAATAATGATATTGGGGGGCGACTTTCGACAAGTTGTTCCTGTAGTCGTTAGGGGCTCAAGGGCACAAACTATTCATGCAAGCATCGTTGCCTCATATTTATGGTCGAGTGTTAGGCTTCTTCGCTTAACAGAGAATGTAAGAGCTCAAGGTGATCATAGTTTCTCAGAATTTTTGCTTCGTGTAGGTAATGGTGATGAGCCAACAATACAAGATGACATGATAAAGATTCCCGAGCCTATGGTAATTCCATGGGATGGTGAACATTCAATTGATCAATTAATTTCTGCCACCTTTCCTAACCTGTCTTCGCATTATGAGGATCCTGATTACATGATGCATAGAGCAATAATAACTCCTCGAAATGATGAAGTTAGCAAGATAAATGAAAAAGTGATTAATTCTTTCCATGCTGAAGATGAGGCTACATATTATTCATTCGACTCAGTGGCTGATGATCTGCGTAGTTTGTTCTTGCCTCAATTTCTTAACTCTCTTTCTCCTGGTAATCTTCCACCTCACAAGTTAACTTTAAAGAAGGGTTGTCCGATTATGCTTTTACGAAATATTGATCCCAAGATTGGCCTCTGCAATGGGACGAGACTTATATGTCACAATTTTGGTAGAAATGTCATTGATGCAGAGGTGTTGACCGGTGAATTTAAGGGTACAAGAGTTTTCTTGCCACGCATACCTCTAAAGACGGCAGAGGATGCCAATCTACCTTTTGAAATGACACGTACACAATTCCCTGTTCGTCTGAGCTTTGCGTTGACAATTAATAAGTCACAAGGACAAACTATACCTTATGTTGGACTGTACTTACCTGACCATGTTTTTAGCCACGGCCAATTATATGTCGCTCTTTCTAGAGGTGTTTCTCAGGCAACAACTAAAGTCCTAATAAGGAAGGGAAAATTAGAAGGTTATGAAGGGACTTACACTAGAAATGTTGTTTACCCAGAAATTTTTGCAAGATTGGAGAACAACAATAATGACAGGTACTTCACGTTACTTGAATTACTATATTACTAGAAAATGACGTTTTACCGATTGTCATAATTTTCTTTATGCGCGCATTGATTATATGCTATCTGGTTGATGAACAGTGAGTAGACTTGAAGTATTTCACTACTCATGGCTATTGCAAATTCTCCATGAGGACAACCAATTCTAGGAAAAGAAAGGTGTGAGAGCTATTTGCACTCCGAATACAAAGGTAATAACATAGTTGTCTAAAATATATGCACTCAATACAAAATTATATTTTTTGTGATAAAACAAATTTATTGATTGTTGTAATTTTGCATCGTGCTTAGAAGATTCATACTTTACTCTTGCCAAAATTTTTATTTTTGCAACATGCATTTCTTTGATGAAATTTAGTTCTCTTGCCAATTTATGTTGCTACCTTTGAATTCTAATAGGGTTTCATGAGTAGATAAAAAGTTATGTCCCACCATTTTGTTTTCTATAGTTTGTCATGCATTTGTAAAACTACTTAAATTTGCATATTTGTCTTGGTTATTCTTATTATATACTAATTATTATAACTTTGGTGCATCTCTACTTTTTGCAGATGGAGTATTATTGCAACTAAAGGCCAGTTCTAGAGCGGAATGAAAATACATTTTCGTTTATTTATTCATTTAATTGTATTTTGTACAATTTCAGTGCTACGATGTTAAATTCGTATATATCCATTGGGTATATATATATGACTTTCAACGTATTTAAACGTAATTTTGGTCTATGTGCTTTGATTTTTAGTCATTCCAAAAGGTTATCTGTTAGAAACACCAGTTAAAATAATTTATTCTTAACATTAAAAGCCAACGTTGCACACGGTCCCCGCGTGCACTTGGTTGCTAGTGTTTTCATATAGCAACACGTCAAATAGTAGGGGTATTTATGTAAAATGAGCAACATTAACCGTCCATAACTTCTATTTTGTCTCATGAAACATGTTTCTTTATATTATTAATAGATATTTTGGCAATTGAATCCAATTATTCATTGCTTGATTAATTTCCAGGCTTGGTGGAGGAAAGGAATACGGACTGAGAGATTTGAGATTTGCACAAGTTAATGAGATATATTATTGAAGCTTTTATGAATTTTGCTGATTGATTCACCTTAATTTTCAGACTATTTATCGATCTACCATAACTTTCAGATTATTAACAGGGGATTAAATTCAAGGAATGCCACTACCATTATTTTCATATTATTCACAAATCTTCAATTCATACTCATGGTTGAATTTTGATTCCCATTAACATTAAGATAATCTCACCAACTTTGCACACACGCACAACCTTTCAGTCTGTATGCTTAACCAGTTCATCCATTAAGGCATGGAAATCAACCAACGGATCATTAGATTCAATTTTTAAAATCTCAACGGTTCTCTTATACGGATCATCACGCTGTTTGGTTTCTCGCAGTCCGCTAAGATGCATGTCAGAATCGCTGTCGTTGGATAATAGGGTTTCAGAAGATTCATAAGGTTTTGTCCTCAAAAGTGTTATATCAGACGAAAAATTGGTGATTGGAGGTGAAAAATAGGGTTCATTTTCTGAATGTTGTTCAACTCCGACAAAAGAAGTTGGGGGGCATAAGAAGTTGGGTGAGGAAGACAACTCTATTTTTTTTTTTTTAGATTTAAGTCATTTTTAAAGGATTTGTTATATATTGCAGAAAAATATTAATTAATACATGAATTGTAATTTAGAGTTGTTGGACAAAGGTTAAAAAGGGAAATGTCTTGTTGAAAGTGTTATTTAAGGAATTACTTCCTCAAGAGTGTTACTTTGGGAATTATTTTTTATGAGAGTGTTAGTTTGGCAATTCACTCAATGTTATTGCATAACTTAAGATCCATTTTGACATTAATAATAGAAATACACCAAACCCCAAAAGAATGATAATTCACCAGTCATAATACATATTTTTTTTTTGAAAGAAGTCAGAATACATATTAATGTTGATTAAAGTCCGAAAAACATTCATGAGTAATTTAGCTCTACAACAAAAGTTTCGGTTCCATCATATGAACATTCAGCTGCTTGCTTCATCTGCTTCCTGCTGCGATGAAAAAGAAACCTCTTTTTCTTATAACCCTATGTGTGTTTTAGAAAATGCACCGAATCTCCTCCGATGAGTTTTTATTTTTATTTTTAAACCACTATATTTACATGCAACGGGATAAAAAGATAAGATTTGGTGCAGACGACAGTTTCAGAAATCAGAAGAGATTTGGGCAACAGAAAAACATATAAGGGGATTTCGTGCAGGTTTTGAAAAATATAACCGCGATTTATGCATTTCTCTCTTAATAATTGTTGGGTGTATAGGGATAAGATTGAAATAGGATAAGAATATTTAGGGCTAGATTGAAAATTGCAGTACTTGGAATTGATTTTGCAATATATTAATGTTGCAATATTTATACAATATTCGGCTCATGCTTTTCAGCACTTCACTTGGTGCATTATTTGTGCACACCCTTTGGTAATCACCATCTCCTATTTATAAGGAGACTTAACCGACTTATACATATTTTCTAATTATAATATCTTCTAATCATGCAACATATTAATTATTTTAATACAAATATCTATCAATTATGCAATCTAACCGTGCCCCTAGATCCTTCTAAAACTTTCTCCATAATTCTGATTTTTTGATAGGATGTGGGGTCTCATGTCTTTTTAATTTATCATTCTAAATTATTTTTCAACACCCCCTCTTAATTTGGAATGCGAACTTCATTTGGACATTGTGCAATCTTCTCTCCTTTTTCTGAATCACTGTAGACACATTTATTTTATGAAATAATTAAATGTGTGCAACTTGAGAAAATTAAATATTCCATAAAATTCCAATATTCTATGGATGGAAATATATATTCACCAAATCTCAAAGGATGGAAGGTCTAGTCATCAAAATCTCAAAGGATGGAATGTCTAGTCATCAAAATCTCAAAAGAAGGAAACTATCTTTCATCATGGAAAGAATGATTTCCTCAAATTATGTCTTCCATATTGGAGAAACGATCACAACCATTCATCTCATCAGAAAATTCTCCTTCTAACACTATAAATAGGGGTCTTCACCAAGAAGAAAAATCACAACAAAAACAACAAAAACTCAAACATTCTTGTAGTAAAGAAGTTCTTCAAATCCTCTCTCCCAAGTTCATCATCTTCAAAGGCGTTCATCCAAAGATCAAATTGTTCGTCGCGAAGATCAAAGAAATTCTCTCTTTGATTCGAGATCAAGCTCTCACGCCCTCGAATTAATGTTTTTCAAGTTCAAGTCAACTTCATGAAGGATTGAATCAAAGGATAAAATAGAGATTGTAACTCTAAATTTCTTTAAATTTATATAAAGTTTATTTGTACTAATTTTCTTGTCTTTTATTTTTAGAGGACTCGAAATCTGTTGTTACAATCACGTCTGCAGAAATTTTGATTTCAGGCGCGACCTCTTCGTCTGCCCCCTCTTGATGTAGAGGCATTCCTTTTGTCCTGCTGGCTTTCATTTTTCTTTTCACATGCATTAGCTTTTACTTGGAAAGCTTGTTCCAAGTTTTGGTTAGAAAATCGGTTCATTCTTTTTTCATGGGCATCAAGTGATCCCATGAGTTCATCTAAAGATAATTTTGTTAAATCTTTAGATTCTTCAATGGCAGCAACTACGTGCTCAAATTTTACCGGCAGGCTCCTTAATACTTTTTTGACAATTTTCTTGTCTTCGACATTATCTCCATATGCGCGAATTTGATTAATAATAATAGTAACTCTTGAGAAAAATTCTTGAACATTCTCATTATCTTTCATGAACAAGTTATCAAAATCACGCCATAAACTTTGTAATTTTATGGAGATAACTTTTTCATAGCCACCAAAGTATTTTCTTAACATATCTCATGCATCTTTAGAAGTTCTAACACCCATTACGCGCGGAAGTATGAAACGACTTACCCCTTGTTGTATAAAGGACAAGGCTCTTGCATCTCTAGTCTTGTTCTCTTTATACTCTTTCTTCTTTGGTGCAGTCAACATTGCTTCTTCCTTCGGTGAATATTTGTTATAGCCTTCCTCAACAATGTCCCAGAGTTCATGGGACTGGAATAACGTTTGCATTAAAACGCTTCATAATTCATAATTCTGTCCAACAAAGATTGGTACACCTTGTTGGGAATATAGGAAGGCGAGCTCGTTGTTTGGGGATGGATTCATATTTATTTTGAAAATAGATATCAGGCCAAGGGGTGGCTTTGATACCACAATACGTTGGGTGTATAGGGATAAGATTGAAATAGGATAAGAATATTTGGGGCTAGATTGAAAATTGCAGTACTTGGAATTGATTTTGCAATATATTAATGTTGCAATATTTATACAATATTCGGCTGATGCTTTTCAGCACTTCACTTGGTGCATTATTTGTGCACACCCTTTGCTAATCACCATCTCCTATTTATAAGGAGACTTAACCGACTTATACATATTTTCTAATTATAATATCTTCTAATCATGCAACATATTAATTATTTTAATACACATATCTATCAATTATGTAATATAACCGTGCCCCTAGATCCTTCTAAAACTTTCTCCATAATTCTGATTTTTTGATAGGATGTGGGGTCTCATGTCTTTTTAATTTATCCTTGCAAATTATTTTTCAACAATAATTACATAAAAAGTTTAATCTGGTTACTTGTAATAAACTTTAAAGTTCTGAAAAACATACCAGGAAGAGAAAAAATTAGTAAATTTAAAGAAATGTTGTCCAAAGTTAAGCACGAGATTTATAAGGAAACCTGTTCGTGAAACCGTTCTTGCTATGTGACAACGGCCTCTTTCTCAGCGGATCCTGAACTGGTTTGCGTTTTAATCTCAATTTCTGGGTAAGAGCATTCATCTTCCTGATGAGATGCCCTTTTACTTTCGGGAGTACTAAGATTTCTGCTTGGTTGGGAGGATACAACTATCTCAAAAATGTAGCAACGTCTGTAAGCGATTTGGAAATATACGATTCTGGGGATGGGCTCATTTCTATTGACGTGTCACTGAAAAGTTAGGTAAACAACATTGGAAATCACATGTGTTTGGTTGGACGGATGCACAATGCTGAAGGCCTTGTTAGGTATACAAATTAAAGAGGTTTATCTCTTTTGAATAATTATATTAACAAGAGGTTCTGGATTGTGCGATTTAAGCACATAGATTATATGTCGATATTTATTGATTTACCTTGATAATATTTTTTTTTATGGGTTACAATATTAGAAAAAAAGAAGTTGTGATTTCCTTTAGGGGTGTACAGGGGTTGGTCTGAGCGGGTTGTCATTAATACAATGGCCAAGCTCATATCTTTGGATTATCGATTTATCAACACGAGCGGGTGAAGTTAATGATAAACGCACGCAGGTTGGGCATATTTCATTATACAATACTACAAATAAAAAGTGAGAGCAATATTTCAATATAAAATACAACTAAACAAAAAAATCATTTTTAATACACTAACTTGGTACAAGAATTGCACATGATAAAAAAAAATAAAGACTTCTTAAGTGATCACAAATTTGCATTCATGTACACTCTTTTGCCTGATTCTTGATTTTGCAATAATCCCAATTAATCTGATTCACTAAGAAATCTCAATCCACGACGTGATATACATAATATGAGTTGGGTTTTGGATTGGGGTCAGGTGGTGCTGTGGTGGTAGAGAGAGGGGAGGTGAAGAAGAATCGTTCTTTTAATTTTCCTTCACGTATGGTGGTGGCTGCTTTGAGTTTTTTCTTTTTTTTTTTTTTTTTATAAATAAATCTCATGACAAAATATGTATAAATTAAAGAAACATTATTATTTGGGGTGAAAATGGTAAAATTCCATTTAGTAAAGATTGAAATGTCGAAAATACCCTCACAAAAACCTACAAACACACACTATGGTGTAACTTGCAAAAATGTTACAATTTGTGGGGTCTTTTGCTTGCAATTACAATTTGCGGTGTAATCTGCAAAAAGCTTACAATTCGTGGTATGATTTTGCCATTAGCTCTTACCAAAGACTCCAGTACATTCACCATTATTGTTAGAGGTTTCAGATCCTTTTCTTTACTTGAGTATATATTAAACGACGTTATTCACAATGCACTATATGAACCCATCTAATCCGACACGCAGAAGCTAATCAACCTTTCCTCCAATTCTCAAGAACTCTGCAAGTAGCAGATGCTTTAGAAATCGGTGGCAACGATAAGAATCTTTTCGAGCCTTCACGCAAAATTCTGAGGTTGGGAAGCTTAATGTCCAGACCAAAACAATAGTTTGCCTGCAAAGTGCAAAGATTCATATCATCACTGAGCTCACAAAATCAACCAAACTAAGCAGTATCCAAGAGCCTCATCTGTAACCCAATTTCCACAATGAAGGAATCATTCTTAATATGATTGAGAAAATCTGGATCGTGAAAGGCCGGATCTATTTAGTGTGCGTAGTACCAAAACATATAAAATTCTATAGACCGGTTGTTCGACCTTACGAAATTGAATCCTCCATTGGGTTTGTTCCCTATATAATCAGATTTGCTAGAGAAGTGATCACACGCTATTTGAAAGTCGGCGTCTGGATCAAAATGTGGATATTGATCTCTAAACAACATAATGGATAAAATATTAACCCGTGTATTAGAATTTATGTGTACATAATGTAGATGAATAAGAAGTTGCATACAAAAACGTATTGTTCACGTCAGTATAGGCAAGAACTCAATTAGATGTGTGTGGTAGCACGTGTATGAGACTAGTTTGTACACACGTGCATGTTGGTAGAATCGGCTTAATGTCAATTTACTTTCTCTATTGTAAGTCATGGTCAAATAATTACTTTTTATGGTAGAAACTACTGATAGAAATGCAATAATATCATCATTTACGAACAAATCTTTTGAAATTCATAAACTTTTAAGTATCAAAAGCCAAAAAACATTGACAAATATATATATATATATATATATATATATATATATATATATATATATATATATATATATAGAGACGTATGTTCCGTATTTTTGTATACACACAAGCACATTGTGTGTGTGTATGAGAGGGGAAGAAGGAGGATCCAATACTTTAATCTGCACTAAACTACATATAAAATTTGTTGCATAAAATATATAATGGTTAAATTTTAAAATACATTGGTCAAAAATTTAAAAGCGCGTGTATTCGGTTTATGTGTATATGCATAATGTGTTATAGACACGAACGGACAGTTCACGTGCGTATAGATATATTAAAATATGGTACACACAAAAATAAAGAATTAGAGCAACCAGATTCCGTATTTAAGGGAAACTAGAAAACCTAGTAAAAGTAACAAAAAAATATAATCATACTTAAATAAAACATAAAAATAAAACCAATATCAATTTATTGAAAATAAGGAAAAGAAAAACTTCGGATTGAAGGATCCAATATATAAGGCTAAAGTAACAAAAATATATAAGATGACGCATACTCTCCCTCCTGGGATCGTACCCGTCAACGTGGCCTAATCTCCTGATCTCGGCCTATCTCACGACCCCCTCTCTCAGATTCCCAGACCATGGTAAGCATCATAATATATTATTCGCCTCGCCAACCCCTCGTGGTGCCAACGATGGGGGAGGGGGGGTCTTATTTTGCACATGCAGGTATAGCATCCTTAATGGCTAAGCAAAGGCAACCACCCCTTCTGGCCAATCGGAGGGGGGGCAGCTGGCGTCAGTCTCGACGTCATCCTCCACTACCCGAGTGCGTTGTCGCCCTTACAGGGCTCGACCGCCCTGCTTCCCCAAGAATGAGCGAGGGCTCGGGGTTATAGTATGTAAACGGACCATGGCATGCACCGAGGGTAACATGCAGGCACCACGTGCCCTACTCTACGAAGCCTACTCAAGCATCACGTGCCTATTTCCGCAAGACTCACAAGCTCCACGTACCATACTCTACAAGGACATGCAAGTACTCTACTACCCTCGAAATCAACATGCATGCCAACACATGCCCCTAGTAAAGTTACATCAATACCCTCCCCTCGCCCTATAAATAGGGAAGTAGTCTGGTCATAAATGCATCTCCAGTCCAAGCAAGCATACAACTATAAGAGCCCCACCTAGAGATAGAAAGAGCGAGAGCAAGCGAGCACGATCAGAAGAGTTTGAGCCCCAGCCCAGCGGCGGCCGAAGGTTGAAGGAAGATCGTGCGAACGGAGCCCGAACCCCCAAGGGTCGTGGAAAGTAGCAGCAGAAGGTCTCCCCATCGAGCCCCTCAGCGCTCCGTCCTCCAAGGGCTTGCTGGATCCAAGATCATCTTAGGTCGGGACCAGCGTACGGACAGTCTCGGTGATGGGCACGGCAAACAAGGGGCGTCATCTGTGGGAACGTCATTAGAGTCCCTGAGGTAGCCTAAGAAATGAGCCTGGATTCGGTAAGTTCTCACTCCGTAAACAGTATTGTTAGCTTTCAGTCTCCTACTCGTATATTTGCCCAAGCTGTCATGGCCATTTCCCCCCGAAACTCCGGTGAATCCATCTCCTCCACACTGGAAGCCCCGAGTCTGTGCAATTATGAGTCCCCGAATCGGGAGGAAACCCCCGATGAAGGAACTTCCACCGAAGTTCATCTGACTATGAGCGAACCGGATCGCTTACTGGAAATCGCCGCGGAGCGGGGCGCCCGACGAGTACGGCAACAGGAGGCGCGAACTAGAGGAAGATGGGTTCCAACCCCTAACACCAGCGCGCAGGTCAATGCATAAACGCGCCGAGGATTCGAACCTCGGCGATCAAGAGCAGAAACGGAGCACACGGGCAGTCGAGGAGAGCGGCCCATTGGTAATCACCTCAATGGAACCTATCGCCCATTTCCAAGGTGTGCTTTGCTCTCTACGATGGACGGAGATCAAGGGTACAATTTAATCCCGATGGCCGAGAAGGATCAAGAAAAAACTAGTTTCATCACAGAGTTTGGTACGTATTGCAATCTCGTCATGCCTTTCGGATTGAAAAATGCAGGGGCAACATACCAAAGACTCATGAACACCATGGTCTCCCCAATGATCGGAAACAACCTCGAGGTGTACGTGGATGAAATAGTGGTCAAAAGCCAGGACGCCAGCCAGCACAATGCCGATCTGACTGAGGCCTTCCGGATCATGGATGAGTTCGGCCTGAAGGTGAACCCACGCAAGTGTTCATTCGGAATCCAAGGAGGTAAGTTCCTAGGATTTCTCGTCACGCAACGAGGAATCGAAGTTAACCCCGAGAAAGCTAAAGCGATACTGGAGATGCCGCAACCCCACACGGTTCGAGACGTGCAACGACCCCCTGGAAGGATGGCCTCGCTTAACCGCTTCATTTCAAAGGCAGCACAGAAAGGGCTCCCTTCTTTAAGGTACTTTGCAACGTTAAAGATTTTCAGTGGACTGATTAATGTCAAAAAGCATTCGATGATCTGAAAGGATACTTGTTTCGCCCGCCCCTCCTGGTCAAGCCACAACAGGGTGAACGGCTTTATGTGTACCTAGCCGTAGGGAAAGAAGTTGCAAGTGTCGTACTAGTCCGTGCAGAAGGCCGAGATCACCTACCGATATACTACACCAGCCGATCCCTGAAAGACGCCGAGACGCAGTACTCCCCCATCGAGAAGTTTGCCTTCGCTCTTGTTACAACCGCTCAAAAACTGAGGTTATACTTCCTTACTCATCCCATCACTATCCTTACGCAACACCCTCTACGGGCCATACTGAGTCACCCTCAAGTATGGGGAAGGATGGTCAAGCGGGCAGTAGAACTTGGAGACTACGACATTCAGTATGCTCTGAGGCCATCAATAAAAGCCCAAGTATTGGCCGATTTCTTGGTGGAGACTAATGATACACACGAGGAAGCCAGCGCAGTCAAATCCTGGAAAGTCTATGTGGATGGGTCTTCTAGCAATGGCACTGGGGGAGCAGGCGTCGTATTCAAATTGCCGCACGAGGATCGACCCGAGGAAGTGCTATCTTTTGCTGTGAAAATAGGGTTCCCCATATCAAACAACAAAGCAGTGTATGAGGCGCTACTTATAGGAATGAGGCTGGCAAAGGAAGGGAAGATGACCCGAGTCCACTTTCATAGTGACTCCCAGTTGGTGGGACAACAAATAGGGCGGTGCTTTTCGATTAAATCGAATTGAATCGATCATATTAGCTAGGATCATTCGGTTCTGGTTGTTGAAAACTGACAATCAAATCGTTTGGAACGATTCAATTTGATTTAAATCGTGTTGATTTTGATTCGATTTGATCTGATTTTGACTATGAGCCTTTTATTTAGGGATAAAAGCATCAAACCCCCCATACTATACCCCTTGTTGCACTTTGCCCCCTGAACTTTTTTTTTTGGTAACAAGGCCCCTGTACTATGGATAAATAAGCACTTTGCCCCCTGAGTCCAAATCTAACGGCAAAAAGTGTTGACATGTATTCAAATCTAATGGTGAAAAAGCGACTTAGGGGGCAAAGTGCTTATTTATCCATAGTACAAGGGGCTTGTTGCCAAATAAAAAAGTTTAGGGGGCAAATCGCTACACCCCCTATAGTATAGTGGGTTTGACGCTTTTATCCCTTTTATTTATTGTATTTTTAATTTCAAAAAATAAGCAATACAGCGCTTCGAATATGCATTTAAAATGAAAGAAAATATGTATGGAACAATAGAAAAATAATATACACTCTCTAATTCATCAATTATTGGAAATTCACAATTTAAAAGTGATACTTCTACTCAATTCAACACAATTCACAAACAATAAAATATTAAATTCAAACATAATTAAACATAACAAAAATTAAGTCACACTTAAAAATTCATAAATATTGAAGACACATCAATCAATTTATTATGTTCTATACATATATTTAAAAATAACATATAGATACGATTTTCGATTCGATCCGATGATCGACCCCTAAAATCGAAAATCAAATCGAACTGAGTTTCAATTCTTTTGTGACAATCAAAGATCGAATCGAAAATTCGATTCGATTTTTAAATCGGATCATTCTATCAATTTCGAAACGATTTGATCGATTCAATTATGTTTGCACACCCCTATCAACAAGTAGGAGGCACATACGAAGCCAGAGACGAAAGGGTGAAAGAGTACCTGAATGCAGTACGCAAATTGCGTGAGAGCTTTGAGGAACTCACCCTTGAACAGATCCCTCAGGCGGAAAACAAAAAAGCCGACACCTTGTCTAGAACAACAGCTGGTATGCACCCCATCGGAACACGAGAGATAACCTTCCTCATCATCAGCTCGTGTGAGAAGAGTCATCTGGCGTTAGAGGCATTGATTATTGAAAGGGGCGATTGCAAAGGATGGATGACCGAAGTTAAGGCGTACTTACAAAACTTGGAGAAGTACGAGCACGATAGTGAGTTAGGAAAAAGAGCCGCTCACTTCTTTTTGAAAGATGACGTATTATACAAGAAGGGGTTCTCACAACCTTACCAATGGTGCTTGACCGAAGACAAAGCCATCGAAGTGATGAGAGAGGTACACGGAGGAAGTTGTGGGATTCACTCGGAGAGTAAGAGCCTCGCCCAGAAGATACTCCGACAGGCTTATTTCTGGCCCACCATGCAAAAGAACACGAAAGCATTCACCCAACAGTGTGAGCAGTGCCAAAAACATGCCACAATGTCACACCTACCCGTCGCAACATGGGAACCAAACCTCGTTCCCTGCCCTTTCGACAAATGGGGTATTGACATTGTTGGACCACTGATACAAGATCGTGGGCAGAAGAAGTATCTCTTGGTGGCCGTAGATTACTTCACCAAATGGGTCAAGGCAGAGCCGATAGCACAGATCACCTCAGCAGCAGTGATCAACTTTCTATGGCGAAACATTATTTGCCGATTCGGAGTACCCCGAGTCCTGGTCAACGACAACGGGTTAGATTTCACCAGTGACCAACTTGCGAAGTGGTGCGGCCAGTGGAAGATTCAACATCGCTTCACTTCAGTAGGGCACTCGCAGTCCAACGGTCAGGTCAAGGTCACAAACCGCACTCTGATACAAGGACTAAAGACGCGTCTCATGGCATATCAGGGAAAGTGGGTCGAAGAAATCCATGGCCTATTATGGGCTTACCGAACCACTACAAGATTTTCCACCGACAAAATGCCTTTCTGCCTGGTCTACGGACACGAGGCAGTTATACCTGCAGAGATATCTACACCCAGATGGAGAATACATGAATACGAGAAAGACTGCAATGGCGAGCACATGGTCCTTGAACTGGACCTCTTAGAAGAACCTAGGAGGCAAGCTGTGCTTCGAAGCTCCCATTACACGACTCGCATGGCCAAGTACTACAATAAGCGTGTGTAAGACCGAACGTACCAGGTCGGAGAATTGGTCCTACGGAGAGTAGGGGCGTCAAAAGCTAAGGGAAAGTTGGATCCCGTGTGGGAGGGACCTTTCCAAATATTCCGCATCCTGGGGGCAGCAACATACCAGCTGCGGGATATGGAGGGTCGAACCTACCCGCGCTCATGGCACGCACTTAACCTCAGAAAGTTCTACCCTCAGAGACTGCTTACGAGACAGAGGCAAGATTTCCCCTCGGAAAAATGAGGGAGAAGTTAAACCCAGGTACATAAATAAACGTCGTGAGTTTTAAGTATTGGTAAGTTTGTACCTACTAGTTAGTCTCATGTAATTTAGAGAACTGCGTGCGGCTTGATTCAAATTTTACTGCAAGGGATACGTAGGAAGCTCGGAAGTTACTCGAGTTCAGCCCCAAAATAAAAATAATATATGTACACCAACACACAAGCACGAAAGTAAGCTGACGATGCAGGTATAGAAAATCAACGAAGTTCATTAAAAAAGGAGTGGGTTTTAGAAATTAGGGGTCGAAATCCCAGCGATCCGCTTCGCTCGCCACCCACTCATATGACAGGCGAAAAATACAAAAGATAGAAAAAGAAAAGGAAAGAAGAAAGCAAAAACTAAAGGCCAACAAGGGCCACTACCCTACATCTACCAAGGCCACTACGGGCCATCCTTCACTCTTCCTCAGGGCTCCTCGCGGCGATGCTTCCCGGCTCGGATGGCCGCTCGACACTACTCATCTGTCACCTCCATAACAACCCTTTCAGGGGGAGTCCTTGATTCACGCGGAGGAGCAACAGGCGCTGCGAGCGCAGCAGAAGCAGCAGCAGCAGGTGCAATAGGGGCAGTAGGAACCGGGGTGCGACCCTGAGAACGACAGGGCTCGACCCTTGAATGACGTGATACGTCAAACGAAGGGATCTCCAAATCCCGGGGCACACCAGGGAGTTGATGCACAACGCTCATGCACAGATCGTAAACCATGCCCATAAATAACCAGACATCCTTTTTAGGCAGCTCTGCCCGCGCAGCAGAAAGCTCTGATGCCAACCTCCTCTCAAACTCGGCCCGGGCTGCGTCTACCTCCGCCTGCTGTTGGGTCTCAAACTCCACCCTCAGAATGTGCTCCCTCACCAGCTCTGCTTCCACCTCGGCCAACCGAGCCTCAGCTCGAGCCAAATCCTCCCTCAGGCCATCCATTTGCACCCGGTCCGCCATCAGCGAGTCCACCAGAGCTCTCGAGTCCTCCTCCATCTCCCGCAGGTTCTCTGCCCTCTCCATTAGAAAACGCTACCTCGATCTCGCCTCCTCTAGGGCATCCACGAGAGTTGCCATTTCGCCCCTCAGGTTGAAGGACTCCTCTCGCCAGGATGCCCTCACCTCCTCTAGCTCCTCACGATATTTCTCCGCCACCTCGTGGTGTAGATGGGCCATCGCTTGGGCTCCTTGCACCCGTTGGGAGTCCTGGGAGGACATGATCTCCTGAGAATCGAGTTCTTGTGCCACGAACAGCGCCTGGAAAAAGGAACGGTAAGTAAAAGTTTATGCAGGAAACAGCGAAGAAGAAGAAGAAAAATGAAAAAAACTTACATCAAGGATACTGCGGGACACGCGAACCAGCAGATGTGCGCCTTCTTCGCTGCCTAAACGCTCCGCTCCTCGGGCTACAAGAGGCCATCCACCAGGTTTTGAAGGCCGTCGGAAGAATATATAGTCCGAGAGTCACGAGACAGCGACGGGTCCCTACTCGTCCCCTCGCCGGAGGGAACTACAGGGGTCGATGCTGGCAGAACGTTGGAAGCGTCGGGTTTGGCTGAAGTAGCCCCCCTCGAGAAGTTACCACCGGACCTATGTTCGGATGAACCACGAAGAAAGTCATTTATGGAATAGGTACGGTCTGGTGGAGTCATGCTAACCCGTGGAGTAGGGCTAGACGGAGAAGGCGAAGGGGCCGTACCGCTTCCCGTGGAGAAGGGGTCAAGAGGAGCAACCGAACTGACGGTATGCCTCCCCGATGTTGCTTGGCCTTCGGGCGTGGGAGAATCATAATCATAAGGAATCAACAAGGCAGCCTCTGCGGAGGAATTTCCTGAGGCATGCGTGGCCAACTCGACCCCTAGCAACACCACGAATCAGAATCAGTATCAGACAAGTGGAAGATGAAAAGAAATTACACGACCTAAGGGGAAGAAAACTTACCGAAGGGTGTGCCTCATCCCATTTGAGCACCAATGAAGTTGATGTAATCCAGACCGCCTTGGAGACCCACCATTATCATGGCCCGAGGGCGCTCAAGGATTGTCATCACGTTGTAAGAAGAAGAAAAGAACCCACGGCGCTGCAAGAAGGTAGTGTCCTCGACAGGGTTAATGGAGTCTACATACTCACCCCCTACCTGTTAGATATGCTCCATTGCCCACTACGAGGGCGGAGGAAGAAGTAGCGGCTCCTCCAGTTTCCGTAAGAAGGGAAGGCGGTCGAAACCCTAGTAAGAAAGAAGTTTGCGGACTGACGGGCCACCAGTTGGAAGAACAGGTAGCCCTGTCTCACGGGCCGCAAGGCAAAGGCCCCAAACAAAAGAGTAGGAGTCATGATAGCACAAAAGAGTGAAACCCACCAAGCATCGGTAGGAATGGGGGACTCGCTGGCTCGGGCAGATCTGCATGAATGTTAGCATAAGAGGCATGAAAGGATGGAAGAAGCAGTGGAGGCGGTTGTGAACTTGTTCAGAGTACACCGTCAAGTAGCCTGCGGGAGGATTAAAAGCTCGATCAGAAGGGGTCGGCACCCGTACATCCATGACCCGGATATCGTACTGGTCCAACAACAACTGCACAAACTCGACCGTCTCAGTCGAAGGGGTCGAACCACCGCACCGAGACCCAAGCATTTGACCAGGCTCGACGTCACAAGAAACTAGCTGGAACCCCGCCGCCGGAGCCTCAAACGGGTCCCGATCGCTAAAAGCAGCAGTGATGTCATCGGTAGGAGGATCAGTAGGCAAAACCTTCACCGATGCTGCCCTACGGTTGCCAGCAGCCGTGCCAAGTTGACTCTCCGTCCTCTAACGAGTACGAGAAGCCACAGCACGAGAACCGCGACAGTTTTGGGACGCCGCACCGCTCGCTTGTTGAACGGTGAACGGTGGAGTAGGAGCATAGTGGTTCATCACCAGGATTTTGGTAAAGGATAGCTCAGAAGATTCAAAAGAAAGTGGAGTCTTAGACGAAGAAGATGTAGAGGAAGCCTTTTGCAGAGAAAAGATAGAGAGAAAGAAGATCGCATTTGCTGAGGAAGGAAGTTGAAGTGACGAAAAAGGTAAGTAAAGGGTCTATTTATAACCTCGGAGGCGACGCTGCAACTCAGGCGGGAATTTACAAAACACTGAATATGAAACTTGTGTCTCCTCCGGGTACCAGTCGCGGTAAGCGCACGGCCACATCCGCTGCCCTTTCTAAGGTGGGAGATAAGGGAACGACATCTAAAATGCAGTCCGTGAGTGTGGAGGACATCGCCAACACCGTAACCCAGGCCTCTGCCGACGGCCATCTCGCCAAATACAACGTGGCGAGGGAGAATGTGGCGGTGCTGATCCCAGAGCCTTCGCACCGGGCAATTAATCCCCCTGCTGGCTATTTGATCGTCTACTTCCCTCAGATCGAAGCGGGATGGCGGATGTTCGTGCCGTCCTTTTTCAGAGAGGTGGTCAAAGTCCTAGGGCTTTGTCTGAGCCAGTTGACGCGCAACTCCTTTTCTATTATAGCTGGGTTTGAGATCACCTATCAGAGCCGAGGACTTCTCTACACTGTGGAGCATCTGCTGGCTCTGTATGATGTGGGTGCGGGTCAGGCGCCCTTCTTCTATCCCACCCCACGTTCCTCACAAGTTGGCCCGGGGGTGAGAATTCTCACCGATGCTTCCACTTCTTACTGGAGTTGGAAGTCTTGTTTCTTCTTCGTGAAGCCCTCGGGGTGTAGCTGCGAGAGCTAGGGGGTCACGAACGTTTGGTCGAGCGGCCCGGCGGAGTTGGATATTTCTCACCTCGAGAGAGTTCGGCTCCTGATGAAAGAGGAGGGCTACTTTCAGATGAAGTACCACATTCTGAAACCAGCCAAGATCCCGAGGCTGTTTCAGCTCTGCGGACTTCAGGAGAGGGCTCGTTCTGTCCATTTCCTACATCTCGATAAGGACCCAGAGTTTTGTTATTTTTTTCCTGTTTCCTTCTATTCCTTTCTTTCTTTGTATCTTCTGACTTTTTTCTTTCTTGATTTTTGATCGATATTTGCAGGTGCACTGGTGTCTCCTTTGGCGGAAGCGGCTATGGATACGGTGGCTCCTCCTCGAGCACCCAGGGGGAGTAGGTCTACACGAGGGAAGGCCACTTCTTCCCGATCGACTGTTGCCTTCAGGGTCGAGGAGCCCATTCCATGTCCTCAGTCAGCGCCTGCAACGGGTGGAGGTCAATCTCCATCTCCTCACTCAGCGCTTGAACTGAGTGGGGAGCCTTCTCCATGTTCTCGTTCAGTACCTGAACCGAGTGGGGAGGTGAATTCATGCCTGCCATCTTTCGGCAACTTCCAAAGCCTTCGGGAGGATGATTTCGAAGTCTTACATGACCTTGCTCCTCCGGTTCCAAGATCTGTTGCTGGCTTTGATTGGCTTCGGGAATCCTTGGCTACTTCCTTCGACTTGAGCTGTCTCGCCACCCCCTCGTTGGTGCGTGAGGTGGCCTCAATTTCTCGAGCTTCTCCTCCCCGTGGTTCTTCTTCACATGCTCCCTTCGATCCTGCTGAGAAGGATGCCGGATCTTCTCTTTTGGTTGAGGGTCGAGGGAGACGGATGGGACCAAACCTTCTTCCACGACCCTGCGTTATGGTCTGGTGGGTTCAACCGCGAGCCCATCTGGGGGAGCGGGCAGGAGTTCCCTTGCTACTTCCTCTAGTCCCGCAGATGATGCTACTCCTGGACAAGAGAAGGGTGTCCTGTTGGAATCACTAGCGGGAAGTGGGAGGCTGGAGGAGAATGTTGAGGCTCGAGGTGATGGAGCCGATAATCGGGTGGAGAATCGTGAAGAAGGGACATCTTCACAGATGGCGGTGGATAAGTTGGCTTGTCCTGGTCCTGTTGAGCATTCACTGGTGGAGGAACTGCGAGGCGTGGGTTCTGGTTTTGCCAAGTTGCGCCAGGTGGTAGACCTTCTCGAGGTTGAGTCGCTCCGGAATTGAGGACTCCAATGGCTGAAGGATACGACAGGTTATGCAGCGGTTGAGGTAAGTTCTCGTTCTGTGTTGATTCTGCTTTTTATTACTATGTCTGACTTCTGACCCTTTCTTCTTCCTGCTTTCAGTTTAGTGCCCGCCAATTTTTGCTGCTGGAGCATATCAAGACTTTGGAGGGTCGTGTGGCGGAGTTGGAGGCATTCGCTCCTGAACCTTGGGCGCATGAGGAGTTCGAGAGGCTGAGGTCGAACCACGCTCGGATATCGGCCGAGCTGCAGGAGGCTCGAAGCGCGCTCAAGGCCCGCATGAAGAGTGTCGCGAATGGGAAACCTATGCAACGGAGTTGACGAAGGAGCGGGACCTTGCCCAATAGCGCCTTCGAGTGGCCGAGGGAGAGAGGGACGAGGTAGCTTTGGAGATGGCGGCTCTGAGGGATACCCTGGAGAAGTTCTCCCAGTTGCAGCTGGAGGCTGAGGCGGGGTATGCGGAGGCGGTAAAGACGACTGAATCTCTTCGAGGAGAGTTGGAGGAATGTCGGGCCACCATGGACGATCAAGTCGCCGATCTGTTATGGAGAATCAACAAGGAGCTCTGGGGGCAGATTGTTGAGAAGGCCAGGCGGGACGCGTTCGAGCGTATCATTCGATACATCGGTTCCCCGCTTCATCACGGCTATTTTATGAAGGTGTTTGTCGCCCTGTTCATAACTGGGTACAAGGGGTCCATACAACAGTTACGAGAGAGGAATTAGATCGTACCTGGGTTGATTTGATGATGCTTTCTCCGCAAGCGATCGAGGTCCCGAGGGATATACAGCCAGCCTCTCCCCCTAGCCCTTCCGAGACGCAGGCGATTCTTGAAGCCTACCAAGCCAGGTTTCCGTCTACGCAGATCGTTATCCCCGAGGGAGGTGGGGCGGCTTCTCGTGGTTCCTCTCTCGAGACTAGAGCGAGAAAGATTAGGGCGATGGCTACAGAGATCATGTCCGGCGGGCCATTAGTTACCAGCCCTGGCCCTCCAGGCTCCTGGTCCTCCGATGTTCTTGCTCCTTGACCGACGGATGCGGCCCTACAGGTAGCCTCTACGATCGTGGCTCCCAAAGCTGCAGATGACGCTCCGACGCTGGTGGAGGGTCGAAGGGCGGTGAGAGATGGCAAGCGGCCTTCCCGAGGGGAGTAGTGTTGTAGGCCTCCTGCGTTGTATTTTTCTCTATTCTTGTAGTTGTAATATTTGAGAATAATAAAACGTTCTTTCGGAGGTCTTCATGTGTGTCTTCTTTTATGTCGTGTGTTTGCCTATTTTTCTGTTAAATTACGAGTTTGGGTAGAATTTCAAGGATGAAACAATCGTGGGAGCACCTCTGCTTCATGTGCCGTGGTTCGACAAGGATTGTTGTTTTTCTCCTTGAAAATACGTGCAGGGCTCCTCAGGTTCCCGTTAAGGCACCTAGGAATTATGTGGCTAGGACCCTCGAGGTGTATTACAGGGAGCAAGTCGACCCGTTATACCACTAGAGGAATCCGTCGCCTAGTTGCGTGATTCGATGAGGGTTGTTGTTTTTCCCCTCGGAAGGGACGCGTGGGGGCTCAAAGGTTCATAATAGGATACCTTGTCAGAGCAGTTGGCTAAGGCCCTCGAGATGTATTACGAGAAGCAAGTCAACTCATGATACTTCTAAAGGGACTGTCACCGGTCATCAGGGTATACTTCACCTCTCATTGCGTGTTTCGACAAGGGTTGTTGTTTTTGCCCTCGGAAGTACGCGTGGGGGCTCAAAGGTTAGTAATGGGACACCTCGTTAGAGCAGTTGGCTAAAGCCCTCGAGATGTATTACGAGAAGCAAGTCAACTCATGATACTTCTAAAGGGATTTCTGCCGGTCATCAGGGTGTACCTTTTGCCCCTCGTTGCGTGTTTCGACAAGGGTTGTTGGTTTTTCCCCTCGGAAGTACGCGTGGGGCTCAAAGGTTCATAATGGGACACCTCGTAGAGCAGTTTTGATGTTACCCCTCGAAACGCTATCCGAACCGGTCAATCTTTTCCTAAGGTCTTCAAAGTCAATTACTTTTAAGGGAGTTGTACCGATGTTATCAGAGGAGATTGTGTCGGTTCAAGGAAACTCTTTGTTTAGTTTCATCGAGAATGTGTAACGACTACGAGGAGCCTCTTCGATTTGGTTCTTGCAGAAGTTGTAACGGCTCGAGGAGCCTCTTTGATTTGGGTTCTTGGAGAAGTTGTAATGGCTCGAGGAGCCTCTTCGATTTGGTTTCTTGGAGAAGTTGTACCGGCTCGAGGAGCCTCTTCAATTTGGCTTCTTGGAGAAGTTGTAATGGCTCGAAGAGCCTCTTTGATTTGGCTTCTTACTGCTTGTCGCTTCCTATTGCCAATACGTCCCATCCTGTGATCTTGGTTATCACGCTACCCTAGATATCATTTACTTTCGCACGCATAAATTCTCGCAAACATCATTAGTTCCTCGAAAAGGCGCATTGATGATAGACGGCTCTGTGTAACCGACACGTGTCCCTCACTGCTAGCCCTTATTGGTGATCGTGGGCGGTAGCGATTTTCACTGTCAGTGTTGACTGAAACGGTGAAGCGGGAGGAGTAGAACGAGAGTTAGCAGCGACAGTAGTGTTAACAGACGACATGATTACGACGAACAGAGAATGAGGAAGAAAGGAGCAGTTGCGAAATAAAGCAGAGAATGCGAAAAGGCTATGAGCCCTAGAAACCGCAGCACAAGACCTAAAGGATGGGCAAAAGGGCGGTATAATTCCCGCTCATTACCCTAGAAGCAACAGATGGATGCCACGTATCACTCAGCATACGAGGGAAGTTTTAGGAATCCCGAGAAATCAGGGTGTGAGACAGACGCACGATTAGATGATTAGGCCCTTAAAAGTTTTACTCTCTGCGAACTGTGACAGAGACTGGGGGACTTATGATGATGAATACTTGCACGTGCAGGTATAGCATCCTTAATGGCTAAGCAAAGGCAACCGCCCCCTCTCGACCGCCCTGCTTCCCCAATAAAGAGCGAGGGCTCGGGGGTTATAGTATGTAAACGGAGCATGGCATACACCGAGGGTAACATGCAGGCACCACGTGCCCTACTCTACGAAGCCTACTCAAGCATCATGTGCCTATTTTTGCAAGACTCAGAAGCTCCACGTACCCTACTCTACGAGGACACGCAAGTACTCTACTACCCTCGAAATCAACATGCATGCCGACACGTGCCCCTGGTAAAGTTACATCTATACCCTCCCCTCGCCCTATAAATAGGGAAGCAGGCTGGTCATAAATGCATCTCCAGTCCAAGCAAGCATACAGCTATAAGAGCCCCACCTAGAGAGAGAAAGAGCGAGAGCAAGCGAGCACGATCGGAAGAGTTCGAGCCCCAGCCCAGCGGCGACCGAAGGTTGAAGGGAGATCGTGCGAACGGAGCCCGAACCCCCAAGGGTCGTGGAAAGTAGCAGCAGAAGGTCTCCCCAACCAGCCCCTCAACGCTCCGTCCTCCAAGAGCTTTCCGGATCAAGGATCATCTTAGGTCGAGACCGGCGTGCGGACAGCCTCAGTGACGGGCAAAGGGATCCAGGGGCATCATCAATATAAATAATCTAAAAATAGAAAAACCAAGAAGAAGAATCAGACAAAATGTTCATTAAAAATAAGTAAATCAATTGGAAGAGTAAAGAGCTTACAAAAAAGTAGAAAAATAAAAAAACTAAAAGCATAAAAAGAAAGAAAGAAAGAGAAGCACGTGATTAAAAAGCATTAAAACCCAAAATAAATGTGTACTACAAATTGAATACATGATGAGGTAAATAATTCTAACAAGTATATTAAAAGGCGTTATCCACAATGCACTATATGAACCCATCTATTCCGTCAACTAGAAGCTAATCTACCTTTCCTCCAATTCTCAGGAACTCTGCAAGTAGCAGATGCTATAGAAATTGGTGGCAACAATAGGAATCTTTTCGAGCCTTCCCAAAAAATCCCGAGGTTGGGAAGCTTAATGTCCAGACCAAAACAATAGTTTGCCTGCATAGTGCAAAGATGCGGATCATCACTGAGCTCAGAAAATCCAACAAACTAAGCAGTATCCAAGATACTCATTTATACCTCATTGTCAATGATGAAGGAATCATTCTTAATATGATTGAGAACATCTTGATCGTGAAAGGCCGTATATATTTAGTGTGCGTAGTGCTAAAACTTGTAAAACTCTATAGACCGGTTGTTCGAACTTACAAAACTGAATCCTCCATTAGGTTTGCTTCCTATATCATCCGGTTTGCTAAAGAAGTGATAACACGCTATTTGAAAGTTGGCGTGTGGAAAAAATTGTGGAAATTGATCTCTAAACCACATAATGGATAAAATATTAACACGTGTATTAGAATTCATGTGTACAAAACTTAGATGAATAATGAGTGGCATACAGAGACGTAATGTTCACGTCCGTCTATGCAAGAACTGAATTAGATGTGTGTGGTAGCACGTGTATGAGACTTGTTCGTATACGCGTGCATGTTGGTAGAATCGTCGTAATGTCAATTTTTACTTTCTCTATTATAAGTCACGGTCAAATAATTACTTTTTATTGTAGAAACTACTGATAGAAATGCAATAATATCATCATTTACGAACAAATCTTTCGAAACTGATCAACTTTTAAATATGAAAATTAAAAAAAAACATTGACATATATTTATATATATACATATGTGTGTTCCGTATTTTCGTGTACACACAAACGCACATGCATCTATATACTTACATGTGCATACATATGTGTGTGTGTATGAGAGAGGAAGAAGGTGGTTCCAATACTTTAATCTGCACTAAACTACATATACAATATGTTGCATAAAATATATAAGGGTTAAGTTTTAAAATAGATTGGTCAAAAATTTAAAAGCGCGTGTATTCGGTTTATGTGTACATGCATGATGTGTTATAGACACGAACCTGGAGTTCACGTGCGTATAGGTAAATTAATATATGGTACACATAAAAATAAAGAATAAGAGTAACTAGATACCGTATTTATGGAGAACTAAGAAAGAAAATAACCAAAATATATTAATAATCATACTTAAATCAAACATAAAGATAAAACCAATATCAAATTTATTAAAAATAAGAAAAAGAAAAACTTAAGATTGAAGGATCAATTATATAAGGCTAAAGAAACAAAACTATTAAAAATAATCTATAAACTGAAAAACTAAGAAGAAGAATCAGAAATAATGATCACTAAAAATAAGTAAATCAATTGTAAAAGTAAAGAGCTTACAAAAAGTTAGAAAAATAAATGAACTAAAAGCATAAAGAGAGAGAAAGAACGAGAAGCACGCGATTAAAAAGCATTAAAACCCAAAATAAATGTGTACAACAAATGGAATACATGAAGAGGTAAACAATTCTAACAAGTATTTTAAAAGGCGTAATTCACAATGCACTATATGAACCCATCTATTCCGTCAATCAGAAGCTAATCAACCTTTACGCCGATTCTCAGGAACTCTGCAAGTAGCAGATGCTTTAGAAATTGGTAGAGACGATAGGAATCTTTTCGAACCTTCACGAACAATTCTGAGGTTGGGAAGCTTAACGTCCAGACCAAAAGAATAGTTTGCCTGCATAGTGCAAAGATTCACATTATCACTGAGCTCACAAAATCCACCAAACTAAGTAGTATCCAAGAACCTCATTTGTAGCCCAATTTCCACAATGAAGGAATCATTCTTATTATGATTGAGAACATCTTGATCGTGAAAGGCCGGATATATTTGGTGTGCGCAGTACCAAGACTTTTAAACCTCTATAGACAGGATGTTCGACCTTGCAAAATTGAATCTTCTATTAGGTTTGTTCTCTTTATCATCAGATTTGCTAGGGATGTGATCACACGCTATTTGAAAGTCGGCGTCTGGATCAAATTTCGGAAATTGATCTCTAAACCAAATAATGGATAAAATATTAACACGTGTATTAGAATTCATGTGTACATAACGCACATGAATAACGAGTTGCATACAGAAACGTAATCTTCACCTCCGTATAGGCAAGCACTGAATTAGATGTGTGCGGTACCACATGTGTGAGACTAGTTTATACACGCGTGCCTGTTGGTAGAATCGTCTTAATGTCACTTTACTTTCTCTGGTATAAGTCATGGTCAAATATATAATTACTTTTTATAGTAGAAACTACTGATAGAAACGCAATAATATCATCATTTACTAACAAATCATTAGAAATTGATAAACTTTTAAGTATCAAAATTCAAAAAACATTGCCATATATATACATATGTATGTTCCTTATTTTTGTATACACACAAACACATACATATACATACATGTGCATACATGTGTGTGTGTGTGTGTGTGTGTGTGTATGAGAGGGGAAGAAGGTGGTTCCAATACTTTAATCTGAACTAAACTACATATAAAATATGTTGCATAAAATATATAAGAGTTAACTTTAAAAATACAATGGTCAAAAATTTAAAAGCGAGTGCATTCCGTTTATGTGTACATGCATAATGTGTTACAGACACGAGCGTGCAGTTCACGTGCGTATAGATACATTAAAATATGGTACACCTAAAAATAAAGAATAAGAGTAACCAAATTCCGTATTTATGGAAAACTAGGAAACCTAATAAAAATAACAAAAAACTATAAATAATCATACTTAAATCAAATATAAAAATAAAACCAATATCAAATTTATTAAAAATAACGAAAAGAAAAACTTAAGATTGAAAGATCCAATATATAAGACTAAAGAAAAATATAAAAAATAATCTGAAAACTGAAAAACTAAGAAGAAGAATCAGAAAAAAATGATCACTGAAAATAAGTAAAGAAATTGGAAGAGTAAAGAGTTTACAAAAAGTTAGAAAAATAAAAAAAAAACTAAAAGTATAAAAGGAAAGAAAAAAAGAGAAGCACGTGATTAAAAAGCATTAAAATCCAAAATAAATGTGTAAAACAAATTGAATACATGAAGAGGTAAACAATTCTAACCAGTATTTTAAGAGTTATTCACAATGCACTATACGAACCCATCTATTCCGACAACCCGAAGCTAATCAACCTTTCCTCCGATTCTCAGGAACTCTACAAGTACCAGATGCTCACTACAAGAATTTGTCCATATAGAAAGGTAAGTATAGAAAGGGAACCGAAGGGTCTTTCTAAATTAGTGAAAAATTAAATTAAAATTAAAAGAATAATGGTAGAAAGGGAATTTGAGATTTCCACCGTAAGCAATGGCCTAATCCGTTTCTATTGATATTAAAATAGACAATATAATTAAAAAAATTGACGGAAACGGAAATTGACATTTCTGCCCATAAAGAGAGCAGGAAGCGAATATTCCCTTTCTATGGCAGAAAGGGAAATGTCTCTTTCTATGGCAGAAACTGATATATCCCTTTCTAGGGTCACGCCGGATCATGCCCTATCATGCATAGGGCATGATCTGCGTGACTGTAGAAAGGGAAATATCCCTTTCTTCGACTTTGGCTAGAATTCTGTTAATACCCTCCATAGTTTTTCTTCCTCAAACTCTCACTATTCCTCCATCTCATATCCTTTCCTAAGGCTCCAATACAACCATTCTCTCCATCTCCTTCATTTTTTTTTTATGTTTATTTTTTATTCTTAATTTTTTTATTGTTTTTGATACTTTTATGTAATTAATGCCATATATTGTAGTTTCACCCATAATATATAATATTGTTTCATCCATGAAAGTTTTATGTTTCATCCATAATTAATAATAAATATTAATATTGTTTTTCTATTTCATGTAAAATAGTAAAAATATGTTGTGTTTTAATTAATTACCCTACTAATTATAATATTGTAAGTAGGTGTCGATATATAATTTAATATGTTCGAATATACATACATACACACACACACACACACACACACACATATATATATATATATATATATATATATATATATATATATATATATATATATATATATATATATATATATATAGTACACAACGCATAGTTACAAGTTAAAATACTTAAATTTATATCATTCAAAATCGAATTATAATAAAAAGTGGAAGTTAATAATTTAAGGTGTAGATCTATAATACATTATAATATTTTTTTTTTAAAAAAATAAGGGAGAAAGGGATTGCTCCCTTTCCAGCTTTTCAAAATTTAGAGGTTCCCGCCCATTTATTTCGCCTAGCAAGGAACGTAGTTGTTTTATTTTTTTAGGAAATACGAACACTTGAATATAACCAAAAAACAGTGAGAGTACAAAATCCGATCCGCGGATCCAGGAGAAAAGTCTAAACATCAAGCAAACCAAGAACAGTCTAGATCAAAAACAGCCCTAAAACAATTCAATCACAACCCCGTCAAAGGCACCCGTTGTTGGAGTTTCATTCCATGCTGCGTCAAAGCCTTCGTGAAAGCACATCGTTGTAGCACCATCTGTTGTATTTGTGCAATAATAAACAGGCCTACCTTATCATGTCTAAAAAGAATCCCACTGTGCAACGTCCATATACTATAAATTGTTTCTGCAAGAACCAATTTGAAGAGAGCACCGCCATATCCCTTTCCTCTAGCATGTCGACAAAGCCATTGTATCTCCTGATTCCAGGCCATTGGTATTCGGTCTATATCCAGCCAACAAAAAATTGCTCTCCACACGGTGCAAGTGAACGCACATTCAAAGAACATGTGCTGTTGTATTTCTTGCGCAAAACATAATACACAATATCCGTCATTCTCAATTCCCATTCCAGCCAATCTATCTTTAGTACTCGACCGTCTATGTAGAGTCGTCCACAACACAAAAACAGCCCTTGGTCGTGCATTGTTTGTGAACAGTAGTTTGCGCATTCTACCTTCGGTTTAACCCCCCTCAATTTGAAATGCATGTCTCTCGTCGGAAATCGTTCGACCCTTTGGCAATCCTGCCATACATTGCTGCGTAAGATTTTCTCACGATATTTGAAAATTCGTCTCACAATCCATGAGGAACTAGTCCAAAGAAAGTACCTAGTCCCTTTCTACGGGAGAAATGGACAATTCTCTTTCTAGCCTAGAAAGGGAAGAAATCCCTTTCTGAATATTCTCAGCAACCACACCTACAGAAAGGGATTTTGGAA
This sequence comes from Misopates orontium, assembly GCA_946800315.1. Classification (NCBI taxonomy): domain Eukaryota; kingdom Viridiplantae; phylum Streptophyta; class Magnoliopsida; order Lamiales; family Plantaginaceae; genus Misopates; species Misopates orontium. The sequence continues at coordinate 26,944,775 of OX326950.1, read as the reverse complement.
ACAAAATATTTCCTTTCTATTGCTCTACAGAAACGGATCTTTAGCCTATAGAGAGGGACTAGAGACTTTAAAAATATGGGCAAATTCTTGTAGTGGCTTTAGATTTTGATGGCGATGATAGGAATCTTTTCGAACCTTCACGAAAAATTCCGAGGTTCGGATGCTTAATGTCCAGAAAAAAAGAATAGTTTTCCTGCATACTGCAAAGATTAATATCATCACTGAGCTCACAAAATCCACCAAACTACGCAGTATCCAAGAACCTCATTTGTAGCCCAATTTCCACGATGAAGGAATCATTCTTATTATCATTGAGAACATCTTGATCGTGAAAGGACGGATATATTTTGTGTGCGTAGTACCAACACTTGTAAACCTCTATAGACCAGTTGTTCGATCTTACAAAATTGAATCCTCCATTAGGTCTGTTCCCTATATCATCAAATTTGCTAGAGAAGTGATCACACGCTATTTGAAAGTCGGCGTCTGGATCAAATTTCGGAAATTGATCTCTAAACCACATACTGGATAAAACATTAACACGTGTATTAGATCTGATGTGTACATAGCGCTGATAAATAACGAGTTGCATACAGGAACGTAATCTTCACGTCCATATAGGCAAGCACTGAATTAGATGTGTGCGGTACCACATGTATGAGTCTAGTTTGTATACGCGTGCATGTTGGTAGAATCGTCTTAATGTCAATTTACTTTCTCTTTTTATGTCACGGTCAATTAATTACTTTTTATGGTAGAAACTACTGATAAAAACGAAATAATATCACCATTTACAAACAAATCTTTAGAAATTTATAAACTTTTAAGTATCAAAATTCAAAAAACATTGACATATATTTATATATATACATATGTAAGTTCCGTATTTTTGTATACACACAAATACATACATATACATACATGTGCATACATGTGTGTGTGTGTGTGTGTGTGTATGAGAGGGGAAGAAGGTGGTTCTAATACTTTAATCTGAACTAAACTACATAAAAAATGTGTTGCATAAAATATATAAGAGTTAAGTTTTAAGATACATTGGTCAAAAATTTAAAAGCGCCTGCATTCCGTTTATGTGTACATGCATAATGTGTTACAGACACGACCGTGCAGTTCACGTGTGAATAGATAAATTAAAATATGGTACACATAAAAATAAAGAAAAAGGGTAACCAGATTCAATATTTATGGTAAACTAGGAAACCTAATAAATATAACAAAAATATATAATCATACTTAAATCAAACAAAAAAATAAAACCAATATAAAATTTATTAAAAATAAGGAAAAGAAAAACTTAAGATTAAAGGATCCAATGTATAAGACTACAGAAACACAAATATAAAAAATAATCTGAAAACTGAAAAACTAAGAAGAAGAATCAGAAAAAATGATCACTAAAAATAAGTAAATAAATTGGAAGAGTAAAGAGCTTACAAAAAGTAAGAAAAACAAAACAAACTAAGAGTATAAAAAGAAAGAAAAAAAGAGAAGCACGTGATTAAAAAGCATTAAAACCCAAAATAAATGTGTAAAACAAATTGAATACATGAAGAGCTAAACAATTCTAACCAGTATTTTAAAAGGCGTTATTCAAAATGCACTATATGCACCCATCTATTCCCACAACCAGAAGCTAATCAACCTTTCCTCCGATTCTCAGGAACTCTGCAAGTAGCAGATGCTTTAGAAATTGGTGGCGACGATAGGAATCTTGTCGAACCTTCACGAAAAATTATGAGGTTGGGAAGCTTAACGTCCACACCAAAAGAATAGTTTGCCTGCATAGTGCAAAGATTCAGATCATCACTGAGCTCACAAAATCCACCAAACTAAGCAGAGTCCAAGAACCTCACATGTAGCCCAATTTCCACGATGAAGGAATCATACTTAATATGATTGAGAACATCTTGATCGTGAAAGGCCGGAAATATTTGGTGTGCGTAGTACAAAAACTTGTAAACCTCTATAGACCGAACGTTCGACCTTACAAAATAGAATCCTCCATTAGGTTTGTTCCCTATATCATCAGATTTGCTAGGGAAGTGATCACATGCTATTTGAAAGTCGGCGTTTGGATCAAATTTCGAAAATTGATCTCTAAACAACATAATGGATAAAATATTAACACATGTATTAGAATTCATGTGAACATAAGGCTCAGGAATAACGAGTTGCATACAGAAATGTAGTCTTCACGTCCGTATAGGCAAGCACTGAATTAGATGTGTGCGGTACCACATGTATGAGATTAGTTTATATACGCGTGCCTGTTGGTAGAATCGACTTAATGGCAATTTACTTTCTGTGTTATAAGTCACGGTCAAATAATACTTTTTATTGTAGAAACTACTGATAGAAACACAATAACATCATCATTTACAAACAAATCTTTTGAAATTGATAAACTTTTAAGTATCAAAATTCAAAAAACATTGACATATATTTATATATATACATGTATGTATGTTCCGTATTTTTGTATACACAGAAACAACATACATATACATACATGTGCATACATGTGTGTGTGTGTGTATTAGAGGGGAAGAAGGTGGTTCAGATATTTTAATCTGAACTAAGCTACATATAAAATATGTTGCATAAAATATATAAGAGTTAAGTTTTAAAATATATTGGTCGAAAATTTAAAAGTGTGTGTATTCCGTTTATGTGTACATGCATAATGTGTTACAGACACGAGCATGCAGTTCACGTGCGTATAGATAAATTAAAATATGGTACACATAAAAATAAAGAGTAAGAGTAACCAGATTCCGTATTTATGGAAAACTAGGAAACCTAATAAAAATAACAAAAAAATATAAATAATCATACTTAAATCAAATATAAAAATAAAACCAATATAAAATTTATTAAACTAAGGAAAAGAAAACCTTAAGATTGAAGGATCCAATATATATGACTAAAGAAACACAAATATAAAAAATAATCTGAAAATTGAAAAACTAATAAAATGATCAGAAAAAATGATCACTAAAAATAAGTAAATCAATTGGAAGAGTAAAGAGCTTACAAAAAGTTAGAAAAATAAAAAAACTAAAAGTATAAAAAGAAGAAAACAAAGAGAAGCACGTGATTAAAACGCATTAAAACCCAAATAAATGTGTACAACAAATTTAATACGTGAAGAGGTAAATAATTCTAACCAATATTTTAAAAGGCGTTATTCATAATGCACTATATGAACCAATTATTCCGATAACCAGAAGCTAATCAACCTTTCCTCCGATTCTCAGGAACTCTGCAAGTAGCAAATGCTTTAGAAATTGGTGGCGACGATAGGAATCTTTTCAAACCTTCACGAAAAATTATGAGGTTGGGAAGCTTAACGTCCAGACCAAAAGAATAGTTTGCCTGCATAGTGCAAAGATTCAGATCATCAGTGAGCTCACAAAATCCACCAAACTACGCAGTATCCAAGAACCTCATTTGTAGCCCAATTTCCACGATGAAGGAATCATTTTTATTATTGAGAACATCTTGATCGTGAAAGGCCGGATATATTTGGTGTGCGTAGTACCAAAACTTGTAAACCTCTATAGACCGGTTGTTCGACCTTACAAAATTGAATTCTCCATTAGGTTTGTTCCCTATATCATTAGATTTGCTAGAGAAGTGATCACACGCTATTTGAAAATCGGAGTCTGGATCAAATTTCGGAAATTGATCTCTAAACCACATAATGGATAAAATAGTAACACGTGTATTAGAATTCATGGGTACACAACGTTGATGAATAACAAGTTGCATACAGAAATGTAATGTTCACGTACGTATAGGCAAGAACTGAATTAGATATGTGCGGTAGCACGTGTATGAGACTAGTTAGTATACGTGTGCATGTTGGTAGAATCGTCTTAATGTGAATTTACTTTCTGTGTTATATGTCACGGTAAAATAATTACTTTTTATGGTAAAAACTACTGATAGGAATGCAATAGTATCACCATTTACGAACAAATCTTTTGAAATTTATAAACTTTAAGTATCAAAATTCAAAAATCATTGACATATATTTATATATATATATATATATATATATATATATATATATATATATATATATATATATATATATATATATATAGATATATACATATATGTTCCGTATTTTTGTATACACACAAACACACATATACATATATATATATACATACATGTGCATATACATGTGTGTGTGTGTGTGTGTGAGAGGGGAAGAAGGTGGTTCCAATACTTTAATCTGCACGAAACTACATATAAAATATGTTGCATAAATTATATAAGAGTTAAATTTGAAAATACATTAACAAAAATTTAAAAGCGCGTGTATTCAGTTAATGTGTACATGCATAATGTGTTGCAGACACGAGCGTGCAATTAACGTGCGTATAGATAAATTAAAATATGGTACACATAAAAATAAAGAATAAGAGTAACCAGATTCCGTATTTATGGAAAACTAGGAAATCTAATAAAAATAACAAAAATATATAATTATACTTAAACCAAACATTAAAATAAAACCGATATAATATTTATTATTGATGTGGGGTATTTTCGTCTGGATACGTGTCCACTCTGCAACACTCTACGTCAGACTGCTTCAGTTCCTCCTGGATGCTCAATGAGCTTTTGAGTTCGGAACCTGCACTCAACATCAAACGTGAACTAAGCCGGTGCCTTCTCCGGCGAAGGCACTCAGATGCTCAAGTCAGACTGGTCGGAATATGAGATATTGTTGAGCAAGGAAACAAGTCGAAAGAACTGGCTAAAATAGGTCGAATGAACTGAGAGCTATAAGTCAAATGTGCAAAAAGCAATAAGTCGAATAAGAAGGCCAAACAAGTCGAATGAACTGTGTAAGACAAGTCGAATAACACAGAACGAAACAACTCGAATGCAAGCCTAAATAGGTTGAACTCGAGCTATTGACGTACAACTCGAATGAGCTTGAGAAATAGGTCGAGGTCGACTTATATAACTCGAACTTAGAGCTTAGAATAATGTAAAACGTACCTTAGAATGAGTAATGGGATCCCTTTATATAGTCATAAGATTCCTTATTCAGCTAGAAGTGCACTCCAAGTAGGACTATGAGTTGAATAAGTCAAACTAGGACTCTTCCAAAATAACTCGAATGACCTTCAGGAATAGCTCGAATGACCTGCCACTGAAATAGCTCGACTTGGCCCTAGAACAACTCGAATTGGGCTTGTGAAATCCGAATTGGGCCCCGAATAACTCAAAATTGGGCCTGCATGGGCCTAATTTTGAGTTTTGCCTTAAATTGTAATTTTGCATTAAAAAATAATGGTGTTGTCGTGGCATAATATTCTGATATACTCTCGTAGATATGATATCGAATATTATGACGTGACGATACCGAAATATGGTACATCATGGAGTCCCCCAGTTTGTAAGAGTAATGTGTGTAAACATTGGTCACACAAACTAAAATAGCATAAGAAACCCCGGTAATCGTGCAACAAGTCGGGCCATAAAAGTTACGAAGCCAAACTCTTAGAAAAACTTAGAAAAAATTTTCCTGAAAAAATAAGTCGAATGAACTATAGCTCGTATGAGCTATAGCTGGAATCAGGGGTATATCGGTAATTTTGGCGCTGGCCGCTTCTATAAATACCCGCCGAACAGTAAATCATTTTACTTTAGATTTTTCGCAAATAACTCGAGCTCCCGCAAATAACTCGAATAGAAATAGCTTGAATACACTGACAATGTCCCAACAGCTCGAATACCCAATCAAATAGCTCGAATCCTCAAAGGTATAGCTCGAATTAACCCATATAACTCGAATACACACCCAAATAGCACGAGGGATCATAGGTTTAGCTCGAATAATCCCATATAGCTCGAAATCATATTAAATAAATCGAATTATAGTAAACAACTCGAAGATATTGCAAATAACTCGATAGATCGAGTGAAATAACTTGAAACTCCGAGAAATAATATGCTCGGCCAAGTACATTCGACTTATCTGCTTTAGGTCGGATGTGCTTATATTCGAGCTATAATACTTATAAAAATCTTCAGAAAATTTTTTCAACTTTCTCAAACTGATTTTGTACGAACTTTTTTGCAGATTTGTCACGACGGCTCGTTCAAATAAGCATCGTTCTCACCGCGAATAACTTACACATTCTGATCGCCATCCACAATCTGCACGTCCCAGTGCCGATCGTGAACGCAACACAACTCATAGGACCAGCCAACCACGTTCAACTCAACCTTCCCGTCCAGCTAAAATTCAAGTTCCGGGTGCTCCCAGAATATTTGTCCCAGCGGAACGGTCCTACGAGAGGCGTGATCCCGAATTTGAAAGAGTCATTGATCTAAACCCTAGAACCGGTAAACACTAACTTCCTCCTACTTAGTACTATAATGGCTTCTGAATCAGATATGGAAGCCACTAGTTCTTTAGGTGTTCTTGATGTCATTGAGTCGTCGGGTTCTGGGTCTAGTTCATCCTCGGGTAGTGGGGATTCAAATAGTGATGCCTCGTCATCTAACGCCCAAGGTTCTTATAGAGAAGTGAATATTATGGACCATTCCGACGAAGAGTTTTTAACTAACATTGCTGAACCAATCCATGTTGTAGAAGATGAGTCTAGTACTCCCACCCTTGTAGAGGTCAATGCCAATATAGAAGATGAAACCATGCAAGAGTTAGCTGAAGAGGGTATAAACCTCGATGCTCCGTCCCCAGCAAATAACCTTCTAAACTTTGCCGGTATTCGCCCCCTTAACTCCCATGGCGCCTCATACTATAGGACTATGTATGACGTGCCTGATCCGTACGAGATTATCTTTCCCGGTCCTGAGGATCGCTTAGACACTCCTCCGCCTGGTTGTTTGACTGTTTTTCATAATTTCCTTCTTGCGGTCTTAGATTTCCGCTACACGATGTTGTGCGTCAAATTTTGCTTTGTCTACCCTCTTGTCCTTCTCATTTTACTCCCAACACCTACTGTATTATCCATGCCTTCATCATTTTAATGAGAGTATATAAGCTACCTTGCACTGCTGATTCTTTCTTCCAAATGTTCCTTAGCAAATTCAGAATGACTGGTGAGGATGCGGGTTTTTATTTCTTAACTGCTAGAAAGAACAATAGTTTCCTGACCGGCCTCCAGTCTAGTTTCGGAAAAGAATGGAAGAATCAGTGGTTCTACATTAAAGAGTCCACGCCTGGGGAGTTCAACTTCAGGCGAGATTGGACTGATGGAGCCCAAGCCCCCGATGTCCTCCTGCTTTTTTATTTTCTGATGACATACTTAGGTTGAGAAGTCATAAGTTCAATGCATCTTCCCTGACGAAGAACACCATTCACCGTGCTGGGGGGTATTCCATCGTTCCATATAAGGGAACAGTTGATTTTGGTATATTTGTCTTTATTCATGCTTATTTACTTTTCCAAAGTCATTCGTATACTTTAAGTGTAATACTAACCTTTGTTGTTTACTCCTTGCAGAGAAGATGGTTATCAGCAAGTCCAAGCGTAAGTTAGTTGCGATGCATGAGGTCTTTGAAGATCTAGAATTTGGAAATGCTGATGCCGGGGTTGAAGTCCCAGATCCAGCTCCTTCTACAGTTCCTTCTTCTGCTGAGGCGGGGCCTACTATTGCTCCTATGACTGTCACGCCCTCTGCTTCCGCCTCGCTCCCAAGTGCTCCTTCATCTGTAGGTCCATCTCGGAGCTCTAGGAGTAAGGCAACGGGCGGATCCTCTCGTCCGGCTCCTACGCCTCTTACTACTGCAAGCGGTCGAGAGCGCAATCCGGCTGTGATTAAAGCTATGCGTGAAGGCAATCTAGCGGGTCCTGATCCCAATGCACGTAAACACCCTGCTCCTACAGACGACCGCCGCCGCGAGAAGCGTCCTGCGCATGATGATTCCAGTAGATACATCGTTAACGACTTGGATATCAATGTCGAGGATGTATCTCGTGCTTCCATGGATGTTGGCTATTACAAGCTGACTGATACTGCTGCCATGCGCGCTTGCAAGGGCTTTCTTTCTTCCTTTGACAGGAAGAGGTACTTCGAACTAGGTTGGTCCTGAGGGTTTGTGCAGCCGCACTGCTCTAGCTTTTTCCACTGTAAGTGTTCATTGTGCTTATTTTTTCATTCTTTATTTTATCCTTTGGAATACTTGTCTTGACACTTTGACTCCTTTGATTTACAGGCTATGATGAACATGCAGACTATGGTGGAAAATTTTGACATTTTCAACGATGCTCGGGCTGAGTACAATTCTCGATTGGATCATTACAAGTCTACTGCATCGCAGGCTCAAATTCTGGAGGAGCAGGCGAAGAAGAGGACTCGTGAGGTGGAGGCCACCATGGAAAGCGTCGTGGAGGAGCTACGGGTTGCACATGCAGAGTTGAAGAAGTCACAAGAGGCTCGTGCTGCCAGCGATGCCAAGTTGAAGGCATTGTCAAAGGACTTTGACAAACTTCAGCGGGTCAAGGATGACCTAGGAATGAAGGAAATCCGTGCCAAGGGTAAGCTGACTGCCTTGGCTGCCCGTTTGAAGGTTGTTGAGGATGAGCGTGACGCGGCTCGGGCGCAAGCTGCTACTGCTGAGCAGATCG